>CM051244.1:73310552-73910552 GCA_027917425.1 Gastrophryne carolinensis
GTTGCGCCAGTGGGCGCCCGATAACGCTGCTAAGAAGGCGCTCACAGGTCTTCCCTTCGCGGGTCTGCGCCTGTTTGGTGATCGATTAGACTCTGTTGCCAAATGAGGTAAGTTACCTCAATGCAAGAAGCAGCGCCGGCCCTTTCGGGGTTCAGGCTCATTCAACCCCTCCTTTCATGGCTCCTGGACGAGCAGGGGAATGTCTTTCACTGCATTCAGAGGAGATTCCTGGGGTAGGGGAAGAGGACGTGCCCGACCCGGGGCTTCCTGGGGTGCTAAACCCAAAGCCACTGCCAAGCCCGCTCAGCAATGAGGGGGCGCCCTCATCCTTGCGGGTGGGGGGACAGCCGTGGTTCTTCGCTCAGGTCTGGCCTCTGGAGGTCACAGACAACTGGATCCTGGAGGTGGTCTCCTCTGGGTACAAGCTGGAGTTCCCATACCGGCCTCCTCCCAGATTCCTCAGGTTTCGGGTTCCTACGGACCCACGGGCAGCACTGGGACATGGAGCTCGTTTGTCCGGTTCCCCCCATAGGAGAGGTCAGGGTAACTACTACAACCTCTTTACGGTGCCCAAAAAGGATGGCTCCATAAGACCCTTTTTGGACTGCTGTCAACTTCCTACGTCCGGGGGACTTTATGACTTCGATAGACATCAAGGTTGCTTACCTTCATGTGCCGATCTTCCCGGGACACCAGCGGTTTCTCAGGTTTGCGGTAGGCGACCAGCTCTACCAGTTTGTGGCTCTCCCCTTCGGGCTGACTTCGGCGGCCCGGGTGTTTACCAAGGTATTGGCGGGCGTGGTGGCCCTTTTCAGAGCCCAGGGCATTTGCATTTTGCCTTATCTGGACGACCTTCTCATTACGTCATCCTCTCTTCACCAGGCGAGGCTGGACACCCGGACGGTGGTGACGGTGCTGGAGAGGTTTGGGTGGGTAATCAATTACCCCAAGTCCTCTCTCTCTTCGTTAAGGGTGGCTTCGTTCCTGGGCATGACTCTGGATACCATTCAGACCAGGGTGCTCCTACCCCAGTCGAAGGCGGATGTTCTTCAAACACTAATTCGTCTTCTTCTGTCCAACGCTCGTCCGTCTTTCTGACAAGGGATGAGGCTGGTAGGATTGATGGTGACTTGTTTCGAGGCAGTGCCTTTTGCTTAATTTCACATGAGACTTCTTCAGCTCCATCTTTTCTTGGCTTGGGACAAATGTCCTCTGTCTCTGGATCAGACTTGTGTTCTGTCCCCTCTGTTACGGTGGTCTTTTGAATGGTGGCTGGACCCGAAGAATCTTCTGGGGGGCAGATCCTTTCTGGCACCCCGCTGGGAGACGGTCACCACAGATGCCAGCCTGTCGGGCTGGGGGGGGGGCTTCTGGAGGGAACATCAGTTCCAGGGGCTGGGGGGTCCTCAGGCTCACATCCCCATCAATATTCTGGAGCTGAGGGCGTTTCGGTTGGTGCCTTCGCACCTGACTCATCGCCTCCAGGGCTTACCGGTTCAGGTTAAATCCGACAATCATACAGCGGTCGCTTACATCAATCACCAAGGAGGGACTCGCAGCAGGAGTGCCCTTCGGGAGGTGTCTCTGATTCTTTCATGGGCCGAGAGCAATGTCCCGTGCATCTTGGCAGTTTACATTCCAGGGGTGGAGAACCTGGAAGCCGGCTCCCTGAGCAGGGGGACCTCTCGCCGGGGGGAATGGTGATCAGATCCGGAACCAGAGGCTGTACTGATCGACAGCCAGCTGCACAACATCTGCGAACCACACCTGTCTTGGCCACCCTGGGGCCACCAGAATTGGGGGAATGGTCCCTCAGCAACAAGGTATTTCTATTCCTCTGTCGCAGGTGGGGGAGGCCGAAGGTGGATCTGTTTGCCTCTCGTCACAGTCACAAGCTTCCTGCATTTGTGTCTCTGTCCCAGGACCTTCTGGCTCTGGCAGTGGATGCCATGTCTCTGACCTGGCAGGAGCTCGGTCTCCTGTATCTGTTTCCCCACTTTCCCATGGTGGGCAAGGTGGTTCGCAGCTGGTGTGCCAGCAATTCTGGTGGCCCCAGGGTGGCCAAGACAGGTGTGGTTCGCAGATGTTGTGCAGCTGGCTGTCGATCAGTACAGCCTCTGGTTCCGGATCTGATCACACAAGGTCAGCTTGTTACACCAATTTGCAATCGCTGGCTTTGACGGCGTGGCTGCTGTAACCTCCATCCTAAAAGTAAAAAGGTTTGTCTGGCGCTGTTGTCCAGACTCTTGTCAAGGCCAGGAAGCGATCTTACTCTAATATCTGCTACAGGACCTGGCGGACCTACATTGATTGGTGTGGGGCTGGGGCCTTTCCTTGTCGGGTGTTTTCCATCCCTCGAATTCTGGCGTTCCTTCAGCAGGGTCTGGACTTGGGTTTTCAACCTAGCACTCTGAAGGGGCATGTTTCCGCTCTGGCGGTTTTCTTTCTGAGGTCTTTCGCTCTTCATACTTTGGTTAAGACCTTTTTCCAGGAGGTCACTCATGTACACTCTCCTCGCAATCCCATGTTGCTGGTTTTGGGATTTAAATTTGGTATTGTCTGCCCTTCAGGGTCCTCCTTTTGAACCAGGGTAGGATGCTGCGCTATCATTTTTTTCACTCTAAAGGTTGCCTTTTTGGTGGCTATCACCTCTGTTCGACGTGTTTCTGAGTTGGCGGCTCTGTCTATTCAGGCCCCCTACTTTGAGAGACACCAGGACAAGGTGGTTTTCCGTTTTAAACCTGAATTCCTGCCAAGGGTTGTCTCTGCCTTTCTCCTCAATCAGGACATTGTGTTTCCTTACTTGTGTCCTAGGCCTAGCAACGACAAGGAGAGGGCCTTGCACTCTCTGGACGTCGTTAGATGCGTAAAGTACTATCTGGTGGCTACCTCACCATTCAGGAAGATGGACTCATTGTTTGTGGTGCCCTCTGGCTCCAAGAAAGGTTGGGCACCCGTCAAGTCTACCATTAGCAAATGGATTCGTCAGGCCGTCATTAGGGCCTATTCTGTCAAGGGGAGGGATCCCCCTTTCCGGATCACTGCTCTTTCTACTCGTGCTGTTGGGGCTTCTTGGGCTTTTCAGCACCAGGCCTATGTTGAACAAGTTTGTAAGGCTGCTACTTGGTCTTCTGTTCATACTTTTTCCAAGTTTTACAGGGTTGATGTGCGGGCCTCAGCGGTTGCTGGTTTTAGCCGCAAAGTTCTGCTAGCTGCAGTGGTTTAATTAGTTCCTTTTTGCCTTTGGGATCCCCACCCATGTTGGACACTGCTACTGGATGTCCCATATGTTATTACTATTCCGAAGCAGGGTGTGATGCATACTTGGAATAATACCATTCTGTGATTACTCACCTTTAGAATGGATATTATAAGTATGCATCACACCCTGCTTCGTCCCGCCCTAAGTTGTATCTTGGATCCTCTATGTTGTGAAACTTTTCCTCGTTACTTTTTATTTGCTCTTCCTGGTCCCGTTACTGCTTTCATAATTCTGGGAGATGTGTGGGAGGTCCCAGGTATTTATGGACTGGGAGGGGCAACTTTTTTGCCATCTCTGCAGAAGTTCGCCCTCTAGTGGACTATAACCCATATGTTACTATTCCGAAGCAGGGTGTGATGCATACTTAATATCCATTCTACAGGTGAGTAATCACAGAATGGTATTTTTAGCGCCCTGACCACATCCAGAAAATGAAGGCTCCGTACCTTAGAATTAGAAGGGCCGGACACAAGGAAGGCAAGACAATGTCCTCATTGAGATGAAAAGGCAGATACAACCTTGGGCAAGAATTCCGGTTTAAGATGGAACATCACCTTATCCTGATGCCGCTCAAAATAAGGAGGTTTCATGGAAAGCGCCGCCAGCTCAGAGACGCAACGCACCGAGGTGATAGTAACCAAAAAGGCCACCTTAAGAGTCAGAATGGACAGAGCAGCATTGCACAAAGGCTTGAAGGGGGGACCCTGAAGAGCAGAAGGCACCAAGTTCAAATCCCACACCAGTAGCAGAGGCTTATGCTGTGGACACACATGAGTAACTCCCTGGAAGAAAGTCTTGACAAGCCTATGGTTAGCGAAGGGACAAGGAAAAGCCCTAGACTCACACCAGGCAATGTAAGCATGCCAGACCCTATAATAAATCATAGAAGAAGACTTCTTCCGAGCCTGAATCATAGTACTGACGACCGAAGCCGGCAAACCCTATCCATCAGTATAGAGGTTTCAGCAGCCAAGCCGTTAAAGCCAGCGTTTGTAAACTGGGATGGCGCAGCTGTCCCTGAGTATGGAGCTCTGGATCGTTGGACATGACGTACTGATCCACCGCCATCTGGGCGAAGTCCGCGAACCATACCCTCCTCGGCCAGCGGAGGGCCACCAAGATTGTCGGTCTTTGTAAAGCGCTACGAAAGATGATGGCGCTATATAAATAAACAATAATAATACCCCCCGGGCTATCTTGCGCAGCACACGACCCAACAGAGGAAAGGGAGGAAACGCATAAAGGAGTCGAAGCTCCATCCAAGGAATTGCAAAAGCGTCCGTGGCGAAGGCCAGAGGATCTCTTGACAGGGAGACGAATCTTGGAAGCTTGTGATTGTGACCGGACGCAAACAGGTCCACGTCCGGCTGACCCCAGCGGCGACACAGGGCATGAAAGACCCTGCTGTTGAGAGACCATTCCCCCAGGCGAGACGTTCCCCTGCTCAGGGAGTCCGCCTCCTGATTCTCCACTCCTGGGATGTAAACCGCCGAGATGCAGGGAACATTCTCCTCTGCCCAAGACAGGATCAGGGACACTTCCTTGAGGGCTCGCTTTCTCCGAGTCACTCCCTGATGATTGATGTAAGCGACCGCCGTCTGATTGTCCGAGCGGACCTGGATTGCCCGACTCTGTAAGTGAGAAGTCAACTGAGAGAGGACCAACCTGATCGCTCTCAGCTCCAGGAGATTGATAGGCAAATGAGCCTCCTGTGGAACTTCAGCAATTGCCAGAACCCTCCCCAACCGGACAGGCTGGCATCCGTGGTGACTATCTCCCAGCACGAAGGTAGAAAGGACCTGCCCACTAGCAAATTTCTCGAGTTCAACCATCACGAGAGGGACTGACTGGCCAGAGGAGACAGAGCAGTTTCCTACTCCAGAGACTCCTGAGTCCGATCCTAAACGGACAAAAGATTCAACTGAAGAGTTCTCATGTGGAACTGAGCGAAGGGCACAACCTCGAAGCAAGACACCATGAGTCCCACCAACTGCATCCCCAGACAGGTGGAGGGATGAGGGCACGACAACAGTGCCCTCGTCTGCGTCTGAAGACCCTCCACCTTCTGCTGAGGAGGAAACACCATGACCTGAGAAGTATCCAGCGTCATGCCCAGGAAGGACCTCACCAATGACGGAGTGAGCGAAGACTTGGGATAATTGATCACCCAACCGAAGGACTCGAGAGTGGACACTACCATCTGAGTATCCCCCCCCCCCCCCCCCCCGGTATGGTCCAAACACCGGAAGCGGCTTTTCAGCAGGCCAAATGCCCTCTCTACAACGGCCTGAGTCTTTCTGTGCGACCGATTGTAGGCCTCCTGTGCCTCATTCTGTGGCCGAAGGACGGGCGTCAGGAGCCAGGGCAGAAGTTGATAGCCTGAATCCCCTGAAAGAATAAGAAAATACTTACATAAATTACACATTCCAAACAACATTATTGTTTAAAGCGGTCGTCCAGTCTGAATAAGAGCCTATCTTATATGTGACCCACACCCTGTACATACAGATTGCTCACATAAAAATTAATCCTACCAGCATCTTCTGCATGTTATGAGCCTTTAAACATCCAAGATGGCGGCTCAGGAAATATCAGGCAGCCTGCAAACAGGAAGTGCCTTCTGACTGTGCTGCTCTGCCTTCTGGGATTTCTGACCTTTCCCGGACCCCAGCTCTGCTCTGTCTTGAGCAAAGCACAGCTATAACCCGCCCCCTGCACTTTATCCCGCTCTCCTGTCTTCAGTAAGTGTGATGCATCTGTGCAAGATGGCGGCGCCCCTATCCTAAAGTCATGAACAGAGTTGTAGCCCAGTGGGGGAAAGAATAATAAGTAAGTTACTAAAAACTAGAACTAAATTAGGTGGATATGCTGGGGAATCAGTTTTTAAGGGTTAGTCCTTTTATAAAAATCATGGTGAAGGTCCGGTTTAACATGTCATTAAGGGGTAAAAACAGCCATAGGTTAAGACATGGCTCATCAACTATATTCATAGGCATACAGGGAAAAGGAAATGACATAATTTGAGGAAACTTACCAAGGAGCCATCCACCTGATAATTCTCCAGACTCAACCGACGAAATAACCTGGAGCTCCGCAAGATGTAAGCGTCATGGGATGAGCAGGGATACTCGGCGAGGACACTAAGGAACCGCATGTCCGGGGCCACTACTGCTTGGATATTCAGTGAGTGGCCCATTTTGCGGTTCCTGGAAGAAAAAAAAAAAAAAAAATTAGCAATCCAAGGTTAACTACTCAAACACTAACTCCTAACACCCTCCAAAAAACATGTTGGACAATCCAAATAACGCTCACTAGGTACATAAGTAGTTTTCAAACAAAAAATTAGATGTATGTGGGAGAAAATAAAGATTATCATTGTAATCACTAATTAAGGTCCGCATTAAAATGTTTTGCTAAGGCCTACATTAAAAACATTTATGAAGGTATACACTGTAAAATGGGTCACAGGGACACTTTACAAGGAGGTATTAAAGTATACAGTGTAAAATGGGTCACAGGGACACTTTACAAGGAGGGATTAAGGTATACAGTGTAAAATGGGTCACATGGACACTTTACAAGGATGGATTAAGGTATACAGTGTAAAATGGGTCCCAGGGTCAAATTACAAGGAGGGATTAAGGTATACAGTGTAAAATGGGTCACAGGGACACTTTACAAGGAGGGATTAAGGTATACAGTGTAAAATGGGTCATAGGGACACTTTACAAGGATGGATTAAGGTATACAGTGTAAAATGGGTCACAGGGACAAATTACAAGGAGGGATTAACGTATACACTGTAAAATGGGTCACAGGGACACTTGAGAAGAAGGGATTAATAGATATTTACAATACAGTTTGCCTAAACTATATAACAAAATGGCATAAATGAACTTACCTATAGATGTACTCGTCGGCTGCGGGAGGGACCAATGCAACGTGTGTGCAATCGATCGCACCCATGACGTTGGGCATGTCGGTGATATTAAAAAAACCCAACTTAAGCGCGTTCCAGGCTGCCATGTCGTCCAGAAATAAAATATATTTTGGACTATTGGTAGCCATGCCATCCAAAAACTCCAAAAACACGGAGAGGGCACCCAGCACCCAGGCAGCCAAGCATCTTGGTCATACCATGGCCGCAGCTCACTATACAATTTATGGAGGGAAGCGTGGTTAAGTCGGGTCAGCTCGAACAACTCAACATCATGAATGCGATCGATATGCATGCGTCGCCAGTGCAATCTGGCCTCGGCCCTGCTGACACATGCAATGTCTGGGAGCTGAAGGCGCTCATACTCCTCCACAAAGCCGCAATACATGGTCAAGCAAGCCGAGTGCAAAATGGTCCCGTAAGTGGATCGCAAATGAAACCGTTTTATAGGGTGGTGGTCCCTCGGCAATCGGCTCTCTGAATAAGACGCAATCCCATCCCAATAACGTAAGTTATCTGAACGAACACAAAATATCAGATTTTGATACGAAAATGATCAAAACAAACGCAAATGAATAGATTTAGATCCGTCCATCGAAAGCGCATATACGCATTAGCGGGAACGAACATACGCATGGAAAAAGGAACGTAAAAACAAAAGAAAAGGCCAAACAGACACAAAAACATACACAGACACATGCGAAGGTCCAGACGAATCTGTCTCTGAATCAACCCTATTGTCCCACATCTGGTGGGAATGCCCTGTGGTTCGTTCTGCATGGGATAAAGCCCACAAATTGATATCTGACATCCTACACATATCCAGTACTGGCGATCCATGGGGGGCGCTCCTATCACTCAAATCTGGTGACTGATACTCCACGTATTATCGGCAGTTAGAGGGACGATAGCTAGAAACTGGAAATCACCCCAAATACCCTGGCAGGAGATCTGTAATAGGATGTCAGATATCATGTGCAACGAGAAAAATTACCGCGATAATAAACGATTCATACAACAAATTCCTCAGTACTTGGAACCCATGAATAGAGTATATTGGGCTGAGCCCTCATCAAAAAGACCCGTCCCTCCCTATCTAATCACTAGACTCCAGACTGTCTGGTTCTAGTTCTCACTCTCATGATCCAGCAGACCTGGGCTCCCAAAATCCCCCCTTCTCTCTCTCCCCCCCCTCTCCCCCCAACCCTCCTGAGATTGATTTTGCCTTTGATTTTTTCTGTCTGATTTTGCGAGCTACTTTTCCTGACACCAAAAGATACTGTGAGCATTTTGTTGACTTATCTTTACTGTTTATCTGCATCCCATTATGCATTCAACTATGTACACTTTTTGCATTACTACTTGTTCAGTATGCCTGTCTTTAAAAATATGCTGTACATCACCTGCAAACTTCAATAAAAATTTTGTAAAAGAAACTCCCGGTGATCACCACAAAACTCACCTTTCTATCCATCTCAAGTTACATGGATGGGCACCAGCCACATCAGCGCTAACCTCTATCTGTGCATACCTCTCCAAGGTATTTCTGAATAACTGATGCTGGTAGGCCCTACATTTCATTGGAAATGTAGTCATATTTTTTGGTGCCAGCAGGCGGTGAACCTCGTCACGTGCTGGGCATTAATGGCCATACTGTATGTCCCATCTGGACGCCAATGTCCCACTCCCTCCTCCCCCCCCTGCCAATGTCCTGCTCTCAGCCCGGACACCTGCTAATGGCCGGCCTGCAAGCCCGCAAATGGTAAGCCGAGAGTTTGACAGGTGTGTGTGTGTGTGTGTGTGTGTGTCTGTGTGTGGGGGGGGGGGCAACTCACAACAGCTGGGGCATCCCGATTTCAGATGCCATACTGTGTTAAACTCCACGTGGACCCCCACAAACACCCACCTTTACAGGGTCCTATGACACATTCTCTGCACTTACCCAAAATCTCCTCTGGGCTGGGCATGGGAGCGAACCACAGACACCAGGGAAACCAGGGATTCACCAAGACCCATGGATCTGGCGTGGAACCCCAGAAAGGTGTTTGTGGAGGTTTCTGGGGGGGTCCACACAGCAAAATAGGGGTTTAGAGAAGCCGCATGGAGCAGCATGTCATGTACATTTTACAGGCGAACCAGGGGGATTCACATAGCGGGTCATCCCAAATCGGAATGACCCAGGGGCAAGGACCATTGCAAATGGGAAACATTCTAAAGGGGACCAGCTCACATTTAAAGCAGAACTATACCCATGTAAACCATTTCCTCATTCATGTAGCGATGGCAATCATGTGACTGACGGTGATTTGGATTTCACAGTAGGCTTGCACATCAAACCTAAACGTTTTCTGTTAGTCACTTGAATAACCATTTGGTACCAGTGGCGGCCTGGGGCCAGAAATCAGCTCTGGCTTTTTCCATCCCCTGGCCGGCCCGAGACATCCCCACTGAGGCCCCCCAACCTTGATGCCAGGGCTACAGCATTGGGGGCTGGGGTGCCTAAGCTTGTGGGTACAGTGGGGCTGGGTACAAGGGGGCAGGGATTGGATGTGGGTGTTAAGAGCAGCACCCAAACCTCCCCAAAGCAGTGTGGCCCACCGCCGGGAATTGTGCCGGATCTCCCTATGGCCAGTCCCCCCGTTTAGGGGGGACTGGCTATTTCCAGGCAAATTGCATTGTGCACTTATTGCTAATGACATTTCACATTAAAGAGGAACATCAGAGGCTCTGGAGTCTGAGTTCCACTCCTTGGGGCATCCTGATTTGGGCCCCACTGTTTAAAACCCCCCAGAAGCCTTTCTTCACTCACCTTGTCCCGGAGCCCTTGCTGCGTCTCTGTGCCACACCCGCATCCTGGGTCACCTCTAGCTGTATACCTCCCAAATGTCCCTGAATTGGAGGGACTGTCCCTCTTTTGAGCCCATGTCCCCCAGTCCCCGTTGTTCCCATTTGTCCCTCTTTGAGGTGTAACATGCAGATCAATCAATCAATAAATGATTCATTTGCCCATTCAAAGTGTTTCTATTGTTGTAACAATGAGGGGGCGTGGCTTAATTAAAAAGTTGTCCCTCTTTCCCACCCTGAAAAGTTGGGAGGTATGCACACCCCAATGCCTGGCCTTTCTGAATGGGCGGAGCAGGCACATGATAGCTAGGAGGTGAGCGTGGGATGCGGCTGGCGGCGCACTCTGCTTACTTCAGCGACCCTCGGCTGCTTAGCTGTCCAGGCGGCTTAAAGCGGTCCTTCACTCTGAATAAGAGCATATCTTATATGTTTCCCACACCCTGTACATACAGATTGCTCACATTAAAAATCATCCTACCTGCATGTTATGAGCCTTTAAACATCCAAGATGGCGGCTCATGGAACATCAGGCAGCTTGCAAACAGGAAGTGCCTTCTGACTGTGCTGCTCTGCATTGTGGGATTGCTGACCTTTTCCTGACCCCAGCTCTGCTCTGAGCAAAGCACAGCTATAACCTCACTTCATCCCGCTCTCCTCTCCTCAGTATATGTGATGCTTCTGAGGCAAGATGGCGGCGCCCGTATCCTAAAGTCCTGAACAGAGTTGCAGCCCAGTGGGGGAAAAGGCAATTCTGTGATACTCACCTGTAGAATTGCTTTTATTTCCGATCCATTCCAGGCCGTCCAGATAGTCTTCACGCTTGGGTAACTCCGCCCCAAAGGGGGCATGGACTGCAAGATCAAGGATGTGGCTCCTCCCGGCTCCCTATAAAGGCAGCTGCCTCTCAATCCAGGCCCAGTAATTCAAAAGCAGTACTCAATAGAAAGAGGCAGGCTGGGAGGTCCAAAACATAGGAGACCATGTTACTTCACATAGCCTCCGCTTGTACTCTCTCGAACCTAAAAACCTAAATTTGTATAACTAAAGTCCTATGAGCAATAATGGTTCAATCACCATAAACAGGCATACAGGACATAATAAACCTCAAAAGGGCGGGTTAGACTGCCTGGAATGGATCGGAAATAAAAGCAATTCTACAGGTGAGTATCACAGAATTGCCTTTTTCTTTCCAATCCATTCCAGGCTGTCCAGATAGTCTTCATGGTTGGGACATCCAAAAGCAGTGTTCATATGGGCAGGATCCCCAGTGCGAAGCAGCAAGTAGTTCATCTCACTACCGCCCGAAGCACCTTTCGGCCAAAAACAGCGTCAGCTGAGGCCCTGACATCCACCTTGTAAAACTTTGTAAAAGTATGAGCTGAAGACCAAGTGGCAGCCTTACAAATTTGTTCCACCGAGGCCTGATGCTGAAGAGCCCAAGAAGCACCAATGGCTCTAGCAGAATGAGCTTTGATCCGGAAAGGGGGTTCTTTCCCCTTGGCAGAATAGGCTCGTACCAGTGCTGCCAGCTCTGATACTCGACGCACCGAGGTGATCGCCACCAGAAAAACCACTTTGAGTGTCAGCATAGTCAATGTAGCTTCATTCAATGGCTTGAAGAAGGCACTCTGGAGTGCAGATTTAGGTCCCACACCGGTACAACAGATTTACGCGGTGGACGGACATGGGTGACCCCCTGGAAAAAAGTCTTGATCAATCTATGATTGGCAATAGACTTCTGGAAGAAAATGGATAAGGCTAAGACCTGTCCCTTGAGGGTACTCAACTGGAGGCCCAAGTCTAGACCGTTTAGTAGAAATTCTAGGACTCTAGAAACAGAATATCTCTGACAAGGGAGGTTCCTGGCCTCGCACCAAGCGATATAGGCCTGCCAAACTCTGTAGTATATCATGGAAGAAGACTTCTTCCGTGCCTGAATCATTGTGTGAATAACCGTGGCGATAAACCCCTCCCCGTCAGGATGGAGGTTTCAATAGCCAGGCCGTCAAAGCCAGCGTCCGTAAATGTGGGTGCCGAAGTGACCCGTGTGTGAGAAGCTCCGGATCGTCATGCATGATTCAGTGATCTGTTGACAACTCCTCCTTGGCCAACGAGGAGCCACCAGGATGGTTGGTACCCCCTCCTGGACTATCTTGCATAGTACTCGGTCCAGGAGCGGAAACGGAGGAAAGGCATACAGAAGATTGAACTCCGTCCAAGGAATCGCCAGGGCGTCTGTTGCTATGCCTAGAGGGTCTCTTGAGAGAAACACCAACCGTGGAAGCTTGTGATTGTGTCTGGACGCAAAAAGGTCCACGTCCGGTTGACCCCAGCAGAGGCACAAAGCTTGAAAGGCCTTCCTGCTGAGGGACCATTCCCCCAGACGCAAGGACCTCCTGCTCAGGGAGTCTGCCTCCTGGTTCTCAAATCCGGGATGTAAACCGCCAAAATGCAGGGAACATTCTCCTCTGCCCAACTCAGAATCCGGCTTACCTCCTTGAGGGATCTCTTGCTCCGAGTACCGCCCTGGTGGTTGATATAGGCTAAAGATGTCTGATTGTCCGAGTGGACCTGAATCGCATGGCTTCTTAAATAGAGGGTCAGACATAGTAGAACCAACCAAATTGCTCTTAGTTCCAAGAGATTTATGCACAACCGGTTCTCTTTCGGACCCCACTGACCCTGGATATTCTGGGTCTGCCAAATGCCTCCCCAGCCTGTAAGACTGGCATCCATGGTAACTATCTCCCATTGGGGAGTCCGAAGGGACTTGCCTACCAGCAGATTCCGAGAATCCAACCACCACAAGAGGAATTGCCTGGCCGGGGGGGACAGCAAAAATCCTTGTTCCAGGGATTCCGGCGACCGATCCCAGCTGGCTAGCAGGTTCAGCTGTAGAGGTCTCATGTGGAATTGGGTGAAGGGCACTGCCTCGAAGCAAGCCACCATTAGGCCCTCCAATCTCATCCCTAGACGCACCGATGGCTGTTGACAAGCCAGCAAGGCTTGTACTTGAGTGTGGAGACCCAAGACTTTCTGCTGCGGCAGAAAGACCTTGACCTGACTGGTGTCTAGAGTCATCCCCAGGAAGGATCTCACTGTTGACAGCGTGATATGCGACTTGGGGTAGTTGATCATCCAACCGAAGGCTTCCAAGGTTGACAGAATAGTCCGGGTGTCGCTCTCGGCCTCCTGAAGGGACCGGGCCGAGATCAGAAGGCCGTCTAGATAGGGTATTGCACGAATACCCTGACCACTCAGGATAGCCACGATGCCCACCAGAACCTTGGTGAACACTCGGGGAGCTGAGGATATGCCGAAGGGGAGCGCCACAAACTGGAAATGTTGATCCTCCAGTGCAAACTTCAAAAACATGTGCAGATACGCATCCCTGATGTCCACCATAGTCATAATGTCGCCGGGCCGAAGCAACCTCACCGCCGACCGCAATGTCTCCATGCGGAAATGTCTGACCCTGACAAATTTGTTGAGACCCTTTAGGTCTAAGATCGGCCGCAGCGATCCATCCTTCTTGGGAACCATGAACAGGTTGGAGTAGAATCCCTGACCCTGTTCCTGCCGGGGCACATGGCAAATCACCCCTATCCGCAGGAGATGAACAGCTGCTCTCAAAGCCTCTGCTTTTAGGGGATTTCGGGATGCCCTTGAACATAGAAATTTTGTGGGCGGTCTGGCTGCCAGCGCGATCTTGTAACCTGACGACACCACCTCCTGAATCCAAAGATCCAAGACGTGACGTCTCCAGATTGAAGCAAACAGCAGTAGCCATCCCCCCACCCGTATGGGTGAGGGCGCCCCTTAAGCCTGAGTAGGCTTGGCTGGAGGTTTGGGCTTAGCTCCCCAGGTGGGGTTGGGCCGGCTGCGGGACCTACCTCTGCCCCAGGTATCTCTGCGGGCACTGGAGAATGAAGAACCTCTTCCCCCCCCGAAAGGACTGGTAAGAAGAGGAGTGCCGAAAAAGCTGAGTAAGTTTTCTTCTCTGAGGGAGCTTACCATCCTTGATCAAAAGGTCCAGTCGCTCCCAGAACAGCCGACCCCCCACAAAGGGTAAACTTATGAGGGACTTTTTGGCGGCCGCATCAGCCGACCACTGCTTCAACCATAGCGAACGGCGTAATGCTACAAGCAAGGCCGAAGTCTTGGCACCGAGCCTGACTACATCATCAATGGCAGTAACAACAAAGCCGATGAAATCCAAACAGGCTCTGAGCTCCTTAAACTCCTCCGCCCGTTTGCAAGATTTAGCCTTATCCACAAGCTGCTTAACCTTTTTCCTCGTGGCTAGGGAAACAATTGCCGTGGCGCACGCAGGATGTAAGAGGGAACCAACCAAAGTAAAAGCATGGCAAGCCAACTGATCCATGCGTTTGTCTGCAGGATCTCTTAAGGAAGCATTGTCAGGTGACGGCATAACAGTGGTGTTGAATAGGCCTGAAACCGGAGGGTCCACCTCGGAAGGATGTGACCACACCTTAATCAACTCGGCAGGGAAAGGATACCGTCTCTCCAGGCCCTTAGGAACCGACGGTAGCTTATTGGGCCTTTCCCACTCCTTAAGTATCATATTGGAAAAATGCGGCTGCTCGGGAAAAAAACGCTGCTGTCTTTCAGGCCAAAACAAATAACCCTTCTTTCTCTTGGCCCTCTTGGGTGGAACAATGTTCAAGGTATCAAAAATGGAAGAAAGCAAGCTTCCCGTATCATCCGGAAGGAAGGAATCCTCATCCGCTGTCTTCTCCAGCGGAGAGCAACTCGCCTTCCGAGAGTGGGTCATCTGGCGACTCACCTTCCTCTGCGAAACCAAAAGAATCATACAAAGCTTAGTCTGAGTAAACCGGCTCCAAGTGCCGCTTCTTACTCTAAGCCTTTTTAGGGGCTGCCAACGAGAGTTGTTTCTCAAGGCTAGCCAGCCTGTGCGTAAATCAGTGTGTGTCCCCTTGCTGGCTCCCCCTTCACTAGGGGCTAACTGCAGCAGCGGAGGATCCGGAGAGGCTGGTGGTAACGCCGGACTAGGGGCAGGAGCGACCGCCTGCTCATGGTCCAAAACAATGCCTCTGCCGCAAGTGGAACAAATTGTGCTGAATCCGCGACCCTGCACTGCAGCAGCGCTACGGAGACACGCAGGAGCAGCCAAGCACCGAGGTATAACTTCCAGATGCGCAGCAGCAACACACAGCAGCGCGCGTTCCAGAACCTTCTGGCCAGGGGAGCGTCACTGGAGCAACGACCAGCCTGTGCGCCGCCACTCCTGACTCTGCCCCCCCGGTCCGTCAGAATACAGCAGCCTAGCAGCACCTCCTGCCCCGCCACCCCCCCAAACTCGCGAAGAGCACGCGGGGCGCACCGTCCTGCATGCGACTCGCGCCCCTGCCAGATGACTCCAACCGGCGAGGGAACGAGGGAGGTGATATGTGGGAGGAGCGGTAGGGGACCGCTCCTCGCCGTAGCGTGCTATGGCGATGGAGCTCTCCACCGCTCCCCCACGTAAGTAGCACCAAGCACGAACTGGGTAATATACTGGAGGGTATATACAAGAATATACAGTGGTTTCTCAGCAGGTTCACTATAAGATACCTGCGGCCGACTTGCTTATTGTAAAAAGCCTGCGGCCCAGAGCCATGTGCTCTGCCAAAACGCCCCAGACCCCGGTGTTTCACCCTACCGTACAGGGATCCCAAAACACCCAAAGCTGGGAGGCAAGGATGGGTCAGAGGAATCCGCGGAAATAGGGCCCTGCAGCCGGCCGACAAGTTAGGAGGCTCCACTCTGCTGCTAAAATCCTGAGAGAGTGTAAGCGATCTGTGCAGCTCCACTGCAAGAAGAGAACTGGGCATTGGTTGAGAGGCAGCTGCCTTTATAGGGGGCCGGGAGGAGCCACATCTTTGATCTTGCAGTCCACGCATCCTTTGGGGCGGAGTTACCCAACCGTGAAGACTATCTGGACGGCCTGGAATGGATTGGAAAGAAAAGAATAATAAGTGACTAAAAACTTCATTCATTTTTTAAGGGTTTGGACTTTTCAATAAATCACGGTGAAGGTCCGGTTTAAGCCGAGTGAAAGCGAGCACATTGAATGATTGAGTAGGCCGTTCAGCCAATCAGCGCACTTATTCTCACCCCCCAGTCTGTGCCGTGGGATGGACAAGAAGGTGAGTGAGCAAGACATCCCAGTTCGGGATGCCCCCACTGAGAGGAACAATACCCCGAAAAGTGACAACCGGGTGTGTTGTTCCTCTTTAAACCGGACCTTCAGCGTGATTTAATGAAAAGCCCAAACTCTTAAAAAACGGTTCCCCAGCATCTAAAATTAATATATTTTACGTTTTTAGTCACTTACTTATTATTCTTTCGCCCACTGGGCTGCAACTCTGTTCAGGAATTTAGGATACGGGCGCCGCCATCTTGACTCAGAAGCATCACACTTACTGAGGAAAGGAGAGTGGGATAAGATACAGGGGGCGGGTTATAGCTGTGCTTTGCTCAGACAGAGCAGAGCTGGGGTCAGGTAAAGGTCAGCAATCCCAGAATGCAGAGCAGCACAGTCAGGAGGCACTTCCTGTTTGCAGGCTGCCTGATAAGATGGCGGCTTCCATAAGCAGCCATCTTGGATGTTTAAAGGCTCATAACATGCAGTAGATGCAGGTAGGATGATTTTTAATGTGAGCAATTTGTATGTATAGGGTGTGGGAAACATATTAGACTTTTATTCAGAGTGAAGGTCCGCTTTAAAGTGGACCAACACCGAGAGGTGATCGGCCCGGAAATCTATAAGATTCCCGGGCCGATCACCTCCCACCCCGCGGGACATCCGAGATCGGGATGTCCCGTGGGGTGAAACCCCCCCAGACACCCCAAATCGCTTACCTGACCTTCGGCGGCGGCCGCCGCCTCCCTCGCGCCCCTGTAGCATACCTCCCAACTGTCCCGATTTTCCCGGGATTGTCCCGATTTTTGAGAAGGATCCCGCGGTCCCGGAACATTACCAAATGTCCCGGGACGCCCTGCGCTGTGACAGCCCAGGGCCGCAATGACGCCGGCGCGAAGATAACTTCCTGGCGCGTGGGGTGAGAGAGTGGGGCGGGCGCACGGGGGTGGGTGGGCAGGCGCACGGGGGTGGGGGGGCGGGCGGTATGCTGGTTTGGGGATAATACGTACCGCATGCAGGGGTGAAGGCAGCCGACATTGCTGGAGCTGGAGAGCGTGGCCGGGGCGTGACGGGGGCGTGGCCGGGGCGTGACGGGGGTGTGGCCGGGGCGTGATGGGGGTGTGGCCTGGGGCATGGCTTGTCCCGCTTTGACGTTTTCAGAAGTTGGGAGGTATGCTGTAGACGTGCGCGCGCCGGCGCCGGCCGTCTGCGAATGGCCGGCGGGGGCGCGCGCGCGCCGAAAGTGACGCGAGGGAGGCGGCGGCAGCCGCTTGGACATTCCTGATCCCCGCCTGGACGTTGGCGGGGATTGGACCGTCCAGTCACGTGGCAGCGGGGACAGGTAAGATTTTGGGGCTTTCTGGGGGGTTTCACACAGCGGGGCACCCCCGATCGGGGTGCCCCGCCGAAGTGGACCAAAACCCAGGATAGTCAAAATCCTGGGTGTTGGTCCACTTTAAATCCCGTGTGCAATACTAACGTGCCGGCCACTAGGGGGCGCTCGGAAAACACTACCTGGTGACTAGGGCAGCTTCTAATCCTGTCAACGCACAGGAAACGCTTGAGCGCATGCTCCTGGGAAGGTCGCTGAATGGACAGTAGCGGTGCACGGAGTTCTCGCGATAGCGGCTGTGAAGCGTGTTGGAAACACAGAACAGAAAGTGCCGTCTCACCGCTTGAGAGAAGCGAGTGCCGCCAGCCATGAGCTCTATCGGTACCGGGGTGAGTGAGTGCGACACCGGAACCACAGCAGCGCCTTATACTGGCGACACCGGCCCCAGAGCAGCGCCTTATACTGGCTACACCGAGGAGCTGGAGGCGGCGGGTGCGCTGTGCGGGGCTGATACTGGCCTGTGTGAAAGTGAAAGCCGCCTAATATTACCCCGCCATTCACCTCACATACAGGGGGCGCCCTACACCTGGCTCACTGACCGGGGAGAAACTGTCCTGCCGCTCCTTTTTCTGCAAACCTCAACTAACCACATCAGGGGCGATTGGCCATTGTGGGACACGGGGAAATCCCCGGTGGGCTGTACTGGTTAGGCTGGTGCTCGTAACACTTCCATATAATCCCAGCCCCCTTGTCCTCTCTTCCTCCCCCTCAGCTTTCCTGATCCAGACCTCATTGTACCCCTATATTCAAGCCTAGTCCAGGTTCTGCCCCTATAGACTCAATATCATGACCAATCATACTCAAACCTAATGCTATAGCCTCAGCCTTGGAACGCACTCATGTATTGGCTGGGAAGCACATTGGGGTTTTTGATGGAGATGTCAAGGGTTGGCCAGGGACTGATAGAATCCTGGGCTGATTTTTAGGCCTAGTCTGCCACTGCTTCTCGCTGTCAAACTGACAGCTGGGATATTACCTGAGTGCTGTGATTCTTGTGTTTCTGGTTATAGTCCCTGTCCAGGCATACACTGATCTCCTCCCACCTTGGGAACAGTGTAAAAGGAGCCATTTCAAAGCATCTGAAAGTCCCTAATGATTCCTAAATACATAAATGTAGTCTAAGTGTAGCTGCTGACTTTGATTCCATTTTTGGGTGTGACTGTGCTGGGGCATGTTATGGTGCAGCTTTATAAGTCGTGCTCATAAAGCTGTGCCTAGTGCAATGTGAAAGAGTATATTGGGTAACAGGGACATGAGGATTATGTTCTGCACACGACACAGAAACGCAAAAAAATCAGCTAGTTATGTAAGTGCAATAAAACCTGTGATTTTTGACCATTTCTTTGGGGCGTGCAGGTGCCCCACTGTGTATAATCCCCCAGTTATCGTCTAAACTTGCTCGCTGCCAATCCCCCTGTGCATGCGCAATCTGTTGTCCAATCTGCACTTTGTCATGCTTACTAATGCACAGCATAAAGCTGCTGTTACCAGTATAGGGAGTGACTGCATCCCCTGCTATGTAAATGGCTGGGTGTGGGAGGACGCCTCAGCTGCATGGATGCCAGGGATGTGGCACACAATTGCATTATGGGACCACTAGAAAGGTAATAGATTGCGCCCCTCTGCGGTGGGCTCACACAGTGAGGCATCCCCCAGGGGTACTTTCAGACTCTCTCAGACTCCAGGGCCGGCCACAGTGTTGATAAATGCACTTTAACAACACAGCCCTGCACAGAGAGTTGCTGTATCCCTGGTTTCCCTCTGGTCTAATGTACACTTCTGTTCCCAGCCTATCTGAATCGCTGGGTGCTGGAGCACGCATGAGCCAAACAAATGGGGGGGGGATGTGGCCCATGCATGTTCGTGGGAATCGGCGGAAAGGTACGTTTCTTTCATATTCCACACCAGGATGTCACCGAATCGGATATGAATAGGTTCACTCTCGACTAAAGGGCTGGGCTGCAAGTTAAAAGGTGTGGCTCCTTCTGGCCTATATATACTTTCGGCTGCCCTCCACAATCCAGTTTCATTCATGCAGTTAGACTGGACTGCGAAGGTTGTGCACAGATTTTCGTTCCTTGTTTTTCATGTATATTCTAAGTATGTCACACACCCCACTTCAGACTTAATAATTACACTAGGGGTTAACGCACCTCTAGGTGGCAGCATTGCAGAGAACTTCTCCAAAAAACTTCAACAGGCCCCTCCCGGTCTATACATACCTGGTACCTCCCAAGAACCTCCCAGTGTTGTTCTCTGCAAGGTGGCGACAAGACAGAAGAAAGAAGTCTCCTGCTTGCAGGTAGCCGGGGTATCCCCCCGGCCCCCCCCCCCCCCCCCCCCGTGGTCTATTTCTGCCCGGCTTTGTTTGAATGTGTTCTATGTAATGGCAGCCTCCCAGCTTTGGCTGTAGGCCGGGCAATAAGGTAGCCGGCACCATTGGTGCCTAGGAGATTAGCTCCTCCGCTCGACCCTTCATTGCGGGGCATAGCGGGATTCCCGGAGTGGTGATCCGGATGTGGGATGCCCCTTTTTTTTTATAGGAGTTAGTGGTCAGGTTGTCCTTGCCCTGGGGTGTTGGGTCTCTTCCGGGGTGTGGGACGCGCTGGGGACAGTGTCATGCTTTACTATGCACATGCTGTGTGAGTGTGCTGCTGCGCTTTCCCTTTGTGATTTTACTTTGTGATTTTACTTGTGATTTCACTGTCTGTTCCCATGGCTGTGTGTGTGTTTCTCCCCTCAGGAGCCGGGGGGGGCGGGGCCTCGCAGCGTGCTGCGCCGCGGTCCCGCTGGTGGCTGGGCGCCGTATTCGGCGCCTGCAGCCTGCTTGCCCGGCTGCTCAGGGGAGACATTTGATCAGTGTGTCGGTCTGTGTCCGCTGTACTCCGGGAGCCGGCGGGTGGCGCCGCCGGCCCCGTGATCGAGGTCTGATTGCGGTCCCCGCAGGCAGACGCTGACGCTGCCTGGGGGCGGGGTCGCGCGCGCGCGGGCCGCGCACGGATTGGACGGCCTGAGGGGCGGGGCCTTCTCGGCTCCCGCGCTCCCGGAGCTTCTCTCTTCCTCCGTCCTCGGTGTGCTTGCCGCCATCTTCTGCTGGCTGCGCGGTTCCTCTTCTCTCCAGGTAGGCGTTCTTAGGCTATGTCAGTGACCCCTCGGATCCTTCCTTCTCCCTTGCCTCCCTCCTCGCCCCGGCGCAGCTTGATGGTGCTGGTTGGCATTAACCATTTCCGTTGCTCTGGTTAATGAGGGGGGGGGTGGTGTAAGGGGGGTTTTGTATATTATGCGGTGTTTTTTGGCATGGTGCTGATTGACGGCTGTCTCTCTCTCCCTTTGTGTTTTTCAGATCCTGGGATCCCGTCTGGCAGGGCTCTCCCGGTCATATATACCTGGCTCGTGGGGGGTGTTTTTTGTCCTTGCAATTTATTTATATATATATATACACTTATTTGTATTTTTATAAGGGTCTTATGCTATTCCCCTGGGTCAGGATCTTGTGACTGTCCTTAGACAAGTGTTAGGTTATTAAGGGGCATCCCGGGTCGCGTACCGCATATATCCCTGGGTTCTGCAAATACCATAATTTCACCACATGGAGGTTGCCACAGATACCGGGAATGGTTCTTCGGGACAATCCAAGGTGTGCGGGGGTTGTGGGGCTCCGCTCCAGGGAGATGTCATTTTGTGTATCCCTTGTGCACAGCAGAACATTGCACGGCAGTCCAGTACTCCGGTGCCTAGCACTTCGTCAGCCGCGCCATCTCCCTCTCCCCCTCGCTTATTCCGGACCCCGTGTGACGTTGTCCTGGGCGGGGATTCGCAGGCTGAGGTATTTGCCCGTTTGACCAGCCTTGAGAAGCGGTTTTCTGCTATAGCCGCTCAGAAGGCTTCAGCTAAGCGGAAGCATCTGTCTCCGCCTCCGCCGGATTCAGATGAGGAAGTTGTGGGAGATCTGGATTGGTCGGATCGTCCCCGTGAAGAAGGTGAGCTCATTGAGGATGAAGATTCTGATGTTCAGCAGTTGCTGGGTTCTGAGGGAGATCAGGATGATGGCCTCCCTCTCGATTCCTCTACCATTTTGAGCCAGATGTTTGAGGTTTTGGATTTGGAGCCTCCGGTGGTTGCTCCCAGGCCCAAGGGTCAGCTTTTTGGGGTGTCCAAGCAGCGTCTGGAATTTCCCAGCCAACAGCATTTTGAAGAAATTGTCTTCAAGCAATGGGAGCAACCTACACGTCTTGTTGGTGTGCCGTCTAGCTGGGATAGGAAGTATCCCTTTCCGGCGGAATTGATGAAGCGTTGGTCTGTCCCCCCTGAGGTAGATACTCCGGTCTTGGGACTGTCCAACACGGCCGTCGTGCATTCCCCTGACACGACTTCGCTCAGGGACGGTGAGGATCGCCGGGTTGATCAGCTTGCCCGTCATGGTTTTGTATGTGCGGGTTTGGTGTTAAGGCCTGTCTGTGCTTTGGCTCTTTTGACTTTTGCTGTCAGGTCTATTGTCAGGGACTTGGGGGTGGATCTCGAGCCCACCAGTGATGAGTCCCTTGGGCTTAAGCGCTGTGATGCTTTTTTGTCCTTTATCCTGGCCGCTCAGGAGGATGCCATGCTGATGTGTGGCAGGGCTACTGCCTTGCTGGTAGCTATCCGGCGCTGTGTGTGGTTGAGACAGTGGACGGCCGATTTTAATTCTAAAAGATCGCTCACGGCTCTGCCCTTTCTGGGTTTGAGGCTTTTTGGTGAGAGGCTGGACTCTGTTGCCAAGGGAGGTAAGTTACCTCAGCACAAGAAATTTCGTCGTTCCTTTCGGGGGATGGTCTCGTTCAATCCGTCCTTTCGGGGAGTTGGCGCCGGTAGAGGTGCGGGCTCCTCGGCCCCCAGGGGCGGCAGTTGGAATAGGGGCAGAGGCCGTGGCCGTCCCACCCGCGTCTGGGGTGCCAAGCCCAAGCCGGCTGCCAAGCCCATCCAGCAATGAGGGGGCGCCCTCACCCGTTCGGGTGGGGGGACGGTTGCAACTTTTCTCCCGGGTGTGGGACCAGGAGGTCCCGGACAGATGGATCCGGGAGGTGGTTTCGGCCGGTTACAAGTTGGAGTTCGAGTCCCGTCCTCCTCCAAGGTTCTTCAGGTCTCGGGTGTCTTTGGATCCTTTGGCCGCGCAGGGGCTCCTGGCGGCAGTAAGGAATCTTCTGGATTTGGCCGTCATTTGCCCGGTTCCTCCTTCAGAGGTGGGGCGCGGGTTTTATTCCAATCTCTTCACGGTCCCCAAAAAGGACGGGTCCTTCCGTCCTATTCTGGATTTGAAGTTTCTCAACAGGTTTATTCGTCCTCGGAAGTTTCGCATGGAGACCCTGCGGTCGGCGATCAGTTCGCTTCGGCAGGGGGACTTTATGACGTCCATAGACATCAAGGATGCGTACCTGCACGTGCCGATTTTTCCTGCTCATCAGCGGTTCCTCCGTTTCGTGGTGGGGGATCGCCATTTTCAGTTTGTGGCTCTTCCATTCGGTCTCACCTCTGCTCCGAGAGTGTTCACCAAGGTGTTGGCAGGGGTGATGGCCCTGCTCAGAGCTCAGGGGATTCGCATTGTGCCTTACCTGGACGATCTTCTCATCATGGCTCCTTCCTTCAGTCAGGCAGAAGGGGACACCAGCACGGTGGTGTCCATATTGGAGAGGTTCGGCTGGGTGATCAATTACCCCAAGTCCTCGCTGGTTCCGGCCAGGGTGGTGACCTTTCTGGGGATGTCGCTGGACTCCTGCCAGCACAGAGTGTTTCTTCCTCAGGCCAAGGTTCTGATGATTCAGGAATTGGCCCGGCTGCTCCTCTCCCATCCTCATCCGTCCATTCGTCTGGGGATGAGACTGGTGGGGTTGATGGTGGCCTCGTTCGAGGCAGTTCCCTTTGCTCAGTTTCATACGAGGACTCTTCAACTTCATCTTTTGGCGTCTTGGAACCGGTGTCCGGGGTCTTTGGATCGGTCCTTCCGGTTGTCCCCTCGGGTTCAGCAGTCCCTTCTGTGGTGGTTGGTCTCGGACAATCTTCTGAAGGGCAGGTCGTTTCTGACTCCACTTTGGGAAACTGTCACCACGGATGCCAGTCTGTCAGGCTGGGGAGGTTATTGGAAGGATCTTCGGTTTCAGGGGCATTGGGACCCTCAGGAGGCTCACTTGCCCATCAATGTTCTGGAATTGCGAGCCATCAGGTTGGTTCTGTCTCACTTGACGCATCATTTACAAGGTCTGCCGGTTCAGGTTCGCTCAGACAATCAGACGGCGGTTGCTTACATCAATCACCAAGGGGGGACTCGCAGTCTGGGTGCCCACAGGGAAGTGTCTCTGATTTTGGTCTGGGCGGAGACTCATGTCCCTTGCATCTCGGCAGTTTACATTCCGGGTGTGGAAAACACAGAGGCGGATTTTCTGAGCCGGTGTGCGTCCCGTCGGGGGGAGTGGTCTCTCCATCCCCAGGTGTTTCGGTCACTTTGTCGCCGGAGGTGGATCTGTTTGCCTCTCGTCACAATCACAAGCTTCCGTCCTTTGTGTCCCTGTCCCGGGACCCTCTGGCTCTGGCGGTGGATGCCATGTCCCTGAGCTGGAGGGACCTGGGGTTTCTTTATCTGTTTCCTCCGATTCCCATGCTAGGCAGGGTTCTGCGAAAGTTGGTTCTGGAAGGAGTTCCCGCCATTCTCGTGGCTCCAAGGTGGCCAAGGCGGGTGTGGTTCGCGGACATCGTCCGTCTGGCCGTAGATCAGTTCGATCTGCCTCTTCGGCCAGATCTTCTCACTCAGGGTCATCTCTGTTACCCCAGTTTACAAACGCTGGGTTTGACGGCTTGGCTGCTGAAACCTCCATCTTAAAGTAGGAGGGTCTTTCGGATGCGGTCATTCAGACTCTTATTAGTGCTAGGAAGAGATCTTCTTCTTCCATCTATTACAGGTATTGGAGATCTTATATTGATTGGTGTGAGGCTAGGTCTTTGCCCTGCCGGGTCTTTTCTGTGTCTAGGATTTTGGAGTTCCTTCAGGCGGGTCTGGACTCTGGTCTTCAGTTGAGTACCTTGAAGGGGCAGGTTTCTGCTTTGTCAATTTTTTTCCAGAAATCTTTTGCTAGTCATTCCTTGGTCAAGACTTTTTTCCAGGGGGTCTCGCATGTGAGGCCTCCTAGGAAGCCTTTGCTCCCAGTGTGGGATTTGAATTTGGTTCTTTCTGCTCTTAAGGCTCCTCCTTTTGAGCCTTTGCAGGATGTTGCTTTGTCCATTCTTACTCAGAAGGTTGCCTTTCTGGTGGCCATTACTTCGGTTCGGCGTGTTTCAGAGCTGGCTGCTTTGTCTATTCAGGCTCCTTATTTTGAGGATCATCAGGACAAAGTGGTTTTTCGTTACAAGTCAGATTTTCTCCCTAAAGTGGTTTCTGCTTTTCATCTTAACCAGGACATTGTTCTCCCTTCTTTGTGTCCTAAGCCTAAGAATGTCAAAGAGAGTGCTTTGCACTGCTTGGATGTGGTACGTTGTGTCAGGTACTATCTACGTGCGACGTCTTCTTTTCGTAAGACTGATGCCTTTTTCGTTGTGCCATGTGGGCCTAGGAAGGGTTTGGCTCCGGCCAAGTCCTCCATTAGTAAATGGATTCGTCAGGCCATTGTTGGTGCTTATTCGGCCAAGGGGAAGGATCCTCCTTTCCGAGTTACTGCTCATTCTACTCGTGCGGTTGGCGCGTCCTGGGCTTTTCAGCACCAGGCTTCTGTTGAACAAGTGTGTAAGGCTGCAACTTGGTCTTCTGTTCATACCTTTTCTAAGTTCTATAAGGTTGATGTGCGGGCTTCAGCGGATGCTGTTTTTGGCCGCAAGGTTTTGCAGGCTGCAGTGGTTTGAATTTTTTCTGCGTTATTGCCTGTTAGGATACCCACCCTTTTCTGGACACTGCTGTTGGATGTCCCTAGTGTAATTATTAAGTCTGAAGTGGGGTGTGTGACATACTTAGAATAATACCATTTTGTGAATACTCACCTGTAAAATGGGTATTATAAGTATGTCACACACCCCACTTCACCCGCCCTTTTTGGTATCCTGGCTCTCTATTTGGTGAAGTTTGGTTCTTTACGTTGAGGGTTAAATTGTTTGGTTCTGGTACCTTGTCTTACTGCTGTTCTAATACTGGGAGGTTCTTGGGAGGTACCAGGTATGTATAGACCGGGAGGGGCCTGTTGAAGTTCTCTGCAATGCTGCCACCTAGAGGTGCGTTAACCCCTAGTGTAATTATTAAGTCTGAAGTGGGGTGTGTGACATACTTATAATACCCATTTTACAGGTGAGTATTCACAAAATGGTATTTTTCTCTTTTCAAGGGTTTTGTTCAGGGAGTGGGGGATTTTAACTCTGTCTGTCTTCCAGACCCTTATGGTTCCGCTGATTTGGTGGACCCACTTATGCCTCCTGGAGTCGGTTAGGCCACTAGCATCGAATCCGAGTGAAGTAAGGGTAAGAGCCACGGTCCTGGGGCGCTACGAGGTGTCACTTTTGTTTTTGGAAGTGACCCCCAGGGGTTGGTAGATCCCTTCTGAAGGGACACCCAGCCGCAGGTTTGTCTGATGGCCTGCGGGATGGACCATGGGGAAATGGATTCCCCTCTGCGTATTTTCCTTTCCTGGGCTGTGCAGTGAGGGTACTGTGTAGCAACCCTGCTCTGCAGGATGCTGGGAACATTATCAGTGGCAGGGCAGGAGAAGATATGGAAAGCTTCGTATAAATTTCGCACCTAGTGCCATTCGGTCGAGGGGCAGGGCTGGGGCACGGCTTAACGCCACTTCCGGAGTTGCAGACGTTCTTCTGGGTCTGGAAACGGCTTTATGGCGGCTTCTAAAGCATTGCAGTGCTGCCGTCTGTGCCTCCCTCATTGCTCGGTGAAGAGACTCCCTGCTCCCCGCACCTTTGCCCGCTTGTTCCAGCTTCTCACTGCTGGTACCTCGGGCCGTGGAGGCACCTTGCCGGCCACTGCCCACTGCTCCACTGGTGCCTTCCATTCTGGACCTGGGTCTCATGCTGCTGCTGTGCCTGCGCTGCCCTCTTCCTGTGGAAACAGCTGCAGATCTGGTAGGCCCTATTCTTTATTATTGATAGTTTTGCTGTCTTATTTAGGAGAATAATTTCCTTAGTCTCCTTTTTTCTGTTTTAGAACTGGATGTGGACAGGAGATATTAGGTTGTGGTCCTGTCCTAGGGTCTCAAAGTAATCACGTTGTGAGTATCAAGATCTTTATATATACTTCGCTCTTAGGCCCCGGAGATAATATACGGACTTCACCATGACTGAGGCATCTGGGGCGTATTTCCCTTCTTGGAAGCCTCAGGATCTGCTTCCTCAAGGCTTACAGCTCCTCCAGTGGCTCCACCTCGTCCTGATATTCCAGATTTTAATTTCCAACTGGAGTTGGCGGAGAGACTGGCCCCTTTGGAAAGCCACTGCTTCCAACCAAAGGCTTTAAAGGTGTCCAAAAAACGGAAACATTTCTCTCTCATCTAGTAAGGAAGAGAGTAGTTTGGATTCGGATTCTTCTCTCGAACAGGGGTCCTCTTATGTTCAAGGAGCAAATAGGTCCTAGAGCAGAGGAAGAAAGGGGATCCATACAAATCCAAAAAACAGTCAGCTTTTTTTCCCGAGCAGACTCACTTTATCAAATTTATCCAGAAGGAGTGGGAGAAGCCTAATAAGTTTCCCACTATTCCTAGAGTCCTGGATACCAAGTATCCTTTTTCCACTGACTTAAACTATGGTGTTTTCCCCTCCGAGGTGGATAATCCTGTTTCGAGACTTTCTGGGAACTCTGTTATTCCTACCTCAGGCTGGATCAGGTATCCAGGCATGCTTTTTCTATGGTGGGACTGGCCTTACGGCCAGCCTGTGCTGCATCCATGGCAGGCAAAAAAAGGTTGAGACAATTAAATTCTCAATTTCAGGCTGGTCACTCCCATGCTCTCAGTTGTTAAAACCCTTGATGGAAGTCTACAAGTACAACATCTCTGCTATGGATGATATTGTTCAATGCCAAGGGTTTAGCCCTGCTGGTGGCTCAGAGCCATTCAATATGAAACAATGGTCTGCTGATGCGTAGAAGACTGATGGGTCTTTTCTTGGTGGGACTTTGTCTTTTTGGTAAACGTTTGAATGATATTGTGAAAAGCCATGGGGGGGGGGGGGGGGGTTCGGGCAAATCTACTAGACTCCCCCCGAGAAGGAAATCTAATCTTTTCGTAAATCTTCTAATTCTCTATTTCGAGGCTACAGATGTTCCCTTATCTCCATATGCCGAGCAGAGTTCTGCAATAAACCTAAGACCCAGAACAAGGCCAAATCCTTATAGCGAAAGTAGACTAAACCCCCTTCTAACCTTTCCCAGGCATGGAGGTACACCCTCACCCTATCTGTTGGTGGGGCTGCTTTGGCATTTTGCTCATCCATTCTACAGGTGTGTGGATCCAAGAAATAATTTCTTCTAGCTACAAGAGCTGGTGGCCAGACCACCTCAGAGGTTTTTTTTCAAGGGTCCCCCTAAATCGGGGAAAGGCAGAAGCATTGAAATCTGCTGTGGCTCACCTGTTATAGTTTGTCCGTCCCTCTGTCAGAGAGGACTTTCGGTTTCTACTCCAATAATTCCCAAGAAAGACGGCTTGTTGCACCCAATTTTGGACCTTGATAGCCGATTTTCCGATTTCAAAGATTTCACATGGAATCAATAAAATCCACAACGACCACATTGCAGCCAGAAGAAATGACCACTGTAAATATAAAGGACGCCAATCTGCATATCCCTATCTTGCCAGGCCATCAGAAGTTCTTACGTTTTTCCAGTTCATAGTTCTGCCTTTTGGCCTGTCCTTGGCTCCAAAGATTTTTACGAAGGTTCTTTTGGGCCTAATGGCTCTAAGGATACAAATTGGGTTCTCAAGTATTCCTTCCTCCTCCCGGGAGGCTGTTCTACTGCTTTTCAATTACTGGATTGCGTAGGGCAGCCGGAAGTATATACAGGCCGGGAGGAACCACACTTTTTTTATCTTGCAGTCCCACACTTCAGTGGAGAGTTAAACCATTCATATCTGATTCGGTGATGCCCTCGAGTGGAACAAGAGAGAAATCAATTCTCTAGGTGAGAATCATAGAATTGTATTTTTACAGTGATCGGAGGGGTTTTTACATGGCTGGACATCCTCCCAAGTTGGGGATATGGTATTGGCTGCCCCTGGAGTCTTTTAGGGTTTTGCACCACTTGAAAAAGGTCTTTGGCTTCCTTCACGTTGTGCATTTTCAACATTGAGGGGTACAGTACCCAATGGCTCCCATGGCGCTGTAGCGGCCAACAACCACTTCAATGCAGCTGAGGTGCTCCCTTGTCTACAGTGTAGCCAGGGATGTGGGCAGGTCAAGTCAACCCTAATTCTTTTGTATTCCATGATGTGGATCTCCAAACATATGCATAGGTGTAGTATCTGGTGCTCCATCAGTACTGTAGAGGTTTCTCTGTGGACAAATTTAAACTGCTGGGGTCCCTGATTCCTGAATGCGTAGTGGCATGGAGGTAGATCTATGCGATGAATGGCACCCACCTAGTCAGATGCAAATATGTGGGTTAAAATGTTTTAAAATGCCTTAGATTTCATGGGTAATTGGGAAGCATTACATTTTACATGGAGCGACACTATTTTCAAGTCAGCCAACTTCCTCATTCATTTTATGGCTGCCAAACACGTGACTGCTAGTAACCAATTGGGTTTGCTGAGTGGGTTTGCACATCAAACCTGAATGGTCACATTTGCTACTAAACATGTAAATGAGGAGGTGATTACTTAGCTATAGTGTCCCTAGAATGCCAGTTTTGATGTAACCTCTCTTTTTCTTTTTGCCTCTGCAGTATGATCTGTCAGCGTCCACCTTTTCCCCAGATGGGCAGGTGTTCCAAGTTGAATATGCAGCCAAAGCCGTGGAGAACAGCAGGTGAGTGGAAATATGGCTCTGGAACGATGTAAGCCATAGTACAGCATGGTCCTCTTTAGTTCATCTCAAAGCTCAAAAGAATTACTGGCTAAAATTGAAGGTCATTGCCACTCTGTGTATGGTATTTGCTTATACATGTATTTATTATATTTTATAAACCTGTTATCACCATTCTTGTGTGTATGCTGTTTTGCAGAAGCTTACAAATATCAGGCTTGTATGTCATTTTGCTTATTTATACACTAAACATCACTTTTAAAGTAGTCCTGCAGTCAAAATTGATGAAAGGTTAGTTTACACCATCCTCCCCAGGGAATACTGATTTGAGAAGCTCCTCCCAATTAAAGTGTAAAAATGGAAAAGATAAAATTGTGAAAAATACTTTCGTCGGTGTGAATTTGCATATTATCATAAATGTCCTCCAGAAGTAACAAGGTTTCTTCTGAAATCTTACTGCTTGAACCTCTGGGGTCAGTCTCGACATCAGATCCTGCCCTAAAGTTTATATTAAGGGAATCTTCATCCGAGGAAACAAATCCCTCGCCATCCTCTGACTACCAATAGGGGAGAGGGACTAGCTGTAGGGAAAACGGATCTGCACTGTGTCTATGGGAACATGACTAGTTATCCCCTGGGACTGAGGGGAGGTAGTGTCCCTGGAGGAAGATGCCCCAGCCCTGATTGTAGTTATACTGTAGATTAATGGTTAAGCCTTTCTGGTTCATTCTTCCCACCTTGATGTTATGAAAACGGAGTGGCAGTTTCCAGAGAGTTCCTTGAAGAGGAAATTTCCTTTTCATGATGTAGAATCTAATCCTTGGACCAAGTGTCCTAAACAAGCCTCCCTGGCTCGGGTATCACAATCCGTTGACCTCAGTTTTAGGGACTCAGGATCATTATGAGATCCTATGAATCGCTGTACAGAGGGAATCCTTAGAAGGGCATGGGATGCTTCAGCCTTGGCCTTTAAATCCATGAAAGCTTCAGATTGCATGGCTGGAAACTTTGAGACCTGGCTTTCGAAAAAGACACACCCGAGCAGACTCTCCTTGACCTGTTGCCTTCCACGTTTAGAGCCATTTCCTTTTTAGAGGATGCCTTGGCCGAGGCAGTTAGAGCTAGCGCTAAAGACAATGGCCTTATCAGCTGTGCCAGAAGAGCCATCTGACTAAACACTTAGCAAGGGGACTTGCCCCCCAAAACCATACTTTGTGGCATCCCATTCGAGGGGGAGTTGAGATTTGGGCTGGAACTAGAAACCATTATTTCTAGGTTCTCTGAAAGCACTAAAAGGTTTCCTTGTAGAAGCAAATGATTTAGAAACAAGGCCAAGGTCAATTCTAGATCCTCACAACCCATCCCCTCTAGAAGGCACCCTAAGAGGCACTTGGAGCAGCACCCCCCACCCTATTCAATAGACCTCGGTCCTGATGCCAAGATACCTGTGGGGGGAAAACTAAATTTCTTTCAGAAAGCCTGGAGGTCAATTCAGTTCATCCTGGACCTAGTTGCTACAGGTTACTGCCTGGAATTTTCCCAAAGACCTCTGAAGAATTGTATCCCCACGATACAAAAGCGAGGTTCGCATTCTCCCTAGCGATCAGAACTTTGGCAGAAAAGCTTCATAGAACCCGTCCCACTACATTGTCAGGGAAGGGGATTCTATTCCCACATCTTTTTAGTCTCAAAACCATCCAGGGCCTATTGGGTGATTTTAAATTTGAACTTGTACATAACTTACAAAAGATTTTGGATGAAGTCTCTTTTCTTGGCCCTGGATGATTGGATGATCTGCATTGGTCTCCAAGACGCCTATTTACACATCCTAATTTGGCCACAGCTTTTTAAGATTTGCAGTGTTATTGGGCAAAGAGACTTCCAATACAGGGTGCTGCCCTTCGGCATTTCCTCAGCACCCAGAATTTTTACAAAAATCTTGGCGGAAGTGATGTGCGCCCTAAGATATCAGAAGATTCCAGTCTCTCCATATCTGGCCGACCACCTGGTGACAGGGAGATCACATAGTTGCAGGTAACCAGCTCACCCTTTAAAAAAAGGCCCTCCAGCACGGACTTAGGAAAACTCTTGAAATGTTTCCAAGGTAGCAAACAAAAGGTGTCCAGCTCCTGAGGTAAAACATAATTATTACTTAATGTATCATAAAAAATAGTATCCAAATGAAATCCATGCAGAGTGTCAAAAAGTCAGCGGTGTTACCCCTAATCCCCACCAGACATGTGACGCGTTTCAGGCTTCACAGAGCCCTTAGTCATAAGAAATACCCTTACGGCTAATGGGGATTTTTTCTCATCCAGTTGGTGGTGCTGGGCACTGACTGTGTATTTGTTGCTTTGTCAGGAATTCAGCTTCCCTGGCAAGTGTGTTTGGTAAACTCTACTGATGGTCATTTGGGGCACAAATTGTGCAACAATTAATTCAGTTTTTTCTCTTTAATGAGGGATCACCCCATATCACAATCTTTTGCTCCCTAGTCTGATAGTGGTGCGCTCATCTGGAGTCAGTGGAAGAAATGTTACCAGTTGTTGCAGTTCTCTCCTCCGTACAAGCACCACCCCTAGATGTACACCAGTTTTAGTTAATATACAGGATTTGCCATTAAGATGTGTGTGCATTTTTTATTTGCTGTGTATTTTTGTTTATGCCTCCTGTGTATGTGTATATATATACACTATTGTCGGCAGTAGTGGACTTGCATCCTGACAGGTTCCCTATAGAGAGGCTAGTCTCTTTATTTAAGGTGCCAGTCCAGCCTGACTGCCCATTTAGAAAGCCCCCCCCCCAGTGTACTCCACCCTAACATTCTTGTGTTTTTGTCTACAGCACAGCCATTGGCATCAGGTGTAAGGATGGAGTTGTATTTGGGGTAGAGAAACTTGTTTTGTCAAAACTCTATGAAGAAGGGTCTAACAAGCGTATCTTCAATGTAGATCGGCATGTTGGAATGGTAAGAAACACCTTTTCTCCCTGTGTCCTTCAGGATGGCCAGGGAGAGAGCATGCTCCTCCCCTTATAGAAGAAACACAACTGGAACATGTTTAAAAGCCCCACCCCTTCTCCCCAGTCCTCAGTATTGTTTCCTCCCTAGGAGGAGGACTGCTGGAACATCACAGCAGACTGTGTTCCTCGCCAGGATGACCCATCAGTATAAGATGGTGAGGCGTATATTTTCCGCTGGTCCTGGGGGGGATACACAGGTTGAGTTGCCACTTGTATGTATCTAGCACCCTGACTAATTGGGATTTCCCTTCTTCTGTTATCTCTTAGCCTCCTCCCTCTAAAAGTAAGGAGAAAGGATGAGAACCCTCCCAAGCCTAAGCTGGACATTTAAACCGTCAGACTCTTTAAATTGCCGCACAATCCTGGCAGATTCCTGGAATAGATCTTTCTGTATGGTCTGCTTAGAACACAAGATGGAAAGCATCCAGTTATATTATAAGCATACAGCACGTCCTGCTCCAGATGTAGTAATAACATGTGGGTAATCCTCTGCCTCGGCGCCGTGCACTGCAGACATGTAGAAAACAAGCTCCTCCCGGCCCTACATATACCGAGGGACCTCCCACAAATCCCCAGATTTCTCTGCAGTGCTGTAACTGCGAAGAGATGAAGTATCACGCTCTCGCAGGCGAGCGGGGCTTTGCAGCCCGAGGCCCTGCGGGACTATTTCCACCCGTCCTCTTTATGAAGAATATGCCTCCCAGCCTGGGCTGCGCTGGTCGGGTGAAGGTAGGCAGCACCTAGTGTGCTTACGGAGCTAGACTCCACCGCAGTCCCCCACCATAGGGTAGGCGGTCAAGGCTAATGGTGAGCCTTCAGTGGATGCCCCTCCCGCATCATTGCCCCACGCCCTGTGTAGCGGTGAACCCCGAGTGCTGGGTCACCTTCCTCCTTAGTTCCCCCTGTTAGTGGGGGGAAAAAGAGGGGGGGGGGTTGTGTGTACGTTGGCCTAACCTTGCCCTATTACACTTTTGCTTATAGCCTTATTGGTTACCGGGGGTCAGAGCCGCACTTTAAACATTATGTTAATGTTGGCCTTTAATGTACTTTCGTTTGGCGCGTACGGCGGCTCCGTTTAGCGACGGTATGGCGTTTAGATCTGTCTCCTCTTTCTGTCTTGTTCCGCGCTTAGAGCTTCACGCTCTCCGGGGGGGGGGCGTGGTCTGGTTTGGCGCGTTCCGCGTCATCTGAGCTCTGGCCTGCCCTTCGAGGTTCGCTTGGTGCCATTTTGTCGGTCTTCCCACGAGCGCGTGGTCATGATCCTCCTCTTCCTTGGTTACTGTAAGTGCCCTCATGGGCGTTTTCAGTTATTAGTCTTCCTGTAGCGCATGGCTCTGACACCCTCTCTTCTCCTTATGTCTTTCAGACGCCAAGATTCCAGTGGCTTCTCCCGGCCTGATATATATATCTTAGCGGGTTTATTCCTAAATTCTCCCACATTCCTAGCGGGTCTTGGGGCATCCAGGGTTGCTTATAGCATAAATCCCTACTGGCATATTACTTAGATTAATCACCATATGGAGGCATCTCAGAACTATGTGTCCGGGGTCCCGAGGTGACAAGACTGGCTGTGTACCATGTGTGGACAACCCCACGCTGATGCTGACAGAGCATGGGTCTGCGGACCATGTGCTGAACAAGTGCTGGCCCTGCAATCAGGTTTACCAGTAGCTGCACCTCGCTTCAATACTCCTGTCTCCCAGTGCTTAGATCTCACTCCAGATGAGTCGCAATCGAGCGGGGATAACCAGCAGGTGGTGCCGCGCAGGTTACCCACGGCGGAGCAGGTGATGTCTGGTTTGGCAGAGCGCTGGAAAGAAGCGGTCCCTAACGCCCCCTGGTTCTAGGTGTCCCACTGAAACTGAGGAGTCTGCTGCTATGCAGGACCTTGATCCTTCTGATGAGGGTGAACTGTTCTCAGGTTCCAGTTCCTCAGATGAGATGTCTTGGAGCCGTGACAGTTCTGGCCCAGGTTCTTGGGGCCTGTGTGACACTGATGAGTTACTTATAAAGATCTTTGAAGCACTGTCCATCTCTCCTCCGGGAGAGTCTCCCAAGCCCAAGAGGGAGAGTTTCCACACGGCAACACCGAGCCTGGAATTTCTGGAACAGGATCATTTCCAGTCTCTTATATCTAAGGAATGGGAATCACCTTGTAAACTTACAGGGGTTCCAGGGGTCTGGGACTGGAAGTACCCTTTTTCCCCCTGATTTGGTTGATCAATGGTCAGTACCTCCCGAGGTGGATGCACCTATTATTGGGGTTGCTAACCCTCCCTTCATGGCAGCTTCCACTCATCGTACCCTTCGGGATGCTGAGGACCGGCGCATTGACAGATTGGCTTCCCACGCCTTTTCGTGTGCAGGGACGGCTCTGTGCCCGGTCTGGGCTGCGGCCGTCACCGCAGTGGCCGCCAGGACCCTTCTTAGGAGGATACTGGACCAACAGCCGGAGGATCTCCCTTGGGAGGTTTTCAATGCACTGTCTGATTGTGATGTTTTTGTGAGGTTTATTCTCTCAGCAATGGATGACACCATTAAAATGTGTGCTAGAACCTCGGTTCTTGTGGTGGCTATTCGCCGCCTGCTTTGGCTGCGACAGTGGGGGGCTGACAATGATACAAAAAAGGCTCTTACTGGCCTTCCTTTTAGAGGACGACGCTTATTCGGGGCCCGGTTGGACCTTTTTGGAAGAAAGGGTAAAGCACCCTCGTGCAGAAGGCCGTCCCGGCCACCTAGGGGCAGGGATACCCCTCCCCCTCCCTACGTCAGTGTCAAGCGAGAACCAGAGTGCTTCCAACTTTTTGGAGTGGAGGCCTGCCCCAGGGGGGGCAGGCAACGCCCTGGAACCTCCGGCAGGGAGAAATCCAAATCTGCCAAAACCACGCAAGCATGAAGGGACGCCCTCGCCCTATTGGGCGAGGGGGCTGCCGCAGCACTTGGCTCCTATCGCAGGGCGCCATGCTCCGTTAAGGCTGTTACAGGAGATTGTCCCCCTGGATGCAGAATGGAGTTTGCTGGTCGGTCCCTTTCTGAGGTTGTCAGGGTTCTTCTAGTCCCTGCTTTCCCTTCGGGGGTTGAGGCAGGCCGAGCCAGGCGTGCAGGATCCTGACTCTCTTACAGGTTGGCCCTTGACTTGGGATTGTATCCATATACCTTTTCCCTTTGGGATGAAGCAGTCTGACCCGGGCGGGCATTCTGGACCTAGCATTTACCTTTCACAGGCAGCTCCTACATGGTATTACCTGTTGGGCCACAGGAGCTCTTGTCCAAGTGGACCTCTTGATGCCTGTGAGGATCTATATTCCTTCTTAGTCCCCTGTGCCCTCAGGATAAGGAGGGTCTATTCTAGCCTAGGCTATTTCCAGACGGTATTGCAGGACCAACTCTGTGGATTGGGGTCTGGTTTTTGGGACCCTCTCCTGTTCCCAGATGGCTCATCAAGGCGAGTGTGGTCTTGGATGTGCCCCCATGACGTCCGTGCTAGGACTTGTTTGTCATTCTTTTCCAATTTTGCGTCAGGCCGTGTTAGCTATTGACTTGAGGCTCCTTGGGAGTCCTTTGGATTGGTGCTCAGGCACACCTCTTACTCAGTGTACCCCAGTTAGGTATCTCCCTACGGGGTGGCTTTTAGATGGGTTCACGTTAAACCTTCCCTTCGGCTATGTGTGGCCTTTAGTACGGTAGGGGCCTTGCCCTCCTGTTTGTCACACTATCTTCACCTTGCAGCTGGTGGGCCTGTTGGTGGCGGTCCAGATGCTGTCCTTTATTCTCAGAGGCCTTGGGGCCTGTGACACCTTAGGTTACTTATCCTGGTCGGGGTTCCAACACCCCTGGAACTAGGTCAGCACGCTCCCCCTTGTTACGGGGGTTCCTTTTTGGAGTTGGTAAATTCAAGGGAGGTGTCAGGGACCATCCCTTCCCTTTTGCTTTTTCCCTGTAAATGGTCACCACGGGGACCAAGTCTGGCAGGTTTTTCTAGGGGATTTTTTATTTCTTATGAAATCCCCCGTGGCTCCTAAGGGGGTCCCCTTTATGGGGCTCCGTTTTCATACTGTTTTTTGGTTATCACATTGAGCCTTGGCGGGCTCTAAATTGCTGGACTACTCCTCTTCAGGACTTGTCTCTTTGGGGACCCTCGGTCAGTCTGACGACAGTGGCCTGTCCTTTTTTATCTGTGAAGGTCTCGGAACAGGTTGACCCTTCAGGAAGGGTCTGGTTCTGATCTCAGTGGGGGTTTACATTCCTTACACTTCATTGGTATTGGCTTGTTGGCTGCTCCTACTGTACTAGGAGGGTCTATTCTAGTGTCTCACTGAGCCCCTACTGGTGTGGCCCTGTGGGGCCCCGTTCCTATTACAGGAACTCTGTCCTGGGTTAATTCCTGGGTTATTGTCCCAAATCTCGCTAGCTTGGTCATGGGGGCCTAGTATTGCTTGCTGTCAAGACATTATACTCTATAGGTCTTAACCTTTTTCACCCTGCTAGGTGGGGTTTCGCACAAAGTTGCTGTAGCAAGGGTGAACCGTTACGCCGGGGGCCCTGTGTGGCCCAGTGGGGCGTGGTTCGCTGATTCTGCTGAAGACAGTCGTACTGTATGCCCTCTCTCGAGGGCTGTTCTGCCTATTTAGGCGATTGGATGGTTTGCTCTTCACCCCATTGGAGATGCTTACCTCGGGGTGTCGTTTCTCTATTGGAGGACTAGGCCTAGCTCCCTCTTCTTCTTCTTCTCCTCTGCCTGCTAGATTGGGAGATCTCGTTCTAGTTTGCCTTGCTGGGACTGGCTCTCTCTCCTGCGGGATGTTGCCTGATCCCTGGGTCCTAGAGTTATTACAGCACAGTTTTAGTTGGCTCCCCAACTCAGTTCGCTGAGGGTTGTCAAGGCTCGCCCTGTTCGCCTACGGTAGAAGTCTACTTCAGTCTTCTGTGTGGAGCATTCCTCATGGGTTGCTCAGGTGCTTTCCCCAGGGACTTTCTAAGCTCCCTTTTGGGGGGTTACTTATCCTGATGCCTGCTTATTCAAGTTCTTGTCTGAACTGTTCCTTCCCTCTCATCCTTCTTCTGGGGCGGTTGCGTCAGTCCGCAGAGTGCCATAGAGGATGGCTCGGTTAGCGGCCCCAGTCATTATCTATCTATATATATGTGTTTATATATCTGTACACCATTAGGTGAGGGTGCTTCGCCTTACACCGAGTTTGGCTCCAGGTGGAGTTTTTATTCTCCTCTATTCCAGACCCTCCGGCCTCTGGGCTAGTGTCTTGCTTACTCTGAGCTTAAGGGATCTGTATCCCTCTACAGGCGTTGGAGATTCCTGGACGGTTCCCTGTCCCTGGTCGGGATTATGCCCCTTGGCGCTTATAGGCGTCTCCATCCTTATGTAACAGGTTTGATTGCTTCCATGGGTGTAGGAGCCCTTTGGATTGGTCTTGCTCAGTTGGTTTGTCCTTCTGAGCCTAAAATAAACATTTCGCTCTTTCTGAGCCTTGTTATCGTTGTTTTTCAGTATTCCCACCGGTCTCACCTGAGATCAGGGTTCATATTCCCCGACGGGGAGGGTTCTAAGGTTGCCATGGCTACCCTTTCTTTGCAGTAGCATGGTTAGGCGTTAATCTGGCCTACTCGTTTAGGGGAGATTCATTTGTCTCTCTTGATTTTGTTCTCTTTCCACTTGTGCTTGGCTCGGGCCTTTCAGCGCTCGGTTCTGTTGAGCAAGCTAACTAGTTCGCTGCTTGTGTTTTCACTCAGCTTTGTAAGGTTTCATAAGTTTGAGTTAGAGCATTTGCTCCTGGTAGCAAGGTTGCGGGTGACAGTGCTATTACTGTTGGCTGTGCCTTTTCTCATGGGGATCCCACCCTACTTTATGGACACTGCTATTGGATGTCCCACATGTTATTACTACATCTGGAGCAGGATGTGCTGTATGCTTAGAATAATACAATTCTGTGAAGTACTCACCTGTAAAATTGGTATTATACGCATACAGCACGTCCTGCTCCACCCCACCCTGGTTTCACGTTGTTCCGGATCCCCTGTATGGTGGTTATCTTTGATATTATTGCCAGTCTCTGGGTGGTTGGTTTCTCCTGGCTTCTCCTTTTCACTGCTTTTCAATGCTGGGGATTTGTGGGAGGTCCCTCGGTATATGAAGGGCCGGGAGGAGCTTGTTTTCTACATGTCTGCAGTGCACGGCGCCGAGGCGGAGGATTACCCACATGTTATTGCTACATCTGGAGCAGGACGTGCGAGCGGACCAGACCTCTATCCTCTAACAGGGAGTGAGCCCCGTTGGCCATTCACAAATACCTGCCGTGGGCACGTGCCCTGCTAAAGGAATAGCGATTATACGCCGGCTGCTTGTGGAGCGCCATTGGACCGGGAAAGAAAGGAAGTTTCTGGGGTTTCACACAGCTGGGCATCCTGATTTCGGATGCCTTGAGGGTAGGGAATCTAGCAGCCTTGGAAGCTAATAGTCAGGCCATGGGTTTTGGTTCACTTTAAGAAGAGTAAAGCCTTTCCGGTTAATTTTGCACTCCTTGATGTTATGAAAAGGGAGTGGCAGTTTCCGGAGAAAAATGTTTTTTCTGCCCGCCACGGGGGATCGGATGGCACCAAATTAAAGAGGAGACCTGGCCGGATCCAACGAGGGGTTAGGTGAGTATTTTTATTTTTTTTTAACTAGCAGGGGGGTAAAGTCAAGCACGTAACACGTACGTGCTTGGCACTTAAGGCACGGACATGCGAGCACGTAGGTGTTACGTACTTGGCACTGAAAGGGTTAAAAGCCTGCTCAGGAGTCTCCTAAATGGGGCCCCTGATGATACTGGTAGTGAAGAGTATAGAGCTCTTCTGCGTTGTGAGGAATTTGTTGCATATGTCTCTGCCATGGATGATACCATTAGAATGTGTGGCAGGGCATCTGCCTTGTTAGTGGCTATGTGCCGCTCGGTCTGGCTGCGACAGTGGGCAGCTGACAACGCTGCTATGAAGGCTCTCACTGGGTTTCCCTTCAAGGGGCTGCGCCTCTTTGGGGAACGTCTGGACTTGTTTGCTAAAGGAGGCAAGTTACCTCAGCGTAGAAGGCAGCCCTGGTCCTTTTGGGGTTCAGGTGCCTTTTCTCCTTCAGGGGCTCCAGAGTTGGACGGGGAGCTTCCTTTGCTGGAGCCTGTGGAGATTTTTGGGGCAGGGGCAGAGGACGTGGCCGCCCTGGCCCCTCCTGGGGTCCCAAGCCCCCTCAGGCATGAAGGGGCACCCTCACCCATCCGGGTGGGGGGGTGGCTTCGGCTCTTGGCTCATGTCTGGAGGCGTCATGTCTCAGACTGGTGGATTCAGGAGGTAGTATTCTCCGGTTACAAGATAGAATTTGCAGCCTGGCCGCCCTCAAGATTCATCAAATCTCGGTTAGCTCAAAACCCCCTGTCAGCTCAGGGTCTGCCCCTGGCTGTCCAAGGCCTTCTGGAACTGGGTGTCATCTGCCGGGTGCCCTTGAGGGAAAGGGGCAAAGGCTATTACTCCAATCTTTTCATCGTCCCTAAAAAAGATGGGTCCATCAGACCCCTCCTGGATTTGAAGCACCTCAACAATTTTGTCAGATTTAGACACTTTCGCATGGAGACTCTGCGCTCAGCTGTGACTTTCCTACGCCCAGGGGACTTCATGACCTCCATAGACATCAAGGATGCTTACCTTCACGTACCTATCTGTCCAAGTCATCAGAGATTCCTCAGGTTCGCTCTGGAGGATCAGCACTACCAATTTGTGGCCTTGCCCTTCGGTCTCACCTCGGCTCCCAGGGTATTCACCAAGGTGCTGGCAGGAGTTATGGCTCTGGTGAGATCTCAGGGCATTCGCATAACCTCATCTGGGAAAAGAACACCATGGCTCTACTGAAGAACTACTGAGTTGGCTCTACTGAGGCAACTGAAGAAGGCTGGTCTGTTGAAAAAGTTGCTATTGTTCTTCTTCAATGCTGTCATTGGTTCTATACTGTGTTTTTCTTTCTCTGTCTGGTTCGAGGGAGCTACAAAAAGGGACAAGTGTAGACTCCAAAGAACAATAAAGACAGCAGAAAGAATAATTGGAGCCCCTTTACCATCCCTACAGGAAATGCACGATCGCAGAATCAAGACTCGGGCAGAAAAGATACTATTCCAGCACTTACCATCTGGGCGGCGTCTTGCGGTACCAGCCTGCGAGACTTCTAGGTCTAGGAAGGGTTACTTTCCTTTGGCTGTCCGCATACTCAACAATAGCCAGGCATCATAGGTCCAGGCTCAAGCCGGTATCAATTGCACTTTAGTAGAGTATCTGTGCCTGCACCTCTGTTTCTAGGTTCCCCTTCCTATGTTACTGTAACTGTAGTTAACTGTTAACTGTTTTTTGCACTGTGTATATATGCCAAAAATAATTCCTTGTTCATCTCACGATGTACTTGGCGAACAATAAAATTGAATTGAATTGCATTCTTCCCTAATTGGACAACATGCTCATCGCTTCTCAGTCCTTCCATCAGGCAGAGCTGGACACTCAGAGGGTGGTGTCCACACTGGAGTCATTCGGCTGGGTGATCAACCACCCCAAATCTTCCCTGTCTCCTTCCATGGTGAAGTCCTTTCTGGGCATGATTCTGGATTCAGCTCAGGTCAAGATCTTTCTTCCTTAGCAGAAGGCGGAGAGTCTTCAAGAGAAAGCTCAGCTCCTTCCTTCTTGTCCTCATCCATCCATCAGGCAGGGAATGCAGCTGGTGGGCCTGATGGTGTCCTGCTTTGAGGTGGTTCCATATGCTCAGTTTCACGTGAGGCCTCTTCAGCTTCACCTCCTGTCAGTATGGGATTGGGACCCCGTGTCCTTGGATCAGGTGTTTGTCCTGTCCCCTCTGGTCAGGCGGTCTCTATCGTGGTGGCTGGACTCAAGGAACCTGCTGGTGGGCATATCCTTTCTGGCCCCCTGCTGGGAAACTGTCACCACGGATGCCAGTCTGACAGATTGGGGGGGCTTTTGGAAGTCCCTGAAATTCCAGGGTCAGTGGGGCCCTTAGGAGGGCCCATGCCCCGATCAACATTCTGGATTTGAGGGCGATCAGGTTGGTTCTCGCCCACTTAACCCCACACCTGAGGGGTTCGGCTGTTCAGGTCCGCTCAGACAACCAGTCGGCGGTTGCCTACATCAATCATCAGGGAGGGACCCGGAGCAAGAGGGCCCTCAAGGAAGTGTCCCTGATACTGTCCTGGGCGGAGGCAAAAGTTCCCTGCATCTCAGCTGTGTACATCCCGGGGGTGGAGAATCTGGAGGCAGACTCTCTGAGCAGGGGGACCTCTTGTCTGGGAGAATGGTCCCTCAGCAGCATCACAATCACAAGCTTCCAGTCTTTGTCTCTCTGTCCCAGGATCCTCTGGCCTTGGCCATGGATGCCCTGGCAATGTCTTGGAAGGGGTTTTGGCTTCTGTATGTCTTTACCCCTTTTCCCCTGCTGGGCAGGGTGCTGCACAAGATAGCTCAGGAAAGGGTGCCAGCCATACTGGTGGCCCCCTGTTGGCCAAGAAGAGTGTGGTTCGCAGACATTGTGCGGCTGGCAGTAGATCGGTACGCCCTGCCCCGGGTTCCAGCTCTGCTCACTCAGGGGCACCTACGCCACCCCAATTTACAAACGCTGGCTTTGACTGCCTGGCTGTTGAAACCTCCATCTTGATGGAGAAAGGGCTGCCTGCCTCGGTTGTAAATACCATGATCAGGGCTAGGAAGAGGGCCTCTTCTTCCATCTATTACAGGGTTTGGCGTACTTACATTGACTGGTGCGAGTCTAACTCTCTTCCCTGTCGTGTGTTTTCCATTCCTAGGATTCTGGAGTTTCTGCAACTTTGGTTCCATTAGCTATCTGGAAAGGCGGAGAGAGGTGACCGTTTACTTTTACCCTAGCCTGGGGGGTAGAATATATACTTAGGATGTATTTGAGTGTCCTACCCTGGAGGCCAATATGCCTCAACACTTCGAACACGAAGTTCCAGTCCACCCGGTCGAACGCTTTCTCAGCGTCTGTGGACAATAACATCATCGGGGAATTGTCTATTCATGATCTGTGTATCGGGTTCAGAGTCCTAATAGTGTTATCCCTGGCTTCCCTGCCAGGGATGAAACCACATTGATCTCCATCAATCAGGTTGGGTAGGTATGTCGCTAGGCGATTCGCTAGGATTTTAGTGAACAATTTAAGGTCCACGTTCAAAAGCGATATTGGATGGTAGCTTTTGCAACTCAGGGGGTCTTTTCCAGCTTTATGTATTACGTGGGTTTCTAGAGCTTCCGTTGGGAGCAATATGGGCTCGTCGTCTCTTGCGGTCGCATTAAAAGCTTGGAGGAAATGCTTATTCAAAGTGCTCTCAAATTTTTTGTAATAGGCGATCGTTAGTCCATCTGGACCTGGCGATCTACCGTTCGGAGATGCTTTTATTGCTTGATGCTATTCAGCTCCCGATATTGGCTCTCCTAGCCAGTTAATGGCCTCTTCTTTCAGTTTTGGCATGCCGGAAGCTACTAGGTATTGTCGTATTTGAGACAGGTCCCTCGGGGTGTTCCCCACCCCCTGCGGTCTCAAATTATACAATGCGTGATAATATTCTTGGAATACTCTTGCAATATCCTCTGTTTTGTGGTGTTTCTGTTGCTTTGCGTCCTTTATTGCGTCAATGAAGTTGAGGGACTGTTGCTTTCTCAGAGCTCTGGCAAGAAGCGAACCGCTTTTGTTTCCCCATTCGTAGTAGAATCTTTTATATTTCTTTATAGCGAATGCCGCCTTTTTCAGCAGCAGGGAGTTTAATTGTTCTCTGCAGGAGGTTAACTCCTGTAAGGTGTCTCGTGCCTGGGATACCTTGTGTCTCTTCTCAAGAATTTGAATTTGCGAGAGTAGGCGGTCCCTGCTTGATGTGTGTGCTTTTTTTCAATCTGGATGCGTGTTGGATGAGAATCCCTCTTATCACCGCCTTGTGTGCTTGCCAGATGGTCATTGGGGATACTTCCCCCGAGCAATTCAGTGTAAAATAATCGGAAAGGGCAGTCTGGACTGCTTGGTCTGTTACCGGGTCTTTTAACAGACTTTCATTTAAACGCCATGTCCACTCTTTTTTGCTTTTTTTCCGTTGTGGTCAGGAGTAGCCACACCGGGCTGTGGTCCGATAGGGAGGTCGGTCCTATGTCAGGTTTAGTCACTCTGGGTAAGAGGCTATGAGAAATTAATACATAGTCCAGCCTCGCGTAAGTCACGTGGACTGTCGAGAAATGCAAGTAGTCTCTACCCTTAGGGTTGAAGATTCTCCAGGGGTCGCACAATTGTAAGCTATGTAACACCTGCTTTACCTTTCGTAGTCCTCCGTATGGTATAGATGACTTGCCAGTTGATGAGTCAAGAAGTGGCTCCAAGGCAATGTTTAGGTCTCCTCCCAAGAGTACATTTCCCTCCTGGAATTCTGACAGCTCCGACAGGAACCTCAAGAGGAAATCTACCTGGCCACTGTTGGGAGCGTATACGGAGGCCATTGTATACATCTCTCCCGATATCGTTCCTTTGATCATTATGTATCTGCCCTCACTATCAGCAGAAGTTTCCAGCTTCTGGAAGGGGACGTCTTTGGCTAATAGTATTGCCACACCTTTGGATTTAGAGGTCGGGGAGGAGCTTGCATACCATTGGGGATAAAATCTGGGAGACATCCTGGGACAGGCGTCTCCCCTGAAGTGCGTCTCCTGGAGGAAGACTATCTTGGAATTCATCCTTCTTAAATCGGAGATCACCGCCGATCTCTTCTCGGGGATATTGAGGCCTCTACAGTTCAGGAAAAAGATCTTCAAGAGTGTGTCGCGGGGACCCCGAAGCTCATCCCGCCCCCTCCCCCACCCCGGCAGCCGACATCGCCAAGACCCCGGCGCGTGATGTAGGGCAAGCTGCAGTCTAGCGCTGTGGAACAAGAAAAGGTTCAGGAAGTGGGAAACGAGAGGTAAAAGAGAGAAAGTAACAAGGAGAACAAAACGTTTCAATTCCGGAGATAGCCTAAGAAAATCCCTAGGCTGGTAGGGTTGTTAGTACTAGCTTCCGTAATATAGGGAAGTCTGGCCTCGCGCTTCCCGGGGAAGTCTCCGGAAGCTTCCCTCGGGAAGTCACACGGGCCTCTGGGGGAAATGGACACCAGGCGAAGAGGAACCAGAACCCCGTGGGTTGTTGTTACAGACAGTTTCTACTCTTCCCTCTAGGCTACCCCCCCCTCATAACACGTTAACAGTAAAACAGCAACATTAACATTGTATATATTCAGTGAACAAGGCATTCCTAATAATAACTTATACCCTATGTCCGATGGCTCTCCCCTACCCGCGCGCCATGACGGCCGTTTCCCAGGGCAGGCATCCCCCCGGGGCGCGTCCCAGACCCGGGGCAGACCGGCCCCATCCCCCTCAGAAGGGTATCCGTGAGAATTTTGCTCCTACAATGGATCCCCCCAGGTGGTATGGGTCCCGGATTTCTCAGGTCCCCACCCTCTCGGCTAAGGGTATGCTCCGATCCACAGGAGAGTGGAAAGAGCATCTAGAGCATGCCGAGACACCGCCCCCCCCAGACAGGACCCCCCCCAGGGCGACACCAAGCAGGCCACATGATCCGGGCGGCCCCCGGGCCAGCCAGGGGGGCGCCCCACACGGCACCCCTCCCCCAAACGAGAGCCCACAGCCGCCCGCCAGATATTTCAGGCCGGGCAGGGGCCCAGGCCAGAGGGGGGGGGGGGACCCACCCAACGGAGGAAAGGTCGCAACCACGCCCCTGGGGGCAACCCCCCCCCCCCCCCACCACCACGGCTTCAATTCAGGGGGAGCGCATCACCAACCCGGGCCCAAGTCCCACCCCCCCACCCCCACAAGATTCGGCCGACGGGGCCACTGCGGCACAGCCGGGGACACCCCCCCAGAAGGGGGGACGCCCGAACAGATGCCAGGCCCCCCAGCCCCGGGGGGCAGCCCCACCCGGAGGCGGGCTCCACCGGACTATGACCCACCAACCGTCCAATGGGGCCGCCTCACACCGAGCGCCCCCATTCCCCCAAACAGAGAGAGAGCACCGAACATCTGATACATCACTTATCAACTTCTATATATGTAGGAACTATGAATAGCAAGTATAGAATGAAGAAACAGGGATTTAACCATCACAAACAGCGTCCAATTATGGCTCTGCAATTTTACGTGCAACTAAATGTCGTTACCTCCTATCTAATGTCCATGTGGCCGGGGTCACCCCCGTGCACCGGGCCGGCGAGCCGGGCTTCTTCTGTCCCGTCCCTGTCTCCTAGGGCGCTGCGGGAGCGGATCTGCTCTCTGGTCAATGTCTGGTGCTAGCCAGTCCGGGACGGCTATGGGTGCGGATCCCAGAAATTCAAAAAGACCCGCTAGCTGCTCCGGTGATCTCAGGGCATATGTCTTTCCGCACTAGTAGCTGGAAGGGGTGGCCCCAGCGGTATGTCGCTCCCTGGCGTTGCACAAGATCCAACAGGGGCCTCAACAGGCGCCGCATGTGCAGGGTTCTGCGGGATAGGTCCAGCAACAGAGTGACACGTGCACCATTCAAATCGATAGGACCCTTGTTCCAGGCTGCTTGCATGATAGCATCTTTGATTTGAAAAAAGTGCACTCTACAAATGACGTCTCTTGGTCTGCTGGGCTCGCCGCTCACAGGGCCCAGAGCACGATGAATCCGGTCGATTTCAATGGTCTCCCCCGGGGGGCGACCCAGAAGGGTATTGAACAGGTTACACGCCGTTGCATTTAGCTCCGTCGGGTTTACTGATTCCGGGATGCCCCGTAGTCGAATATTGTTACGGCGGTTTCTGTTTTCCAGGTCATCTTGCTGGACCTGTAGGGTGGAGAGCATTCTGCGTGTGGCATCCCTCTCCCGTTCCAGAGCGGTAACCCTGGTCTGGATATCTAACTGTGCGGCTGTGTTGGTTTCCACTTTATCAGACAATTCCGCCATGGTGTTTTGCATGGATGTTATTTCTCTACGAAAAGTCCCCTCCATCCTTGAGATGTAAGACTCGAAATCTGCTCTTGAAGGCAATGATTTAATGGCGTCCTCCACATTACATCTCACTGATTCCAGGATAACTGAGATCAGGGCTTTGGATGAGACAGTCCCTGGTGAATCCATGCTCCCATAATCCGCCGGGTGGTCATCCGGTGCGGGGGATCGGGATCCCCACGAGCGACTCATAGGGGTTGGGCTGCAGGGCCCTGGTGAGAACGCGGCCCCCCGCCCCAATGCCGCCACTGGAATAGGTGGGCTGCAGGCCTCTTGGAGCCCTGGGGCAGAGACATTTATTGCACTTCTCCCGGGTAGCATGGGTGAATGGGGCTGATCAGGTCGCATGGTGAATTGGGCAACTGTGCCTTTAAGAGCTGCCTCTGCTGTCAGCAAGCTGCTGTGTGTCTCCCCTGGCCGCCCCCCGTTCTCAGCACAGTGAACCTGCGCCATTGTGACTGTCACATGTTGGTCCCTGCCCCCCCACTCCCCCTCCTCACCTCCAATCTTTGCTGCCAGTGGACCGGAGGCAGGCGACCAGTGACCCAGGCTGTCCTCTTCTGCGCCCCTCGACACAGGCTGGGAGTTCCGCAGCTCTCTTCATCAGGGCTCCGGCGGCCGCAGTCCGGAGCGGCGCACGCCCCCGCCGGCTTCCCCGCAGCCGGCGCAGCCATCTTGTCCCGCGCTTCCTCTCCTCCCACGGGAACCAGCGATGGGATCACCTCTCCCTCCATCATCCGGGGAGGCTCCGGATCTGACTCCTCTTCACCCCGGCCCCGTTGTAGAGGTATGTTGGGCGGCACCGCCAAGAGACGAGGGGGCTCTCCCCCCCCCCCCCCCCCCCCCGATCCGGGCTCACGTCGGTCGCCACCATGACAGGCTGCTGTGACCTGGGGATCTCTGAGGGGACAGCTCCGAAGTATGAGGATATGGGGGTCCTCTGGGTGGATTTTGCTGCTCCCCTGGTCCTCCGCCTCTTGGACATGGTCCTTTGGATAGGTTGCTGTCTTTTAATTTGTAGTTGTTGAGGGGTTAATGGGGAGCTTCCCGGGATCGTTCCTCACGGCACCATTAGCAGGCCACGCCCCCTTCTGCAACTTTGGATCTGGGTCTTCAGCTCAGTACTCTGAAAGGCCATGTTTCTGCTTTGGCTATTTTTTTCCAAAGATCCTTTGCTCAGCATCCCCTGGTCAAGACCTTCTTTCAGGGGGTCACTCACGTGCGTCCCCCACGTAAGCCTATGTTACCAGTCTGGGACTTGAACTTGGTCTTATCTGCCCTGCAGGGCTCTCCCTTTGAGCCCTTGCAAGGAGTCCCTTTGTCCATTCTTACGCTTAAGGTGGTTCTTTTGGTGGCTATCAGTTCTGTGAGGCGTGTTTCTGAGTTGGCGGCGCTTTCTATCAAGCCTCCTTATTTTGAGAGGCGCTGTCTCTGCAGTCCAGCGCCATCTACTGGATGTATAACCCAAGAGTAAGGAATATCTTCTGGAACACGACGTGCTGTATACATATAATACCAATTCTACAGGTGAGTAAACACAGAATTGTATTTTTCCCTATCTGTTTAGTGTGCAGTGATGTAAACCCTGATACTGTAGATCTCCTGTGATGCATGCAATGAGTATTGTAGGGGACACGTTTATATAAAAAAAAAACCAAAAAAAACTACCGAAGCCGTAAAACATTAAAGGACATTTGGAGAGTACTTAAAGCGGGTCAAAATCCACATGACCGGGCCCTGTAATTAAAATAATTCCTGGACTGGCCACTAGCCTGCCCCTGGGGGCATCCTACACCTTGTGCCCTGATGTATGAAACCTGCGGGACCCTTACCTAACCCCGGTGAGTCCTGTGAGCTGCTTCCCCGGCTCCCCTGTAGCGGTGTGCCACGCCTATCTGAATGGCGCCCAAACACTGCCACCTTCAGCCAAGCGGTGATCTCAGTGATGCCGCAGGGCTTAGATTCGGCAATGAGAAAACCCCTTTTTCTTTTTAACCAAGCCACCACTGAGCCGGCATCATCTGGCTGCTCAGGTTGGGAGGGGAGGGGCGGGTGATCAACGAAGGACCTAGAAATGGGTTCCCATCTGCTTTAAGTTTCCAGGTAGTGGTTTCTCTTATAATAACGTTGAACTGGAGATGTCTGAGGGGCTAGGTAAGTATATGTATTTATCTTCATTCTCTACAGATTTCCTTTTATCAATTCCATGCTGTATCTGAAATGCTGACATCAATCTGAAGTAGCCATGTAATAAGCTTTTCTGTACTGCAGGCTGTAGCTGGGCTTCTTGCTGACGCCCGATCCTTGGCAAACATTGCTAGAGAGGAGGCTTCGAATTTCCGATCAAATTATGGTTATGACATTCCATTAAAGGTACAGTTCTAGTCTTGCACAATAATTTGTATTATATAGTTTGTGTTGTGGCCTGTGATTAGTAATATCATTATTACCTCTCCTCTAGCATCTTGCAGACAGAGTGGCCATGTATGCACATGCGTATACACTGTACAGTGCTGTTAGACCTTTTGGCTGCAGGTATGTCATGTAAAATGTGGGTTCTCATTGACTGCTTTAGGCTTGCATTGTTTTGAATTGATGCAAAAGCAACTATTTTATGTGTGTTTTTGAGAATAGTCTGATGTGAAAAAACACTCAGAAACATAAGTCTTCAAGAAATGTTTGGTCGACCGGGCGCTTGCTACTTCGATTGCCTATGCACTAATTACTAGCTCTTTTTGCTTACTTAAATACAGTTTTAGATGAAGGAGCTTAAATGACCATGCTGATTGGATGCCTGGGCACATGCCAGACTTCGATTGGATATTTCAAACAAATACAGAGACACATATGAAAGGATATGAAGAACATCTGTTTCTTGTTAAGCAGACATAACATTCTTTAGCGATAGTCATATGAGGAGGGAGGGGTGAAAACCCCTCCACATGCTGAGAATGTGAGAGATGGCATACAGGCGGCTTATAAAATTAATACTAATTATATCATTTTCCACCTCAGGTCAAACACAAATGGCAAAAAATGTGATTTCTGGGTCATTTCAAATTGGCCATGGGTGAAAATAGAATATCCAGTAATTGTAGAAGCAAACTGCAAAATGTCAATGTGTGCTTGCTCTTCGTAAGGCTGAGCATCGGCCCCACATCGGGTATTACTTGGTATGGAGTCTTGGGCTGAAGCAGCCTCTTGGAGCTGGGTGGGGGGGAGGCAAAGGTTTGGTTGTCTGTGGTGCTCTGAGCAAGTGTCTTCAGTGATTTTCTGACCATGCAACTTGCATCTTGTTCTACCTGCAACAAGGGAACTGTACATGGTTAAGTTGTCCCTGTTAAGGCATTTTGCTTCTGCTTGTTGAAGGTAGGTGATGGTTTGAAGGAGAAGGTGAGTCATAATCTATTTAAATGAGGGCGAGTGCCAGCTCACCAATAAATACAATTTGACATGATGGGTTCAGTGATAACATCTAGGGTGGTGCTCAGAAGGATCCGTTGCCAAATACACAACACGAGTTAATAAAAGGCATCCAGCAACATGTCCCATGAAGATGCTATTGAAAGCTAACTTGTACTGATGCCAACACCCTCCATTTCTGTGGGGGGAAAAAGTGTTGCTCAACACTCCATGTTAGCCAGTCTCCCACTCCTATGTTTTAGTTTGGGGTAAGCCTATATAAAAAGGTCAAAGGTTTAAATACACTTCAACCTTCTAATTTGAGTGCAAATTAGTAGAGCATAAAATAGTCTTCAATGTCCCAAATCAATCCTTTCAAGCTGATGCCCCCCCCTAAACTAGGCTAGAGCTAGATATGATGAAATAAAATTGCCACATCAAGGTAATATAATTTGTAGAGGAAATGTACATCTTGGGCTCCTATTACCACATCTATTAGGCATAAACAATGTATGTACTAAATACTTAGATACATATATACTGTAGTTATTTTATTTGTGTTTTCAGATGCCAATGGTTCTGTTATTGACCGGCATCCTTGTATGTCTTCCAGTTTCATGTTGGGATCTTACAATGAGGACGATGGTGCTCAGCTGTACATGACTGACCCCTCCGGGATGGCCTATGTGAGTTTGCAGGATCAGAGCATTACAGAGCTGCAGCTTCCTCATTTATGTTGATTGTTTATGATTTATGATCATCTCTTTAGCCAAGGTTGGCAGGTTAAGGTCTTTGCTTGGTACAGTCTGCTACTGACAGACCTGAAGGCTGCCCTGTAACAATACTCTCCTTGCTCCAGGTCTGCTTAACTGCCTTTCCTATCCCCTATTGCTTGGCTGAAATTTGCTGAGAAGGTGATTGCTGCCTCTAGACATGCAGACTAAAGGGTAACCCTGTGTGATCAGTAGGAGCTGCCTGTAGCTGCTGGATAGCTATTCTTAGTATGTCACACACCCCGCTTCAGATAATCTTGCAGAGATGTCATTAAAAAAAGTGAGCCCCTCACAGTCCATAAATACCTGGTACCTCCCACTCATTCCCCAGTCTTTCATCTCTGCAGACGGCGAGCAAGTCAGAAGATGATGTCTCCTCCTTGCAGGTAGCCGGGGTAACTCCCGGCCCGCGTGTTAGTTTATTTCTGCCTGGAACCTATGTCTTAGTTTTCGCTCCCAGCCTAGGCTGCTGGTCCGGGCAAGGGTAGACAGCACCTGATGGTGCTTAGCAGCTACGCTCCACCATGAGACCTCATACTAAGGGGTAGGCGGTTTTGCCGGGCTGGTGATCCCAGTTAGGGATGCCCCGTCCCTTGCCCTTCCGCCTTCCAGCGTGGATTCCCCCTCTCTCGGATGGCCCTTGATCCTTAGAGGGGGGGGCAGCGTAGGGTCCCCTTTCTCAATGTGTTTGTTCAGGTGTGTGTGTGTGTGTGTGTTCACTGGGCGCGCTTTCCTTTTAAACTAACGTGTGTTGTCACAGCTGTGCGGGTGCGTGTGTTCACTGGGCGCACTTTTCTTTTAAACTGTATTCAGCCGGCACTGGCTGTGTCGCAGCGCCGGCCGTTGTGACATTCGGCGGGGGAGCTTCTTCCCCTCAGGTACCGTTGGAGAAGGGGGGGGACGGGGTTGGGCGCTCTGCGCGCTCGCCGATGGCCCGCCAAGGGAGGTTTTGCCAGCGTCTGGTCGGCCTTATGGCCTGTTTGTGCCTCGGCGCTTCTTATAGTGGCCTCTAGGTTGGTTGTCAGGGACCTGTTGTCTACCTCCAGCCTTGACCCGGCTAGTGAGTTCACCGCCCTTAAGCGGTGTGAATTGTTTTTGTCTTTTGTGCTAGCCGCCCTGGATGACACCATGGTGATGCGTAGTAGAACTTCCGCAATTGCTGGTGGCAATTCGCAATTCGGTCGGTTTGGTTACGCCAGTGGGCGGCTGATTTTGTGTCCAAAAAGTCTCTTACGGGTCTTCCCTTTCGGGGCTTGCGGCTCTTTGGAGAAAAATTGGATTTGGTCGCCAAGGGAGGTAGGTTACCTCAGCGAAAGAAGCAACGTTGTCCCTTTCGGGGGGCGGCTTCATTTACCCCTTCCTTTCGTGTGGCCAGAGCTGGGCGGGGATCGGCTGTCATCCCCTCCAGAGGTGATTCCTGGAACAGGGGAAGAGGACGTGCCTGTCCAGGTCACAGCTAGGGCTCTAAGCCCAAAGCCGCTGCTAAGCCGGCTCAGCAATGAAGGGGGTGCCCTCACCCTCGCGGGTGGGGGGGACGGCTGCGACACTTCTCCCAGGTCTGGGACCAAGAGGTCTCAAACAGATGGATTCGCAAAGTGGTGTCTTCCGGTTACAAACTGGAGTTCGAGATCCGGCCTCCTCCCAGATTCTTCAGGTCGCGGGTGCCCTTGGATCCTCTGGCCGCGCAGGGACTCCGGGCGGCAGTAAAAGATCTCCTGGACATGGCTGTCGTCTGCCCGGTGCCTCCCTCGGACAGGGGCCTGGGATGCTATTCCAATCTGTTCACAGTGCCCAAGAAGGATGGCTCCGATATTTATCCATCCCAGGAAGTTCCGCATGGAAACTCTGCGCCCTGCCATAAATTCACTTCGGCAGGAGGACTTCATGACGTCCATAGACATCAAGGATGCTTATCTGCACGTTCCAATCTTCCCGGCACATCAGAGATTTCTCAGGTTCGTGGTGGAAGATCGGCATTTTCAGTTTGTGGCTCTTCCGTTTGGCCTTACCTCGGCTCCAAGGGTTTTCACCAAGGTGCTGGCAGGGGTGATGGCCCTCCTCAGAGCCCAAGGTATCCGCATCGTGCATTATCTGGACGATCTTCTTATTGTGGCTTCCTCTCTCAGCCAGGCGGAGCTAGATACCAGGACTGTGGTAGCTACCCTGGAGAGATTTGGCTGGGTGATCAACTATCCCAAGTCCTGCCTCTCTGCCTCCAGGTGGCGTTCCTGGGAATGTCTCTGGATACTTCTCAGTCCAGGGTGTTCCTCCCCCGGCCCAAGGTTCTTTTGATTCAGGAATTGACTCAGCGTCTCCTATCCATCCCTCACCCGTCCATTCGGCTGGGGATGCGACTGGTGGCAATGATGGTGGCATCGTTCGAGGCGGTTCCCTTTGCCCAGTTTCACACAAGGACGCTCCAGCTCCATCTCTTGGCGGCCTGAGACGGGTCCCCGCCATCTTTGGATCAGTCTTTTCTGATGTCCCCCCGTGTGCGGCGTTCCCTTCGGTGGTGGCTGGAACCGAGCATGAGGGACAGATCCTTTCTGACCCCTCGTTGGGAGACGGTCACCACGGATGCCAGCCTGTCAGGTTGGCGGGGATTTTGGAAGGATCTTCAGTTTCAGGGACTGTGGGGGCCTCAGGAGGCTCACGATCCCATCAATGTTCTGGAGCTGAGAGCCATCAGGTTGGTTCTGGCTCACTTAACTCATCAGTTGCGGGGCCTACTGGTTCAATTTCGGTCGGACAATCGGACGGCGTTCGCCTACATCAATCACCAGGGAGGGACTCGCAGCAGGCGTGCCCTCAGGGAAGGGTCTTTGATCCTGGCTTGGGCAGAGGGCAATGTCCCATGCATCTCGGCAGTGTACATTCCGGGAGTGGAGAACACGGAGGCGGACTCCCTGAGCAGGGGCTCATCTCGTCGGGGGGAATGGTGGCTCAGCCCCAAGGTGTTTTGGTCGCTTTGCCACCGGTGGGGGACTCTGGAGGACCTCTTTGCCTCTCGTCACAATCACAAGCTTCCGGCATTTGTGTGTCTCTCGCGGGATCCGCTGGCTCTGGCAGTGGATGCCTTGTCTCTGAACTGGAGGGATCTGGGGTTTCTGTACCTGTTCCCTCTGTTTCCCATGGTGGGCAAAGTGGTGCGCAAGCTGGCCCTAGAGGGCGCATCAGCAATCCTGGTGGCTCCAAGAGGGCCAAGACAGGTTTGGTTCGCAGACGTGGTAAGGTTGGCAGAGGATCAGTTAGATCTGCCCCTTCTGCCGGATCTGCTCACTCAGGGTCCACTGCTCTACCCCAATTTACCAACGCTGGCTTTGACGGCGTGGCTGCTGAAACCTCCATCTTGAAGGAGGAAGGTCTTTCTGATGCTGTCATTCAGACTCTGGTTAGGGCTAGAAAGAAGTCTTCCTCTGCCATCTACTATAGGATTTGGAGGTCTTATATTGATTGGTGTGAGGTCCGGGCCTTGCCTTGCAGGGCGTTTTCTATCCCTAGGGTTTTGGAATTTCTGCAACATGGTCTGGACCTAGGTTTGCAACTTAGTACGCTAAGAGGGCATGTTACTGCCCTGGCAGTTTTCTTTCAAAAGTCTTTTGCTCTTCATCCTCTGGTTAAGACCTTTTTCCAGGGGGTTACGCATGTGCGGCCTCCTAGGAAGCCTTTGCTCCCAGTTTGGGATTTGAATTTGGTTCTCTCTGCTTTTCAGGGTCCTCCTTTTGGACCTTTGCAGGATATTGCTCTTTCTACGCTTACTCAGAAGGTCGCGTTTTTGGTTGCCATCACTTCCGTTCAGCGTGTATCGGAGTTGGCGGCTTTGTCCATTAAGGCCCCATACTTTGAGAGGCATCAGGACAAGGTTGTTTTCCGCTTCAAGCCAGATTTCCTTCCTAAGGTGGTCTCTGCCTTTCATCTTAATCAGGACATTGTTCTACCCTCCTTGTGTCCTAAGCCCAGCAATGACAAGGAGAGGGTTTTGCATTCTCTGGATGTGGTTCGCTGTGTGAAGTCCTCTTTTCGTAGGACTGACGCCCTTTTTGTGGTGCCCTCTGGGCCTAGGAAAGGTTTGGCTCCCGCCAAGTCTTCCATTAGTAAATGGATTCGCCAGGCCATTGTTGGGGCCTATTCTGCCAAGGGGAAGGTTCCCCCTTTTTCGTGTTGCTGCTCATTCCACTCGTGCTGTTGGGGTGTCCTGGGCTTTCCAGCATCAGGCCTCTGTTGAGCAAGTTTGTAAGGCGGCTACTTGGTCTTCAGTTCACACGTTTTCCAAGTTTTACAAGGTTGATGTGCGGGCCTCAGCGGATGCTGTTTTTGGCTGCAAAGTTCTGCAAGCTGCAGTGGTTTAAGTTTGTGTATTATTGCCTTGTTTTGGATCCCCGCCCTTTATGGACACTGCTATTGGATGTCCCAAGTGTAATGACTATCTGACTATCTGAAGCGGGGTGTGTGACATACTATAATAAGACTATACTATACTATAGAATAATACCATTTTGTGATTACTCACCTGTAAAATGGGTATTATAAGTATGTCACACCCCCCCGCTTTACCCCGCCCTTTGGTATTCTGGATCCTTTCTACGGTGAACCTTTTTTACGGTTATTTTGGCTCTTCCTGATCCCTTTACTGCTGTCTTAATACTGGGGAATGAGTGGGAGGTACCAGGTATTTATGGACCGGGAGGGGCTCACTTTTTTTCATGACATCTCTGCAAGATCGCCCTCTACAGGTCAGTATAACCCAAGTGTAATGACTATCTGAAGCGGGGTGTGTGTGACATACTTATAATACCCATTTTACAGGTGAGTATTCACAAAATGGTATTTTTACAGCTTTGCGGTGGCCCTTTAACCTACCATCAGTCTGGAGTTTTAAATTAAGTCTGTGAGAACCCTCTAAATACAAAATCTGCAGTTCTCTTCCCTGGCGTTTAACAAACATGCAGCTTATGAAGCATAAGCTTTGTGATCTGCTTATTCGTGCACCAGTTCTAGGTCTGCTCTTTTAGACATCCAAAGATTGTTTGCAATGCTGCAAACGCGGTCGTTCAGAGCCAGGTGAGAATTCTCACTCCTTTTTTGATTTTTATTGTCTACCAGGTGTAAATTTTTACCTGGCTCTAAATCGGCCACAAGAAAGTGCTAAATTAGCAGGTTTACAGCTTGCACCATTCTGACTGTCAGGTGCTTCATCTTTTATTCACAAGTGATTTGCATTCCCTGATAGAAATCGGGATGCCCCACTGTGTGAAACCCCCCAGAAAGCCCCTAAAAACGTACCTTATTGGCGACGGATAAGCCGCTGCCTCCCACGCGTCCCTCTAGCAGGGCGCGCACCCGCGCCGGCCGTTTGTGAATGACCGGCGCGCGCCCGATCGGGGTGCCCCGCAGAAGTGGACCAACACCCAGGATAGTGAAAATCCTGGGTGTTGGTCCACTTTAAAATCTGTTCCAGGCCGGGTCTTAGACAAAAGGAGCACAAAGCAAACCTAAGATACCTGCTCATGCTATCGGCGATCTCTATTTTAAAAAGCTGCCCAGTTTTTTCCAACATCCCTATTTGTTGGACAAGAAACAGCTGCACCTGTGGTGGGAGGCATCCTCCCTGCTGTGTAGAGATGTTTCCTGCTTCCTTATACAGAGCTCCATTAGGAAAAGAGAGGTATCTTTTTAATTTGTGGGTTCACAGGCAGCAGCAGTAGTTGAGTTATGCTCTTGTGTATGTGAACACTACCTGGGGCGGTTGCCTGGGAGGTTTTAGGTCCAAAATCCCTCATTCAGCACGAACTCCAATACTGGACTTGGCATGCTGAACACTGTTTTACTCCTCAGACACCAAGGCATACACCTGTCCCACTGTCTCATTCTTCTGAAAAGAAGCTGCTTCTCTGATTGGTTACTACACACTCTATAGTCAGGTGCTCACGTACACATGAATGATGGAGCTGCACTGCAGAAATAAGGCTGGCAAGTGCAATGTTCATGTGAAAGCTTCACACCAGGTTGGGGGGAGTCTGCCCTAAATATGAGCAGCCCATCTACAATGTAATTACGTTATATTACACCACAGGGGGAAATAATCTTCACAGGTTTTTCACTGACCTACTGTAATAGTGGAATAAAAAAGTATAGCTAAGTTGCTTTTGGGGCAATCATACATCTTGTATGTGAATATTACACAGACCAGCAAAAAGGGCAGAAGCTAGCGCTATGGGGCTCTTCATGGGGGCCTGGCTGCTTACTGATATGTTATGTACAAGAGATTTTGCTGAGCTGACATTCTTCTCGCTGCACTGCAGGGTTATTGGGGATGTGCTATTGGCAAAGCCAAGCAAGCAGCCAAGACCGAGATTGAGAAGCTTCAAGTTAGCGTAAGTATTATGATGTCTTTTAGCTGTGCTGAATTTTCTGTATTCTGATAAAATGCAGCCTAACTGCTTGCTTGTTAGTACTGTGCCTCCATGTATGTGCGTGCCCATGAGCCTGATTCCAGCATCTTCCCAAAATGATTCTGGCCTATGGGAGACTGTGTATTGCTTCATACAATGATTCTAATGTCTATTCTGCAAGTAACGTGTGTGGGGCCCCTGTAAAGTGGACCAACCATGTCCTATGGAAGGTTAAATAAAAAAAAATGCATCAACTGCCCTTAGTGTCCTGGTAATGAATTGGATAAAAATACTCAAAATATTTTGGCTTCAAAAGAAAAGTTGGGGGGAAAATGAAATCTTCTTTTGGCTCTTATCTGCCGTCCTCCAATAGGCTGTAATTACTCCCAGCATGATATTGCGAGGAGGGGGGATTGAATAGCTAGGGGGAGCATTTAGACTGAGTTGTATTGGGGGTGTTTGGGCTACTTTAATTTGGAATAAACCAAAACTTTGTGGATACGCACAGCCCTCCTAATGAGTAACCAATAAATATTAAAAGGGGTGCATATCCCAAGGGGCACGACTACCGAGTGTGTCAATCCAAAATTGAGGCTCTGGAGAAGCCCCTACAAGAACCCCTTACGAAAAAAGGGTTGCACACCCACAGATATATACCAAATATTCAAAAATAATTTATTTAGAAAAGAATACTATACATTACACACTTAAAGAGGACCTTCAGCATCATTTAATGAAAAGCCCAAACCCTTAAAAAACTATTCCCTTGCATCTAAAGTTAATATATTTGTTTTTAGTCACTTTTTATTCTTTCCCTCATTGGCCTGCAACTCTGTTCAGGACTCTAGGATACGGGCGCCACCATCTTGGCTCAGTAGCATCACATACTGAGAAGTTGAGAGGGGTCAAAAGTGCAGGAAAGCGGGGTTATAGCTGTGCTTTGCACAAACAGATCAAAGCTGGGGTAAGTAAAAGGTCGGCAATCCCAGAATGCAGAGCGGCACAGTCACGGGACACTTACTGTTTGCAGGCAGCCTGCACGTCCATGAGCCGCCATCGTGGATGTTTAAAGGCTCAGAAAATGCAATAGATGCAGGTAGGATGATTTTTAATGTGTGCAATCTGTATGTACAGGGTGTAGGAAACATATAAGATAGGCTTTTATTCAGGGTGAAGGTCCGGTTTTTGACTATCCTGGGTTTTGGTCCATTTCCTCGGGGCACCCCGATTGGGGAGTCTCACGATCGGTGCATATAAATGAGCAGCTAGGGAAAATGAATGGTGGCATCTCCTGCATTCCTTCATTGCTGTGTGCGTCCACACCATACAGTTAACGGCGGGTGCGGCACTCATGGGATCATCGGTGAGATATGTCTAATGTGCTATATAGCTGGGATGCCCCAGGGTCCGGGTTGTTTAACTGGACTCTCTACAGTGCATTGCTAGACACTGCATCTGATTGCACACTGTCGCAACCAGCCATTTAGATTTGCCTGGTGCGGTTGCGTGCAGGGAATGTAGCAGCTGTCCAGCCAAATTCGGATGCCCCTGGGGAGGGCTTTCTCCCGGCCCTAGAATATGACAGAGCCTGGCATAAAGAGCAGAATGTGGACCGCATCCTATGTGAATGACTGGGTGCTGAATCGCGCACATCACCCTGGGGGATGATGGGGGAGTATTCCAGCAACCCAGCAGGTTTCACACAGTGGGACATCTCTAATTGGGAATCTAAATCTGAATAAGGGGGGGGGGGGTGGTGCAGCATCCTGAAATTGGCCGCAGGTTGCCACTCGACCTAAGGCTGGTCCTGTTCATACCCATCCAATAGTTAGGAGTAACATTAGTTCACTTATCTCCTACTTTGTAATGATAAACTTTTGGAGATCTTTAAAACCGTTTGTCTTCTGTAAGGTTATGCTGCATAAGCAGAGCACTGCAGCCAGCCCAGATGTTGCCATTGCCTTGTGTGAGGGTGTGAAGGGTGGACGTGGCCTTCCTCTACCCAATTTACACATTTGCCATTCTAGCCTGGGTAAAAAGCTGAACTCCAACCATAACCTTTATGTATTAGATGGAGGGAGAAATCATTAAAAACATTGTAGTGTCCTTGTATAGATTTAGCCTCCTTTCCTGTCTGCAGTAACCCAGTAGGAGTCATGAAGATCCCTGGCACAATGGTCTTTTTTATCTTCTGTTGCTTACTACCTTTTATGTCTAATGACACCCATAGATTTTCTATTCAAGCAAACCAACTCTCTACTGGTAAAGCCTGCCACCTAGAGTATATACTCTGGCTGCTTAAGGGTGTGCAGTTGCTTCTAGGATACCCAGTTAAGGCGAGCATGGAGTAGAACACGGGGGTGCTTAACATGCCCCCAGTCACTAAGAGGCTTCTCTGAGTGAGAAAGTGGTCACCAGTGACCTGGGTATAGTTCTGGGTTCTGTATGAGTTAGACCTAAGGATTTACTGTAAACTGTAGGTGTGGGCGTCACCAAAGCACATGAAGTGAGATGCAACCTCTCTGACAACATAAGGATCGATTCGGTATAGGTTGAAAAGAAAATTGGTTCCATGCAAGATCACTCTCGGAAAAAAGAATACTCGCTTGCATGATTTAGAGGACACATGCGAGGCAACATCGCACATCCGAAAGCATGCGAGAAAGCTGTGGGCAAATTCTCTCTTCATTAGAGTTTTTTCTTACACAAGAAAATGACTTACACTTTTTTGTGGGTTTAATTGAAATAAGCCATTCTGCAAATGCTGGAATGTTTTTTTCAATGAACGGCCCCTGGTGCTGACAGTTTACCATGCCCTTCAGTAGGACTCTGTGCTCTTCCAGAGTTCCATACTGATGGGCACCCCCGGTGCGCCATAAGGAGTGCATGTAATCAGGCCACAGTACCAGAATGTCCTGCCAGGTGACATGCCAGCCTCCCACCTGGTCCCTTGGACCCCTTACAAGTTCACCCAGAGTAGTAGTAAAAAAAAAAAAAATACATTTAATGTTATCGATATGACTACTTTGCTGCCTGCAACCCCTTCGTCCTGGTCCCTGCTAGATGCCATCCTGGCCAGGTCTTGCCAAGTAGCCCCTGCCATATTTTGCATTACAGGCTAGAAGGCTTTTCCCTCCATACCACTCCCCTCCAGTTATGTCACAAGGTTGGCGATTCTCTCTAGTATAGGAGTTTCCCTTAACCAGCATCTGTCCATTACCCTTGGCAGGATGCCACGGCAGGAAGAGGGGTCACATGTGCCACTCCCACACTCCAGATGCTGGCAGGACGGCTGAGATCTGATCCGATGACATCATTTTTATAGTGCCGGTGTGGGACCAATGTCTGTAAAAGTTCATTATTGCTTAGTTCAGAATAAATAAAAGTATTTTTTGCTACTACTACTACTTTTGAACTGGTAATGCATTTTTTGCCCAATTCTCACTTGTGTGCAAATTCTTGCCAAAATAAAAAAGCTCACACCAAAAGACCGGGAGAGAGGAAAAATCCGTTTTCTGCTCCTGAAACAGTGTGGGAATGAATTGTCTTTCTGTGCTAAGTCAACCCCATAGACTACAGTAACCCGGATAGGGTTAGACTCATCTAGTCTAGAAAGCCAGTCAGACCTATACCTGCAACCTCTCCCCACCTGGGTATGTGGACTGCATTTACTCCCATCATATGACTTCTGGTGATTTATTTTTATTTTTTTTACTTAGCCCTAAAGCAGATCAAAACGCACGTGACCTGGATCTGTAAACTAAAAGACCCCAGGGCAGGACGCTAGGCTGCCCCGGGGTATCCTATAGCTAGATTTCCCACTGTGTGAAACCCCCGGGGTCGCTGATAAACTCACCTTTACATGCTGCTTCCATGGCACATACGCTGGGGCCGCATCCCCGGCTTCCCCGTAGCCTTGCGCTCTCCTGCGCCTAGCCTTTCTGAATGACTGGGTGCATGAGCGCATGGGGATGTGTCCAGCCGGCTGCACCTCGTCACAGCAGAACTTTTGAGAGAGCCAATCTGCAATCTCAAAAGCGCCACAGGGTGTGGCATTGGCGGTGAAAAAGCCTGGTTTTATTTGAAAACCGGGCCACTGCCGAGCCAACAGCAGCCCCCGAGGTACTTGGGCGGTGGTAGTTGGGGACGGTTATGCAAAAATGGGTTTTACTCCCCTTTAACTAGCCCACCACCTTATATATCATGACTGTAACCAGACCCAAAGCATGTAACAAAAACCTCTCCACACCCCAGGGCACCCAAGCCACGTCAAAATTTCATTTTTGACATACTGTATTTTCGCCATATAAGATGCACCTAGTATTTGAAGGAGGAAATTAAGAAAAAAAATATTCTAATTCCAATATTGTGCTAAATCACCCATAAAGGCAGTGTGGCTACCCCCCCCCCCCCATCTCATTCCCATAGGCAGTGTGGCACCCCCGTCTCATTCCCATAGGCAGTGTGGTATTCCCCCCCCACCTCCCATTAGCAGTGTGGCTTCCCCCCCCTCCCATCCCCATGGGCAGTGTGGCTTCCCCCCCCCTCCCATCCCCATGGGCAGTGTGGCGTCCCCCCCTCCCATCCCCATGGGCAGTGTGGCTCCCCCCCCCTCCCATCCCCATGGGCAGTGTGGCATTCTCCCCTCCCATCCCCATGGGCAGTGTGGCATTCTCCCCTCCCATCCCCATGGGCAGTGTGGCATTCTCCCCTCCCATCCCCATGGGCAGTGTGGCATTCTCCCCTCCCATCCCCATGGGCAGTGTGGCATTCTCCCCTCCCATCCCCATGGGCAGTGTGGCATTCTCCCCCCCCCACACCCCAAACAAAAGGGTATACTTACATGAATGCTGTCCCCGCTCTGGCTTCCGGCTCTGCCACTGCCTCTCGGGTGTCAGCGCGTGCGGACACAAACGCCTGAGAGGCAGTGGTGACGCCGGAAGTCAGAGCGGGGGCAAACAGTGGGCCTCTCGGGTCGGCGCGAGGTAGCACTCGAGTGCGTTGACACCAGAGACAGTGGTGGAGCCGGAAACCAGAGCGGAGAATGAATTTATTCTTAGTATACAGTACGTCCTGCTCCAGATAAGAATCATTACGCTGCCAGATGGTGCTGGACTGCAGAGACCGCGAAATTGGTTCCTTCCGGCCCCCTCAAATACCCAGGGACCTCCCACAAATCCCCAGGATTTCTCTGCAGTCTGGACTGCGAAGGACAAGAAGATGTCTCTCACTTCTCGCACGTGAGCGGGGCTATTAGCCTGCGGCCCTGTAGGACTATTCCCACCTATTAAATTTTTAATGTGCCTCCCAGCCTTGGCTGCGTTGGTCCGGGTGATGGTAGGCAGCACCACTGTCAGGTGCTTAGGAGCGCTGCTCCACCGCAATCCCCCACCAAAGGGTAGGCGGTATAGGCTTATGGTGAGCCTCTATGGGATGCCCCTCCCGCCCTATTGCCCCTTGCCCCTGTCTATCGGTGGGCCCTCTGTAAAGTGGCCGTTGCCCTCCCTTGTAGCTCTCGGGGGGGGGGGGTGTATATGCCTTGGTGTTTTCACTGTATTATGCTTCTTGTTGGTGTCAGTCTCCGCGCTGACTTGGTTGCACTGTTTGCGTTTTGAAAATGCGGCCGCGCGTGCTTCCGTTGTGCTCCGCGGTTGGCGGCGGCATTACCTCAGCCGCTGTTGCGCAGTCATTGGCTGCTCGTCACGTGTGCTGCTTCGCGCTCCTTGGGGGGGGGGTGGAGCCCGCGTTTGGCGCTTCACCTGTCTCCGCGGCCTGCCCCTCGAGGTATACCCGGCGCCATTTTTTGCTGGATTCGGCTGCTGCGTGACTGGCGTCTACCTACTGCGGTCTGTGAGTGCCCTCGCGGGCGGCTTTGTTTACCCTATGTCATTATACATGTCACTTAGGGGTTCTCTTCGCTTATGTCTTTCAGACGGGTCGAACTCTATTGGTTTCTCCCCTTCTCCCTCTATTTAGTTATTAAACTTGTGAGGCCTAGTGTGTAAATTACTCCCACTTCCCTAGTGGGCTATTGGGGCATCCCAGGTTGCTTTTATAGCGTGAATCCCTATCGGCTTATTGTGCCGCTATAATCACCATATGGAGGCGTCTCAGGATAATGTGCTCGGGGTTCCTTCGGGACAAGCCCAGCTGTGTGTAGCTTGTGGGGTGTCCTCTACTAGTGCTGACAATGTGCGGGTCTGTATACCTTGTGCCCAGCAGGTGCTTGCGCTGCAGCCTGGTTTACCAGTAGCTGGGCCTGTGCCATGTATGGCTTCACCTACTCCCCCAAGCTTAAATTTGACTCCTATTGAGTTGCATACCAGTGGGGATTCTCAACCTGATGTGTCTTCCAGACTGGCTAGTGTTGAGAAGTTGCTTGCTAATACCCTGGCGCGTAACGCCTCTGCTAAGAAGCGGCACTTGACACCTGATGTCACTCTGTTCCCTATGGAGGCTGATGAGTTTTTGGAACTGTCTGGTTATACCCCCTTGGAATAAGGGGGGTTATTCTCTGACTCGGAGTCATCTGATGAGAGGCCCAGGGGTCATGATGATTCTGGCTTTGACCCCTGGGCCCCAGATGATACTGATAGGCTGTTGGCTCAGATTTTTGAGGTACTGTCTATCTCTCCCCCGGCTGCGGCCCCCAGGCAGCAGGGGAAATTGTTTCATACTGCTAAGCCACGTTTGGAGTTTCCCGAGCAAGCCCATTTTAATAATCTCGTGCTCAAGGAATGGGAGCATCCCAGCAGGCTTCCCGGAGTCCCTAAGAGTTGGGATAAGAGGTATCCCTTTCCTGCTGATGTGGTGAAGCACTGGTCATCCCCTCCAGAGGTGGATGCCCCAGTCCTAGGGTTGTCTAACACCTCTGTCATGCATTCCCCTGACTCTACTACGCTGCGGGATGGTGAGGACCGGCGTATTGATCAGCTGGCGTCCCATGCCTTTGCCTGCGTGGGGATGGCGCTGCGCCATGTCTGTGCCTCTGCCATTACAGCTGTGGCTATTAGGACCCTGCTTAGAAGTGTCTTAAATGGTGCTCCTGATGATGTGTCTAGTGAGGCGTTCAATGCACTCTCTCGTTGTGAGGTTTTTGTGACTTTCTGCCTTGGATGATACCATTAGGATGTGTGGCTAAACCTCTGCCCTTGTGGTGGCTATACGCCGCTCGGTTTGGCTGCGCCAGTGGGCTACTGACAACACTGCCAAGAAAGCTCTCACTGTTTTCCCCTTCAAAGGACTATGCCGGTTTGGGGACGGCCTGGACCTGTTTGCTAAGGGAGGCAGGTTACCCCAGCGCAGGCGGCAGTCTCGGCCCTTTCGGGGACAGGGTTCCTTTTCTTCCCCCTACCGTGGAGCCAGACAGGGGAGGGGGGTCTCCCTTACCAGGCCCGAGGAGATTTCTGGGGTAGGGGCAGAGGACGTGGACACCCTGGCTCATCCTGGGGCTCCAAGCCTAAGTCTTCTCCCAAGACCCCTCAGGCATGAAGGGGCGCCCTCGCCCATCCGTGTGGGGGGGGTGGCTTCAGCATTTTGCTCACGTCTGGAAGCTTCATGTCTCAGACCGGTGGATTCAGGAGGTAGTGTCCTCCGGTTACAAGATAGTTTGCTGCCTGGCTGCCCCCAAGATTCATCAGATCCCGAATCTCTCAGGAGCCTATGTCAGCTCGGGCTCTAGTTCTGGCGGTGCAAAGCCTTCTGGAGCTGGGGGTCATCTGTCAGGTCCCCTTACGAGAAAGGGGCAAGGGTTTCTATTCCAACCTTTTTACTGTGCCCAAAAGAGATAGGTCAGTCAGGCCCATCCTGGACTTGAAGATCCTCAACAAATTTGTCAGGTGCAGGAGCTTTCGCATGGAAACTTTGCGCTCTGTCATCAGTTCCCTGCGTACAGGGGACTTCATGACCTCTGTGGACATCAAGGATGCTTACCTTCATCTTCCTGTTTTTCCAGGTCATCAAAGGTTCCTCAGGTTCGCTCTGGAGGATCAGCACTACCAATTTGTAGCCCTCTCACTTCAGCTCCCAGAGTGTTCACCAAGGTACTGGCAGGAGTGATGTCTCTGCTCAGGTCTCAGTCCCTCCAACAGGCAGAGCTGGATACTCAGCTAGTAGTGTCCACTCTGGAGTCATTTGGCTGGGTGATCAACCATCCCAAATCGTCCCTGTCTCCCTCCTTAGTGACACCCTTCCTGGGAATGAATCTGGATACAGTTCAGGCAAGGATTTTTCTTCCTCAACAGAAGGTGGACAGTCTGCTGGCGCAGGTTCAGTTCCTGCTATCTTGCCCTCATCCCTGCATCAGGCAGGGAATGCAGCTGGTGGGCCTGATGGTGTCGTGCTTCGAGGTGGTCCCTTATGTCCAGTTTCATATGAGGCCTCTGCAACTCCACCTCTTGTCAGTATGGGACAAGGATCCTGCGTCCCTGGACCAGGTCCTTGTTCTGTCCCCCCTAATCAGGCCGTCCCTCTCGTGGTGGCTGGACTCCAGGAACCTGTTGGTGGGCAGATCCTTTCTGCCCCCCCTGCTGGGAGACGGTCACCACCGATGCCAGTCTGACAAGTTGGGGGGGGGGGCTTCTGGAAGGCCCTGCAGTTCAGGAGGCCCACACACCTATCAACATTCTGGAACTGAGGGCGATCAGGTTGGTTCTGGCTCACTTGACACAACACCTTCGTGGCCGGCCTGTTCAGGTACGCTCAGACAACCAGACGGCGGTTGCCTACATAAATCATCAGGGAGGGACCCGGAGCAAGGGGGCCCTCAAGGAAGTGTCTCTGATCCTGGCTTGGGCGGAGAACAATGATCCCTGCATATCAGCTGTGTACATTCCGGGGGTGGAAAATCTGCAGGCAGAGTCTCTAAGCAGGGGGACCTCTTGCCTGGGAGAATGGTCCCTCTGCGACAGGGTGTTTCAATCTGTGTCACCTTTGGGGCCAACCAGATGTGGATCTGTTTGCGTCCTATCACAATCACAAGCTGCCGGCCTTTGTCTCTCTGTCCCAGGATCCTCTGGCCTTGGCCACGGATGCCCTAGCAATGTCATGGCAGGACTTTCAGCTCCTGTATGTCTTTCCTCCATTCCCCCTGTTGAGCAGGGTTCTGCGCAAGATAGCTCAGGAGGGGGTGCCAGCTATCCTGGTGGCCCCCAGGTGGCCAAGAAGAGTGTGGTTTGCAGACGTGGTGCAGCTGGCAGTAGATCAGTACGCTCTGCCCAAGGGTGCCAGACCTGCTCACTCAGGGTCACTTACACCATCCCAATTTACTAACTCTTTGACAGCCTGGCTGCTGAAACCTCCATCTTGATGTAAAAGGGGCTGTCTGCCTCTGTTGTTGATACCATGATAAAGGCTAGAAAGAAGTCGTCTTCTTCCATTTACTATAGGGTATGGCGTGCCTACATTGACTGGTGTGAGGCTAGGTCTCTTCCCTGTCGTGTGTTCTTTATTCCCAGGATCTTGGAGTTCCTGCAGCTTGGGTTGGAGCTGGGGCTTCAACTCGGTACTCTAAAGGGTCATGTCTCTGCCCTGGCTGTTTTCTTCCAGAGGTCCTTTGCCCAGCATTCTCTGATCAGGACTTTTTTACAGGGGGTTACTCATGTGCGTCCCCCACGTAAGCCTATGTTGCCTGTTTGGGATTTGAACTTGGTCTTGTCTGCCTTGCAGTGTGCTCCCTTTGAACCTGTGCAGGAGGCTGCCCTGGCCATTCTTACTCTCAAGGTTGTCTTTTTGGTGGTTGTCTGTTAGGCGTGTGTCTGAGTTGGCAGTGCTTTCCATCCAGCCCCCCTACTTTGAGAGACACCAGGACAAGGTGGTGTTTCGTTTCAAGCCAGATTTTCTGCCTAAGGTCATGTCTGCCTTTCATCTGAATCAGGACATTGCTCTTCCTTTGTTGTGCCCTAATCCTAGTAACGCTAAGGAGAGGGTTTTGCATACCTTGGATGTGGTTAGGTGTCTGAAGTACTATCTGGTGGCTACTGCACCATTCAGAAAAACTGATGCTCTTTTTGTGGTCCCTTCTGGTCCCAGGAAGGGTTTGGCTCCTGCTAAATCTACTATCAGCAAATGGATCTGTCAGGCTGTGATTCAGGCCTACTCTGCTAAGGGGAAGAATCCTCCCTTCCGCCTTACTGCTCATTCTACTCGTGCTATTGGTGCCTCTTGGGCTTTTCAGCACCAGGCTTCTGTTGAACAAGTTTGCAAGGCCGCTACTTGGTCTTCTGTTCATACTTTTTCCAAGTTAGACAAGGTTGATGTTAGGGCCTCAGCTGATGCTGCTTTTGGCCGCAAGGTTCTGCAGGCGGCAGTGGTCTGACCTGTCTGTTGTTACCTTTGGGGATCCCACCCTACTTTATGGACACTGCTATTGGATGTCCCAAGTGTAACGATTCTTATCTGGAGCAGGACGTACTGTATACTAAGAATAATACAATTCTGTGATTACTCACCTGTAGAATTGGTATTATAAGTATACAGTACGTCCTGCTCCACCCCACCCTTGGTTTTGCATTATCCTAGGATCCCCTGTATGGTGATTATCATTGTTATACCTACTGGTTGGTTCTGTTATCATTCTCCTGGCTTCTCGTTAACTGCTTTTCAATGATGGGGATTTGTGGGAGTTCCCGGGTATTTGAGGGGTCGGGAGGAGCCAATTTTGCGGTCTCTGCAGTCCAGCCATCTGGCGGAGTAATACCCAAGTGTAAGGATTCTTATCTGGAGCAGGACGTACTGTATACTCATAATAACAATTCTACAGGTGAGTAATCACAGAATTGTATTTTTTTCATTCGCCCAATAAGACGCACTGACATTCCCCCCCCCCACTTGTAGGGTGAACAATAGGGTAATTATTCAGATAGGAATCGTATGCTCTAGGAGTGGTTCTCCATGACACCTGTTGTGTTTGTTCCGCAGCTGAAGGAGATGACCTGCCGGGAAGCGGTGAAAGAAGTAGCAAAAATGTAAGTGTGTGTTTTTTTTCTTTATTCTGTTTCCTTCGATTGGGGGTTGTAGAGTAATGATGAAAAGAAAGGAAGCTGTTGGCTGATGACTCTACTTTAAATGGGTAGAAAGATAAAATGGCTCTGGGCTTCACCATTGCTGCTGATGTTGTTGCTCCTCCTAAAGCTGGTGATGTACATAACTGGCATAGAGGTGGCATTGCCCAGGAGGTACAAGACTGCAAGTCACTGATATTTTCCAGGCCAGGCTTCTCATGCCCAGCTGCAGGCTCTGCATCACCTCCATACTCGACTCGCCTCCAAGCCAGTTCTAATCTCCTAGCAAACATGTCTCTCCTGACATTGCCAGTCTTTATATGCTGTGTGTTCTCTTGCCATCAGTCATGCACAACCAGCCACCTTAAATCCTCCCTTTATCAGTATTGCTGTTCTAGACGTACCTCCAACTGCAGGGGCCTTCCTGAAAGAGAATCTATGGACGGAGGGGAGTCGAGAGTGATAGGAGTATTTACCAGTTTGAGTAGCCCCCGTCTGCCCTAGGCCCTATGTTCAGCTCAGTTCAGCTGAAAAACAAACCTGCTTCTCTGCAGCAAAGCCTATTCCCCATTGGGAGCTGTCTCAGCTTTTGGGTCTCTAAAAAGTATTAAGTGGTTTGATCCCAAATTGTGATTTTTAGATTCTATTATCCCGCGAGATGAGCGGAGCATTATTTTCCTTTCCTGTATTGCAGAATCTACATTGTCCATGATGAAGTGAAGGATAAATCGTTTGAACTGGAGCTCAGCTGGGTTGGACAAAGTAAGGAGACTCCCTCTCATCTTAAAAGAAGCTCTGTCATGAAATTGTCTAATATAAAAAGTCCATGAACATGCTGAATAGTGAGAGGAGGAGTTACACCCCAACTGCGTAGTGGGTCTTTATTATTAGAACAATTTTTATTCAACCTCGCTGAAAGGAGATGTCTGTGCTAGGCCGATAGATACATGCGAGTCTCCACCATTCCAAATTCCCCCATCATTAATGGTGTTTTAAAGTGGACCAATTGACAGGATTTTCACTAATCTGGTGATAGGTCCAGCATTCTGGGGCATGCCGATTTGAGATTCACTGCTGTGTCAACCCCCCCCCCCATATCGCCCTCAAAGCTCACCTTTCTGGCTCATGTACAATCAGATTGAAACATAGCTACGCCATAGAGAAAGGGGAGCGGCCACATCACGTGTCTCTGTGGTCTGCAGTGTGCTCCCATCATCAATATATCTGAGTGGCAAGAGTCATAGATTAGTGGGGTGTCGCACAGCAGGGCAACCCAAATGAGGATTCCCCATGGGTAGATAATTGGCCTGCCCTGGAGTCTTTTGACTTTAGTCTTTTTACAAAATCAGTGTTGATCGCTGGGCTGTTGCTGGATCTAGCTGGGCCTGGGGAGGGGCAGCAAATACTTCTGCTAGCCTGAGATAATCTTACCTGCCACTTGTTCCACCAAAAAATGTAGCCCTGTGATTAGCTACTGGTGGTCACATGGTCCAGACTCATCGGCGGCCAAAAGCAGTGTGGACCATGTGACTGTTGGCAGCCAATCATGGGGATGGGTTTCCCCGGTGTAATAGGAGCAGGTTAGATTGTCGAACTGGCAGCGATTGATGCATACAATCAGGATGCCATTCATTGTGAAATGAGTGTTGGTCCAGAGTCCTCTGGCCTGGTTAAGCCTGCTGGGAGCAGTAGTTTACTGGCAGCAGCCAGAAGTCTCTCTTCCTGTGTCGGCTAAACAGTCCTCACCCTAAACTTCCATGAGGATTGGAGACGGGTGATGTTCGTTTTTTTTTTTTTTTTTTTTTTTTGTACAGCCACACGGAGGTGATGGCAATATGTCATTTAAAATACCACAGAGGGTCTTGCAGACTTGTGTAACAGAGCAGATCTATCTGTTTACTCTTTTCATAAAGTCCAATTCTGTGACAAAGCAAATGCCAAAGCTAATCATATCATACACTAGTCCTGTGAAAAAACAAGGGTCAGATGTGGGGGGGGTTGATTCTATTCTGATGGAGGTCGCCATGTCTGAATAGCTCTGGATGCTGCGGTGCTTGTTTTTGGCATTTGGTAAATGAAGCTCCTCCTCCCAGCTCTATTTTACAAGGGGAGTATAGATTTATTCTTAGTATACAGTACGTCCTTCTCCAGAGAGAATACTTACACTCGGGTACTACTCCGCCAGATGGCGCTGGACTGCAGAGACATCGAAAATAGGCTCCTCCCAGCCCCTCAAATACCCAGGGACCTCCCACAATCCCCAGAATTTCTCTGCGGTCTGGACTGGGAAGGACAAGAATTTGGCTCTCTCGTCTCGCAGGTGAGCGGGGCTATTAGCCTGCGGCCCTGTAGGACTATTCCCACCTGTTCCATTAGTAATATGCCTCCCAGCCTTGGCTGTGCTGGTCGGGTGATGGTAGGCAGCACCACTGTTAGGTGCTTAGGAGAGCTGCTCCACTGCAATCCCCCACCAAAGGGTAGGCGGTATAGGCATATGGTGAGCCTCTATGGGATGCCCCTCCCGCACTATGCCCCTGTCTATCGGTGGGCCCTACATTAAGTGGCCGCTGTCCTCCCTCATTCTCCTTGTAGCCTTCGGGGGGGAAAGAGGGTGTGTGTGTGTGTATATGTATATACGTGTTTTAGGCTTATGCTTCTTTACATTATGCTCTGTGTAAGCCACCGCGCTGACTTGTATTACTTTATTATACTTGAAATTGCCGCCGCGCGCGTTTTTTCCCAGTGTTCCGCGCTTGGCGGCTGCGTTACCTCAGGCGCCGGTGCGCTGTCATTGGCTGCTTGTCACGTGTTGGCTTCACGATCTTCGGGGGGGCCTGTCTCTGGCGCGTTCCGCGTCATTGCTCGCGCGGGCCTGCCCCTCGAGGTATACCGACGCCATTTTGTCTGCTGGTTCGGCTTCTGCGTGATGGGCTTCTACCTACCGCGGGGCCCTCGCGGGCGGCTTTATTACCTGTTTTAATTATTGTTTGCTTACGGTCCCCTTTGATTGTCTTTCAGACGGGCGAACCCATTGGCTTCTCCCAGCCCTCTATTAGTTGCTTAACTTGTGAGGCCTAGTGTAGTTACTCCCACTTCCCTAGTGGGTTATTGGGGCATCCTGGGTTGCTGTATAGCGTTAATCCCTATCGGCCTATTGTGCCGCTATAATCACCATATGGAGGCATCTCAGGATAATCTGACCGGGGTTCCTTCAGGACAAGCCCGGCTCTGTGTAGCTTGTGGGGTGTCCCCTATTAGCGCTGACAATGCGCGGGTCTGTGTACCTTGAGCCGAGCAGGTGCTTGCGCTGCAATCCGGCCTTCCAGTGGCTGGGCCTGTGCCTCGTTTCACCTCACCTCCTCCCCCAAGCTTAAATCTCACTCCCAATGAGTTGCATACAAGCGGGGATTCTCAGCCTGATGTGTCTTCTAGACTGGCTAGTGTTGAGAAGTTGCTAATGCCTTGGCGCGTAAGGCCCCTGCTAAAAAGCGGCACTTAACACCTGATGTTACTCTTTTCCCTATGGAAACTGATGAGTTTTGGCATTTATGTGGCTATACCCCTTCGTCCGAAGGATCTGATGAGAGGCCCAAGGGTCATGATGATTCTTGCTCTGACCCCTGGGCCCCGAATGATACTGATAGATAGCTGGCCCAAATTTTTTAAGTTCGGTCCATTTCTTCCCCTGTTGCGGCTCCCAGGCAAAGGGGGGAACTTTTTCATACTCACGCTTGAAATTTCCAGAGCAAGCACATTTCAATAACCTTGTGCTCAAGGAATGGGAACGTCCCAGTAGACTTCCCAGTGTACCTAAGAGTTGGGATAGGAAGTATCCCTTTCCTGCTGATGTGGTAAAGTGTTGGTCATCCCCTCCTGAAGTGGATGCCCCGGTCCTAGGGTTGTCTTAACACCTCTCTCTACTACCTCTACTCTACTACCCTGCGAGATGCTGAGGACCGGTGCATTGACCAGCAGGCGTCCCACGCCTTTGCATGTGTGGGGACGGCGCAGCGCCCGGTCTGTGCCTCTGCCATTACGGCTGTGGCTATTAGGACCCTGCTCAGAGGTATCCTTGATAGTGCCCCTGATGATTTGCCTTGTGGGGTATTTAATGCACTCTCTAGTTGTGATGTTTTTGTGAATTTTGTCCGCTCTGCCTGGGATGACACCATTAGAATGTGTGCCAGAACTTCTGCCCTTGTGGTGGCTATACGCCGCTCGGTTTGGCTGCGACAGTGGGCTGCTGACAATGCTGCCAAGAAGGCCCTCACTGGGTTTCCCCTCAAAGGACTGCGCCTGTTTGGGGACCGCCTGGACCTTTTTGCTAAGGGAGGCAGGTTACCCCAGCGCAGGCGGCAGTCTCTGCCCTTTCGGGGTCAGGGCTCCTTTTCCTTCCCCTACCGTGGTGCTAGACAAGGGAGGGGGGTTTCCTTTACTGGGGCCCGGGGAGACTTCTGGGGTAGGGGAAGAGGACGTGGACGTCCTGGCTCCTCCTGGGGCCCCAAGCTTAAGTCCTCTCCCAAGCCCCCTCAGGCATGATGGGGCGCCCTCACCCATCCGGGTGGGGGGACGGCTTCAGCACTTTGCTCACGTCTGGAAGCTTCATGTCTCAGACCGGTGGATTCAGGAGGTAGTGTCCTCCAGTTACAAGATAGTTTGCTGCCTGGCCGCCCCCAAGATTCATCAGATCCCAGATTCCTCAGGACCCTGTGTCAGCTCAGGATCTGGTGCAGGCAGTGCACAGCCTCCTGGAGCTGGGGCTCATCTGCAAGGTCCCTTTAAAGTGGACCAACACCCACGGGTGATCGGCCCGGGAATCTATAAGATTCCCGGGCCGATCACCCCCCACCCCGCGGGACATCCGAGATCGGGATGTCCCGCGGGGTGAAACCCCCCCCAAACACCCCAACTCACCTACCTTATCTTCCGGCCGCCGCCTCCCTCGCGCCCCTGTAGGCGTGCGCGCCTCCGCGCCGGCCGGCTGCGAATGGCCGGCGCGGGCGCGCGCGCGTCAAAAGTGACGCGAGGGAGGCGGCGGCGGCCGCCGCCGCTTAGACGTTCCAGATCTTCCCTTGTACGTCGGCGCTGGGAGCGGGGAGAGGTGAGTTTTTCGGGGGGTTAGGGGGGGTTTCACACAGCGGGGCACCCCGATCGGGGGTGCCCCACCGAAGTGGACCAAGACCCAGGATAGTCAAAATCCTGGGTGTTGGTCCACTTTAAGAGAAAAAGGCAAGGGCTTTTATTCCAACCTCCTCACAGTGCCCAAAAAAGATGGGTCAGTCAGGCCCATCCTGGACTTGAAGATCCTCAACAAATTTGTCAGGAGCAGGCGCTTTTGCATGGAAACTCTGCGCTCTGCCATCAGTTCCCTGCGCCCATGCTTACCTTCATATTTCTGTATTTCCAGGTCATCAAAGGTTCCTCAGGTTCGCTCTGGAGGATCAACACTACCAATTTGCGGCCTTGCCCTTTGGTCTCACTTCAGCTCCCAGGGTGTTCACCAAGGTGCTGGCTGGAGTGATGTCTCTGCTCAGATGTCAGGGCGTCCGCGTGCTGCCTTATCTGGACGACATTCTCATCACCTCCCAGTCTCTACATCAGGCAGAGTTGGATACTCAGCTGGTGGTGTCCACCCTGGAATCTTTGGATGGGTGATGAACCACCCCAAGTCCTCTCTGTCCCCCTCCTTGGTGACTCCATTCCTAGGAATGAATCTGGATACAGTTCAGGCAAGGATTTTTCTTCCTCAACAGAAGGTGGACAGTCTGATTGCGCAGGTCCAGTTCCTGCCATCATCCCTCCATCAGGCAGGGAATGCAGCTGGTGGCCCTGATGGTGGCATGCTTCGAGGAGGTCCCTTATGCTCAGTTCCACCTGAGGCCTCTGCAACTCCACCTCTTGTCAGTATGGGACAAGGACCCAGCTTCCCGGGACCGGGTCTGCGCGCTTTCCCCCCTGGTCAGGCGGTCCCTCCCGTGGTGGCTGGACTCCAGGAACCTGCTGGGGGGTGGATCCTTTCTGACCCCCTCCTGGGAGACGGTCAACACGGATGCCAGTCTGTCAGGTTGGGGGGGGTTCTGGAAGTCCCTGCGGTTCCAAGGGAGGTGGGGCCCTCAGGAGGCCCATACACACCTATCAATGTCTTGGAACTGCGGGCGATCAGGCTAGTTCTGGCTCAGCTGACTCCTCACCTTCGGGGCCTGCCTGTTCAGGTGCGCTCGGACAACCAGACGGCAGTTGCCTACATCAATCATCAGGGAGGGACCCGAAGCAAGGGGGCCCTCCAGGAAGTGTCTCTGATCCTGACCTGGGCGGAGGCCAATGTTCCTTGCATATCAGCTGTGTACATCCCGGGAGCGGAAAATCTCCTGGCAGATTCTCTGAGCAGGGGGACCTCTCGCCAGGGAGAATGGTCCCTCTGCAACAGGGTGTTCCAATCTCTGTGTCAGCGTTGGGGTCAACCAGATGTGGATCTGTTTGCGTCCCGTCACAATCACAAGCTCCCGGCCTTTGTCTCCCTGTCCCAGGATCCTCTGGCCTTGACCATGGATGCCCTAGCAATGTCATGGCAGGACTTTCAGCTCCTGTATGTCTTTCCTCCATTCCCCCTGCTGGGCAGGGTTCTGAGCAAGATTGCTCTGGAAGGGGTGCCAGCAATTCTGGTGGCCCCCAGGTGGCCAAGAAGAGTGTGGTTCGCAGACGTGGTGCAGCTGGCAGTAGATCAGTACGTTCTGCCCAGGGTGCCAGATCTGCTCATTCAGGGCCCCTTACGCCATCCCAATTTACAAACTCTGGCTTTGACGGCCTGGCTGCTGAAACCTCCATCTTGATGGAGAAGGGGCTGTCTACCTCAGTTGTTGATACCATGATAAAGGCTAGGAAGAAGTCTTCTTCTTCCATTAACTATAGGGTTTGGCGTGCCTACATTGACTGGTGTGAGTCTGTCGCTTCCCTGTCGTGTGTTCTCTATTCCCAGGATTCTGGAGTTCCTGCAGCATGGGTTGGAGATGGGGCTCCAACTCAGTATTCTGAAGAGTCAGGTTTCTGCCCTAGCTATTTTCTTCCAGAAGTCCTTTGCTCAGCATCCTCTGATCAGGACTTTTTTACAGGGGGTTACTCATGTGTGTCCCCCACGTAAGCCTATGTTGCCTGTTTGGGATTTGAACTTGGTTTTGTCAGCCTTGCAGGGTGCTCCCTTTGAACCTTTGCATTGCAGGATGCTGCCCTGGCCATTCTTACTCTCAAGGTTGTCTTTTTGGTTGCTATCACCTTTGTTAGGCGTGTGTCTGAGTTGGCGGCGCTCTCCATCCTGCCCCCCTACTATGAGACACACCAGGACAAGGTGGTGTTGCGTTTTAAGCCAGATTTTCTGCCTAAGGTAGTGTCTGCCTTTCATTTGAATCAGGGCATTGTTCTTCCTTCTTTTTGCCCTTATCCTAGTAATGCTAAGGAGAGGGTTTTGCATTCTTTGGATGTGGTTAGGTGTCTGAAGTACTATCTGGTGGCTACTGCACCTTTCAGAAAGACTGATGCTCTTTTTGTGGTCCCTTCTGGTTCTAGGAAGGGTTTGGCACCTGCCAAATCTACTATCAGCAAATGGATCCGTCAGGCTGTGATTCAGGCCTATTCTGCTAAGGGTAAGAGTCCTCCGTCCCGCCTTACTGCTCATTCTACTCGTGCTATTGGTGCCTCTTGGGCTTTTCAGCACCAGGCTTCTGTTGAACAAGTTTGCAAGGCCGCTACTTGGCCTTCTGTTCATACCTTTTCAAAGTTTTACAAGGTTGATGTTAGGGCCTCAGCTGATGCCGGTTTTGGCCGCAAGGTTTTGCAGGCGGCAGTGGTTTAAACTGTCTGCTGTTACCTTTGGGGATCCCACCCTACTTTATGGACACTGCTATTGGATGCCAAGTATTCTCTCTGGAGCAGGACGTACTGTATACTAAGAATAATACAATTCTGTGATTACTCACCTGTAGAATTGGTATTATAAGTATACAGTATGTCCTGCTCCACCCCACCCTTGGTTTTTTGCATTATCTTGGATCCCCTGTATGGTGATTGTTATCATTGTCAAAGTTACTAGTTTGGGTTGTTTTAATTCTCCCGGCTTCTCGTTAAAGTGGACTGTCACCCAGGGGTGATCGGCCCGGGAATCTATAAGATTCCCGGGCCGATCACCTCCCTCACTGCGGGACATCCGAGATCGGGATGTCCCGCGGTGAGGGACCCCCCCAAAACCCCCGAAAAACGTACCTCAGCGGCCGCCGCCGCCTCCCGCGCGCCCCTCTAGACGTGCCCGCGCCGGCCGTTTCTGAATGGCGGGCGCGCGCACTGTCAGAGGGGCGCGCGGGAGGCGGCGGCGGACGTGCTGTCTTGTCCGCCGCTGTCACCCGCTTGTCCGTGGCTACGTGGGAGCGTGGTGAGGTGAGTTTTGGGGGCTTTCTGGGGGGTTTTACACCCTAACCGGGGTGCCCCCCTGAAGTGGACCAAAACCCAGGATAGTCAAAATCCTGGGTGTTGGTCCACTTTAACTGCTTTTCAATGCTGGGGATTGTGGGAGGTCCCTGGGTATTTGAGGGGCTGGGAGGAGCCTATTTTCGATGTCTCTGCAGTCCAGCGCCATCTGGCGGAGTAGTACCCGAGTGTAAGTATTCTCTCTCCAGCAGGACGTACTGTATACTTATTTTTTTCCCCCTAGACAATGTATTTTAAGTATTGGTTTGCATCCTATATGCGAGCCTCTGATTGGTTCATGTCTGTAGTGTATCTGGAAGGCAGATTGCTCCCTGTATTGTTCCTCTTGGTGAGAGATCTGCTTGTGTATGACCCCCCCCCCCACAACTCCATTGTGAACATGCCAGTGTCTCCTCACAAGCCAACTTGTTCTTCTCTGACCCTAACTGTTTTTTGTTCTTCTACAGTAACCAATGGCAAACATGAAGTTGTACCGAAAGACGTCCGCGAGGAGGCAGAGAAATACGCAAAGGTAGGTGCAGCTGCAGTTTCCGCTCTTAAAAAAAAAAAAAAATTATTTACCTGCCATAATGCAGCCTCACCTGTGAGCTGCGGCCGCCCCGTGGCAGTGCAATCCCCACCCCTGGAGTGGTCACCTGATGCACCCCCGGCTGCCAATAAGTGTGATGACACTGGAGGGTTGCAGCCCATGGGATTGAGGCTGAGGGCTGGCAGTAGGTGCCCTTTGGGCTTTATTGTAACCATTGTTCTTATTCCCTCAGGAATCTTTAGAAGAGGAGGATGACTCGGATGATGACAACATGTAACCTGCGCCTTAGTTCTGTGATCACTGTTTTTATATCTATATATGTATGGACCTGAATAGAGCTTGTGTGACGACTGGCAATAAAACCACTGGTTACACACCATGCCATGGGGTGAGCTCTGCTTTCATGTTCTAGAGCCACAATGGCCAGTGTGTTTGGTATAGAGGGCTTCCTTGTGTGGTCCATGACCTCTATACTGGGCAACCATCACTCCACCCCCATAGTGTGCTCAATACAAAGGGCAGTTTGCATACTGCTCACCAATGGTGTCAGAGTTAAAGGTTGCGCTAGACTTCTTCACAGCATCTTGGAGAGGAGTATTTTTGGTCAGAGGTGTACACAATTTGCAGGAATTAAAAGTAACAATATAGAGGTATAGCTTGGGGGAAAATACCCCCAAAGTGGACCAAAACCCAATAAACTTGTGAAATACATTGGGCCAAAGCCACTGCTGATATTCCACTGCTGATATTCCCTCCTTAGGGTGTAGAACTAGAAATTGATATATTCTTAGTATACAGTACGTCCTGCTCCAGATATAATACTTACACTTGGGTTATCCTCTGCCAGATGGCGCTGTACTGCAGAAGCATGCGAAAACAGGATCCTCCTGTCCCTTCATATACCCAGGGACCTCCCACAAATAACCAGATTTCTCTGCAGTGCTGACTGCGAAGACATGAAGTATCACTCTCTCGCAGGTGAGCGGGGCTATCAAAGCCTGCGGCCCTGTTGGACTATTCCCACCCGGCCTCCCTGTGATGTGCCTCCCAGCTTGGGCTGCGTCTGTCAGGTGAATGTAGGCAGCACCTTTTGTGCTTATGGAGCCATGCTCCACCGCAGTCCCCTGCCAAAGGGTAGGCGGTTTAGGCTGATGGTGAGCCTCTAGAGGATGCCCCTCCCGCACTATTCCCCATGCCCGTGTAGCGGTGTGCCCTATACAAAGGGTCGCCATCCTCCCTCGTTCCCCCCGTAGTCCGGGGGGAAAGAAAGGGGGGGGGGTGTGGTGGTCAGTGTATGCTTACACGCTTATGGCCTTAATACTGTCCTTTACTGGTATTCCTGGTGTCAGTGCCGTGCTGTTTAAAACATTTTTATTATGCATCTGTCGCCGCCACGCGCACTCCTTCCCTTGTTGAATGTGCTGCGATGAGCGGCGGCGTTGCCTCAGACGCTGCTACGTCTTCATTGGCGAAATTTTTTCTAAGTGTGCCTTTCACTTCGATCTTCTGACAACTGAATCTATCTCAGAGCTTCGCGCTCTTCGGGGGGGCGGAGACCTGGCTTGGCGCGCTCCGCGTCTCAGCCCGCTCTGGCCCGCTCCGCGTCTCAGCCCACTCTGGCCCGCCCTTCGAGGTCCGCTTGGCGCCATTCCTCCTCCCTCGAACTGTAAGTGCCCTCGCGGGCGATATTTCATTTGTCTTGCTTACTGCGCATGGCTCTGACATCCCTATTCCCATTATGTCTTTCACACGGTCAAATCCAGTGGCTTCTCCCGGCCCGGCTTAATTACCAGTGGACCTAGAAATATTACTCCCACTTCCCTGCGGGTCATTGGGGAATCCAGGGTAGCTTATAGCGTCAATCCCTACTGGCCTATTGTGCCATTAATCACCATATGGAGGCATCCCAGGATATTGTGAACGGGGTTCCCTCGGGACAAGCCCGTCTGTGTGTAGCTTGTGGGGTCTCGCCTATCAGCGGTGACAATGCACGGGTCTGCGTCCCTTGTGCACAGCAGGCGCTAATGGTACTTCCCGCCCCTCCTGTGGCTGGGCCTGCACCTCGCCTCACTTCATCTACTCCCCCAAGCCTGAGTCTAACCCCCAATACAAGCGGGGATTCTCATCCTGATGTGGCTACTAGACTGGCCAGTGTTGAAAAATTGCTTGCTAGCTCTCTAGCACGCAAGGCCACTGCCTTCTGACTCAGAATCTTCTGATGAGAAGACAAGGGGTCATGACGATTCCGGTTCGGACCACTGGACCCCGGATGATACTGACAAACTATTGCTTCAGATTTTTGAAGTTCTGTCCATCCCTCCCCCTGTTGCGGCTCCCAGGCAAAGGGGTGAGCTATTTCATACTGCTAAGGCTTTATTGGAGTTTCCTGAGCAAACCCATTTCAATAACCTTGGTTGAAGGAATGGGAACATCCCAGTAGACTTCCTGGTATCCTTATCCAGGAAGTATCCTGGATAAGGTGCTGGTCATCACCCCCCGAGGTTGATGCCCCTGTTTTAGGGCTGTCTAACACCTCTATTATGCACTCCCCCGATACCACTACGCTACGGGATTCTGAGGACCGGCTCATTGACCAATTGGCATGCTATGCCTTTGCATTTGGCGGGGCGGCGCTGCGCCCGGTTTGCGCCTTGGCCATTACTGCTGTGGCGCTCAGGGCCATGATCAGGAATGTTCTTGACGGCCCAGACGAGCTGCCTACTAATGCTGTTAATGCACTGTCTAATTGTGATGCGTTTGTGAACTGTATCCTGTCCTAGTCGGATGATGCTGTTAGGCTGTGTGCCAGATCTTCCGCCTTGGCGGTGGCTATACGCCGCGCGGTATGGCTGTGCCAGTGGGCGGCAGACAATGCCGCTAAGAAAGCCCTTACTGGGCTTCCATTTAAGGGCCTGCGCCTGTTTGGGGACCGTCTAGACCTCTTTGCTAAAGGAGGTAAGTTACCGCAGCACAGGCGACAGCCTCGGACCTTTCGGATCCAGGGCCCCCTTTCAGCCCCCTACAGAGGTGTTAAGCAGGGGAAAGGGGTGTCCTTCGTGGGGGCTTGTGCAGACTCCTGGCATAGGAGCAAGGGGCAACGCCCCGGCTCCTCCTGGGGAACCAAGCCCAAAGCCCCTCCCAAGACCCCTCGGGCATGATGGGCCGCCCTCGCCCGCCAGGGTGGGGGGACGGCTACAGCACTTCGCGCATGTCTGGAGGCACCAAGTCTCGGACCGGTGGATTCAGGAGGTAATTACCTCTGGCTACAAAATAGAGTTTGCTGTACGCCCCCCCTCAAGATTCGTCAGGTCCCGGATTCCCCAGGACCTGGCATTGGCTCAGGTCCTGATGCAAGCTGTGCAAGACCTTCTGGATCTGGGAGTTATTTGCCAGGTTCCCTTGAGAGAATTGGGAGAAGGGTTCTACTCCAACCTGTTCACAGTACCCAAAAGAGATGGGTCAGTCAGGCCCATTCTGGATATAAAGATCCTCAACAAATTTGTCAAGCACAAGCGCTTTCGCATGGAAACTCGGCCGTTGGCTGTCTGCGCCCAGGGGATTTTATGACAACTGTGGACATCAAAGATGCTTACCTTCACATTCCTGTGTTTTCGGGACATCAAAGGTTTCTCAGATTCGCGTTGAATGATCAACATTATCAGTTTGTGGCCCTACCATTTGGCCTCACTTCAGCTCCCAGAGTGTTCACCAAGGTACTGGCGGGAGTGATGTCCTTGTTAAGGTCAGGGGGCATTCAAGTGCTGCCCTACCTGGACGACATCCTCATCGCCTCATGGCCCCTACAGCAGGCGGAGCTGGACACTCAGCGGGTGGTGTCCATCTTGGAGTTGTTCGGCTGGGTGATCAATCACCCCAAGTCGTCTTTGTCCCCTTCGTCGGTGACCCCATTTCTGGGGATGATTCTGGATACGGTTCAGTCACGAATATTCCTTCCCCAACAGAAGGTGGAAGCCCTGACTGTGCAGGTGCGGTCCCCTGCTCTCATGCCCCCAGCTCTCACTCAGACAGGGAATGCAGCTGGTGGGTCTGATGGTGGCGAGCTTCGAGGCGGTGGCTGGACCACAAGAATTTGCTAAAGGGCAGATCCTTTCTAGCCCCCTCCTGGGAGACGGTCACCACGGATGCCAGTCTGTCAGGTTGGGGGGGGGATTCTGGAAGTCCCTGAGGTTCCAGGGCAGGTGGGGCCCTCAGGAGGCCCATTTACCCATCAACATTCTGGAACTACGGGCGGTCAGGTTGGTTCTGGAGCAGTTGACCGATCACCTGCAGGGACTGTCTGTTCAGGTGCGCTCAGACAACAGGACGGAGGTTGCCTACATCAATCATCAGGGAGGGACCCGGACAAGGGTGTCCTCCAGGAAGTGTCACGGATTCTGACATGGGCAGAGGCCAATGTTCAATGCATTTTGGCTGTTTACATCCCGGGGGTGGAAAATCTCCTAGCAGACTCTCTGAGCAGGGGGACTTCCCGGCAAGGGGAGTGGTCCCTCTGCAACAGGGTGTTCCAGTCCCTGTGTCACCGTTGGGGTTTACCGGATGTGGATCTGTTTGCATCCCGTCACAATCGCAAGCTCCCGGCCTTTGTCTCCCTGTCTCAGGATCCTCTGGCTGTGGCCACGGACGCCCTGTTGTCTTGGAAGAAATTTCGCCTCCTGTATGCATTACCCCCGTTTCCCCTGCTGGGCAGGGTTCTGCGCAAGATTGCCCTGGAAAAGGTGCCAGTGATTCTAGTGGCCCCAAGGTGGCCAAGAAGGGTGGGGTTCGCAGACGTGGTACAAATGGCAGTAGATCAGTACGTCCTGCCAGAGGCGCCAGATCTACTCATTCAGGGCTCCTTACGCCATCCCAATTTCCAAACTCTGGTTTTGACGACTTGGCTGCTGAAACCTCCATCTTGATGGAGAAAGGCCTGTCTGCCTCAGTGGTGGATACCATGGTTCAGACTAGGAAGAAAACTTCTTCTGCCATCTATTACAGGGTATGGCGTTCCTACATAGACTGGTGTGAGTCCAGGTCTCTTCCCTGCAGGGAGCTCATCCCTAGGATTCTGGAATTTTTACAACAGGGATTAGAGTTGGGTTTAAAGCTCAGTACTCTGAAGGGTCAGGTTTCTGCCCTGTCTGTTTTCTTTCAGAAATCCTTTGCTCAGCATCACCTGGTTAAGACCTTCTTTCAGGGGGTCACCCACGTGCATCCCCACGTAAGCCTACGGTTACTGTTTGGGACTTGAACCTGGTTTTGTCTACCTTGCAGGGTGCTCCCTTTGAGCCTATTCAGGACGCTGCCTTGGCTGTACTTACCCTCAAAGTGTTTTTTCTGGTGGCTATCACTTCGGTCAGGCGTGTTTCGGAGCTGGCGGCGTTGTCTATTCAGCCCCCATACTACGAGAGACACCAGGACAAGGTGGTGTTCCGCTTTAAGCCAGACTTTCTGCCGAAGGTGGTGTCGGCCTTTCACTTGAATCAGGATATTGTGCTTCCTTCATTGTGTCCTAATCCTAGTAACGCTAAGGAAAGGGTTCTGCATTCCTTGGATGTGGTCAGGTGTCTGAAGTATTACCTGGTAGTCACTGCGGCCTTCAGAAAGACTGATGCTCTTTTTGTGGTCCCCTCTGGTCCTAGGAAGGGTTTGGCTCCGGCCAAGTCTACTATTAGCAAATGGATTCGTCAGGCTGTGATTCAAGCCTATTCTGCTAAGGGGAAGAGTCCTCCCTTCCGCCTTACTGCTCATTCTACTCGTGCTGTCGGGGCCTCTTGGGCCTTCCAGCACCAGGCCTCGGTTGAACAAGTTTGCAAGGCCGCTACTTGGTCTTCTGTTCATACCTTTTCGAAGTTTTAGAAGGTTGATGTTAGGGCCTCTGCAGATGCTGCTTTTGGCCGTAAGGTTTTGCAAGCGGTAGTAGTTTAAACTGCCTGTCACCTTTTTTTGTTGGGGGATCCCACCCTACTTTATGGACACTGCTATTGGATGTCCCACGTGTAAGTATTATATCTGGAGCAGGACGTACTGTATACTAAGAATAATACAATTCTGTGAAATACTCACCTGTAGAATTGGTATTATGAGTATACAGTACGTCCTGCTCCACCCCACCCTGTTGTTGCATTATTCTGGATCCCCTGTATGGTGATTGTTATCTTGTTATCGTTACCAGTTGTTCTGGCTTCTTGTTCACTGCTTTTCAATGCTGGGGATTTGTGGGAGGTCCCTGGGTATATGAAGGGCCGGGGGGAGCCTGTTTTCGCATGCTTCTGCAGTACAGCGCCATCTGGCGGAGGATAACCCAAGTGTAAGTATTATATCTGGAGCAGGACGTACTGTATACTCATAATACCAATTCTACAGGTGAGTATTTCACAGAATTGTATTTTTTGCTTTTCGAATTGTTTTGAAACCCTTTTATTTTTGCTGTCTCTCTCGGCAAGATGGCAGGCAATCGGTTACATCATTGCCACGCATAACAATGGCAATGAATGGAGGAGGCAGAGCTTTACAGCTAAAACAATGTCCATTATCTGGGATTAGAGTGAAGCAGAAGCAGTAAAATTTAGCAAAATGTACTCTTCATAGGGGAGCAATTTAGGGGATGCTGGTTAAACATGTGGGTTTTGGTCCGCTTTAATACTGGTTGGCTGATGGTGGGCAGCACAGTTCTAGAGTGTAAAACCAGATTATATAGTGGGGGGCAGTACAGCATTAGACTGTGTAATCACACCGATGATTTGCCAACTAACTTGGCTTACAGTCAGATTGGGCAACATTAAATTAGACATTGCAGTCAAATATTGCTCTGCCTTCAATCTGATTTTAGGGTAGGTGGGCAATTACCATTATACTTTACAATGAAATGTCAGGTTTGTTGGAATTTTACAATCTTGGTTGTAGTGCTGACAGGTACTGCAACACTGGTCACATGGCAATTATATTATTGGAGTGCTAGCTCTAGGCTGCCCTGCTTCAGACATAGCACATCTCATGGGGGGGGGAACATCTGCAGGATTAGGGGCACCTTTATGTGGCTGGGCCCAGAACTTTGTGATGGGATGAGGTGCAATGTCAGCTGAGTGCTGGCAGAAATATAGAGGGGTTAGGATGCATAACGCTCCGGAGCTCATGCGCTGGCTCCTCCAGACTCCTTGGAATGAGGCAGGTGGCACACCAAGATGTCTTAACCCCCCCCCCCCAACACTCTCACGCACCCAGCTCCTGGCTCCAACTATTGCCACTATTGGGGGAAGCAGCCATGTCCACATTCTCCTGCCGCTTCTCTCTGCCCTACAGTACAGAAGCGTATTTCTTAGCACATTCTCCTGCCGCTTCTCTCTGCCCTACAGTACAGAGGCGTATTACTTAGCACATTCTCCTGCCGCTTCTCTCTGCCCTACAGTACAGAGGCGTATTTCTTAGCACATTCTCCTGCCGCTTCTCTCTGCCCTACAGTACAGAGGCGTATTTCTTAGCACTGGGACATTTCCGGAGCATAAATTGCCTTGTACGAGGCAGATAAGACGTGGATTTGTGCATTAATGCAACCTCTGGCCTTGCCTCCACGCTGCCATTATAGGAAATCTGTAAGACAAAGCATATTATCCTTTACTCCCAATACTATACTGTCTCATCTGTGCTCCCTGCATATGTAGGTTATGTTTAATTCCCCATTCGGTTCTATTCTGCTAAGGACCGAGTTGTTACTGAAGCCTCTCCACTTCACAGTGTGAGCAGCTCCATTCCTGTGTGCTCCTCCCTCTGCCTGCTTGTCTGTTTACACCAGTCTCCTGCACATCTCGGCGCCAGCACCACTTGTACCTATCAACAGGATACATTCATGTTGTTTTTCCATGAAATGTGCAGGAGGCTGAAATAAAAACAGGTGGAGAAAGTGGCACATGCAATGTTACCTGCCACCTGTTCTCGCACCACCCATTGTTCACCCGTCACACCGGTATCAGAAGCTGGCCCAGAAGGTGGGCGTGCTCTCAGTCCAGAGCACTCCTATTGACAGCAATGGGCAGCTACACTAGGAATTGGTCTCAGGACTTTTGGAAAACACGTAAGGGGATTCACTTTTTCCTTGTGTACAGCACGGCTTGTTTCATTTCAATCATTACGTCTGGGTATTCCGCCACAAGGTGGCGTGGTGGCTCCTCCCGGCCTATTAAAATTCCAGGAATTACCCAGAGACTCCCAGTGTTTTCTCTGTAGTCCTGACTGCGAAGACAGAAGATGGCTCTCTGGTTATTCGCAGGCGAGCGGGGCAACCAAGCCCGTCGGCCCTGTAAGCCTATTTCCACACGTTTTCCGGACCCTCATGCCTCCCAGCCTTGGGTGACGGTAGGGGAACACCTGGGGTCGGGTGTTCAGTGAGCTTTGCTCCGGGCCGCAGACCCTGTATCTGAAGGGTAGCCGGCCATAGGCAAATGGTGAGCCTATATGGGGGAAAGGAGAAACCACTTTGCTGTATTGTGTGTCGTTGGTGTTTGCTCTCCACTGGGGTGAGATGCTTAATATGTGAGGGGTACTTGTTTATGCCTTATGCTTGCACTTGTGTCACTTTTATTTCTGTTGCACTTGTGCACTTGGGGGTTTCTTCCCCCCTCCCCCCCCCCCCCCCGGTCCGCTGTGCCCCTGCTTCCCCTCCCCCCGTCGAGGCCGTTGCCGGGGGGGGGGGGGGAATGGGACGCCGCGAGAGCTGCGGCCTTCTCTTCCCGCCGCCACGAGCGCACTGCGTTCCGCGGTGGGGGATACTGCGGAGGCTCGTCCTCCTCCCTCTGGGCGCCATTTCCTGGCTTTAGGCGCCGGAGCTTTTCGCGGGGGGGGGGGCGGGGCGGGGCCGCGGGATGACGCGTATTGCGTCATCGCCTCGCGGCCCGCCCCTCGAGGATCACAGCAGCGTCATCTTGCCTCACCACTCCTGAGCTGGCTGGGTGACGGATCCCTTTGGGGGCGCCTTCTGCCACTGGGTGCTGTGGCTAGCAGTGTTGTGGTTTCTCCTGGTTCCATACCCCCCATCCCCCTGTCCCTTCTCTGTAGGGTATCCCTTGGGGGCATCTCGGGTGGGCTTTTCATTAGCCCTTATATCGTGTTGGCTGCATTTTTTGATAATTACCATATGGATGCTTCTGGGGATAGCGAGTTTGGGGGCCCCTCGGGGCAGGCTTGGCTGTGTGTCATGTGCGGGGCATCCCCTTTGAGTGGGGGCGGCGCAGTTTGTGTCCTGTGCGCCCAAAGTGTCATCGCGGAACAGGTTGAGCTGAGCGCCTCTCTCCCCAGCCCTGTCCTCCCTGCAGCATCACCTACTCCCCCGCGCCTGCATTTAGCTCCCAGCGAGGGGGAAGCCAGCAGGGGGTTTAACTCGGACCTGGCGCTGCACGTGGCCAGCATTGAGTGACAACTGGCCCGCCCGGCCTTCTAGCAAGAGGCGGCACCTGGTCGCGGACTTGTCCCTCTTTGCCGGTGAGGACGAGGGCTTTGATGTTTATGGCGGCCGTGACTCCCTGGAGGAGGGGGAGTTGTTCGGTGACTCGGGATTCCTCTGGGGATTGTCAGGGCGAGTATGATAGTGACCTAGGGTCTTCCTCAGACGAGGATACTTGGCTCCCGGATGATACCGATAGGCTCTTGTTGGCTGTGTTTGATACCCTACACATTGCTCCCCCTAAGGTGGCGAAGAAGCAGGGTGAGCTCTTCCTCCCTGACAAGCAATGCTTGGAGTTCCCGGAGCAGGGCCATTTTTACCAATATGGTCCTCAAGGAGTGGGAACGCCCCCACAGGTTACCCTCGGTGCCCAAGGGTTTGGATAGAAGGTACCCCTTCTCGGCTGACTTGGTTCGCCGCTGGTCATGCCCCCCTGAGGTGGACCCTCCGGTCCTGGGGTTGTCCAACACTTCGGTCATGCCGTCTCCTGACACCACAACCTTGTGCGATAATGCTGACCTGCGTATGGATCAGCTGGCTTGTCATGCTTTCACCTTTGTAGGGGCTAGTTTGCGTCTGGTCTGCGCCGCGGCTATTGTGGCCATTGCTATTAAAAAGGTCAGGCGCCTTGCTGAGGCCGCCCGGTCTGGCAAGAAAACTGCGGATTATAAGGACCTTTTGCTTTGTTCTGACTTTATTGCCTTTGTGCTATCTGCCGTCAGGCTTGGCGGTAGGGCCTCAGCCCTTTTGGTTGCTATGCATAGGTCCGTCTGGTTGCGTCAGTGGGCTGCCGCTGCCGCTAAGAAGTCTCTCACTGGGCTTCCCTTCACTGGACTCCGTCTTTTCGGTGAGCTTCTTGATGTTCTGACCAAGGATGGTAGGCTCCCCCAGCGTAGAAAGCAGGCTCGGCCCTGGGTCCTCCTTCCCAGGTAGTCGCAGAGACTCTTGGGGTCAGATCCCGCGGTCACCCAGGTCTCTCCTGGGAAACAAAGCCCAAACCCCCCCCCCCCCCAAGGCCCCTCAGGCATGAGGAGGCGCCCTTACCCATCCGGGTGGGGGGACGGCTTCGGCTTTTTGCTCGCGTCTGGAGACTGCGCGTCCCGGACCGGTGGATTCAGAAGGTGGATTCCTCCGGTTACAAGAGAGTTTGCAGCCTGGCCGCCCCCAAGATTCCTCCGGTCCCGGATCTCTTAAAATCCTGTGACGGCTCAGGGCCTGCGGTTGGCTGTACAACGTCTTCTGTCATCCGGAGTGATTTATCCGGTACCTTCTCAGGAACAGGGTCGGGGCTACTACTCCAACCTGTTCACGGTGCCCAAGAAGGACGGCTCCCTGAGGCCCATCCTGGATTTAAAGGGTCTCAACAAATTTTGTCAGATTCAAGCATTTCCGCATGGAGACCTTACGCTCGGCTGTGAGTTCCCTTCGGCCAGGCGACTTCATGATCACGGTGGACATCAAGGATGCCTACCTTCACGTTCCGATCTTCCTAGGTCACCAGAGGTTCTTGAGGTTCGCTCTGGGGGATCAACACTACCAGTTTGTGGCCTTGCCGTTCGGTATCACTTCGGCCCCTCGGGTCTTCACCAAGGTGCTGGCGGGTGTCATGGCTCTACTGAGAAGTCAGGGCATTCGCATTCTTCCTTACCTGGAAGACCTATTGATTGCTGCTCCATCTCTTCATCAGGCCGAGAAGGATACTCAGGTGGTGACGTCCACTCTCGAGTCCTTTGACTGGGTGATCAATTATCCCAAGTCTTCACTATCTCCGTCTTTGGCGATGTCCTTCCTGGGCATGACGCTGGATACTTCTCAGGTCAAGGTATTCCTGCCTCACCAGAAGGTGGAGGGCATTCAGATGCAGGCGCGGGCCCTGCTGTCGTGTCCTCATCTCTCCATCCATCTGGGGATGCAGTTGGTAGGCCTCATGGTGTCTTGCTTCGAGGCGGTTCCCTTTGCTCAGTTCCACATGAGACCTCTTCAGTTACATCTCTTGTCTGTTTGGGATCGGAATCAGGAGTCCCTGGATCAGGAATTTGCTCTGTCCCCTCTGGCCAGGCAGTCCCTATCGTGGTGGCTGGACTCGAGGAATCTTCTAGTGGGCAGGTCCTTTTTGCCTCCGCGCTGGGAGATCGTCACCACGGACGCCAGTCTGACCGGTTGGGGGGGAGTTTGGCAATCGCTGAAGTTTCAGAGCCAGTGGGGTCCCCAGGAGGCTTCTGGAGTTGAGAGCTATCGGGTTGGTTCTCTTCCAGTTGACGCCCCGCCTACAGGGTCGTGCTGTTCAGGTCAGACGGGGGTTGCCTACATCAATCATCAGGGAGGGACTCGGAGCAAGCGAGCCCTCAAGGAAGTGTCCCTGATCTTGTCTTGGACAGAGGAGAATGTTCCTTGCATCTCGGTGGTTTACATCCCGGGGATGGAGAACCAGGAGGCGGACTCCCTGAGCAGGGGGTCGTCTCGGCTGGGGGAATGGTCTCTCGGCAACAAGGTTTTTCAAGTCCTGTATCATCGCTGGGGTCAGCCGGACGTAGACCTGTTTGCGTCCCATCACAAGCTTCCAAGATTCGTCTCCCTGTCAAAGGATCCTCTGGCCTTCGCCACGGACGCGCTAGCTATTCCTTGGATGGAATTTCGGTTCCTTTATGCATTTCCTCCCTTTCCTCTGCTGGGTCGTGTGCTGCGCAAGATAGCCCAGGAGGGGGTACCGGCCATTGTAGTGGCCCCCCACTGGCCGAGGAGGGTATGGTTTGCGGACGTCGTCCAGATGGCAGTGGAATAGTACGTCTTGCCCGACGATCCAGAGCTTCTCACTCAGGGACAGCTGCTCTATCCCAATTTAGAAACGCTGGCTTTAATGGCTTGGCTGCTGAAACCTCCATCCTGATGGGCAAGGGATTGCCGGCTTCGCTTGTCAATACTTTGATTCAGGCTCGGAAGAAATCTTCGTCTATGATTTACTACAGGGTCTGGCATGCTTATATTGCTTGGTGCGAGTCCGAGTCTTTTTCTTATAGCACAACATAGAACCGCCAGATCGGTTCTAAAAGGTCTCCAACAGAAGGCCGCACAACCAAATATATAAAAATATGTAAATCTTTAATTATAAATCAGGAGAAATCAACTATACAAAGACATCTACAGTTAAAAACAATTAAAAAACATATACAGCTGCCAAGGAAAAATCCGGGACCTAATTTGCTCCAATAAATCAATTCAATAAATCAAATATTGCACAAAGCCCTATTTATAATCTACAGATGTTATTGCACCCTACGCATATACAATAATAACTGTGAATTCTACAGTGAGTGGCTACCAGTCACTAATAATGACACAGAAAAGGTTCTACTCAAACAGTGCTAAACAATGACAGTAGTTCATAAAAGCAGACAAAACAAACAGTGACGAAAATGTAAATACAAAGTGCTAATGCTTCAAATTAATCCTAACCATAATCTCATATGTGTACATTTAAAGTGCATCTAAATGGGCACGGCAAGTGCACCAGTTGCCCCGGGCGATGCGCGCATGCGCCGTTTGCCGTGTCCCCGGGCGCTCTCCCCTGCAGTAGGAGGCGCCCAGACACTGGCTCCAGGCACAATGCGCGCGCCGCCGACCTCCCCGTCTGCAGCTCAAAAAGAGCACATAAAGCAGCGAATGACATTACGGGAGGAGGGAACCAGAAAACGGTGCACACCATGTGTTAATACAATGCAACGGAATTATACATATATACAAGATTGACAACGATTTCCACAAATCAACATAACTCAAAATGTACTGACCTATACAAATCTATGTTGTTTAAATTATGCAAAAAAATATTTATACCAAATTCTGAAGAGAATAGAATAATATTAAAGCTCATCAAGAATTATATACACAAGCGACTCCTTTAACTAATCTGAGGTGCAAATGATTCCCTATGTGTGGATATATTCTGTCATGTCACAATAACTGAATATAAAGTATAAACATGTGAGGAACTAATTTCTAATGGTTATCAAGTCCCCAAAATATATGACAGCTATATAAGCGTAGAGGTACTCTGTCCATTGATATTTTGACCTATTTCTGGAACGGTGAGGAAAAAAGGTTCATGATCCTGCATCTATACATTTGTTGGGATAGGTGGATGAGTGTCACAAAAAGATGTTGGTTTCGGCATACATCTCCTGTGAGGCAATCACATCAATTCACAGAGGGAGCATCCAGATTGGCAACCAATACCAAATTGGTGAGACAAACTATAAACAAACAAAAAACAGAAAAACATTAATACACATACACTGTACAAAATCCTTGATGTATAAAACCCAGTGACAATCTAATCCATTAAAAATGGTGTTTTAACCATCCCAACCCAAAAAAGATGCAAAGACAAATTCCTCATTAATCCCATGTGGTGCTCTAGTGTTTAGGTTGTAGATCCATTCCAGCTCCCTCTGTTGTAAGCGTCTTTTTAGATTGCCTCCCCTTCCCCCCAAACTTACCTTCTCAAAGATGACACGTGTCCCCTCCAGTTTACAGTCGTGTTGCATCAAAAAAGTGAGCAGCCACTGGGGTAAGCATCTTTCCCATCTCCTTGTCCCTTTTTGGCTGCCTTATATTGAACCAATGACCGTGTATTCTCGTTCTTGCTGAGTTCTTCGTTTCACCTATATATTGTCTTGGGCAGGTGCATTGTATCACATAGATAATGCCTTCAGTCCGGCAATTCATGTGCTGTTTGATCTGAAAACTTTTTGGCGAGTGTACTCCACTAAATCTATGACACACCTCCACAAATGGGCAAATGTTACACCTGCCACAGGGTCTGCTCGAGCCTAAGCTCGTCCTCTTGGCCAACCATGTCAATGGGCGCGTGTAATGACTCTTACAGAATCGATCTCGGAGATTTGGTGCCTGTCGGGGAGTCATCAAAGGCCCCTTTCTCACCCATCTAGCAATGTAGGGATCTGTCTTCTAAACTGGCCAGTGCTTTTTCAAAATTGATCTAATTGTGTGCCAATCGTTGTTATATTCGGAGGTGAACCTCACCTCATCATTCTGCTTTCGTCGTCTGTACTGGAGGAGACTTTCTCTTGGAGTGTTCCTTGCCTTATATTCTGCGCCCGTCAACACTTTTTTTTTGTATAATCTGTTTTTATTAAGAGAAACAATACATAGAGAACAGTCCCTGGATCGGTACAGTGTAATATCCTTGACAAGATAATCCAGTGTGCATTTTAACAGAAATGGTTCAAAACAACAACCATAGGAGTCATATCACATATCAGAAGCACCCCAGGCCTGACCACCACTCTTGCTCCACCGGGGCCGGTAAGTGCCTGGGTGTTGTAAGATGGGAGAGACTCCATTACAATGTAATTCCTACTGTACCTAACAGGAATATAAGGAGGAGAGAAGAATAGAGGGAAAAGGGAAGGGTAGTTAACTCCATGAGATCCGTTGGTCGACCCATCTACGACCTCAACCATCCTCCACGTCTGCCCCCACAAATACCTAGCCCCCCAGATAGTCACTACAGACGTTACCCGGACTGATTAAGCCTGGCCTTAAACCTATCTGAGTCCCGCAGAACCTCCCAACAGGTCCAGGTCAGCGCATATTTGTCCCTAAGCCCCTTATCTCCCAGGATCAGTTCCTCCGCTCGCCTAATGCGTTAGTTCTGTTATCCATTCCCGTAGAGAGGGTATCTCTTGTGATTTCCAGTGTCTGGGAATCGCTGCTCTTGCAGCCGATAAGAAGTGCCGGAGTATATCCGTCCTGTATCGTGATGCGGGCCCCTCCCACAAGGAGAGAAGTGTCAACTGGGGGGAGTTCCTTATTGACACTCCAGTGGTGTCCGTATAGACACTCAGCACCCTGTCCCAAAAGGAACGAATGGCCGGGCAACCCCAGCAGATGAGTCATATTGCCCACCCCAGAGAAGCATCTCCAGCACAGGTCCGAGGAATGGGGGCAAATCTCTTGATGTCCGATGGGCACCTATACCATCTAGAGACAATCTTGTAGTTCCTCTCCTGCACAGCCCCCTCCACTGCCGCTTTATGCGCCAGGTTAAACATTTTGGCTTGATCCTCTTCTGAGAGGGACATACCCAGCTCATTCTCCCATCTCGAGATACACCCCAACGGCCCCGTATGATTGTTGTTCACTAGGGCGGAATATATCCGGGAGAGGGTATGGTGGTGAGGAGAGGAGCCCCTCCATCTCCGACAACGGACCGTCAACGCTGCTCTTTGTTGACACAAAGGCAGCCAACTGTCCATGTAAGAACCAAGACTGATAAACCCCAGGATTCCGTTCCATCAGCTCACCCAAGAATGGGAGCAACCCCCCCCCCCCCCCCCCGCTCAGCAACTGACCCACTCTCGGAGCAGTCTCAACCTTCCAGCCCAGAAAAGATTCCACTCCCACCCTGGGTCCAAAATCCGGATTTCCCAGGATTGGAGTTAGAGGGCCCGGGCATCTCACTAGCTGGCCTTTAGCTGTTATGTGGTCCCAAATCGTAATCAAATGCTGAGTCAAAAACGGCAAGGACCTAAGCAATTTTCTTGGCTGGGGCTTTGTCCATGGCTGAGGGACCAGCGGCCAGGGGGTCCTTCTCAATGGTCACCCAGGTTTTATTTGTATCCTGATGGGCCCAGTCTAGTATTCTCATTAAGACCGCCGATGCGTGGTAGAGTTTAAGGTCTAGCATGCTAAGACCTCCTTTCTTTTTATCCCGGGACAAGGTACCTTAACGGATCCGTGGCTTTGAGACCCCCCCAAACAAATTTGAGGAATGCTGATTTTAAAATCTTGAAAAAGCAGCTGGGGGAACTATGGGGGCAGTTTGAAAAATATATAAAAATCGAGGTAGGATGTCCATCTTAATCACATTTATCCTACCGCACCACGACAGAGGTTTTCTGTTGTATTGTTTAAGATCACTGATTGTTTTGTTCATCAGTACGGCATAGTTCAACTCGTTTAACGATGTTAAATCGTTTGGGATCTGGACTCCCAAGTACTTAATGCTCACTGACTGCCATTTAAAGGAAAAGCTATTTCTGAGACCAGCTACCACTGACGGAGTTAAGGTGAGTTTGAGGGCCTCTGATTTCCCATAATTGATTTTAAAATTACTTGCCTTCCCGAATAGCTCAAATTCCTTTAAAACAAGGGGGAGGGACGTCACGGGGGCGGTTAAATGCAGTAGCAGATCATCTGCATATAGGGATAATTTGTGCTGTCTACCTCCCACCTCTGTGCCCTTTATGTCCGGGTTGTTTCTCAGGGCCATCGCCAGGTGTTCCATCGTGATGATGTACAGAAGTGGTAACAGAGGGCATCCCTGACGAGTGCCATTGCCAATGGAAAAGGGGGATGACACAATGCCAGTTGTCCTGACTGAGGCCGTGGGATCCTTATAGAGCACCATAATCTTACCCAGTAAAGATGGGCCGATTCCAATCTGTTGAAGCGAAGCCTGAAGAAAATCCCACCCCACACGATCAAATGATTTCTCTGCATCGCATGAAAGCAAGCAGGCGGGGATTCCCCTATTCTTCACATAAGAGATCAGTGTGAGGAGCTTATTCGTATTGTCGTGTGCATCTCTGCCAGGGACAAAGCCCACCTGATCTGGATGGATGATGTTAGGGATCTGTGATTGGAGACGACCCGCTATCAATTTGGCAAATAGCTTAACATCAGCGTTTATTAACGAAATGGGGCGGTAACTGCCGCACACTGTGGGGTCCTTACCGGGTTTAGGAATAACGGTAATTGTCGCCGCTAATGACTGCTTGAGGAAAGGGGAGTCCGGACCTACCGAATTGAAAACCCTGGTCAGGAAAGGGGCCAACCGTGCACCCAATTGTAGAACCTTGGGGTGAATCCATCAGGGCCTGGACTCTTCCCACCGGGAGTGTTTTGTATAGCTCTGAGAACCTCCGGAGTCCCGAAGGGAGCCTCCAAGAGCTCGATCTCCTCCTGAGGAATCCTGGGGAGCGGGGTTCTCTCAATATAACATCCGAGTTTGCAGTGGGCTCTGCCACATGGGAGTCGGAGCCGGGTAGATTATACAAAGAGCTATAGTAGTCCCTGAAAGCCCCCGCTATTTTCACTGAATTGGAGGTCTCAAGATCTCCCTGCATTTTAATGCTGGGGATGTACGTGGCTGTACTACGGGGGTGAAGTAGTCTTGCTAGTAGCCTGCCTGGCCTGTTGGCACACTCATAGAACATAGCTCCTAGTCTTTCTCTGTGGCGCAGGTAGCACTGATTGTATAGGCTTTGTAGTTTCCCTCTCGTCCTCTCCAGCTCTAGCCATAAGGCGTTGGTAGGTGAGAGCTTATGATTGTAATCTAGACTTTGGATCTGGGCTAACGTCTGTGATAAGAGTGGATCTCTCCCTTTTAAGCCTAGATCTGTGCTGAATTAGTATCTCCCTTAGAATGCATTTTAGCGCCTCCCATTGAACAGGGAGGGAGGTGCTTTCGTTTTGATGATCAGACAGAAAATGCTCTATGGTGTTTTCAACCGCTGCCAGGCAGGCCCCATCTTTCAACAAGTTATTATTAAGACGCCAGTCCCACCTACTTGGGTACAGTCTGGGTAGCTCAAAGGACAAGAAAATAGGGGCGTGATCTGACCAGATTATATTCCCAATGCTGGCCTTTGGTTCCCAGGACATAGCGTGATGGCTTATTAGGAGATAGTCTATACGACTATAAGAATTACTTGCATTGGAGTAAAACGTGTAGTCTTTGGAACCTGGGTGCAGGGCTCTCCACACGTTAATTAACTGGAGGTCTGACAATTTACTCTTTAGCTTCTTAAGCCCCATCAGAGGGATAGAGGATTTACCAGAGGAAGTGTCAATTTGCGGGTTAAGTAGCATATTTAAGTCCCCTCCCAATATGACTATCCCTTCCACAAAATCAGACAATTATTTTAAAACACTGAGACAGAATTGGGACTGGTCCTTATTGGGGCTGTATAAATTCGCAACAGTATAGGTCTTCGTGCAGATTGACAGTTTCAGAAAAATGTATCTGCCATTAGGGTCAATCTTGGAGTCTAAAACTTTGTGGGGAAGAGATCTGTGGATGGCTACAGAAACCCCCTTCGATTTGGCATCAGGGTTGGAGGCATGCACTCAAGAAGAGAAGTGCCGATCCCTAAAGTTGGGGACTGGTCCCTCTCTAAAATGCGTTTCCTGCAATAGCACAAGTTTGGCACCACATTTATGAAGGTCATACAATATATTCTAAGTATGTCACACACCCCGCTTCAAGACATTCATTACATGTGGGTATACTGACCTGTAGATGGCGATCTTGCAGAGATGTCAATAAAAAAAGTAAGACCCTCCCGGTCCATAAATACCTGGGACCTCCCACTCATTCCCCAGTCTTTCATCTCTGCAGAGGCAAGCAAGTCAGAAGATGTCTCTTCCTTGCAGGTAGCCGGGATGACTCCCGGCACTCTATTCTTCTATTCCTGCCCTGATCCCTTTATTACATTACTTGCCTCCCAGCCTAGGCTGCTGGTCCGGGCAATGGTAGATGGCACCCTAGGTGCTCATGAGCCGTGAGACCCCATAACAAGGGGTAGGCGGCTAACCGGGTTGGTGACCCCGGTTTGGGATGCCCCGTCCCTTGGCCCCTACCCTAGCATGAATTCCCCCTCTCCTGGATACCCTTGGGGGGGGGGGGGTCCTTATGGATTCATCTGTTTATTACTTTGTGTGTGTGTGTGCATGTTTGTACTCGGGCTGGCGCCGGCCTCCGTCGCTTTTAAAATACAAAAAAATGGCGGCCGTAGGCGCCCCAGAGGAGTCTCTTCCCCTCAGGGCGGGGCTGGGGGTGCTCGTGCGCCTACGACCCGCCCCTGTGCTGCGGGCGCCGTTTTCAGGTCCCGGCTTCTGGCCTCTTCCTCTGCACACTACGCGCCTCTCGTCCCCTACTGCCAGCGGGGCTCCGGAGGGGTGAAGGTCGGGTGAGTGGCCTGTGGCCATCATTTTTATTTGATTATGCCCCTCACTGGGGTTGCTGGGCAATGCTGTTATTAACTCTTTAAGGACGTTTGCTAGCATGGTCTGATTGTGTGTTTTGTTTGTGTGTTCCAGGTGGACCATTGATCCTATTAAAGGGGGATTCTCCCGGTCCTAGGGTCCCTGGTTAAATTTAGTTGGCTTAAAATTCCTCCCATTCGGGACTTAAAGGGCATCCCGGGTTGCATTACTGCGTAATTCCCTCGGAGCACTGTACACATATATATTTTTTTTTAAAATCACCATATGGAGGTGGGTCCAAGAGGTCTCGGACAGGTGGATTCATGAAGTGGTGTCTTCCGGTTACAAGCTGGAGTTCGAGTTCCGGCCCCCTCCCAGATTCTTCAGTTCTCTGGTGTCGTCAGATCCTCTGGCTGCCCAGGGGCTTCGGGCGGCAGTAGCAAGTCTATTGGACATGGCTGTCATCTGTCCGGTGCCTCGCTCAGACCGGGGCCTGGGCTTCTATTCCAATTTGTTCACGGTGCCCAAGGACGACGGATCCATTCGTCCCATTCTGGATCTGAAGTTGCTCAATAGGTTCGTCCGTCCCCAGAAGTTCCGTATGGAACTTCGTCAGGGGGACTTCATGACGTCCATAGACATCAAGGATGCTTACCTGCATATTCCAATATTTCCGGCAAACCAGAGATTTCTCAGGTTCGTTGTGGAAAATCGACATTTTCAGTTTGTGGCTCTCCCGTTTGGCCTTACCTCGGCTCCAAGGGTTTTTACCAAGGTGTTGACAGGAGTGATGGCCATCCTCAGAGCCAGGGGTATCCGCATCGTGGCTTATCTGGACGATCTTCTCATCATGGCATCTTCCCTCAATCAGGAGCAGCTGGATACCAGGACCGTGGTGTCCACTCTGGAGAGTTCGGTTGGGTGATCACCTATCCCAAGTCCTGCCTCTCTCCCTCCAGGGTGGTGGAGTTCCTGGGAATGTCTCAGGATACTTCTCAGGCCAAGGTTTTCCTCCCCCGCGCCAAGGTTCTTCTGATTCAGGAATTGACTCAGCGTCTCCTATCTATCCCCTGCCCGTCCATCCGGCTAGGGATGCGACTGGTGAGATTGATGGTGGCATTGTTCGAGGCGGTTCCCTTTGCCCAGTTTCACACAAGGACGCTCCAGCTCCATCTCTTGGCAGCCTGGGACGGGTCCCCGCTGTCATTGGATCAGTCCTTTCTGATGTCTCCCCGGGTGCGGCGTTCCCTTCGGTGGTGGCTGAAACCAAGCAATCTGATGAGGGGCAGGTCTTTTCTGTCCCCTCGTTGGGAGACGGTCACCACGGATGCCAGCCTGTCAGGTTGGGGGGGGGGTTTGGAAGGATCTTCAGTTTCAGGGACTGTGGGGGCCTCAGGAGGCTCACGATCCCATCAATGTTCTGGAGTTGAGCCATCAGGTTGGTTCTGGCTCACTTGACTCATCAGTTACGGGGACTACCGGTTCAAGTTCAGTCGGACAATCTGACGGTGGGCGCCTACATCAATCACCAGGGAGGGACTCGCAGCTGGAGTGCCCTCAGGGAAGTGTCTTTGATCCTGGATTGGGCAGAGGGCAATGTCCCATGCATTTCGGCAGTGTACATTCCGGGAGTGGAGGCGGACTCCCTGAGCAGGGGGTCATCTCGCTGGGGGGAATGGTCGCTCAGCCCCAAGGTTTTTCGGTCGCTTTGCCGCCGGTGGGGGACTCCGGAGGTGGACCTCTTTGCCTCTCGTCACAATCACAAGATCCGGCATTTGTGTCTCGCGGGATCCGCTGGCTCTGGCAGCTGATGCCATGTCTCTGAACTGGAGGGATCTGGGGTTTCTATACCTGTTCCCTCCGTTTCCCATGGTGGGCAAAGTGGTGCGCAAGTGGGCCCTAGAGGGCGCGTCAGCAATCCTGGTGGCTCCAAGGTGGCCAATACAGGTTTGGTTCGCAGACGTGGTAAGGTTGGCAGAGGATCAGTTAGTTCTGCCCCTTCTGCCGGATCTACTCACTCAGGGTCCACTGCTCTACCCCAATTTACCAACGCTGGCTTTGACGGCGTGGCTGCTGAAACCTCCATCTTGAAGGAGGAAGGTCTTTCTGATGCTGTCATTCAGACTCTGGTTAGGGCTAGAAAGAAGTGATTGGTGTGAGGCCAGGGCCTTGCCTTGCAGGGCGTTTTCTATCCCTAGGGTCTTGGAATTTCTGCAACATGGTCTGGACCTAGGTTTGCAGCTTAGTACGCTGAAAGGGCATGTTTCTGCCCTGGCGGTTTTCTTTCAAAAGTCTATTCTAAGCATACAGCACGTCCTGCTCCAGATGTAGTAATAACATGTGGGTAATCCTCTGCCTCCGGCGCCGTGCACTGCAGACATGTAGAAAACAAGCTCCTCCCGGCCCTACATATACCGAAGGACCTCCCACAAATCCCCAGATTTCTCTGCAGTGCTGGAACTGCGAAGACATGAAGTATCACGCTCTCGCAGGCTAGCGGGGCTTACAGCCCGAGGCACTGCGGGACTATTTCCACCCGTCCTTTTGTGAAGAATATGCCTCCTAGCCTGGGCTGCGTTGGTCGGGTGAAGGTAGGGAGCCCCTAGTGTGCTTACGGAGCTAGACTCCACCGCAATCCCCCACCATAGGGTAGGCGGTCAAGGCTAATGGTGAGCCTTCAGTGGATGCCCCTCCCGCAATTGCCCCACGCCCCGTGTAGCGGTGAACCCCGAGTGCTGGGTCACCTTCTTCCTCAGTTCCCCCCGTTAGTGGGGGGAAAAAGAGGGGGGGTTGTGTGTACGTTGGCCTAACCTTGCCCTATTACACTGTATGCTTATAGCCTTTAATGGTTATCGGGGGTCAGAGCCACACTTCAAACATTATGTTAACGTTGGCCGCAGCGCCTTTAATGTACTTTGGCTTGGCGCGTACGGCGGCTCTGTTTCGCGACGCTATGGCGTTTATTACTGTCTCCTTTTTCTGTCTTGTTTCGCGCTTAGAGCTTCGCGCTCTCCGGGGCGGGCGTGGTCTGGTTTGGCGCGTTACGCGTCATCTGATCTCTGGCACGCCCTTCGAGGTTCGCTTGGCGCCATTTTGTCGGTATTCCCGCGAGCGCGTGGTCACGATCCTCCTCTTCCTTGGTTACTGTAAGTGCCCTCATTGGCGTTTTCGGTTATTAGTCTTCCTGTAGTGCATGGCTCTGACACCCTCTCTTCTCCTTATGTCTTTCAGACGCCAAGACTCCAGTGGCTTCTCCCGGCCTGATATATATATCTTAGCGGGCTTATATCTAAATTCTCCCACATTCCTAGCGGGTCTTTGGGCATCCAGGGTTGCTTATAGCATAAATCCCTACTGGCATATTACTTAATCACCATATGGAGGCATCTCAGAACTATGTGTCCGGGGTCCCGAGGGGACAAGACCGGCTGTGTACCGTGTGTGGACAACCCCACGCTGATGCTGACAGAGCACGGGTCTGCGGACCGTGTGCTGAACAAGTGCTGGCCCTGCAATCAGGTTTACCAGTAGCTGCACCTCGCTTCAATACTCCTGTCTCCCCGTGCTTAGATCTCACTCCAGATGAGTCGCACTCGAGCGGGGATAACCAGCAGGTGGTGCCGCGCAGGTTACCCACGGCGGAGCAGTTGATGTCTGGTTTGGCAGAGCGCTTGGGCGCTGGAAATAAACGGTCCCTGACGCCCCCTGGTTCTAGGTGTCCCACTGAAACTGAGGAGTCTGCTGCTATGCAGGACCTTGATCCTTCTGATGAAGGTGAACTGTTCTCAGGTTCCAGTTCCTCAGATGAGATGTCTTGGAGCCGTGACAGTTTTGGCCCTTGTTCTTGGGGCCTGTGTGACACTGATGAGTTACTTATAAAGATCTTTGAAGCACTGTCCATCTCTCCTCCAGGAGAGTCTCCCAAGCCCAAGAGGGAGAGTTTCCACACGGCGACGCCGCGCCTGGAATTTCTGGAACAGGATCATTTCCAGACTCTTATATCTAAGGAATGGGAATCACCTTGTAAACTTACAGGGGTTCCGGGGGTCTGGGACTGGAAGTACCCTTTTCCACCTGATTTGGTTGATCGATGGTCAGTACCTCCCGAGGTGGATGCACCTATTATTGGGGTTGCTAACCCTCCCTTCATGGCAGCTTCCACTCATCGTACCCTTCGGGATGCTGAGGACCGGCGCATTGACAGATTGGCTTCCCATGCCTTTTCGTGTGCAGGGACGGCTCTGCGCCCAGTCTGTGCTGCGGCCGTCACCGCAGTGGCCGCCAGGACCCTTCTTAGGAAGATACTTGACCAACAGCCGGAGGATCTCCCTTGGGAGGTCTTTAATGCACTGTCTGATTGTGATGTTTTTGTGAGGTTTATTCTCTCAGCGATGGATGACACTATTAAAATGTGTGCTAGAACCTCGGTTCTTGTGGTGGCTATTCGCCTCCTGCTTTGGCTGCGACAGTGGGGGGCTGACAATGATACTAAAAAGGCTCTTACTGGTCTTCCTTTTAGAGGACGACGCTTATTCGGGGCCCGGTTGGACCTTTTTGGAAGAAAGGGTAAGGCACCCTCGCGCAGAAGGCCGTCCCGGCCGCCTAGGGGCAAGGATACCCCTCCCCCTCCCTACGTTAGCGTCAAGCGAGAACCAGAAGTGTGCTGTTGGGCGAGGGGGGCTGCCGCAGCACTTGGCTCCTATCGCAGGGCGCCATGCTCCGTTAAGGCTGTTACGGGAGATTGTCCCCCTGGATGCAGAATGGAGTTTGCTGGTCTGTCCCTTTCTGAGGTTGTCAGGGTTCTTCTAGTCCCTGCTTTCCCTTTGGGAGTTGAGGCAGGCCGAGTCCGGCGTGCAAGATCTGGGCTCTCTTACACTTCATTGGTATTGGCTGGTTGGCTGTCCTACTGTGCTAGGAGGGTCTATTCTAGTGTCTCACTGAGCCCCTACTGGTGTGGCCCTGTGGGGCCCCGTTGCTATTACAGGAACTCTGTCCTGGGTTATTGTCCCAAACCTCGCTAGCCTGGTCATGGGGGCCTAGTATTGCTTTCTGTCAGGACATTATACTCTATAGGTCTTAACCTTTTTCACCCTGCTAGGTGGGGTTCTGCACAAAGTTTGCTGTAGCAAGGGTGAACCGTTACGCTGGGGGCCCTAGGTGGCCCAGTGGGGCGTGGTTCGCTGATTCTGCTGAAGACAGTCGTACTGTACGCCCTCTCGCGAGGGCTGTTCTGCCTATTCAGGCTCCTTACTACGTCGCCCCTATCTACAGGCCTTTTTAGGCGATTGGACGGTTTGCTCTTCACCCCATTGGAGATGGTTATCTAGGGGTGTCTTTTCTCTATTAGAGGATTAGGCCTAGCTCCCTCCTCTTCTTCTTCTCCCTTCTCTGTCGGCTATGTTGGGAGATGTCGTTCTAGTTACCTTGCTGGGACTGGCTCTCTCTCCTGGGGGATGTTGCCTGATCCCTGGGTCCTAGAGTTATTACAGCACGGTTTGAGTTGGCTCCCCAACTCAGTTCTCTGAGGGTTGTCAGGGCTCGCCCTGTTCACCTACTGTAGAAGTCTAGTTCAATCTTCTGTGTGGAGCATTCCTCATGGGTTGCTCAGGTGCATTCCCCAGGGACCTCCTAAGCTCCCTTTTGGGGGGGTTACTTATCCTGATGCCCTGCTAAGGGTTCCTTGGGTCTTATTCAGGTTCTTGTCTGAACTGTTCCTTCTCTCACATCCCTCTTCTGGGGCGGTTGCTTCTGTCAGAAGAGTGACATAAGGGATGGCTCTGTTAGCGGTCCTAGTCATTATCTATATACATATGTTTATATATCTGTACACCATTAGGTGAGGGTGTTTCGCCTTACACCGAATTTGGATCCAGGTGGAGTTTTTATTCTCCTTTATTCCAGACCCTCCGGCCTCTGGGCTAGTGTCTTGCTTACTCTGAGCTTAAGGGATCTGTATCCCTCTACAGGCGTTGGAGATTCCTGGACTGTTCCCTGTCCCTGGTTGGGATTATGCCCCTTGGGGCTTATAGGCGTCTCCATCCTTATGTAACAGGATTTGATTGCTTCCATGGGTGTAGGAGCCTTTGGATTGGTCTTGCTCGGTTGGTTTGTCCCTCTGGGCCTAAAATAGACGTTTCGGCTCTTGCTGAGCCTTGTTAGCGTTGTTTTTCAGTATTCCCACCGGTCTCACCTGAGACCAGGGTTCATATTCCCCGATGGGGAGGGTTCTAAGGTTGCCATGGCTACCATTTCTTTGCAGTAGCATGGTTAGGCGTTATTCTGGCCTACTCGTTTAGGGGAGATTCATTCTTCTCTCTTGGTTTTTGTTCTCTTTCTACTTGTGCTTGGCTCGGGCCTTTCAGCACTTGGTTCTGTTGAGCAAGCTGACTAGATTTTCTTCCTAAGGTGGTCTCTGCTTTTCATCTTAATCAGGACATTGTTCTACCCTCCTTGTGTTCTAAGCCTAGCAATGACAAGGAGAGGGTTTTGCATTCTTTGGATGTGTTTCGCTGTGTGAAGTACTATTTGGTGGCTACTTCCTCTTTTTGTAGGACTGACACCCTTTTTGTGGTGCCCTCTGGGCCTAGGAAAGGTTTGGCTCCCGCCAAGTCTTCCATTAGAAAATGGATTCGCCAGGCCATTGTTGGGGCCTATTCTGCTATTACTGCTCATTCTACTCGTGCTGTTGGGGCATCCTGGGCCTTCCAGCACCAGGCTTCTGTTGAGCAGGTTTGTAAGGTTGCTACTTGGTCTTCGGTTCACGCTTTTTCCAAGTTTTACAAGGTTGATGTGCGGGCCTCAGCGGATGCTGTTTTTGGCCGCAAAGTTCTGCAAGCTGCAGTGGTTTAAGTTTGTGCCTTGTTTATTGGATCCCCGCCCTTTATGGACACTGCTATTGGATGTCCCACATGTAATGAATGTCTTGAAGCGGGGTGTGTGACATACTTAGAATAATACCATTTTGTGAATACTCACCTGTAAAATGGGTATTATAAGTATGTCACACACCCCGCTTCACCCTGCCCTTTTGTACTCTGGATCCTTTATATGGTGAACCTTTGTTAGTTTTAATTGGCTTTCCTGGTCCCTTTACCTTACTGCTATCTTTATACTGGGGAATGAGTGGGAGGTCCCAGGTATTTATGGACCGGGAGGGTCTTACTTTTCTCTGCAAGATCGCCATCTACAGGTCAGTATACCCACATGTAATGAATGTCTTGAAGCGGGGTGTGTGCCATACTTATAATAACCATTTTACAGGTGAGTATTCACAAAATGGTATTTTTAGATCTCTTCTCAGGGGCATTGAAACCCTTCACGTTAAATGAGCAAACAGTTAAATTTGCCATCCTTAAGTTACCCAAGGTGACCGAGAAGGATGGGAGGCGGTTAAGTGGAGATTAAGAGGGGGGAAGGTCGAGAACCTCTGTGAGGAGAAGAAAGGAGAAGGGAGGAACAAAGAACAGAGGGCAGCAACAGAGAAAGAAAAGGAACAATCAATAAGAAGGAAAAAACAACTTACTATGTCACAACAATAGCTATTCTAACTAAGATCTACTAGACACAGCAAGTTAAATAATCAACACGCCTAGCTCACTGATGCGCTAGATCCCCTTAGGCTTCCCCAGGTATTTCCCGAGGAAGGCAGGGGATCGCCTAAGTGGGGGGAGTGGAAGGCAAGAACCAGTGAGAACTGCCCAGGCCGGAGCGTAAGTGGTCCAACAGAATCTCGGGACAAGTGGTCTCCGAAATATCGAATAAGCCGCTTGGTCCTGAGCATCTCTCAAGGGGACCATATAAAACATCAGGTATCCAGACCTCTTCCGATGAAGGAACGGGACAAGCTGTATAACGACTCTTCTTCGTCCTTCCAAGGGCTCAGCCAACAGTCCATGGCTCGTGGGCCCGGAGGGGGCCGTGGTAAGGGATTGGTACTTCCGCTGGACCATGCAAAAAAGAAAAAACATTCTAGAGAGTCATATGGAAAACACAGTATGAGGACAAGTCCTGAAGGAGCGGAACAGGAAAAACACTTGGGCCAACGATCTGAAAAAAACACCTTTCTCAATCCCAGTCGATGGCGGCGCTGGCGGCTCGCGGCCTACCCCCTCTGATCCTTCTGGGCTGAGGCTCAACACGGCGACCGCCCAGCTCGGGAACCCAGGGCGGGCACAACGAAGGTGACAGCCAGTTCTCCATATCCACCGCTGGGGAACCCAGGAATTCAAAGGCCTCTCTAAGTTGGGAGTGACTGCGGAGGACAAAGCTACGGCCACGTAATTGAAGAATCAAGTGAAAAGGGTGCCCCCATCTGTAAGTGGCTCCGGCAGCCCTGGCACTCTCCAACAGTGGTTTCATGACCTTCCTCATCTGAAGTGTGCGGCACGCTAAGTCGGGTAATAAGATGATCTGTGCTCCTTTGAACGTAATGGTTTTTTTGACTCATGCTTGACGCATGATGGCTTCTTTCAACTTGTAAATGTGCACACGACAAATAATGTCCCTCGGCCTGCACGGGTCTGGGTTTTTAGAGCCCGGGGCTCTGTGTACTCTGTATAGCTCAATGTCGTCCCCTGGTGGACGGTCAAGAACTTGATTGAAGATCTGTGCCACCGTTTCTGAAAGGTTGGAGAACTCAGGAGCTTCCGAAGACCCCTTATCCTTATTATTTCTTCTCCCCCGATTCTCTTGATGAAGCAATATGCCCGCAATTTGGCGCGCGGACGCCGTTTGGGCCCTCTCCAGGGCGCTATGATTATTTTCTAGCGCAGTGTGACGTTGGTGAACCGATTTCTGAGCTTGCTCTACAGAGGTGACGGTTGTCTATTTCAGTCACTGATTTTGATACTTCATCCATCTCTCTCCTGAAGGTGGACTCCATTCTGTTGATGAAAGTCTCAATCTTTCCTAGTGGGCAGAGACGAGATAAGGGCTTTAATACTGTGCTGATCCATCTCCAGGGGGACAATCCTGGATTTGCTGGGCTCCATCCTACTCAGACCCAAAGATCCCCGGAACCAACGAGAGGCGGACAGCCCGGAAGGGGAGACTAGGTCATCATGTGCCCTCCCCGGCTGCATTTGAGGGCTTAAGGTGCGATGGGGGGTGCCCGGCCCAGATGAAATATAATCTGAGTCCCTCCTAAAGGGGGATGGCGGACCCACGCTCCCCCACCCAGCATCCTCCCGGGGTTCCACAGGGAGAGAGCCGGCATGCGGGAGCCGCTGTAAGTGGGGAGACATCTGCTTGCAGGGGGGACGGCCCTCGTGCATCTTCACTCCCCCCTTGTCTGTGGGCCAGTTCATCCAGCCGTCTTTCATGGATCTGGGGCAGAGAGCTGCATCTTACCTCCACTAAGGGGCCCGGGTGAGGGGGAAGCCCCAGGCTGTGACTCCCCCCCCCCCCCCCCCCCCCCAATACAATCTCATGTGTAACTCAAAGCCGGGCAGAGGTATACAGTTCCCCTCCATGTCTCCCCCCCCCCCCCCCCCAGGGGCGCCGAGGGATTCAGTCTGGGCGCGCAGCCTCGCCTCCCGGCTTTCAACACTTGAGCTGCGGCGGGGTCTTATCTCCGACCCGCCGCAGCAGCTGTCATTTCTTCCACCGGGCTCGGCGGTAGCACACCGCAGGTGTGGTCCCACCGTATCTTCCTCCCCACTGCTTGATCGCCTGGAAGGGGAGGGGGGCTCGTCCCCCGCCCCGCGCTTCTTCTCCGACACCCCCCCCGGCTCCCGCAGCGTCGCTTCCTCTCCTCCGGCGCTCACAGACGGCAGGGAGCACGACTGCTCCTCCTCCGCCCCTCTCACCGCCACGATTAGCGGCCGGGACACAGATGGGGCTCGTCCGCCCTCCCCATCCTGCTCCTCCGCACTCGGGACCGCAGCCGCCCTCCTACTTTCCGGGAGGGATCTTCTCCTAGGAGAGGCGGGCGCCATGTTGTGGCCGCCCTCCTCGCCGACTCCACGCTTTTTCGGCTTGAAAGTATGCCGTGATGGGGCCCGTTCTTCGTCCCCCAGCTGTCGCTCTGCTTCTCTTCTTCTTGGACATGGCTTCTGGTAAGTGTAAGTATTGGATTAATAGGGTGATTTGGGCTTTCTTTCTCTTAATCCGGCTGGGCCTAGCGAGCGCGCGTTCTGCGCTTGCCCGCCCCCCTTCTTCCTCACTCTCTCCTGCGGTGCTGGACACGGTGGCCATCTTAGAAGTGCTGCCGCCGATCCTACTGCGGACCTGTGTGTTTTGTGAGTGCCCAGTGGGCCCCCTTATCTTATTGACGCATGGTGGCCATGCGTCGATCGGTCTGGCTTCGCCAGTGGGCGGCGGACTTTGCAGCCAAGAAATCGCTCACCGCTCTTCCCTTCCTGGGCACTAAGCTGTTTGGAGAGAAGTTGGATGCGGTGGCTAAGGGTGGTAAGCTACCTCAGCGTAGGAAATAGCGTCGTCCCTTTCGGGGGGCGAGCTCCTTCAATCCTTTCTTTCGGGGTGCCAGAGCCGTCAGAGGATTCGCCTACTCTGGTGTTAGAGGTTCCTCCTGGAGCAGGGGCAGAGGACGGGCCCGTCCAGCATCTGCTTGGAGTTCCAATCCTAAGCCCCCCGCTAAACCCACTCAGTTATGAGGGGGCACCCTCACCCACTCGGGTGGGGTGGTGGCTGTGGCTCTTCTTCCAGGTCTGGGCACAGGAGGTCACAGACAAATGGATCCTGGAAGTTGTTTCGTCCGGGTACAAACTGGAGTTCGAGTACTGGCCCCCTCCAAGATTTTTAAGGTCTCTGGTGCCCTCAGACCCTCAGGCTGCACAGGGGCTCCTGTTGGCGGTCCAAAGTCTTCTGGATATGGGAGTCATATGCCCGGTGCCTCCCTCGGAGAGAGTCAGGGGTTACTACTCCAATCTCTTTACGGTCCCCAAAAGGGATGGTTCTGTCAGACCCACTCTGGACCTAAAAATTCTCAACAGGTTCATCAGAACCAGGAAGTTTCGCATGGAGACCCTGCGCTCTGCCATTCTTTCCCTTCGTCAAGGGGACTTTATGACGTCAATAGACATCAAGGATGCTTACCTGCATGTTCCTATCTTTCCTGCGCACCAGAGATTCCTCAGGTTTGCGGTACAGGATCTTCATTTTCAGTTTGTGGCCCTACCATTCGGGCTGACCTCAGCTCCAAGGGTCTTCACCAAGGTTCTGGCGGGCATAATGGCCCTGTTCAGAGCCCAGGGCATTCGCATTGTGCCATATCTGGACGACCTACTGATTTCAGCCTCTTCCTCCGGCAGGCAGAGATGGACACCAGGGCGGTGCTGTCTACTCTGGTAAGGTTCGGATGGGTGATCAACCACCCCAAATCCTCTCTGTCTCCTTCCAGGGAGATTTCATTTCTGGGCATGACTCTGGATACCACTCAAGCCAGAGTGTTCCTTCCTCAGCCCAAGGTAAGGGCTGTTCAGGATCTGATTCGCCTTCTCCTGACCATTCGTTGCCCCTCTCTCCGGCTGGGGATGAAACTGGTAGGTTTGATGGTGGCGTCCTTCAAAGCAGTACCCTTTGCTCAGTTCCACATGAAGTCGCTTCAGCTCCATCTGCTGAGGCATTGGGACAGATGTCCGCAGTCCTTGGATCAGTCCTTCCAGATGTCTCTCCAGGTTCGCCAGTCACTTCAGTGGTGGATGTAGTCAAGCAATCTGTTGAGGGGTAAATCCTTTCTTGTCCCTTGTTGGGAAACGGTGACCACGGATGCCAGCCTGTCGGGCTGGGGAGGTTTCTGGAAGAATCGTCAGTTCAAGGGGTTGTGGGGTCCTCAGGAGGCTCACACCCCCATCAATGTCCTAGAGCTCAGAGCCATCCGGCTAGTTCTGTCACGGCTGACTCCACACTTACAGGCCTACCGGTTCAGATTCGCTCGGACAACCGAACGGCGGTGGCCTACATCAATCACCAAGGAGGGACTCGCAGCAGGAGTGCCCTCAGGGAGGTCTCTCTGATCCTTGGGTGGAGAGCAACGTCCCTTGCATCTCAGCAGTTTACATTCCAGTAGTGAAGAACACGGAGGCGGATGCTCTGAGCAGGGGCTTCTCTCGCCGAGGAGAGTGGGCCCTCAACACCAGGGTGTTTCGCTCCCTGTGTCACAGGTGGGGGACTCTTTGCCTCCAGGCACAATCACAAACTTCCGTCCTTTGTGTCTCTCTCTCAGGATCCTCTGGCCCTGGCAGTGGATGCCTTGTCCCTGGCTTGGAAGGATCTGGGTTTCCTGTATCTGTTCCCACCCTTCTCCATGGTGGGCAAGGTGGTTCGCAAGCTGGTTCTGGAAGGGGCACCAGCGATTCTGGTGGTCCCAAGGTGGCCAAGACAGGTTTGGTTCGCAGACGTTGTAAGTCTAGCGGTAGATCATTACAGGCTGTCTCTGTTTCCGGACCTGATTTTTCAGGGTCATCTTCTTTACCCCAATTTACAAACGCTGGCTTTGACGGCTTGGCTGCTGAAACCTTCATTCTGAAGGAGGAAGGTCTCTCTGCGGCTGTCGTTCAGACCTTGATTAGAGCTAGGAAGAGGTCTTCCTCTGGTATTAACTATAGGACTTGGCGGTTCTACATTGACTGGTTTGAGGCCAGGGCCTTACCTTGTAGGGTGTTCTCTATCCCTAGGATTTTGGAGTTTCTTCAACACGGTCTGGATCAAGGTTTTCAGCTTAGTACCTTGAAGGGGCAGGTATCTGCCCTGTCTGTTTTCTTCCAAAGGTCTTTTGCTTTGCACCCACTGGTCAGGACTTTTTTCCAGGGGGTTACTCATGTTAGGCCTCCTAGGAAGGCCTTGGTGCCTGTTTGGGATTTGAATCTGGTTCTTTCGGCTCTACAAGGGCCTCCTTTTGAGCCGCTTCAGGATGTTGCTCTTTCTGTGCTCACTCAAAACCATTTTGGTGGCTATTACCTCTGTCCGGCGTGTCTCTGAGTTGGCGGCTTTGTCTATTCAGGCGCCTTACTTTGAGAGGCATCAGGATAATACCATTTTGTGATTACTCACCTGTAAAATGGGTATTATAAGTGTCACACACACCCCGCTTCAGATAGTCGTTACACTTGGGTTATACCGACCTGTAGAGGGCGATCTTGCAGAGATGTCATGAAAAAAAGTGAGCCCCTCCCGGTCCATAAATACCTGGAACCTCCCACTCATTCCCCAGTATTAAGACAGTAGTAAAGGGACCAGGAAGAGCCAAAATAACCAGTAACAGTAAAAAAGGTTCACCATAGAAAGGATCCAGAATACAAAAGGTCGGGGTGTGTGTGACATACTTATAATACCCATTTTACCACAAAATGGTATTATTCTAAGTATGTTACACACCCCGCTTCAGATAGTCATTACACTTGGGACATCCAATAGCAGTGTCCATAAAGGGTGGGGATCCAAAACCAGGCAATAATGCACAAACTTAAACCACTGCAGCTTGCAGAACTTTGCGGCCAAAAACAGCATCCGCTGAGGCCCGCACATCAACCTTGTAAAACTTGGAAAAAGTGTGAACGGAAGACCAAGTAGCAGCCTTACAAACTTGCTCAACAGAGGCCTGATGCTGGAAGGCCCAGGACGCCCCAACGGCACGAGTAGAATGAGCAGTAACTTGAAAAGGGGGAACCTTCCCCTTGGCAGAATAGGCCCCAACAATGGCCTGGCGAATCCATTTACTAATGGAAGACTTGGTGGGAGCCAAACCTTTCCTAGGCCCAGAGGGCACCACAAAAAGGGCGTCAGTCCTACGAAAAGAAGAAGTAGCCACCAAATAGTACTTCACACAGCAAACCACATCCAGAGAATGCAAAAACCTTGTCATTGCTGGGCTTAGGACACAAGGAGGGTAGAACAATGTCCTGATTAAGATGAAAGGCAGAAACCACCTTAGGAAGGAAATCTGGCTTGAAACGGAAAACAACTTTGTCCTGATGCCTCTCAAAGTACGGAGCCTTAATGGACAAAGCCTTGGCGGCCTAACAGAAGTGATGGCAACCAAAAACACAACCTTCTGAGTAAGCGTAGAAAGAGCAATATCCTGCAAAGGTTCAAAAGGAGGACCCTGAAGGGCAAAAAAAACAAATTCAAATCCCAAACTGGGAGCAAAGGCTTCCTAGGAGGCCGCACATGCGTAACCCCCTGGAAAAAGGTCCTAACCAGAGGATGAAGAGCAAAAGACCTTTGAAAGAAAACCGCCAGGGCAGAAACGTGCCCTTTCAGCGTACTAAGCTGCAAACCCAGGTCCAGACCATGTTGCAGAAATTCCAAAACCCTAGGGATAGAGAACACCCTGCAAGGCAAGGCCCGGACCTCACACCAATCAATATAAGACCTCCAAATCCTATAGTAGATGGCAGAGGAAGACTTCTTTCTAGCCCTAACCAGAGTCTGAATGACAGCATCAGAAACACCTTCCTCCTTCAGAATGAAGGTTTCAGCAGCCACGCCATCAAAGCCAGCGTTGGTAAATTGGGGTAGAGCAGTGGACCCTGAGTGAGCAGATCCGGCAGAAGGGGCAGATCTAACTGATCCTCTGCCAACCTTACCACGTCTGCGAACCAAACCTGTCTTGGCCATCTTGGAGCCACCAGGATTGGTGACGCACCCTCTAGGGCTAGCTTGCACACCACCTTGCCCACCATTGGAAACGGAGGGAACAGGTACAGAAACCCCAGATCCCTCCAGTTCAGAGACATGGCATCCACTGCCAGAGCCAGCGGATCCCGCGAGAGAGACACAAATGCTGGAAGCTTGTGATCCTTGTGAGGTGTCCACCTCCGGAGTCCCCCACCGGTGGCTAAGCGACTGAAACAAAGCGACCGGCGAGATGAGCACCTGCTCAGGGAGTCCGCCTCCGTGTTCTCCACTCCCGGAATGTACACCGCCGAGATGCATGGGACATTGCTCTCTGCCCAAGCCAGGATCAAAGACACTTCCCTGATGGCACGCCTGCTGCGAGTCCCTCCCTGGTGATTGATGTAGGCGACCGCTGTCCGATTGTCCGACCGAACTTGAACCGGTAAGCCCTGTAACTGATGAGTCAAGTGAGCCAGAACCAACCTGATGGCTCTCAGCTCCAGAACATTGATGGGATCGTGAGCCTCCTGAGGCCCCCACAGTCCCTGAAACTGAAGATCCTTCCAAACCCCCCCCCCCCCAACCTGACAGGCTGTCATCCGTGGTGACTGTCTCCCAACGAGGGGTCAGAAAGGATCTGCCCCTCATCAGATTGCTTGGTTCCAGCCACCACCAAAGGGAATGCCGAACCCGGGGGGGGACATCAGAAAAGACTGATCCAATGACAGCGGAGACCTGCCCCAGGCCGCCAAGAGATGGAGCTGGAGTGTCCTTGTGTGAAACTGGGCAAAGGGAACCGCCTCGAACGAAGCCACCATCAATCCCACCAGTCGCATCCCCAGCCGGATGGACAGACGAGGGATGGATAGGAGAAGCCGAGTCAATTCCTGAATCAAAAGAACCTTGGGCCGGGGGAGGAACACCCTGGACTGAGAAGTATCCAGAGACATTCCCAGGAATGCCCCCACCCTGGACGGAGAGAGGAAGGACTTGGGATAGTTGATCACCCAGCCGAATCTCTCCAGAGTGGCTACCACAGTCCTGGTATCTAGCTCCGCCTGGCTGAGAGAGGATGCCATAATAATAAGATCGTCCAGGTAAGGCACGATGCGGATACCCTGGGCTCTGAGGAGGGCCATCACCCCCGCCAGCACCTTGGTGAAAACCCTTGGAGCCGAGGTAAGGCCAAACGGAAGAGCCACAAACTGAAAATGCAGATCTTCCACCACGAACCTGAGAAATCTCTGATGTGTCGGGAAGATTGGAACATGCAGATAAGCATCCTTGATGTCTATGGACGTCATGAAGTCCTCCTGCCGAAGAGTTTCCATGCGGAACTTCCTGGGACGGATAAACCTGTTGAGAAGCTTCAGATCCAGGATGGGACGAACTGAGCCATCCTTCTTGGGCACCGTGAACAGATTGGAATAGTATCCCAGGCCCCGGTCCGAGGGAGGCACCGGGCAGATGACAGCCATGTTCAGGAGATCTTTTACTGCCACCCGGAGCCCCTGCGCGGCCAGAGGATCCAAGGGCACCTGAGACCTGAAGAATCTGGGAGGAGGCCGGATCTTGAACTCCAGCTTGTAACCGGAAGACACCACTATCCGAATCCATCTGTCCGAGACCTCCTGGTTCCAGACCTGGGAGAAGTGTCGCAGCCACCCCCCCAACCTGCGAGGTTGAGGGCTCCCCCTCATTGCTGAGCCGGCTTGGTAGCGGCTTTGGGCTTGGAGCCCCAGCTGTGACCTGGACGGGCACGTCCTCTTCCCCTGTTCCAAGAATCACCTCTGGAGGAGAAGACAGCCAATCCCCGTTCAGCTCTGGCCCCACGAAAGGAAGGGGTAAAGGAACCCCCCTGAAAGGGACGACGTTGCTTCTTTCGCTGAGGTAACCTACCTCCTTTTGCGACCGAATCCAATTTTTCTCCAAAGAGCCGCAAGCCCAGAAAGGGAAGAGCCTTAAGCGACTTTTTGGACACAAAATCAGCCGCCCACTGGCGCAACCAAACTGACCGCCGAATAGCCACCAGCAAGGCCGAAGTTCTACTACACATCACCATGGTGTCATCCAGGGCGGCTAGCGCAAATGACAAAAACAATTCACACCGCTTAAGGGTGGTGAACTCATCACTAGAAGGGTCAAGCCTGGAGGTAGACAACAGGTCCCTGACAACCGACCTAGAAGCCACTATTAAAAGCGCTGAAGCACAAACAGGCCGCAAAGCCGACCCGACACTGGCAAAACCGTGACAAGCCATCTGGTCAATGCGTTTGAGAACAGTCAGGAGAATGCAAAACAGAGGTGCTAGACAACCCCAAAACAGGGGCGTCCACCTCGGGAGGGGACGACCAGCGCTTCACTGCATCCACCCGGAAGCCCGAGCCCGGTATACTGGGAAGCCTCCATATGGTGATTTTATCGGTAGTCGCAATACCCAAGGGAATTACGCAATATAAGCGCCCCGGGATGCCCCTTCTGTGTCCCGAGTGGGAGGATTTATGGGGAGTTCTTAAATTAAACCAGGGACCCTAGGACCGGGAGGACCCTTTAGGATCCAACAGGGGTCCGCCTGGAATAGAAAAGGGGGACTGTCACACATATGTCACACAACGCAGGGCACATACAGAAGGGCCAAGGCACACATATAATTAGGAATATATATATATCAATCTCGCGCTAACAAGCAGCTGCACCGGCAATGAAAGACTGGAGCCCACCGGGTGCTTACTAAATGGCGTCCTGCACGAGGTGGAGGGACTCAGCGGCAAGGATGAAGAAGGGCGGGCCGGCGTGGATCGCGTGATGCGCCTGGCCCCACCCCTCTCTGCTGACAACAGGCGGCTCCCGGCCAGTGACCGGGCTCCACAGCGTCACCAGCAGCACGGGGAGAGGGAGGGGGCGGGCCGCAGGATCGCGCCCCGCTCCCCCCCCCCCCCCCGAAACCGCGCCGGAGGGGAAGAAGCTCCCCCGAAGACTTGACAGTAACAGCCGGCAGCGCCGCGAACTGCCGGCCCGGCCATGGCAGCATAAATCACACGCACACAAAAGTTGCACACAACCATGTACATGGGCTAAACTGAAAAGGTGGATAAGCGGCCCCCCTCCCAAAGGTGTAAGGGCAAGGACAGGGCATCCCAACCAGGATCACCAACCTGGAAAACCGCCTAACTCTTAGTATGGGGTCTCATGGTGGAGCATAGCTACTAACGCACCTTAAGGTGTTGTCTACCTTTGCCAGGACCCGCAGCCTAGGCTGGGAGGCTCTTAACTAAAAAGGGGGATAACAGTAGGTCCAGGCAGAAGTAGACCGAAAGAGGGGGGGCGGGAGTTACCCCGGCTACCTGCAATGAGGAGGAGACATCCATCTTCTGACTTGCTCACCGTCTGCAGAGATGAAAGACTGGGGAATGAGTGGGAGGTACCAGGTATTTATGGACCGGGAGGGGCTCACTTTTTTTTCATGACATCTCTGCAAGATCGCCCTCTACAGGTCAGTATAACCCAAGTGTAATGACTATCTGAAGCGGGGTGTGTGACATACTTAGAATAAGGTGGTTTTTCGTTTCAAACCAGATTTCCTTCCTAAGGTGGTTTCTGCCTTCCACCTCAATCAGGATGTTGTTCTACCTTCTTTGTGTCCTAAGCCTAGCAATGACAAGGAGAGAGTTTTGCATTCTTTGGATGTGGTTCGTTGTGTGAAGTACTATTTGGTGGGTACTTCCCCCTTCCGCAAGACGGACACTTTTTTCGTGGTGCCTTGTGGGCCCAGAAAGGGTTTGGCGCCAGCCAAGTCTACCATTAGTAAATGGATTTGTCAGGCCATTGTTGGGGCCTATTCTGCTAAGGGGAAGCAGGATCACTGCTCATTCTACTCGTGCTGTTGGGGCATCCTGGGATTTTCAGCCCCAGGCCTCTGTTGAACAAGTTTGTAAGGCTGCTACTTGGTCTTCTGTTCATACTTTTTCCAAGTTTTACAGGGTTGATGTGCGGGCTTCAGCGGATACTGTTTTTGGCCGCAAGGTTCTGCAAGCTGCAGTGGTTTAAGTTGGTGCATTGTTTTTACTGTTTTCGGTTCCCACCCATGACGGACACTGCTATTGGATGTCCCAGATGTCATGATTATGGAAGCGGAGTGTATGACACACTTGGGATAATACCATTTTGTGAGTACTCACCTTTTAAAATGGGTATTATAAGTGTGTCATACACTCCGCTTCCCCCACCCTTAAGGTATTCCGGATCCTTTATATGGTGAACCTTTGTTAATTTTGTAGTTGTTATATGGGTTCTTCCTGGTCCTCTTACTGCTATCATACACTGGGGAATTGGTGGGAGGTCCCGGGTGTATATGGACTGGGAGGAGCTCCTTTTTTGCATTCAACTCTCCTAAAGATCGCCCTCTACTGGAGACTACCCAGATGTCATGATTATGGAAGCGGAGTGTATGACACACTTATAATACCCATTTTAAAGGCGAGTACTCATAAAATGGTATTTTTTTAACAATGGATTAGATTGTCACTGGGTTTTATACATCAAGGATTTTATACAGTTTGTGTATTAATGTTTTTCTGTTTTTTGTTTGTTTATAGTTTGTCTCACCAATTTGGTATTGGTTGCCAATCTGGATGCTCCCTCTGTGAATTGATGTGATTGCCTTACAGGAGATGTATGCGGATACCAACAATACTTGTCTTCTTGTGACACCTATCCCAACATATGTATAGATGCAGGATCATGAACCTTTTTTCCTCACCGTTCCAGAAATGGGTCAAATAGGTCAAAATATCAATGGACAGAGTACCTCTACGTTTATATGGCTGTCATCTATATTGGGGACTTGATAACCATTAGAAATTAGTTCCTCACATGTTTATACTTTATATTTAGTTATTGTGACATGACAGAATATATCCACACATAGGGAATCATTTGCACCTCAGATTAGTTAAAGGAGTCGCTTGTGTATATATAATTTTTGATGAGCTTTGATATTCTGTTCTCTTCAGAATTCAAACATAGATTTGTATAGGTCAGTACATTTTGAGTTATGTTGATTTGTGGAAATCGTTGTCAATCTTGTATATATGTATAATTCCGTTGCATTGTATTAACACATGGGTGTGTGCAGTTTTCTGGTTCCCTCTTCCCGTAATGTCATTCGCTGCTTTATGTGCTCTTTTTGAGCTGCAGAAGGGGAGGTCGTCGGCGGCGGCGCGCGCATTGTGCCTGGAGCCGGTGTCTGGGCGCCTCCTGCTGCAGGGGAGAGCGCCCGGACACACGGCGAACGGCGCATGAGTGCGTCGCCCGGCGCCACTGGTGCGCTTGCGCTCCATGGTGCATGGGGGCCCGAGGGTGGTCATGTGATCCCCACGTACTCCCGGAAGGGAGAACGGACGGGGCGTGGCCAGACGCTCGGGTATGTCCATGTGCTACGCATCGCATGCTGTTTGTTGGGGGATTTAAAAAGGGCGCACAGACCATTGGCACATTTACATCCTGATGAAGTGGGACGTTTTGGGGCCCACGCAACGCGTCGATGTGAGCTGAGCTGGCCAGGATTGGGACCTCATAACATGGTGATATAACTTCAGATTTATTTTGCTTACTTTGCCCTTATGTGGATTTATATACTATTTCCATGCCCATTTAGATGCACTTTAATGTACACATATGAGATTATGGTTAGGATTAATTTTCAAGCATTAGCACATTGTATTTACATTTTCTTCACTGTTTGTTTTGTCTGCTTTTATGAACTATTGTTATTGTATAGCACTGTTTGAGTAGAACCTTTTCTGTGTCAATATTAGTGACTGGTAGCCACTCACTGTAGAATTCAGTTATTATTGTATATGCGCAGGGTGCAATAATAATGTAGGTTAGAAATAGGGTTTTGTGCAATATTATTTGATTCACTGAATTGATTTATTGGAGCAAATTAGGTCTCGGATTTTTCCTTGGCAGTTGTATATGTTAATTGTTTTTAACTTTTGTGTGTGTAGATGTCTTTGTATAGTTAATTTCTCCTGATTTATAATTAAAGATTTACATATTTTTATATATTTGGTTGTGCGGCCTTCTGTTGGAGACCTTTTAGAACCGATCTGGCGGTTCTATGTTGTGCTATACTATATGACTAACACATTTGTGTTTTGGTCTCCTAAGGTCAGCACCCTTTGATCACATTAGATCATTTAATCAGCTGTGCTGAGTCCTACTCCAGTTGCTTTAATTTAAAGTCTTTTTCTTGTCGTGACTTCTCCATTCCCAGGATTCTGGAGTTTTTACAGCATGGTCTGGAATCGGGTCTACAACTGAGTACTCTCAAAGGACAGGTTTCGGCTCTGGCAATTTTTTTTCCAAAGATCTTTTACCAATCATAGGCTTGTCAAGACTTTTTTTCCAGGGAGTTACTCATGTGCCTCCACTGCGTAGGCCTCGGCTAACGGTTTGGGATTTAAACTTGGTGCTATCTGCTCTACAGGGTCCACCCTTCGAGCCTCTGCGTGATGCCCATTCTGACTCTTAAGGTAGCCTTTTTGGTTGCATCTCTGAGCTGGCGGCGCTTTCTATGAAACCTTATTTTGAGTGGAATCAGGATAAGGAGGTGGTCCGGCTTAAGCCGGATTTTTTGCCCAAGGTTGTATCTGCTTTTCATCTCAATCAGGATATTGTCTTACCTTCCTTGTGTCCTGCCCCTTCTAATTCTAAGGAACGGACCCTTCATTCCCTGGACGTGGTCAGGGCGCTCAAATTTTATTGTGAGTCTTTTTGGAAGTCTGATGCTCTGTTTGTTCTTCCTGCCGGGCCTAGGAAGGGCTTGCCTCCAGCCAAATCCACTATCCGTAAGTGGATCCGACAGGCTGTGGTGCATGCCTATTCTGCTAAAGGGAAGGAACCTCCTTTCCGTGTTACTGCTCACTCTACTAGGGCTATTATTGCTTCTTGGGCTTTTCAGCACCAGGCTTCGGTTGAACAGGTTTGTAAGGCCGCTACTTGGTCTTCAGTTCATACTTTTGCTAAGTTTTACAAGGTTGATGTTAGGGCCTCAGCTGATGCTAGCTTTGGCCGCAAGGTGCTTCAGGCGGTAGTGGCTTGAACTGCCTGCTGTTGCTCACTGGGGATCCCACCCTACTTTTCATGGACACTGCTGTTGGATGTCCCAGACGTAATGATTGAAATGAAACAAGCCGTGCTGTACACAAGGAAAAATACAATTCTGTCATTACTCACCTGTAGAATTGTTTTTACTGTGTACACCACGGCTTGTTTCATCCCTCCCTTGTTATCGTTGTCCTTTGTTGCCTCTTTATGGTGATTTGTTTACAGAGTTATCCTGTTGTGGACGGTGTATTATGTTAACATGGTTTGTCTCCCGGATTCTGGCATTACTGCTTTTCAAACACTGGGAGTCTCTGGGTAATTCATGGCCTTTTATTGGGCCGGGAGGAGCCACAAGTCTTCTGCAGTCAACTGCGCCACCTTGTGGCGGAATACCCAGATGTAATGATTGAAATGAAACAAGCTGTGCTGTACACAGTAAAAACAATTCTACAGGTGAGTAATCACAGAATTGTATTTTTGCTTTCATTAGAAGGTGACTTGGCTAAGGTGGGGGTGTGGCTATTGCGAAATAGGACTGGTACTCTGCAACTACACTCTACTGAGAGCAGTTGGATCGGTTGCATAAGAGGTGTTAATGGAAGTAGTCTTTTGATTTTTCACTTGGCCTACAGCTGCCCCTAAAAGTCCAACCTGTACCTTCCATTTGGACTTTCCTGCACAATAGACATCCTTCAGCAATGCCCGTGGTGCCAGTGCGTGCAGTGGCTTCCAGTCCCCAGCGTATGGAGAACTAGTGTTGGAATTATCAGGTCCTGTCCCTTTTATTTCAGGTCAAACCTGTAAGACCAACGGCATTTATAGCACTTGCGTGCAGTTGGGTAGGTGTGTGCTGATCCTGTTTCTTACCCACCAGATTTTCAGCCCCCAAGAGGGCAGGACTCTTTTTTTTCCCCCATATGGGAGCTTTATACATAGAAAGTGCTACTCTCACAACATCCACAGCATCCAATGTGTCGCTGAAAAGCTGGAAGCCTAAGCTGTGGCAGGTGGAGCGGCTTCTGCTCTTTTATAGAATGGCCAGTAGGTGGCAGCATAGTGCTGGGAATCTGGAGCCCTGTCTGGGTGTGGAAGACACATGCTGCTGTCAAGAGGTTCCCTAACGAGAGGAGGCAGAAGATAACAGTGGAAGAATTCCATTGAATTAACTATTTCATGACTGAATACTGTGTATCCCTCAGCGGTTTTCCATGAAGAATTGCTATAGGCAGTTTAAGGAACCTATCCAACCTTGCTTAAAATGTACCGCGTATGCTCGGTCCAGTTAATTGACTCAGAACACAATATGGTATCACCATCATCCTTCATTACAGCCATGTGTACCCACCTTATCCTTTATTATAGCCATGTGTACCCCCCCCTTATCCTTCATTACAGTCATGTGTACCCCCCCCTTATCCTTCATTACAGCCATGTGTATCTCCCCTTATCCTTCATTACAGCCATGTGTATTCCCCCTTATCCTTCATTATAGCCATGTGTACCCCCCCTTATCCTTCATTACAGTCATGTGTACCCCCCCTTATCCTTCATTACAGCCATGTGTATCTCCCCTTATCCTTCATTACAGCCATGTGTATCCTCCCTTATCCTTCATTACAGCCATGTGTATCCTCCCTTATCCTTCATTGCAGCCATGTGTATCCCCCCTCATTCTTCAATGCAGCCATGTGGGGATTCCCCCTCATTCTTCAACCTACGACACATGCGCGTCGCCTGTCCAATCAGCACGCTCGGAGCCACTGGTGTCGCGTCGTCTAAGGCCAGCGGTTCTGAGTGCGCTGGTGGCCACATCCCCCCACTTCTCTCTAACAGGAAGTGTGCACGCACCAGCCATTCACAAATGCCTGGCGCTGGCATGCGCCCTGCTAAAGGGATAGCGGGGATGCGGCTTGCGCATGCGCCATTGGCCCGGGAAACAATGTAAGTGTATAGGGCGACCTGGGGGGTTGCACACAGCAGGGCATCCCGATTTTGGATGCCTGGGGAGAGATTCCCAGGCCGATCAGCGTGGGTTTTGGTCCACTTTAATGTTCACACCGGGGCCCAATCACATTTAGTTACGCTGTGTGGTGCATTTCAGGCATCTGCGGCTGTTGAATGTCTCTTTACTGTATCATAAATCAACTCATCTCCTTTAGCCTAATGTCTTTATGAAGTGGAAGAACCCTTCTTAATCACCAATTAAATACCTGTATCTAAAGTTAGGTTTCCTTAAAGCGGACCTTTACCCTGAATAAGAGCCTATCTTATATGTGTTTCCCCCTGTACATACAGATTGCTCACATTAAAAATCATTCTACCTGCATCTACTGCATGTTATGAGCCTTTAAACATCCAAGATGGCGGCTCATGGAGCATCAGGCAGCCTGCAAACAGGAAGTGTCTTACAACTGTGATGCTCTGTATTCTGGGATTGCTGTCCTTTCCTTGACCCCAGCCCTGATCTGTCACCCCCTGCACTTTATCCCCCTCTCCTCAGTATGTGTGATGCTTCTGAGGCAAGATGGCGGCGACCGTATCCTAGAGTCCTCAACAGAGTTGCAGCTCAGTGGGGGAGAGAATAATAAGTAAGTAGCTAAAAACTTAAAATATATTAATTTTAGATGCTGGGGAATATTCATATTTCATTAAATCATGCTGAAGGTCCGGTTTAAACAAAGTAATGTAATTTATATCATAAAGAAGCATCTCCCATTAACTCACTGAAACTTCAATATGTAAAGCTAGAGGTCCCCTTTAACAAAGTGCAATTGTTACACCTAGATCTTATTTCAGCTGAGGCTATAGAAATAATGCAAACCTGCATTGGGGAGGTTCTGGGTGCACTTGTGCACGAGACTATGTGCAGTTGTAATGGACCAACCATAGAATGTGTGTCCATGGGCCGAGTATATATCTTCTGATGCTCTGGATATATGAGCTGTGTCCTTCCTGTAGTAGAGAGAACAGGAGGAGGCTGCGAGCTGCCAGGTGTGGCCGGCCAATCACTAGTAAAGCTAGAGGTCCCCTTTAACAAAGTGCAATTGTTACACCTAGATCTTATTTCAGCTGAGGCTATAGAAATAATGCAAACCTGCATTGGGGAGGTTCTGGGTGCACTTGTGCAGGAGACTATGTGCAGTTGTAATGGACCAACCATCGAATGTGTGTCCATGGGCCGAGTATATATCTTCTGATGCTCTGGATATATGAGCTGTGTCCTTCCTGTAGTAGAGAGAACAGGAGGAGGCTGCGAGCTGCCAGGTGTGGCCGGCCAATCACTAGTAAAGCTAGAGGTCCCCTTTAACAAAGTGCAATTGTTACACTTAGATCTTATTTCAGCTGAGGCTATAGAAATAATGCAAACCTGCATTGGGGAGGTTCTGGGTGCACTTGTGCAGGAGACTATGTGCAGTTGTAATGGACCAACCATAGAATGTGTGTCCATGGGCCGAGTATATATCTTCTGATGCTCTGGATATATGAGCTGTGTCCTTCCTGTAGTAGAGAGAACAGGAGGAGGCTGCGAGCTGCCAGGTGTGGCCGGCCAATCACTAGTAAAGCTAGAGGTCCCCTTTAACAAAGTGCAATTGTTACACCTAGATCTTATTTCAGCTGAGGCTATAGAAATAATGCAAACCTGCATTGGGGAGGTTCTGGGTGCACTTGTGCAGGAGACTATGTGCAGTTGTAATGGCCCAACCATAGAATGTGTGTCCATGGGCCGAGTATATATCTTCTGATGCTCTGGATATATGAGCTGTGTCCTTCCTGTAGTAGAGAGAACAGGAGGCTGCGAGCTGCCAGGTGTGGCCGGCCAATCACTAGTTCACAAGCTCCACAGCGTGCAGCCGCCGCGCCCACGCCCAGCAAGCAGCTCCTGCAATCTGCTGGGGCTAGAGTGAGATCCTATTACAGGGAGGGCGTCTCTCTAGTGACAACACTAAATAGTTTCAGAGCAAACACGCCTGACACTTCTACTTTCTACTACACTGATCCAACCAGCCAGAGCTGCTGCTTCACTCCTCTGTATAACTAGTCACGTGATCCGTGCGCTGCATATATGACAGCATTATTGTTTATTTATAATTAGTGCCATCATAGTCCTTGGCGCTGTACAAGGTAGAAATTACAGGAAGGTAAGACACGTGAAACACTTAGAAAACAATTCATATAATAGTAAGAGAAGTGTAACTTAACACACAGATGTGAGAGGACTTATTTTAAAGCTGACCTAAATAGCAGCTCTCTGCTGGGGAGGTTTCTGATCATTAAGACTAACACTAACTAAACCTGCCCCTTACATGCCATTGGTGAACCTTTATTACAGAGCATTACAGAGAGAATAGGATCACAAAGCCAGAGAAACTTCAATTGGAGGGTTTAGTCCTCTTTAGGTGCAGATCTTGCAGGTGCCCATGATTGATTAACCCTCCAGAAGCCCCTTCTTTCTGCAGCAGCCGCTTCTTTCTCCCCCTCATGACAGGGCAGCCATTGCGACTGTAGGACCTGTGATGATGCCTTACCCCCTGCTTTCCAGAGTAAGGTCACTTGGCAGCCAGGAAAGGGGTAGGAGCTGAGTAGGGTTTATTTACAGCAGGGCTTAGGCCAGTGTTTCGGGACAGAAATAGACCTCCTTTCTGGGGTAGATGTCAGTTTTACTGATGGCCTAATGAAGAGTGGTGTTGGAGACTTCAAGGGCCAACAGTTGATTCTCTTCGTATCGGCTATAGCCCATTTCCCATCCTCCTACTAACCTGATTCCCACAAAGTTTTATTGGGACCGTGTGACCACTGGCAGCCAGTGAGGTTCATCCCCCCCTAGAACTGCACACCCTCTGTGAAGGGGAGACAGTCAGACATTATATAGCAACCCTATGCTATAGGGCCAAGCTTGGTGTGTGAGGCTACTGTCCAATATGAAGGATGTCTCAGCAAGTGAGCTTCTATCTTATACTATTATTTAGGACTAAGCACCTACCACAACCCCAATGCTGTTGGTTTGCTGCCCTGTATTCAGCCTTTAGGAACTGCAGTATTTGCTGAGAATGAGCCTCCCTTGCTGTGAAACCCTTCCATGTCAATAAAGACCCCATCCCCTAATAAATATGCATAAATGCCTCCACCTTTTTTTTTTATTTGCACTTTGAAACTTATTTTTCAAAAAGCTGCTGTGATTAGATTTCTCTTTACACTGTGGAGCCTTTCATTGACAAATACAACATGGCTGAAGAGGCTGCCATGAAGCTCTTGCCTCACCCCTGGCCAGCATGAGAGACTCTGGCACATAGGTGTCAAACTCCCTCTGCAAGGGCCAGAAGCAGGTGATGTTTTGTGGATCTCTACACAGACGGAGTAATTAGTGCTCAGACAGAGCTATAAAGATGGTTATGTGGAGAGCCTAGGGGTGCAAGAATCTGGCGATACGATATATCCCGATTCTGTCTCATAGATATATTGCGTTTCCTTTTTTTTTATTAAATTATTTTTAATTAAAAAAAAGACCCTTAAAAATCCCTTCAAAAATGGAGTGAGGTCCCCCCTTAGCCAGCATAACCAGCCTGGGCACCAGCTATTGGTGCTTGTAGAACTGGGTGCAGGGGTCAGCTTTGATGGCCCCTGGCGCTGCAGGCTACAAGCTGGCATAGCCTAATGGCCACAGGCTCTTCTGCCCCCTCTGGCCTTCGGGGAGGCAAGTCACCCACTAGCCGCAGGTGCCTTGCCAGGCCCACAGCCTTGTGAACTGGTATAGGGGTCACATAGATCCCTTACCAGTTCACAAAGGGTTAACACCACACACACACACACACACACACACACACACACACACACACAAAACGTCTTTATTAAAATAAGAAATGTTTTTTCTTTACTCCCCTCCGATTGTCCGCTCCTGTGTCTCTCGCCGATCTGATGACAAATGCCTTGCCGGCCAGAGGAGGGGAGATCAGAGGATCTCTTGCCCCCTCCTCTGGCTGGCGCTCATCGCATCTGACAGCTGAACTGCTGAGAGCCAGAGTGACATCATCTGTCCTGCCCCCAAAGGGGTGGCACTAGTAGTGAAGATGGCGGCACTCGGGAAGGCAGGGAAAGAGGGCCTGTCTCCCTCACCTGAAGAGCCCCTGGGGGGAATCAGAGGCCCCCCGGGTGAAGAGAGCTGGCCGGATCCAAAGAGGGGTCAGATTATTTTTTTTTTACTGTAACACGGGGGGAAAGTAAGAAAGAAAGAATCAATTCTAGTATAGTCGAATGAAATATCGTGATACCTGACAGTATCGTTTTTTTTTGCGACACCCCTAGGAGATCCACAAAAAACATAACATATTGCTGGCTCTTCTGGGGGGAGCTTGACACCCCTGCTCTAGAAGGTGAGTGGGGAAACTTCCAGAGGCATGCAGGGAATGTACTCTGCTCAGTGATTTCTGGACAGACCACATACCAGCACCCACTGCACGAGACACAGGAAGTGGCACGAGTCACGCTGCAATGACAAATCGTTTACCTATGTCCTGCAGCTCATAACAATGCTGAGAGCACAATGATGGGGCAGAAACTTTATAGCATCTGGGTGTTCAGGAAAATAATGAGGTTGCTCCTGTTTAGCAGTAGACTTTAAAGCTGCCTGGTTGTCAGTCTGTTTGTCCATCTTAGCTATGTCAGCAAAGCTGGCCCTGCTTCTCTAGGAGTCACATCCATCTCCACAGTTGCAGGACCCTTTAATAAAGCCTCACACTGCTGCATTGCTTTCTTTATGCATCAGCCCGTAGAATCCACCCAAGAGGATGTGATGGGGGTTGGCCCGGTTTCCTCCTTTGGCCATCCTCCCAGTGCATGTGTCTCTACAGACAACTGCTCCAACAATAATGGGGGAGGGCAGAGGGGCACCCCTAGCTAGTGGGCTCTCAGCTGTCTCTACACAATCAAGCATCATCTTATCCGGTGGCTTCTCTGACACATGGCTGCCGAGCTTTCAATCCATCAACACCAAAAGTTCAGACTTTCCCTGAGCGCAGGTAATAAAGACGATTTTCAAATGAGTTTACTGGCTGAGCTCAGGGCTTTTAGCCACCCAAGTTTTTTTTTTTTTTGACAAGTTAGAGCTCTGATCTCCAGTCTGTTGCCTGGGATCTGGCTGACCTCAAGACTGCTGGCTGACGTGACTTAGCCCACTAGGCACATCCCTGTAGACTGGGAGAAATGGGGAAATGCCCACTGGCAAAGACCACACTGTGGAAGCTGCGGGGAAAGGTGAGTTTCACACAGTGGGGCATCTCTATTTCAGGCTAGTGGCTGGCCCTGGAGTCTTTTAGATTGCTGCTTTGCAGCCATGTTAAGGTGTATGCTGAACTGGTTAAAGAGGATAAAAATACAATTCTGTGAAACTCACCTGTAGAATTGATTTTGATTATATCCAGTCCAGGACGTCCCAGTGATGACATGTGGGTATTCCGCCCCCAGGGGGCGCTCTACTGCAAGATCAAAAGATGTAACTCCTCCCGGCCCCCTATAAAGGCAGGTGTCCCTCTATCATTCTCTAGTGGTTAAAAAAAAAAAAGCAGTAAACAAAAAGAGGACAGGCCGGGAGGCCAAGAAACCATGTTACTTCACATAGCTTTAGCTTGTACTCTCTCTAACAAGACTTAAGAATACAAAGTCCAATGAATAAAAAGGGCGGGGTGGGACGACCTGGACTGGATATAATCAAAAACAATTCTACAGGTGAGTTTCACAGAATTGTATTTTTCCCTATATCCAGTCCAGGTCGTCCCAGTGATGACATGTGGGACATCCAAAAGCAGTGTCCATTTGGGCGGGATCCTCAGTGCGAACAGCATGTAGTTCATCTCACTACCGCCTGAAGCACCTTTCGGCCAAAAACAGCATCAGCTGAGGCCCTGACATCCACCTTGTAAAACTTAGTAAAAGTATGAACTGAAGACCAAGTGGTGGCCTTACAAACTTGTTCAACCGATGCCTGGTGCTGAAAAGACCAAGAGGCACCAATAGCTCTGGTAGAATGAGCTGTGATCCGAAAGGGGGGTTCCTTCCCCTTGGCAGAATATGCTTGCATCACCGCCTGTCTGATCCACTTACTGAGAGTGGACTTAGCTGGAGGCAAACCTTTCCTAGAATCTTCTGTTAGGACAAAGAGCAAATCTGATTTCCTGAAGGATACAGTCGCAGCCAGGTAATACTTCATGGCTCTGACCACATCCAAGGCATGGAGGGTCCTTTCCTTGGAATTAGTCGGTGCTGGACACAAGGAAGGTAAGACAACTTCCTCATTAATATGAAAAAGAGAAAACGACTTTAGGCAAAAAATCAGGTTTAAAGCAAAAAAACACCTTATCCTTATGCCGCTCAAAATAGGGAGGCTTCATACAAAGCGCGGCCAGCTCTGATACGCGACGCACCGAGGTGATCCCTACCAAAAAGACCACTTTGAGAGTCAAAATAGACAATGCAGCATCACACAATGGTTTGAAGGGAGGACCCTGAAAAGCAGACAGTACTAAATTCAAGTCCCACACCGGTAACACTGACTTACGCGGTGGCCGGACATGGGTGACTCCCTGGAAAAGGGTCTTGATCAACCTATGGTTGGCAATGGATCTCTGGAAGAAGATGGCTAAAGCTGAGACCTGACCCTTGAGGGTGCTCAGCTGGAGACCCAAGTCTAAACCGTGTTGCAAAAACTCCAGAATCCTAGAAATAGAAAATGTGCAGCAAGGAAGACTCACACCAAGCAATGTAAGCGTGCCAAACTCTGTAGTATATCATGGAACAAGACTTCTTCCGCGCCTGAATCATTGTCTGCACAACCGTGGACGACAGCCCCTTTTCCATCAGGATTGAGGTTTCAATAGCCAGGCCGTCAAAGCCAGCGTCCGTAAATTGGGGTGCCGCAGCGACCCCTATGTGAGAAGCCCTGGGTCGTCGGGCATGATGTAGCGATCCACTGACATCTGAACTATGTCCGCAAACCAACTCCTTCTCGGCCAGCGAGGAGCCACCAGGATAGTCGGTACCCCTTCCTGGGCTATCTTGCGCAGCCATCTGCCCAGGAGTGGAAACGGAGGGAATGCATAAAGAAACTTGAACTCCGTCCAAGGAATCGCCAGAGCTTTTGTGGCAACGGCCAGAGGATCTCTTGAGAGGGAGGCGAACCTTGGAAGCTTGTGATTGTGTCTGGACGCAAACAGGTCCACGTCCGGCTGACCCCAGCGGAGACACAGAGCGTGAAAGGTCTTACTGCTGAGAGACCATTCCCCCAGGTGCAAGGCGCTCCTGCTCAGGGAGTCTGCCTCCTGGTTTTCCACCCTGGGGATGTAGACCGCCGAAATGCAAGGAACATTCTCCTCTGCCCAAGTCAGAATCTGGGTCACCTCCTTGAGGGCTCTTGCCCTGGTGATTGATGTAGGTGACAGCCGTTTGATTGTCCGAGCGAACCTGGATTGCACGACCCCTTAAGTGGGAAGTCAAGCAAAGAAGCACCAAACGGATCACTCTCAGCGCCAAGAGATTTATGAGCAAGCGGTTCAATTGCGGACCCCACTGACCCTGGATCTGAGTCTGCCAAACGCCTCCCCAGCCTGTCAGACTGGCATCCGTGGTAACTATCTCCCAATGGGGAGTCAGAAAGGATTTGCCCACCAGCAGGTTCCGGGAGTCCAACCACCCCAAGAAGGACTGCCTGGCCAGGGCGGACAGCGAAAATTCTTGTTCCAGAGAATCCTGCATCCGACTCCAGCCGGTCAGCAGGTTCAATTGCAGAGGAACTGGACGAAGGGCACTGCGGCCCGGCGACTTCATGACCAAACAGCAGAAGCTTCCCCCTCCCACCCGGATGGGTGAGGGCGCCCCCTCATGCCTGAGGGGACTTGGCAGGGGGCTTGGACTTGGCTCCCCATGCGGGATTGGGTCGGCCGCGGGACCTACCTCTACCCCAGGTATCTCTGCGGCCACCGGAAAATGAAGAGCCTCTTCCTCCTCGAAAGGAACGATAGGCAGAGGGATTCCGAAAGGACCGAGCAGGCTTGTGTCTCTGAGGGAGTCTACCATCCTTGACCAAAAGGTCCAGGCTTTGCCCAAACAGTCTGTCCCCCACAAAGGGGATACTCGTAAGCGACTTCTTGTCAGCCGTCGCAGCCAGAGCGAGCGGAGGAGGGCAACAAGCAGGGCCGAAATCCTGGCACCAAGCCAGACCCCATCGTCCTTGGCAGAGGCAACAAAAACAATGAATTCCAAGCAGGTCTTGAGTTCCTTATACTCCTCCGCCCCCTTGCGAGCCTTAGCTCTATCCACAAGATGTCTCACCTTCTTTCTGATGTCCATAGAGAGAATCGCCGCGGCACACACAGGGCGAAAGAGAGCACCAGCAAAGGTGAACGCATGGCAGACCAACTGATCCATGCGCTTGTCAGCAGGGTCACGTAAGGAAGCAGTATCAGGTGATGGCATAACAGTAGTGTTGGACAACCCCGACACCCTAGCCGAACCAGCTCCTCAGGGAAGGGATACCGCCTATTCAGGCCCTTAGGCACAGATGGTAACTTGTTAGGCCTTTCCGATTCCTTGAAAATCATGTTAGAAAAATGGTCCTGCTCTGGAAAGACCCGCCTTTGTCTTTCTGGCCTAAACAAATCACCCTTTTTCCTCAGGGTGGGACAATGTGTAGTGTGTCGAACACTGAGGTAAGCAATTTTTCCGTATCATCCAGGAGCCCCATCTCCTCATCCGAGGAAGAGCCAGATATACTGTCATCGTCAACAGAATAATCCACAATGGAACAGGAATCATATGGCAACTCACCTTCCTCCACAGAGCCCAGATCCTCAAATAGATCGTCATTATCTGAGTAAAGGGGCTCGAGGTGCCGTTTCTTACTCGTCGCCTTCCTAGGAGCCGTTCGCGAGATCTGTCTCTCGAGATTGGCCAGCCTATTCGCCAAATCAGCATGGGACCCGGGCTAGCTCCCCCTCGCTGGGGGCTGAGTGCAGCAGCGAAGGGTCCGGAGAGGCCGCAGGCAGTGAAGGGCTAGGGGCAGGGATGCCCGCCCGGTCATGGTCCAAAATAATGTCCCTGGCGCAAGTGGTACAAACAGTGCTGAATCCGCCCAGAGGATTCCTACTGCACAAGGGGGCCCCCCAGCTCACCATTCCCTGATGCCTCCATTATGGTGATTAAAAATGGTCAATAGGTAAGGTTACAAGACACTAACGGCCCAAACCTATAATGATCCCTCTTAATAGAAATAAAGGGGGGGACCGGGAGGAACCACAACCCTCAACCACAAAGCCCACGACCTATACAAAAGAGGGGAGAGAGGGCCCATCAGAAGAAAACAAAGGCAATTGTCATAATAGGCAGTCATACAAAAAGAGGGACCCACGACACCGACAGAGGGAAGTCCCTGGAACCGCTCGCAGCCTCCGATGCCGGAATCCCCAGCAGCAGTGCCAGCAGCCAGAAGGGACACTACCTCCGCAGCACACAAATGCCCAGCAGGCCCCACAGTATCAGCAGCACCGCTCACAGCCTCCATACAGCCGGCCGGGGCCTTCCAGAGCATTCCTCAAGGGGCGGGCCCCCTCCGGTGGCGCGAAAAGACACGTCCACCCATCTCCACGGTATGGCCAAGTAAAAAACATGGGCGCGGAGGCCCGCGGCCCCGCTCAGCAGCGCAGTAGAGCCGCACCGCATCTGCACCGGTGGCGTCTCCCCCTCCCATCACGAACAGTGCTGCAAGGGCGGTGAGAAGGAGGCCTGCGGGGTACGGCAACCCCCCCAGCAAGCAGCAGCGAGGGAGGCAAGTATATCAGGCTCCAAGACCCAGCGAGGAGCCATACAGTGAACAACAGCACAGTTAAAATTCACAAGTGCCAAAACACTAATAAAGTTTGTGGGCAGGGAGGGTACATTAAGATAACTAGTGGTTCCCCCCCCCTCAGGCTCACCATAAGCCTGTGGCCGGCTACCCTTCCGTATAGGGTCTGCGGCCCAGAGCATGTGCTCTGCCGAACGCCATATAGACCCCGGCGTTCACCCTACCGTCACGATCCCGTAGCAGCCAGCGGCTGGGAGGCAAGGATGGGTCAGAGGGGATCAGTGGAAATAGGGCCTGCAGCGGCCGACGGGTTAGGAGGCCCCGCTCTGCTGCTATAGTCTGAGAGAGTATCCAACGATCTTCTGCAGCCAAGACTGCAAGATGAACGCTGGAGAATGATAGACCTGCCTTAATAGAGGGCCAGGAGGAGCTACATCTTTTGATCTTGCAGTCGAGCGCCCCCTGGGGGCGGAATACCCACATGTCATCACTGGGATGACCTGGACTGGATATAGGGAAAACCTGGTATTTCCACTTCACTTTGGGGGGAATCCCCAGAAACCCCTTGTATTCTTAATTAGAGGCATAGAAAGGCAAACAGGCCACAGTGGCTTTCCTCAAGCTGTGGATGCCAGTTTGGCCTGGTGCAGCAGTGGAAACAACCAGACGGATGCCTCTGCAGCCCGTGCAAGCAACATGGGATCACCTAAAAAGGTAAGCTTTATGACGATTCCATGGGTGTCACAGGTCAGGGCATCCCAAATGAGTATTCTCCACAAAGAGAACCATTGGTCCCGGTCCTCTTTAAAGTAACATTCCAGTCAAAGGGTTACATTAGCCTGCTCTCTGATCTCCCTATGCCACCTTTATATTTCTCCAGTAACGCCCCCGCAGGTCGTCCTCCCCAACACACCTATACATTTTCATTTACATTTTATAATGAGCGTCCTCTGAAAAGCCAAATTATTTCGGGAGTCCTGACAAATGAGTTGGCAGAAGCGAGCAAGTTCTAATGGCATTTTCAAGTAATGCAAAGTGCTGATGAATGAGAGATGCTAATCTTGACAGCCAGAATGGGGCAAGCAGCTAATTTAACCACTTTTCCTGGAATGCCCCTTTAATGCAAAGTTGTACAGGAGGAGAAACATGCTGGCTTACCTGTCTAAGCAGTTTCCAGCTCTGTACTGGTTTCCCAGTGCTCCTGTGCACGGTTTGGTTTTTGATTCTAGCATTTAACAGGGGATCTGTGAGCCCACTGATCTTTCATGTTTGAGATGTTCAAGTATTTCACAGAATTCATTTTTGGAACCATTTCCAGTTATACTGCTTCTACAATCTATTCTCCTTGATTGTGGCTCCTTACCAGCTTCATATTCTGAGGGGGAATCCTGATTAAGAGAATGACACGTGTGTGTGTGGGCCCTGAATTTGCTTTTGATTTGGTCAGTTTCTTGAAATGTTATTATGACTGTAACTATGAAAGTTCATTCAGCCAACATGGTGCATTAAAATAATTGCACCACCAATCTCCCATGGAGATCCCCCCCCCACGTCCAATGTAATACCACTTTCATTTAGTGAGTTCATAAATGGTTACAGCAGAGGCCAGTACGCCTGTTTAACCTGTATCTGGAAGGACGCTTGTGCCATTGTAGACGTGAAGGGGGATTATGTCTGGCATATGAAAGAAATGCAGCATCAGATAACTGTACAGGACTTTACCTGAGAGCTTCCTGGAGTGCTTGGGAGATGCTGAAACCCACAACTAAAAGCTGAATGGGAAGAAGAGAAAAATATAAACAAGACAGGATAAGAGAGCGGTGATGGGTGTGTTCTGACAATATGGTGAAACAGCTCACTGGCTGGACGCCAGCCCAAATTCCAGACAAACTTATTTTGAATTGCTTCATGTGGGAGCTGGAGATCATCTGATGGGTTATAATGGATTCCCCCATGTTCCTGCCTCAGTAAGTGTTATGATGCAATGGAGAGTTGCTGGTGTCACCAGGAAACATAAGTGCAGCCAAGGAAGTGCCTGCACCTTCCACATACTGTATCTCTGGAGCAGGATTATGGGTCTGATCCTTCCTAATACGATCAGATCTTCAATGATCACTGAAAGCGGTGCCCTCCGGCCTGAGACTGCTGCCAAATGACACCCTGTAACTGGGGCCTCCTCCACATGGCCAGTTTACAGCAGATGTCCACCTCCCCCCCCTAAAAAATTAGGCATTAAAACAAAAACATTGACTTACCTGCATGGCCCCAAGTGCTGGATCCTCTGGCAGGAGCTCGTCCTGTGCAGCCCCAGTTTCCACTCCTAAGGTAGGTGAACTGACTGTATCCGACTACTGACAATCCAACAGCAGCATCATGTTCCCCACAACCTCTGTGGAATCGAGTGCCAAGCTGATGGTTCTTCATTTTTTGATTGTGTCCCTTTTGGCCTTAGTACCCTTTAACTGTAGGCCTCCCCTACCCACTTGCTTCAATGTGACTGCGGATAGAAGATAATGCTTGGTCAAGGCAATAAGCATAACAAAAGTAGTACTGAGATGTCTTCTGATGTCTGCTCAGTGCTGGATGAGCTGCTCTGGGGGTAAAGAGAGGAAAGTCAATAAGGACTAAAGGTTCTTGCATGCGGTGACATCTTTATTTGGAATGTCCATCCATATAATAGTAACAAGGAAGCCTGAGAAGGGCAAAAATACTTTTCTTTATTGCATGGCACGGCCCGCTTCGGTATTCATAACAGTTGGGTTATTCCGCCACAAGGTAGCGCAGTGGTACTGCAGAAAGCTGTGGCATCCCCCGGCTCCCTATAAAAACAGGACTAACCATAGAGTTCCCTTTGCAGTGATACTGTGAAGTTAGAAGATACGTGCGGTGTCTCAGACTCCTCTGGGGACCAGCAGGAGGGTTGTGATAGTGACCCTGAATCTGGGGAGGATTCATGGTATCCTGAGGACACTGATAATTTGCTGTCTCACATTTTTGCTGTCTCACATTGCTGCCCCTGTGGCGGCTAAAAGGAAACGGGGTGAGCTCTTTCGTCCTAGTAAACAGCGTCTGGAGTTCCCTGAGCAGAGACATTTCACCACTATGGTGCTTAAAGAATGGGAACGTCCTAACGGGCTGCCTGCTGTGCCCAAGGGTTTGGATAAGAGGTATCCCTTTCCTGCTGATCTTGTCAAGAGGTGGTCAATTCCCCCTGAAGTGGACGCTCCCGTGCTAGGCTTGTCCAATACCTCGGTCATGCCTTCACCTGACACTACCACTCTAAGGGACAGTGAGGACCGGTGCATGGATCATTTGGCCTGACATGCCTTTACCTGTGTAGGGGCTGGACTGCGCGCGGCCTGTGCAGCTGCCGTTACAGCTATTGCCCTTAAGAAACTGCTCAAGCGTCTCCTTGATGGCGCTACGGATCGTAGCAGGGGGGAGGAGTATAGGTTTGCTCTGATTTTGTGGCCTTTATCCTTACTGCTATGGTGATGCTGTGCGGCTGAGCGGTAGGGCCTCACCACGGGACATCCGAGATCGGGATGTCCCGCGGGGTGAAACCCCCCCAAAAAACCTTACCTTATCCCCTCTAGACGTGCGCGCGCCCGCGCGGGGCATTTGTGAATGGCCGGCGTGGGCACGCGCCCTGTAAGAGTGACGTGCGGGAGGCGGCGGACGCGCTGTCTTGTCCGTCGCTGTCACCCGCTTGTCCGTCGGCGGGGATTGGATGGCGCGGTCACGTGGTGAGGTGAGTTTTTGGGGCTTTCTGGGGGGTTTCACACAGCGGGGCACCCCCAATCGGGGTGCCCCCCGAAGTGGACCAAAACCCAGGATAGTCAAAATCCTGGGTGTTGGTCCACTTTAAGGTGGCCTTTTTGGTGGCTATAAGGTGGTGTTCCGGCTTAAGCCGTATTTCTTGCCTAAGGTGGTGTCTGCTTTTCATCTCAATCAGGACATTGTTTTGCCTTCATTGTGTCCTGATCTTGCTAATTCCAAGGAACAGACACTGCATTCTCTGGATGTGGTCAGGGATCTGAAGTTTTATTTGGACGCTACAGAGACTTTCAGGAAGTCTGATGCTCTTTTTGTTCTCACTTCTGGACCTAGGAAGGGTTTGCCTCCGGCTAAGTCCACTATCAGCAAGTGGATCCGTCAGGCGGTGTTTCAAGCCTATTCTGCTAAGGGAAAGAAACCTCCCTTTAGGGTGACTGCTCATTCCACTCATGCTATTGGTGCTTTTTGGGCTTTTCAGCACCAAGCTTCTGTTGAACAAGTTTGCAATGCCGCTACTTGGTCTTCTGTTCATACCTTTTCCAAGTTTTACAAGGTTAATGTTAAGGCCTCAGCGGATGCCAGAGCCTAAGAGCAGGGAGGGCAGTGAAGCATAGGATGTGCTTCTCTGCAGAACTGGAAGTGGTATTTCAGCCAGGGTGACCCAGACCTGCACTTCACAATGACCATTTACCTCAACTGGGCTTAGAGTATTAGAACTACTCTTCAGTCCAGTTCATTGGCTGCGCACAGGAGTTTAGGAAGATGGTGAGTGGTACGTGCATCCTCAATGTCTGCCAACAGGTCATGCAGAAGAGCCTGTGGCCATTAGGCTGTGCCGGTTTGTAGCTTGCAGGGCCAGGGGCCAGATTTCTTTCTACAAGCCCCCATAGCTGGTGCCTGGGCTGGTTATGCTGGGTAAGGGGGACCTTAGGTCATTTTTTGGGGTGATTTAAGGGTTTTTAACGATTAAAAATAAAATAGGGTTCCCTTTCTGTCATTTTTTACAATTAAAAATAAAACTTAAATTTACAAAAAAATCACAATATATCATCTTTGAGACAAAATCGGGATATATTGTATCGTCATACATGTATCGCAATACCTAGCGTATCATCAGATTCTTGCCAATTCACACCCCTAATGTCTATGGGGGGATCTGCATAACAGGACCTCAGGGCAGGCCTTAAGGAGGGGGACCCCTGCCTTAAATGACACCAAATAACTAAACGGGGGAAGGGGTTAAAAGAAAGGCCTTTTCTGAAATACAGGTTGCCCATGCACCAGATTCAGACCAGGTAACCTGATATAAAATGACCTGAAGCAGGATGAGATTATTTAGACTAGTTGCAGGTTAGAAAGTGCACAAGTATTGCAGCTGGAGCAGCAGCTTGTGGAACCTCCGACATGCAAGGAGCATTTTTCAGGAGATCAGGAATGACAGCTCTTATATACTTCCTGAGCTGCAGCATCCTTTGCTGCGATCCAGCATACTGCCCTATAACACACAACTGAAGTGGTATCAATGTGCATCGGGGTAACTAGATAAAATGAATCCTCCACTACCTTTCCATCTACGCAGTCCTGATCTGCAGGTTTGCAGCTCTAAAAACATGTGCCACACCATCACATCATTGTTGTGTCACAGGGGGTGGGAGGAGATGCAGCCCAGGCACCTTCTTCCCCTCCTCACCATGGTTACTAAACAATTACAATTTCCACAGCAACGGGTAAAGCCTCGAGAAAACTACACCACCACAATCACAGAAGGGGGGGCTATTCCCGGCAAGAGCAGAGGCCATCAATCTGAACACGGCTTCAACATGGTCAAAACATTTTCTAAATAAATAATTATAAACATGTCCGTTTGAGGATGACCTTCCTAAAATGATCTGCAGTTCCTGTCAGCAAGCGGCAGTAGGTTTGGTACCCAGTAAAGCTTCCTATAGATAACATACACACAATAAGGAGGAAAAAGTGTTGCCCCTAGTAACCAATGACAAGACACAATGTGCACCAGTAGGGTTTAGCAAATGCAGATACTATTGCAGGGCTGCCGTTTCCTGTAGTTACAGCTGCAAACTGGAAGTATAGGGGAATATTTTATCCCAATCTTGGGCTTTTCCAATTTGCACACGGCTTGGCATTCCAAATCAGGAGGTCACCCTAGGCTGCGATAATGCGATCCCCATCTTTTCAGATAAGAATCAGCAGTGTATATTGATGATATCTACACTTCACTCAAGCTAAAATATCTTGCCCATAATTTAGTGCTCACTCACAAACATACAGTTCCGGCCTTGGCCAACCAGGCACTTTACATGCAGCAAGTAAGTCCTAGATGCAAAATAGCCCAGGCCCCCTTACTCATACTGATCTGAGACTTCTCTTCAGATAGTACCACAACTATATTAAAGAACTAAAGTTATAGTTTCCATTTTCCCCCTTGGAGAGGTTTTTTTTTTTAGACCTCGTCCTCACTCAAGCTTTGCTTGGGGAATTATAAACTCACTCGGAGCAATTCATCTCCATGGCAGCTTCATTGATGGGGTTTTCAGCTGTATATTTTTGTATAGCTTTACATTCATTGGCTGCAGTCTAGAAACCTATGGCAGTGCATGCAAAGCCCCTCTTGGGGGTGTGCAGCCTGTGCGATCCCACAGGGCACCATGAGAAATGCTTCCTGGAATGACAGGTTTCGTTTCTACTTTCCCTGTCTCCAGCATGTTTTGCTTTATTTTCCCCACATTCTTCCCTATTAGTATTAGAAATTTCTTCCTTTTTGCCTTTCATCGTTTCTCTTTTATGATCCCTCCATATTTCTCTTTACTACATCCCCCTTTTGTACTCCATTACTCACACCTTCTTTCATCTGTCTTTTCCACAATGTATCCACCTCCAACTTTGACCTTTTTTGTCTCTTTTTTCCCCTTCCATCATTTCCTCTATTCCCTCTTCCTTTATCTAGACCCCCTCTATTCCCCATCGCTGCTCCATTCTACATTTACTACTTCTCTCTTATTCACATTTACTCTTCTCAATCTTATTTTTCAGTCTTGCTTTCATTTTTACATTCCATAATTTTAACACCGTTTCCAACCTTCTCCATCTTTTTGCCTCCCTTTTTTCCACATTCCTGTAATCTGACCTTTCTCAAAATTCAGCCATCTGTCTTTCACATTTCTCTGCCCGTTTGTATCATAGTCTGAGTTTGGATCTAGTTTCTGTGTGTGTGTGGTACCGTCCTGAAATCCAGAAGAGGGACACAAATAACCTAAAACCGGCCCGAGTGTATGTCAAGTGCAATGTGCATCAGCTTAGCCATCTACTTTACTAAGTGAATGGTAAATTGCATGTAAAGTCTGGTACTAACCACAAAAATAATACAGGACATCGAATGCAGAGAACAGGGATGTAAGAAGTCTCACCCCTCAGTTGGATGACAGAAGAGATAAACACAACAGCCAGGCCTGCTAATAATTGACTTTCTTCCCGCCTGACAGAGATTTGGCAGCTACACGTGCATGGCCGCTCTGTAGATTAGTGTCAGAACGGAATGCCGGTGACGTATACTCCTGATTGAACAGAGTAAAAAGTTACTACATATAGTATGCATGGCCATGGAATATAATCCCCATCCCCCCAACCCTCTGGCACTTTGCTATAGCTTGGCAGTTCACTGATCTCTTGAATCCCTCTATATGACCAACATGGTCCTCTCCATTAAGTGGCTTCTGTCACTGCCCCCCTCATACTATAGCTAAAACGTAGCCAATTAGGGGGCTCCATTCTACAGGGAAAGAAAAACTGTGCTGCCATCGCAAGAAACAGCTCCAACCATGCCCTTCTCCATCCATCAAGCTTAGGCCTGGGAGTTGGTTTGTTGTAAAATAAATCATGTTAACAAAAATTGGCCACAACCAGGCAAACTGGCAAACTGGGAAGCCGCTGTACATTGCATTACACGTGCGCCAGTGCTGCCGTGTGTGGTTTGCCATGTACAGTATAGCTGCGGGGGGGGGGGGGGGGCACAGCAGACAGTGCAGGGTAAAGGTTAAAAGAAAAAAGTTTTATGGCAAAGATGCCTTGATAGCATCTTTTTCATGTGCACCTTACAATGAAATGGGCAAAATCTAAACAAATCTGTTTAGGCTGGACAGAAATAGCAGAGCAATTGATTCACTAGTATCGTATAGGTAAAGTCAGATTGAAAGGTCCCTTAGAGCAGGGGTCCCCAGCCATGGTACTCAGCAAGCAGCCCACATCCAATGTGTACAATACTGCTGAAAAAGGGAATAAGTGTGCATTTTCTGTGTATCTAATACTGTAAATTGCAGGTTTAGGTGACTGACAGTCAGTGGTGGATTTGGGTTAAATATCAGCCTGGGACTTTTATGGTCTCACCGGCCCTGGTATCTTTAATGTCACATCATATACAGATATACATATATATGAATTGTATTAAGACGTAACTACCGTGTATTATACAAAAGGTTAGCAATCATGCAGTAATAAAGAAATGACGTCTATTTTGTATGATAAAACAATAAGCATCTTATGCCTCTTTCATACTTGGCATTTGTGGAGAGATGGCGATCCACTTTCGATTGTGCCGCAATTTTCACTGGCTGCATCAAAGGGCTGAGGTGCACTGCAACACCCAGCCATTCAGACAGGCCGTGCACAGTGTTCGGACCTGGAGCTCTGTACAATCACCAGAATAGTGAGAATAGCGAAAATCCTGGTGATTATTCCTCTTTAAATCCTTAACTCTTCACCGCCGGACACCTGGGCTGCTGCTGTCCTCTGCTGAGTTCCTTTGGTCTTCACTGCTGCCACTGTGACTTCTGCTCTTATTTTCCATCCTTACCCCACCAGAATCACACGTACACCCAGACCAGCCATATTTACACCCCATCTCTGCCCCGCTCCATGCTGCCCCCTATCTCTGCCAGCTCCATGCTGCCCCCTATCTCTGCCAGCTCCATGCTGCCCCCTATCTCTGCCCCGCTCCATGCGCCAGGCATCTTAATCTGGAGATGCTAGCCAGGGTACTGGCCTCTGCTCCCGACCTCACACCAAGCTTACTTTCTGAATTGAAGGAACGCCCATTGGCCAGTGCCCCCACCCACCCTCCTGCACCTCAGCTGCTCACTCACCGCCCTCCCACGTGTTGGCAGCTGCAACCCTGCCACACATCGGCCTCCCGCCTTTCACTCGACTCCCTCCGGCACGCTACCCCTCCCGCACATCGGCCACTCATCGACCCTAACACATAAAAGAGCTTGAGCCCGGCCAGCCTACCAGGCATTCTCCCGGTGCGCCCGATGGCCATTCTGCACATGCTGACAGTCCATACCTACTCCCCTTTTGGTATTTTTTATAATTAGAAAAGGTAAAGTGGTACTTGATTGCAAAAAAGATGGGAACCCTGCCACAGCCGTTTTACTTTACTAGCAAAAGTATGAAAGCATGCAGAGGAAATAATGACTCCAAAGAACAGGTCCCAGCGGCATCCATGGCCTAGGATATACAAGCTTTATAAGACACCCATTGTGGCAGAGTACAGCAAGGTGCAAGGTGGTCCTGCCCCACAGAGCATGTTTCCGTGCTGCTCAGAAAGAAAAGAAAAAAGGTTAGGAAGAGACTCCAGTGTGCACCCAACTACCTAATGGTGGCTATGCACAGGGTGATGTGGATTTCAATCAAATATTCTTCAGTAGGTTTTTATTTTTTTGGTGATTTGTTATGATGGCAAGATTCCCGTCTATCAGATTTTCACAGACTGCCTGGGTAGTGAGGCAGACTGGAAAGCTTCAGGAAGTGCACCCCCCCCTATATCCACATGGTGTATAGCACAGGGACAGGCAGGCACCCGATACATTAGTGAGTGCAGGGAGGCGGGAGCGTGTATAATGTGTGTGCGGCTTCTGTTTCCTACACTCCCTTACCATGTATAGTAGAAATTTCAGCTGTCAGCAGCAGGATGTATCTCAGGGAAAGCTCTCTGGGGAGCTACATGAAAACATTAAAAAGACATATGTTAAAGGAGAAGCAGGTAAAACAAATGACTGATCAGCTGGGCACACGATTATTCACCACGTCAGCTTTCTCAAAATGCATTGTACACAATATATATACTGGCTATTGGCAGGAGATCCTCCTGCTTCTGATCCGAACAATGAGAACCAAAGCTAAAGTCTTAGAATAATATAAAAGCATATAAACTATGCAAGTACACAGCAGTTAAAGCAGACTTAAATCCTCCATGGTAATTCAGAGCAGGGTCCAGGACCACAATGTAACTGTCTCTGGCTACTTGAACACCGGTGAAAAACTCAAAAAGATGGTGTCTCTATGGACAAGCTTCCTACAGGTGGTTTATGTCGAGAGGGAGCCTGGCCCAGTGTCTAAGACTACAGTCACAGATCAGGTGCATTTTGCAGTTGAACTGTGTTTTTTTTTGCGATTGCAGTTTCATAGAATAGACAGAATACATGGCCGTATGGAGTTCAGTTGAAACACAGCAAGCAGGACTTTTTGGGCTCCGTTCAAACTGCAGAGGTGTTAAAGGGGTCACAGCAAATAAATGATATGAACAAAGGGGGGTGGGAGCAGCTCAATCACTATTTATACAAAATTATCAACATTATTATTCAGGGCCTGGGAACTAATTTACCGCCCAGTTTAACCCTCTCATCAACTAAATATCAAGCAACAAACATGTCTAGCTGTGTGGAAAGACAGAGATTTGGTTGCATATATCTGCAGATACATGTGGAAGCCACACCGCCCCGGCAAGGCACTCTGTGTTTAGTGTGATCCCTACTCTTAATTCTGAGTCCCCAAAGTTGGGACATGCAATGCAGACAAATATCTGAGAGCTACTATCAAATAAATGATATGACTTACAGCAGGGCATCTGGTGTAAGATGCCCCGGGGACAGGCTAGCGGCCAGTCCTGAAATTGTTTTAGATTCCAGGCCGACTGCAGGGGGCGATTAGTCCATCTTAAATTGGACCTTCAGCGTCATTTAATGAAAACACTTAAACTATATTCATTTTAGATGCTGGGGAATCGTTAAGGTTTTAGTCACTTATTTTTCTTTCCCCTGCTAGGCTGCAACTCTGTTCAGGATTTTAGGATACGGGCGCCACCATCTTGCCTCAGAAGCATCGTATATTGAGGAGGGGGCAAAAGTGCAGGGCGGGTTATAGCTGTGCTTTGCACAGACAGAGCAGAGCTGGGGTCAGGAAAAGGACAGCAATCCCAGAATGCAAAGCGTCATAGTCAGAAGGCACTTATTCTTATTCAGGGTGAAGGGCTGCTTTAAGGGGACTGTACACCCAATGGTAAAAATAAGGCAGCAAGCAGCTCACCTGATGCCTGTCCCATTTCCTGCAGTGCTGGATAGAAGTCATAGCAAGGCTCCAATGTTTTGCCTCCTTTCAATGTATTACTATGCATTAGGTTTCATCCACATGATCAAATCCTCTTCAGTAGACTTTTTTTTAAATGGTTATGATGGCAAAAGCCCAACAAAGGCATGTCTGGGTATTGAGGCAGGATGTGGCTACGGCGGTGGAATAAAAAAAACCTTGTGACGAGACGCGGCAGGGGTGTCCTCTCTCAACCCTCATTTTCATACTCACCCTAGAGCCATTCTTATGCCGAATCCGCCACAATCCAGATATCAAAGGCCTAACCAATATGTCAAAGCAGTACAAAGTCGCTGCGTACGCCGATGATTTTATATTTAGCCTGTCCTGCCCCGAAGTCTTCCTTCAAAATCTTATGTCTGAACTAAAGTAGTATGGAGAGCTGTCTGGATATAAGATTAATTACCAAAAACATAAATATCCCACCCAAGAGATTCGACAACATATGGAACACCTTCCCGTTCAAATGGGCTAAGGACCAAAATTGGGAATAACCTAGCAAAAACAAACTGGCAAAACAATCAGTGCACTTCCTCCATTAGTTACGGGGCTTCATGGGGGGCTTGAGAAAAACCGCCCCCTTTGAGAATTTATGTGCCAGTAAAAACGCAGTCAAACATAAGTTGTCATATATCTATAAATTACTAATTACCCCGCCGGAGAATGAGAGACCCGCCTTTTTGAGGAAGTGGGAGACCGACCTAGGAGTCTCCTTTTTTCCCCAGACCAAATGCAGAAAACTCTTCGCTATGCCACATAAAACATCCATGCGATTTCGAGAGTGTAATTATAAAATACTCTCGCGCTGCTATAGAGTACCGGCAACGATCAACGAATGGTTCCCAGAAGCCTCGGAAAAATGCTGGAGATGTAATGACTCAAGAGGCTACACATATTCTGGTCTTGCCCCATATTAAAGCACTTTTGGGACTTGGTTAGAGAAGGTGGCAAGGAAAGTAACAGAAGCAGCTGTGCCTGATGACCCAGCCTCCTGTTTGCTCCACATGACCAAGGCCCCAAAACGTTGTTGTGTCACCTTCTCAACGCAGCGAAGATTTGCATTCCCTTAAAATGGACAAACCCGGACCCAGCCTCTATAGAAATGTGGATCATGAAGGTAAATGAGCTCATGCGGTTCGAGAACATGATACTCTCTCTCGAGAAAATAAATTTGAGAGCTTCAAGATTACATGGTTCAATTGGCTGAAATTCTCGGAGTCTGCAGAGTGCAGGGCTTTGTTGGGCGGCGCCCCGGGGTCCCACACTCACTCCCCCTCCCGTCCCCTCCCCACCTAGTACCTTAAGGACCACACGGGCTCAGGTTACTGTCCTTACAATAGAGTTTAATATGCTATTGTTTGAATTACGATGCTTATTGCCATTTCTTGCTAAAGGAACGTGTCCAACTTTTTTGTCCTTCTTGTTGCCGCAATGTACGGTATCTGTATCAATATTGTCGTAAAGCTTAAAGATTAATAAAAAAAAAAAAAACCTTGTGACCACCAGGTAAGATGCCTGGGGGACGTTTTAGAAGGCTTTGGTCTGCTTTAATTTCTAGCAATAGTGATTTCCCACTGCAGATGTATCGGCCTGGTGTGGAACCAGCATAAGAAAACTATTTAATCAATATTTTGGTTCTAGACTACACGCGCCTGCTTGCACAACCTTGTTACTGCACTACTTTATGAAGGTGTGTTAGTTATTGTTTACCAATGAGCTTTATTACAGCAGCCAGAAGTCAGTAATGTTATTCTAATAAACTTGTGAGGTAACAGAATGCAGTGACGGCCTATAGCTGATAAATTCCAGGCAATGGCGCATTGCTTCTCACACCCAGGCTGACCCACAAGGCCACAGAGCTTCTTGATTGTAGGTATCAGTTAAACTATTACACAGAGACAGTGTACTTGTGGAGATTCCCAAAATGGTTACCTTCAGAGTGACCTTTTAACCTGCCTAGCCCACCTTGTGGGTGGGGAAAAAAGTGATAGTAGTTAATGGGCCATATGGCAGCCCTTTAAATTCTACTGAATCCCAGGGCTAGGCATTTCCCAGGTTATTTTTTTTTAATATAGCCTCTAAATATGACCACACTTCTTTATCTATAATCCCTGCCGCCTGCAATTGATTCCATAAGGTACATATAAAACCAGTTTTAACGCGATGATATTATTAGGGATATCTGCAAGCATTCTACCCTTTCGCCCTGCAGGTCCTTAAAGAGGACCAACACCCAGGGGTGATCGGCCCGGAAATCTATAAGATTCCCGGGCCGATCACCTCCCACCCCGCGGGACATCCGAGATCGGGATGTCCCGCGGGGTGAAACCCCCCAGAAACCCCAAAAACACCTTACCTGATCCGCCGCCGCTTCCGCCGCCACCGCCTCCCGCGCACCCCTCCAGACGTGCGCGCGCCCGCCCTCTGTGAATGGCCGGCGGGGGCGCGCGCGCGCCGAGAGTGACGCGCGGGAGGCGGGCGGCGGCGGAAGCGGCCTGGACGTTCCTGATCCCCGCCTGGACGTTGGCGGGGATTGGCTGCGGCGCTCACGTGGGAGCGTTGAGAGGTGAGTTTTTTGGGGTTTCTGGGGGGTTTCACACAGCGGGGCACCCCCGATCGGGGTGCCCCGCCGAAGTGGACCAAAACCCAGGATAGTCAAAATCCTGGGTGTTGGTCCACTTTAAAGGGCTGGTGAACCAGCATACTAAAACAAAGGGGACACCACCTTTTCTCTCCAGGGAAAATCATACAAAGTGTATATGCATATTTAATGAACAGTTGCTGAGTACTGTATTTTTCACCCTATAAGACGCACCTAGGATTTGGGGGAGAAAAATAAGAAAAAAAATATTTTAAACCAAAAACACACCATTACAGACAGTGCGGCATTCCCCTTTCCCATTGGCCGTGTGGGATGCCCCCATCCCATTCCCCGTATACCCAGTGTGGCATCCCCCTCCCATTCCCATATAGGCAGTGTGGCATTCTCCCCCTTCCCATATAGGCAGTGTACACCCCATTATCATAAGCAGTGTGGAATTCCCCCCTCCTATTCTCGATATAGGCAGTGTGCCCCCCCCATTCCCATTGGCTGTGTGGCATCCCCCTCCCCCCATTAGTATAGGCTGTGTAGCATCCCCTCTCCCCCATAGGCTGGGTGGCATTCCCCCTCCCCCCATTAGTATAGGCTGTGTGGCATCCCCCTCCCCCCATTAGTATAGGCTGTGTGGCATCCCCCTCCCCCCATAGGCTGTGTGGCATCCCCTCTCCCCCCATAGGCAGTGTGGCATCCCCTCTCCCCCCATAGGCAGTGTGCCCCCCCCCCCCCATTCCCACTGGTTGTGTGGCATCCCCCTCCCCCCATTAGTATAGGCTGTGTGGCATCCCCCTCCCCCCATTAGTATAGGCTGTGTGGCATCCCCCTCTCCCCCATAGACTGGGTGGCATTCCCCCTCCCCCCATTAGTATAGGCTGTGTGGCATCCCCCTCCCCCCATTAGTATAGGCTGTGTGGCATCCCCCTCTCCCCCATAGACTGGGTGGCATTCCCCCTCCCCCCATTAGTATAGGCTGTGTGGCATCCCCCTCCCCCCCATGGGCTGTGTGGCATCCCCCTCTCCCCCCCATTTGTATAGGCTGTGTGGCATCCCCCCCTCCCCCCAATTCCCATAGGCTGTGTGGCATCCCCCCCTCCCCCAATTCCCATAGGCTGTGTGGCACCCCCCTGTGCGGCTTAAGTAAAAAAAAAAAAGTTAAACTCACCTCTCCACTGACACCACTCCACTGAACGGTCGGCTCCGTGAATGGGGTGGGCGTGGCCTGCGCCACGTCAGCACAGGCCACCCCCACCCCAGCTGGCCATAAGAAGCAGCGGCGGGGGCTCTGTCCCAGCCCCGCCGCTGCGATCGCTGTCTATTACAGGCAGCGATGACAGCGGCGGGGCCAGAGACAGCGCTCCCGCCGCTCCTCCGCCTGCTGCTTCTTCCTGGGCACATGCGAGCACCCAGGTCAGGGCAGCAGGTGGGTGTGGCCTGCACGACTTGGTGCAGGCCACACCCACCTGCTGCCCTGACCTGGGTGCTCGCATGTGCCCCAGGCGGAGGAGCGTCGGGAGCGCTGTCTCTGGCCCCGCCGCTGTCGCCGCTCCTCTAGGCTCCCGCAGTGTAACAGGCAACGCGGAAGCACCGGCAACGGGTGAGTTTTTTTTTTTTTTTTTTTTTAACATTCACCCGATGAGGCGCACAGACATTTTTCCCCCACTTTTGGGGAAAAATAAGTGTGTCTTATAGGGCAAAAAATACGGTAATTGCACATTTTATTTTAATATAAATGCATATTGAAAAGCATCATATTAATATGTACATATGGAAAAAGTTTAACATTGTATATCTCTATACATAGGACATGCTTTTGCAGATGTGTGTGACAGAGTCCTCTGGTTTTTAACCAAGTTTAGAGACAGATTTTAGGTTGGTCTGCGAGCCGACAGGCCTGAGTGCCGTGGCTCCTTTAAGACTTTTGTATCCTAATTGCCCTGCTAACGTGCACCTCCCAGGTTAGTTATAAAATGGTCTGAGCGGCTGTCACCCCTCCATTTGTTTCTTTTGAGTTTGTGCAAGCACATGGTGTGTGGGGTCTAGGCTGTATTGCAAGGTCTTTGACCCTTCCACCCCATGGCTTGCACTTGAGGTTATAGGGCAACCTCAGGTAAGCCTGCTCCCAATGTATCTATTGCACTGTATGTCCCAAATGGGGCTCTCAGAGATTGGCGTTAGGACTGCACCTCACAGAGGCACCTTGGCGCTGGTGGTGCAGCTTAAGCATACTTCTGCAGATGTGTGACCAAGCCCTCTGTTTAACCAAAAAGACAGATTTTAGGTTGGTCTGCAAGCTGACAGGGTTTAGTGCTGTGGCCCCTTTAAGACTTTTGTATACATAGGACATTGAGAAAGCCCAAGTGGGTGAAACATGTCTGCCCTAGGTCTCCAACAGGAGGAAAAAAAGCAGCAAGAAAATGGTGAAAGAATTATTCTTGTTACATTAATTTTGTGACATATAGATCTATAGATCTATTTCAGAATTTTTAAGAATCACCACTAAAGAGCAAATTTATTTTTTATTGATTAAAGGTGTGATCATATTTAGAGGCTATATAAAGAATAACCTGGCCCCAGAATTCAGTCAAATAGATACAGGACAACCCGCCAACAAAATCAACACACATCTTATGACTTGGTAATAAACTCCTCTGGGCTGCATTGGGAGGAATCTGTATGACAGCCACAAGCCTTGGTATATACTGGCAGCTTACACATCAATGACAGGCTTCTGCAGTATTATGACAGACTAGAAAAGCTAGTTACTTCTACTTTAAAGGACTCGGCAAAACTAAATGGGGGGCCCTTTCATTCACAGCAAAGGGGTATCAATCAATAATGAACAGTTCCATGCTCCAACACAAAGCAAGGATGGCAGATCCATACAGCTTCACTTTGGCTGATGCTTGAAACACTATAGGCCATTTTAAATCCCCACACCAAGCACCAGGTAAAGCAACTTTGTTGCCTTTTGGTCCAGTTTAAAGTGATACTAGTCAAAATAGACTTTTTTGTCAAGTTAGTAGGATTCCTAGTGGGCCCCAGTCTATTTCTACATATCCCCACAAAACCGAGACACATATTCCCCTTGCTGCTGTACACAAGTTTAGCCCAGGAGGCGTGTGCAGTGGCATCCTGGCTCCCTCCAGTCTATCAAATCTGCACAATAGAATTCTAACCAAGTATTTAGACTTTAGTTCTCCAGATATTGGTTGCTGTACACGGGCCAAACCTTGACACACCCACGGATTAGATGTGAGATCAGACTTTGCTATGCCTTAACATGGTTTGTGGTATCCATGTGCAGTTAAATAAAAAAAATTAAAAAAAAAAAAAAAAGGTCTTACATTCATTTCGCTCCAAAAATAGGTGCTAGGGCTCATTCTCATAGCCTTACTGGCAAGTTTGTGGCAGCTCCGGCACAGTAAGTGCACAGAGCCAGCTGGCAGCAGGGGGATCAGACATTTCACTCCCAACAAGCTTACCTGAAGCTGGATTGATGAATTGTAACTAGGGCTCAATTTTCAAACATGCTGAACATAAAACTTATTTTCAGGGAAACCGGGTAGATGCACCCTTTTGCTCATAACTAGAATGGGATTGCTGTGCTGCTTCACAGTGCACTGACCACACCAGATCCAAGCTTCACAGAGAAGCTTGCCATTTATGGTGGAGCAAAAAGCATACCTATCAAGTGTCCCTGATTTAGAGCGACTGTCCTTTGAGTCCCTCTTTCTCATTTACCCTCTATGAGGTGTAACATGCAGATGTGAAGCAAAAATTCACCAATTCAAAGTTTTTACGTTGTAACGGTTACATCCAATCCATACCTGAAAGGAGGTGTGGCTTAATTTTAAGATGGTCCCCTCCACTCTGAAAGGTACAGCACAGGACTCATTTCATGTCATTACACCTAGTAGGTGTGGGCTTATAATTGGACTAGCAACAGAAGAGATCAAATAACTATACTCCCAAGCCAAATATGTTTATACATGCCCCCCCAAGAAATGAGGCAGCCCAGCACCATTGTTGACCAGGTAAGGGCACACGCTCAGATAAACCACACTGAGCCTGTCTGCAGCAAGCCACAGCTATGAGGCAGAGCTTGTCTGCATTGTTGAAGTTATTTTGCACCAGGATAAAGGGACCACAGCCCGTTTATTTCTACTTTGGTACAGTCAAGGCTCACTGCATGACAGGAAGTACATGTGATGTGCAATGAGGTATCATACAAAAGCAGCAAGTAGAATCCTACCAGACAGCTATGGCTGGAGTTGAGAATTCACGCTGCAGTGCAGAACTGCAGAGAAATACAGGCCTATACTTATCATTGGTGGCTTTGGGCACTGCAAGTGGAACAGGCTGAATAAGCTGCAATACAACACTTGTGCCTCATTTTAAAATCTAAACAAATGGTAGAGACCTCAAAAGCAGAGCACAGTCAGATAACAGCCTTGCTGCAGGCAAAGTGTGGTGTAGCATGCTCTGTCCGTAGCGACCGGACATGAAAACAGCCCTGAAGCTTTAAAAGGAAAATCGTTTACTAGAAACTATGAAGTGCGCAGCTGAAGTCATGTGGTGAAATCTAACAGAATAAAAGCAGTCGCCCTTCTAGTGGCATAAGCGGACAATAGATGTCATACATCATAAGATGTGCATGCCCTGAGGTAATGCTCTATTACATACACAGTACTAACATACATAACATCTGATCAGCCAAAGCCTTATCTGGGAAAAAAAAAACCTTAATTTGTACAGTCTGGAGGAAAGAAGGGAGAGGGGACATGAGACTTAAATATGTGAAAGGATTGAATAAGGTTCAGGAGGGAAGTGTTTTAAGAAGAAACTTAATGATAGAACGAGGGGCACAACCTGAAGATAGTTGGGGGGGGGGGGGGGGGGGGGGGAGATCAGGACCAAATGTTAGAAAATATTATTTTACAGTAGATGCTTGGAACAAACTTCCAGCAGAGGTAGTTGAAAAATCAACAGTCAGTGAATTTAAACATGCCTGGGATAAACACACATCTATCCTAAGATAAAGAGAACATATAGTATACACATAAGGGCAGACTAGATGGACCGTATGGCCTCCTGCTGCCATCAACCTTCTATGTTAAGCCAGAGACTAGGCAAGTATCAATGTATACCACAGGCTGGCCAAATACATGCTGCACATATGCAGTTTCACAGGTAAATTACTAAAGCTTGTATATTTCAGTTCACAATTTCAATTAAAAATTACATCTTTAGCTGTTGAAATGACTTAAAGGAGCACCATCATGAAAAAAATGGCCCAATGATAAAAATCCATATAAATATGCTGCATGGCAGGAAGAGAGGTCACTTATACACTCCGGCATCAATAAATATCCAGCTAGACTTGTTTTCATAGAAAGAACAGAACCTGTCACCCATCATATCAACCAAGGAGAATAAGTTACCTCTCATAAGCCAACATGTTTATATTGATTTTTATTACACAACTTTACGATAGTGCTCCTTGGAAGAGACGGTAACGTTTCAATCTTATGCAGCAGTGGAAGTGCTGAGCCCGTGCTTCCCCTCCCCCATCCGCATTACATCATAGCAGCTGAGTTCTTTTTCTGGTACAGATCACAAAGACACGCTAATGAGAGAACAAAAATATGCGTGCCGTCAGATGCGCTCGCTATGTCCTCCTAGGGAGGTCACCAACAACCCACCGATGCCAGCAAGGCTTCAAATGGTAACTCCCAAGAGGGAAGGAAACAGCAAATGCCTTATTTGTTATACTGGATTTTACTATCCAAATCAGAAATATTTCCAACGAGCAAGCTACAATCAAGGTAGAATTACTACGTAGGTTCCAGTGGTCCACAAACCTTTAGAGACTACAGACATTTACACACAACAATCCATCCTCACAGGCGCTCACAAACTAATATCTAAATGTATGAACTGCTCAGCCAGCTTTTTAGTTTGTGAGCTGCCAGACCTACCGGTAAACCCTCCCTTTCAATCCTTTGTCCCACAAAAGTTTAGGAAACTGCTGCACACATAGGGCAACCGCACCCTCTCCCTCTCTAATAGAAGTCATGTCTTACTGCAATGTGTGGCAGCCATTACCAGGCCCTCATTATGAAGAGCCATATCTGATTTAGCCTGTGTGTACTGTATCCCCCTAAACCCAATAATCCTTTTGTGATTTAGCTCAAGTCTGTTTGGTCACCAAAAACCCTTTAAAGCAGACCTCCAATCAAGACCTGTGTGTGCAAGGCGGCTTCGACCTGTACATTAACAGCAACAAGAGGGTGAAAACACTTTTCTCCTCATTCCCCTGGAGAAATCCACCCCCCCCCCCCCAAACACTGAGCAAACGGTGCTTATTGGAAGCCCTTGGACCAGTAACCACCACCACCAAGTATTCCAGATGAGGTGGAATCTGCCGCTCTCCTGTGGGACCAACACCTTGTACTGAACTTTAGCTTAAAATGAGCTGTAGAGCCAATACAGCAAAGCTCAAACAACCACTTTGTAGTGTAGCATCAGAATCGCCTTCTCAATAGTAAATAGCCAATGTTGCCTTTACAGGTTACGGTTACTAACACCCAAGAGATTTAAAGAGGTCACAAAAACACAGCCTTGGTAAAATAAAGTAAAGTTTATTGTATACACAGTTAATAGTTTCCTTCAACTGGGTCTATGGACCTTTATGAAAACAGAAAAACAGCCCTACCATCAAAACAATTAATGCCAAATAAAACATCTTTATTAAAAACAAAAAAAAAAAAAAAAAAAAACAGGACAAAATGAAACAAAGCAACTGACTTTCAGCCATCCGGCAGACGTGTTGCCCCAAGACAACTGCCAGTAAGGAACTAGTCAGGCACACTGTAAGGGGGTACACGGATTTAGCCAACGACAGTAAGAATACTTCTACTTAGGAGATTTGTATCAAAGACAATAGCTCCTTACTGCTTGTCTTAAAGTGGACCAAAACTCAGAATTATATCCTTGGTTTTAGTCCTTGGCACCCCGATCAGGGATACCCCGCTGTGTGAAACCCCCCGAACACCTCTACCCAGTCCTATGGCGCATGCGCGGCCTCCTGTCCAATCAGCGAGTCCTGACAAGCAGACCTGAGTGCGCTGGTACCTGCATCTTCGCTAACCTCCAACTGGGAGCGAGCCTGTGCCGCTCCTAAATGCCTGGCGTGCACCTGCTAAAAGTATAGCTTGGATCTGGGGGAAGGAGAGTTTACTGGGTGACCTGGGGGGGGGGGGGGGATTACACAGCAGGGCATCCCAAATCTTGATACCCCAGGGGAGAGGATATACCTAGAGTCTGACTCCAGGGTGGGTATTGGTCCACTTTAACTGTTTACATCACACCTACCCGATAGGAGGAGAAGTGAACTAAGCTAGTGTCCTCTGTAAACAAGCAGGGTTGATGGAAACTTTACACTGGACAAATCCTGTCTAACATACCGGACATAAAATGTTACCTGACCTCTGGAGGGTCACAAGAAACATACAGCAGCTGCATAAGAAACCGGTGACACATCCAGTTCTTCATAGATGGAACTTCTGGTACAACACCACCTAAAAATAAAAACAAAACCAGTTAGATCTCACACAGCCCTACTTCATGAAGTGCCATAAACGCTCACTAACTAGCCAAAGTTTTACTAGCACTAAGGCAAGGAGTGTATGCAATGTTTTCACAAGATTAGAAGTTATTGCCTGGACCCATATGCAGAAAAAAAAAAACATTTTGCTAATCCGAGACATGTTTTGAATTGACCCAGTTGCTGTCTACGAGGACATTAAACTAGCCTAGTCAAACTTCATTTAGCGCCCAGCATTAAAGAGCTCCTCTAACTTTTCCTAGCAAAGCTCCACCTGCTAGGGAACAGGAAATAGCTCCACAGGCATGTGGCAACCTGGCCTCCACCAATCAGAGAGCAGACATGTTCAGCCCTGCGTCAGAGGGGAGCCTAATATAGCGATTGTTAAAAAGCATGCAAGGAAGGAGGTGGGGCCTATTCCCACACTGCCCTACCAGTAGATTATTTACAGGAATACATACATCTTAAAAAGGACCCTTTACACATGACCTCTAAAAATGATCTTTCCCGATCTTAAGGACCTTAAAAGACTTAAGACCTTAAAACAAGGGAATAATAATAGAAAATATTTTTAAAATATTATATTTTGTGGTTCTGTAGCATGAGGTACCCCTCATGTTTTTACTGAAAGACATGGAATGAAAAGCATTTTGTGGCAATTGTCAGGGCCTCAAATCATAAACTGGATGCAGTTGGCCATTTTGCTCCTTGGCTGAGCAGCCCCACCCCAGTGATGATGCAATCAGTACATAGCTCAACAATGGGCAGCACTTCAACCTGTCAGTTGACAGTTTTCTTGTAACTGAATTAGCATATGGCCTGCCTGAATTAGCATATGGCCTGCCTGAATTAGCATATGGCCTGCCTGAATTAGCATATGGCCTGCCTGAATTAGCATATGGCCTGCCTGAATTAGCATATGGCCTGCCTGAATTAGCATATGGCCTGCCTGAATTAGCATATGGCCTGCCTGAATTAGCATATGGCCTGCCTGAATTAGCATATGGCCTGCCTGAATTAGCATATGGCCTGCCTGAATTAGCATATGGCCTGCCTGAATTAGCATATGGCCTGCCTGAATTAGCATATGGCCTGCCTGAATTAGCATATGGCCTGCCTGAATTAGCATATGGGGTTGAAAGGTGACCACAAACTTCCCGAGTATAGGTGCAGTGCCTGATGTGCAGCATTGGCACTATATAAGCCGGCCAGGGCTCAGCGGGGCTCTCCAGGGGCTCCTGGAGCTGAAAACAAAAAGATAAATAAATAGTCTGCAGCCTATCTGTCCAGAGGTTCCTTGGGAGGAAACAAAGTACTGAGGTGGAGAAGAAGCAGTGGGGATTTAACCTCTTTTCAGTTTGTGTTTTCTCCCAGGGGGTGGAGCCACTCTCTCCGTGGGTCATCCTGAAGGACGAAAGGGAGAAAAAACATTGTGTGACAAAGCAATAATTCCCATTACCTGATGGATAGCACCCACATAACCATCCAAAGATTAAGGACTGGGGTCAGAGGCAGGTAGAATTAAAAGTAGACCAAAACTCGTATAAATGAGTCCCAATTTGGGATTACTGCCAAAATAGTCATTTTCCACAGGTTATAATGGCTCCAATTTAACAGCAAACACACATTTATACAGAAGTACATTAGTTGTGAGGGCCCTGCCCTGTTAAGCCTACAACCTAAAGGATAAGGGTGGCTTTCTTACAGCTTTTCCTAGAAGCAAATCGATTAGGGACGCCCAACAGCATGAAGCTCTGGTCTTCCCATACACTCACTGGGAACTCTCTAACTTTATTGCGGCAGCTAAGCTTATATGCATTAGCAACTCCCCCCATCAGCTATTTAATGTGGACCAAAACCCAGGATTTTGGTATCTGCCCTCCAGGCAACCCAATTGGGGAACCCCTCTGAAACCCCCAGGTCACCAGAACAAAATCACCTCTTCCAGGTCGACGCATGCGTGGCCACTTGTCCAATCAGCACGCCTGAGCCCCTTCATCCAACAGATCGTCTAATACAAGCGAATCCGAGCATGTTGGCAGCAGCATCCCCCACTGCCCTTCAACAAGGAGCGTGCCCACACCGGCCATAAACAAATGCCTGCCACAGGCCTTGCTAAAGGGATAGCGGGGATGCGGCTTTCAGGCCACCTGGGGGTTTCACAGCAGGGCACCCCCATCAGGATGCCCCTAGGACAAGGAATCACCTGGCCCTTTTGCCCTAGACACTAACCTATTTCCACTTATATCTGGGATACTAAGGAAACAGTCAGCTTTTGTATGCCTCCCATGCACATCTAACATCAATCCTGATGATTGGATGTTAATTCCTGCTAAAAAAAATTCCACAATAGGCCAACTCAGTAACCGAAAAGAAATCATATACCCCACCTCCTGGGTGCCCATAGACATGCAAAAAGTCTCACCTAGTCTAGATTTTTATATGCTAGTTGGCTTGAAGCCAAATATGCGGCTTGCTCCTATTGGGGGCGATCTGAAGTTCATGCATAATGTAGCTTCTCCATAGAAGAGAATGGGGCAGACAAATTTAGGCACAAGTAGTACTGCAGAACACATTACAAATGCCTGAATAGTCATCTACTGTCAGTCAGCAAAAGGCAGCAATATAAGTATATTTCAAACACTAAAATAAGTGCCACCAGCACAGGCCATGGGAAAAACATAAGGGAAGCTCACTGAGGCTTATCAGAACTTAGGATGAATTGTTAATGGCCGACATAGGCACTGTCCTCTGAATCCTACAGAGTTCAGAAGTTTACAAACGAGCCATACCTGAAACATAACCTTACCATTTAGGAAGCACCACGTGATTTATAACTCAATACATCCCTTTTCAGTTACTTAGCATATATTACCCCTGTTATCACTCCAGATTGCAAGCCCTTACTTCTACTGTAGGCTGCATCCATGGACTATGTATATTGTAGAGAGCATGGTCATTTTGTTTTACCAAGCTTAAAAAATGCTGCATGTTAAACGTGCCAGAAGAAAAAAGTGGAGTATCAAAACAAATTACATTTATAAGCATCTAGTATGCGATTTATGCTTAAGCCTGCAGCCATGCAAACTTGCTTCCAACCTCTAAGTTACACTCCAGAACTACAGCCCCCCACCCACTTCATTACACCCAACAAAATGCCCCCTTTGGGCCATAGGAGCCCAGAGTCTAGTCGTACTTGTTTCACACCCTTTGCAATAACAAAAGGAGCAACCATGTGTCTTTGTTTATATCATCCAGTGTTACACAAATCATTTGCACAAAATGAAACTTCACTTTAGGAAGGTAAAGGTTTAGGACAGAAAAAGGCTCCATAGACAATCCAGCCTTTGCAACATAATAAATAAGCTGAGCATTAACAGTTAGAGCTCATAATTCTTTATCAAGTTTTCTGCTAAACCTCAGCCTTTTAAAAGAAGTTATCTTTTCGTTACAAAGATCAAGGGGCCAGGATGTATCATTCCATGGTGGTAACAGCTGTACATCCTTATAGGGACCCCAGGTCGCCCAAGCTCACTTACCTTCCCACGGTGCATGCGTAACCCTCTCGTCCAATCAGTGCGCTCGGATCTGCTTGAGCCCCTTCATTCAGAAGCTCGTCTAATGTGAGTGGATAAGAGCGTGTTGGCTGCTGTAACCATCCGCAACCCTTTAACAGGGAGCGTTCCCGTACCGGCCAGCCACAAATACCTGGCACAGGCACGCGTCCTGCTTAAAGTGGACCGTCACCCATGGGTGATCGGCCCGGGAATCTATAAGATTCCCGGGCCGATCACCCCCCTCACCGCGGGACATCTGAGATCAGGATGTCCCGCGGTGAGGGACCCCCCCCAAAACCCCAAAAGAACTCACCTGATCGGCGGCGGCAGCGGCCGCCTCCCGCGCACTCCTCTAGCCGTGCGCGCGCCCGCGCCGGCCGTTTGTGAATGGCCAGAGGGGCGCGCGGGAGGCGGCGGACGCGCTGCCTTGTCCGCCGCTTGTCCGTGGGAGCGTGGTGAGGTGAGTTTGGGGGTTTCTGGGGGGTTTTACACAGCGGGGCACCCCTAATCAGGGTGCCCCCCTGAAGTGGACCAAAACCCAGGATAGTCAAAATCCTGGGTGTTGGTCCACTTTAAGGGATAGTGGGGATGCAGCCGCTGCTCGACCATGCAATGTTGGACCGGGAATGAAGGCTAGTTTGAGAGACCACCACTCAGGATTTTCCCTCTTTGTATCTGTGTGTATCCACAGGAGAAAGTCACCTTAAAACACCCCACAGCGAATGCTTGGGCTGCCAGCTATTCAGACTCCCGATTTCCTCACCTATCTAACAAACCCACAGCACATGCACAGGTGGCACCTCCCTCTGCCAGTAACTAGTATGTCTGTTATGGCTAGGCATAGCTTGGCTACTTGAAAGGGGGGAGCACACCAGTTATGTATGTATGTGCCTAGGATTCCATGCAGTTTTTTCAGCAGCTTGTGCAATATAGGCAGTTAGAGAAGATGATTAAAGTGGACCAACACCCAGGATTTTGACTATCCTGGGTATTGGTCCACTTCCCCGGGGCACCCCGATCGGGGGTGCCCCGCTGCCTGAAACCCCCCCCAAACACCCGAAAACTCACCTCTCCACGCTCCCACGTGACTGCGCTGTCCAATGCCCGCTGACGGACAAGGGATCGCGCCCGCCGCCGCCTCCCGCACGTCACTTTTGACGTGTGCGCGCCCGTTCAGAGACGGCCGGCGCGGGCACGTCTAGAGGAGCGCGAGTGAGGCGGCGGAAGCAGCGGCTGGAGAGGTAAGGTTTTTCGGGGGTTTTGGGGGGTTACACCCCGCGGGACATCCGAGATCGGATGTCCCGCGGTGTGTGAGGTGATCGGCCCGGGAATCTTATAGATTCCCGGGCCGATCACCCCTGGGTGTTGGCACACTTTAAAGGAGAGCTGAAACTGCTGTGGGCTCATTCAAAAAGTAAAAATGGGGAAATGGCAGGGTTTCCCACCATGGGGCACACCAAATAGGTACAGACCAAAACCCAGAATAGTAAAAGCCCAGGTTTGTCAGCCTTAAAAAAAGCAATATTTACCCGACCTTCAGCCTCAATCCACCATAGTCCTAGTGGCTGCATCTTTCCCTAGACACTTTAGGTGAGTGCATTGGCTTCTGATCTGCAGGCACAAAGGCCAGGCAATGCAGTGGTTGTCGATACTATGACAGCAACGTTAAAGGGCAAGTCCACTTCACATGGCTTTTTTTATCCCCCCATTATTGGCCTTGATTCACATAGAGTTGAAAAAACTCATGGTAGTAAAAAATTCAATTCATGAGAAAAAAGCCTGAGAATTTAGTGAATCACCAAATAGGAAGACAATGAAAGTCAGGGGCACAGGTAAAAAGTTCAATACTTTTTCCAGGAGTAAAAAAGTGCCATTGACTTACATTGTCTTCCTATCTGGTGATTCACTAACAGTGAAATTCTCAGGCATTTTTCTCATGAATTGAATTTACTACCCTAAGTTTTTCTCAACTCTTAATGAATCAAAGCCATTGTGTTCCAAAGTGATGTCTCCAATGTCCTAAACTTATCTGTTATTTTTATCATTTAATATTTGTTTGCAACATGCAGTAGATGCAGGTAGGATGGATTTTAATGTGAGCAATCTGTATGTACAGGGTGTGGAAACATAAGATGGTCCTTCACTCTGAATAAGAGCCTGCTTTAAGTGGACCAAAACCTGCACTGGAGTCTAGGAGACTCCAGCGCTGGCCAATCCCTCCCCCGGTGTACCCCAGTTTGTGGGAGACCCACTGGTTCATCTGCAATTCTTACCCTTACGGCACACACAGCCGGCATCATGCACATCCCTTCTGGGCTGCGCACACCCACAACTGAATGGCTGTGCACAAAGGATGATGGGGTTTCACAAAGCGAGGTATCCCAAACCAGGGTGTCCCCGGGGACGGACAAAAACAAGGATTGTCCGCTTTCATCTTTTCTCATTTTGGCAAATGTGCATTTTATGCAATCTGTTGCTATTGCCAAAGACTGTGTCGGTTACCAATAGCAATAGATTGTAGACAGTCGCACAGAACACACTTGCTGCTGGGCATGTATTCGGTTCAGTGAGCCCCCTCATGTCAGCCGTGGCCCTAGCAGTGTCGCATGTACAGAGTTTACGTATGTCACCAATAGCAACAGACTGCAGGTAGTTAAAGTGGGCCAAAACCCAGTTAGATCGGGCCGATCAATTCCCTCCCCGGGACATCCAAGATTGGGATGCCATGCTGTGTGAAACCCCCCGGTCACCCCATTCACTTCCCTTTCTTCCTGGTCCAATGGCACATGCGCGGCCCACATCACGGCTATCCCTCTAGCAGCCATTAGCAAATGACCAGCGCAGGCACTCTTGCTGTTAGAGTGAAGCGGCGGATGCATCCGGCAAAGCGGTCAGAGCCGCTGGCTTTAGACAACGCTTAGATGGCGTGACGTCAGCTCCAAGCGCGCTGATGGACGAAGGGGCGTGCATGCACAGCAGGACCGGGATGAGGTGAGTTTCTTCAGGCAATGGGGGGTTCACAAAGCAGGGTGCCCCAGGGGAAAGAACCAAAACCCAGGATAGTCAAAATCCTGGGTTTTGATCCACTTTAAGCTGCTTCTATAAAACATTTGCCAAAAGAGAATATACCAGATAGTTCAGCGCCTTGAGCACATCCTTTTGACACAAAAATTTCATCTAAATTGGTTTTTCATGATTTTCTATCACAGCAAAAAAAATGTGAAAAAACATTCTCAAATATTCCATTAACATTTCGATACGGTTAACAAAACATTACAGTGCAAGGAACAGTATATAAATAGAGGCGGCCTAAGCCGGATGGCGCAGTCAGGCAGCAGCCGAATGGCCGCCGTTGAAGCGCTTCGTCAGCTGGCTACGACACCTCGCGCTAAGCCGTAGAATCCTGTTTCCATGGCGACCCCCACAGCCGGAACAGGACGGGTTAATATGTGTGGCGCTTCCGGTGGGTGCCCGCTATGGCTTCCTGTGACGCAGCGCTCCTGCTTATGTCACCAGGGCAAATGGCCTCCGCTGGCAACAACGTCACAGCCTCGGCCTGACCTCTGAGCGCCCGCAGACCCCCCAAATCCCGCACAGCTCACAGCGAGAGCCCGCCATACCTCCGTGACCATGTAGCGAGGGCGCCGGCGGCACAGCTCCCGTAGCTTCGTGTCCCTGGCCGAGCCGGCCCGCACATCCGTCTCCCTCCCTCCTCCTGTTCGCCTTAGCATAAAATGGGAAAGAGCCCGTACAAAATGGCGCTGAGCCCCTCGGCCAGCGCATGCGCCTTTGCACTGAGCGCGCGCCAAACCACGCCCCTTGCGCAGCCCTTTTACTTCACTCTCAGTTCGGCTTACTTCCGTTTCCAGGAAACAACCCAGCCAATGCCGTCTCGGGGCCCACGGTCTGCCTCTCCCGAGGGAGCCAATCAGCATCTGCTCAACTCCATCCGGCTCTTAAATGTCTAATCACACAGCGAAGGGGCGGTCTTTGCTCGGGAGCGACCAATCGTCAGCGACGGCTAAAACGACCCAATAGAAAGGCCTTTTTGCGTTACCTGTATCCGAGTTGACCAATGGAAGTTCTCCATCTGCGCTTCCAATGAGTGTGTGTGAGATATCGGCCAATCACGCGCTTCGTCTGCTCTCCACGGCTTGTTGCTGAGCCAATGGTCATCGGAGAAGGATTGCTTCTGCTCAACAGCTTGTTATTCCGTTTATTGCTTGCAGTTCCGTGCAAGTGGGGAGTTGGAGGAGCCGAGTGTGTGAGTGCAACTTTCTGCCCCTTTTCCTCAGCGGGGTGGTGGGGAGCTCTGTGAGCGGAGCGGGAGCTCGAGGCGTCCGGAGACTTGCTCCTCTGTGGAGAGTTGGCGGGGTTGCCTGTGGGGATGGAGGCGGCTTGTGTCTGGGAGGAGGAGGGGGGCTCCTGCCACGGGCTATGGAGAGGGCTCCCCCACAACAGAGACGGGCGGGTCATGGGATGGCGGGCGGTCCGGTGACAGCAATGCCCCCCCCCCCCCCAATCATCCGGCCACCGAAGCCTGTCTGTCATGGCTGCCCCCTTGCCTCGGGATGGCTGACATGGCAGCTGTGACCATGACACCCCACACACGAGGCGATCGCTGGCCGATCACTGCACGATCAGACCATCAATGGGGTGTCTATCCCCCCGCCACAGGCCATCCAGCTGGATCTCCCTGTCCCGTGGCTGCTCTGCCATGACCCTTCAGCACGATCAGGCAAGGCTATCAATGGGGTGTCTGTGTGGTGACCGATCTGATATCACAATCCTGTGATTGCTTTGCCATGATCTTTCAGCACAACCAGGCAATCGATGGGATGTCTTATACTTCCCACCACCACAGGCCATCCAGCTGGATGGGGAGACTATGATCCCATGTGTGAGGTGAAGGATCTGATCTTCCAATCCTGCGGCTGCTCTGCCATGACCCTGAATGTCTGGCCTTTGCATGTTTAGGCCACGATCCTGCAGCTGTCACATCCAGGTCCCCATGATCCCCCACCATCCATATACACAGGCCATCATCTCTCCGTCCAGCTGGATTGGGGGGTGATCGTATGATTGTTGCCTTTCTCTGAGCAGAAATGGTCTGCCTATATGTCTCCTGGCAACTATGGTTCACACTTTGAAGTAGCCCAATTCACTCACTTCTGTCGTTCCTGTGGCACAGGCTTGGCCTACACTGAGTGTGCTAAATCAACATGCTTGATTTCACTCAGGTTTTGTCAGTGACCACGCCATCTGAACGGCTAAGCAGATGAGCAGAGCCGAATCCCTCACTCAGCTTCTAGTTGTGGCATACCCGCGCCCCATCCATAAAGGCCTAGTGCGGGTGCACACACACAGCTAGAGGTGAGCGAGGATGTAGCCCCAGCGCTGAGACGCGACGAGGACTCCAGAGAGAAGGTAAGTGGAATGGGGGGATCAGAGGGTTTCACACAGTGGGGGATCCCAATTTGGGATGCCCGAAGGAGTGGAACTCCTAAGTTTCTCTTTAAGATACTTAAACTTACAGGTATATACAGACGTTGCCAACAGGGGCTTACCCATTTGTCAGTGGAGGTTCTCATTCATCCAGGTTAAGGTATATCTGTAGGAATAATCAAGGCAGCTGGGCTTTTTCTTTAAGGTGTGTTTCTAGTGATACAGCTGGTTTTCTCTATTTAGAATACTGAAATAAAAGAGGATCAAAACCCACCTGGCTGTCTGGTCACATTTCTGAAATGAGAAAGCGTGACTGGTGAAAGACAAATCCAGTTGCCTACTACAGCTATCCCTTGACCTGGATGAATGAGAACCAACGCAGGCATGTTGGCCAGCCCACACTTTTTCAGCTGCTGTGTATGCCAGAGCTGCAGGATTGAAGCTGGGTCACCCTGTGCTGGTTATCATGAGATGACTGAGAGCTGTGGCGCTGCGAGCCTTCGCTGGCCTATTTAAGTTAAAGGCCTCTGTGAGTTAGAGATGGTCTAGGCAAACAACCTCACTTACCTTCCAGCCCGCTGGTTTGATCGCTTACGATGCTAAGCTGGTCTAGCTGTAGTACCCCAAAGCTGAGAGCGAGCGCCACACTGGCTAGCTTGTCCACTGCTGATGGCACATATCAGCGGCGGCGGGCGCTGGTGATTAGGACTCGCAGCAGGGAGCGTACTGGGACTGGGACTGGAGCAGACTGTGCTGAAACCGGACTCCAGCAGCCCACAGCACTCTGTGGAATTGATCCTGAAGGCTGGCAGGTAGGTGCCATTGCCTGGGCAGGCAATGGCAATAGGGCAGCAAGGCGCTCACCTGTCCCATGTGCCTCTCTTGCATTTACTGCAGTTCACTGTAGATGCTGTAGCATGGCTTTAAAATGTGCCTCTGTTCCTTTTCATTTCTCCACAACCGCACAAATGTGGTCACACAGCTGCTCCTGTCCCTTGTGCTCTTAGCTTTAGTGAGCCTGGAGAGCCACAGTCGTCATGCTTGCCCAGGCACAGGTTTGGGAATATGGTATGTTTTATAAAGACCTTCCTCTTGTGTGTATGGACAGCATTACAGGAAGACCTTCCTCTTGTGTGCATGGACAGCATTACAGGAAGACCTTCCTCTTGTGTGTATGGACAGCATTACAGGAAGACCTTCCTCTTGTGTGTATGGACAGCATTACAGGAAGACCTTCCTCTTGTGTGTATGGACAGCATTACAGGAAGACCTTCCTCTTGTGTGTATGGACAGCATTACAGGAAGACCTTCCTCTTGTGTGTATGGACAGCATTACAGGAAGACCTTCCTCTTGTGTGTATGGACAGCATTACAGGAAGACCTTCCTCTTGTGTGTATGGACAGCATTACAGGAAGACCTTCCTCTTGTGTGTATGGACAGCATTACAGGAAGACCTTCCTCTTGTGTGTATGGACAGCATTACAGGAAGACCTTCCTCTTGTGTGTATGGACAGCATTACAGGAAGACCTTCCTCTTGTGTGTATGGACAGCATTACAGGAAGACCTTCCTCTTGTGTATGGGCAGCATTACAGGAAGACCTTCCTCTTGTGTGTATGGACAGCATTACAGGAAGACCTTCCTAGTGTGTGTATGGACAGCATTACAGGAAGACCTTCCTCTTGTGTGTATGGACAGCATTACAGGAAGACCTTCCTCTTGTGTGTATGGACAGCATTACAGGAAGACCTTCCTCTTGTGTGTATGGACAGCATTACAGGAAGACCTTCCTCTTGTGTGTATGGACAGCATTACAGGAAGACCTTCCTCTTGTGTGTATGGACAGCATTACAGGAAGACCTTCCTCTTGTGTGTATGGACAGCATTACAGGAAGACCTTCCTCTTGTGTGTATGGACAGCATTACAGGAAGACCTTCCTCTTGTGTGTATGGACAGCATTACAGGAAGACCTTCCTCTTGTGTGTATGGACAGCATTACAGGAAGACCTTCCTCTTGTGTGTATGGACAGCATTACAGGAAGACCTTCCTTTTGTGTGTATGGACAGCATTACAGGAAGACCTTCCTCTTGTGTGTATGGACAGCATTACAGGAAGACCTTCCTCTTGTGTGTATGGACAGCATTACAGGAAGACCTTCCTCTTGTGTGTATGGACAGCATTACAGGAAGACCTTCCTCTTGTCTGTATGGACAGCATTACAGGAAGACCTTCCTCTTGTGTGTATGGACAGCATTACAGGAAGACCTTCCTCTTGTGTGTATGGACAGCATTACAGGAAGACCTTCCTCTTGTGTATGGGCAGCATTACAGGAAGACCTTCCTCTTGTGTGTATGGACAGCATTACAGGAAGACCTTCCTCTTGTGTGTATGGACAGCATTGCAGGAAGACCTTCCTCTTGTGTGTATGGACAGCATTACAGGAAGACCTTCCTCTTGTGTGTATGGACAGCATTACAGGAAGACCTTCCTCTTGTGTATGGGCAGCATTACAGGAAGACCTTCCTCTTGTGTGTATGGACAGCATTACAGGAAGACCTTCCTGTTGTGTGTATGGACAGCATTACAGGAAGACCTTCCTCTTGTGTGTATGGACAGCATTACAGGAAGACCTTCCTCTTGTGTGTATGGACAGCATTACAGGAAGACCTTCCTCTTGTGTGTATGGACAGCATTACAGGAAGACCTTCCTCTTGTGTGTATGGACAGCATTACAGGAAGACCTTCCTCTTGTGTGTATGGACAGCATTACAGGAAGACCTTCCTCTTGTGTGTATGGACAGCATTACAGGAAGACCTTCCTCTTGTGTGTATGGACAGCATTACAGGAAGACCTTCCTCTTGTGTGTATGGACAGCATTACAGGAAGACCTTCCTCTTGTGTGTATGGGCAGCATTACAGGAAGACCTTCCTCTTGTGTTTATGGGCAGCATTACAGGAAGACCTTCCTCTTGTGTGTATGGACAGCATTACAGGAAGACCTTCCTCTTGTGTGTATGGACAGCATTACAGGAAGACCTTCCTCTTGTGTGTATGGACAGCATTACAGGAAGACCTTCCTCTTGTGTGTATGGACAGCATTACAGGAAGACCTTCCTCTTGTCTGTATGGACAGCATTACAGGAAGACCTTCCTCTTGTGTGTATGGACAGCATTACAGGAAGACCTTCCTCTTGTGTGTATGGACAGCATTACAGGAAGACCTTCCTCTTGTGTGTATGGACAGCATTACAGGAAGACCTTCCTCTTGTGTGTATGGACAGCATTACAGGAAGACCTTCCTCTTGTGTGTATGGACAGCATAACAGGAAGACCTTCCTCTTGTGTGTATGGACAGCATTACAGGAAGACCTTCCTCTTGTGTGTATGGACAGCATTACAGGAAGACCTTCCTCTTGTGTGTATGGACAGCATTACAGGAAGACCTTCCTCTTGTGTGTATGGACAGCATTACAGGAAGACCTTCCTCTTGTGTGTATGGACAGCATTACAGGAAGACCTTCCTCTTGTGTGTATGGACAGCATTACAGGAAGACCTTCCTCTTGTGTGTATGGACAGCATTACAGGAAGACCTTCCTCTTGTCTGTATGGACAGCATTACAGGAAGACCTTCCTCTTGTGTGTATGGACAGCATTACAGGAAGACCTTCCTCTTGTGTGTATGGACAGCATTACAGGAAGACCTTCCTCTTGTCTGTATGGACAGCATTACAGGAAGACCTTCCTCTTGTGTGTATGGACAGCATTACAGGAAGACCTTCCTCTTGTGTGTATGGACAGCATTACAGGAAGACCTTCCTCTTGTGTGTATGGACAGCATTACAGGAAGACCTTCCTCTTGTGTGTATGGACAGCATTACAGGAAGACCTTCCTCTTGTGTGTATGGACAGCATTACAGGAAGACCTTCCTCTTGTGTGTATGGACAGCATTACAGGAAGACCTTCCTCTTGTGTGTATGGACAGCATTACAGGAAGACCTTCCTCTTGTGTGTATGGACAGCATTACAGGAAGACCTTCCTCTTGTGTGTATGGACAGCATTACAGGAAGACCTTCCTCTTGTGTGTATGGGCAGCATTACAGGAAGACCTTCCTCTTGTGTTTATGGGCAGCATTACAGGAAGACCTTCCTCTTGTGTGTATGGACAGCATTACAGGAAGACCTTCCTCTTGTGTGTATGGACAGCATTACAGGAAGACCTTCCTCTTGTGTGTATGGACAGCATTACAGGAAGACCTTCCTCTTGTGTGTATGGACAGCATTACAGGAAGACCTTCCTCTTGTCTGTATGGACAGCATTACAGGAAGACCTTCCTCTTGTGTGTATGGACAGCATTACAGGAAGACCTTCCTCTTGTGTGTATGGACAGCATTACAGGAAGACCTTCCTCTTGTGTGTATGGACAGCATTACAGGAAGACCTTCCTCTTGTGTGTATGGACAGCATTACAGGAAGACCTTCCTCTTGTGTGTATGGACAGCATAACAGGAAGACCTTCCTCTTGTGTGTATGGACAGCATTACAGGAAGACCTTCCTCTTGTGTGTATGGACAGCATTACAGGAAGACCTTCCTCTTGTGTGTATGGACAGCATTACAGGAAGACCTTCCTCTTGTGTGTATGGACAGCATTACAGGAAGACCTTCCTCTTGTGTGTATGGACAGCATTACAGGAAGACCTTCCTCTTGTGTGTATGGACAGCATTACAGGAAGACCTTCCTCTTGTGTGTATGGACAGCATTACAGGAAGACCTTCCTCTTGTCTGTATGGACAGCATTACAGGAAGACCTTCCTCTTGTGTGTATGGACAGCATTACAGGAAGACCTTCCTCTTGTGTGTATGGACAGCATTACAGGAAGACCTTCCTCTTGTCTGTATGGACAGCATTACAGGAAGACCTTCCTCTTGTGTGTATGGACAGCATTACAGGAAGACCTTCCTCTTGTGTGTATGGACAGCATTACAGGAAGACCTTCCTCTTGTGTGTATGGACAGCATAAGGTAAGCCTGGGTTGGTCCACCCAACTACATGCCCAGTGAGCCACTGACCTTGACCCAGTATGCATGTTTATGGGCGCAGATATACGCTTGTTCCAGGAGAGTTGTGCTGAATGGCCTGTTGAGAAGCCGAGCAGGTTACACTTCCTGAACGAAATCTGCAATGGCAGCCTACTTGTTTCTTGACTCCAGATGAGAGACTGAGGCTGCCATTGCTGATCATCCTATAAACGGGCCGCGCTGGTGAGAAAAAAGTGAGCCGCTTGTAAGACATGCTCTTGGTCAGTGGCTCACTAAGCAGTAGCACCAGTGTGTCTGGTAGCTGTATACCTCTTGTAGTGTGGGCTCGCATTGCATGTTGGGAGACCCTCCTTACCTTATATTGTCAGTGGGCTTGTAAAGTACAATTCAGCTTGACTAGTCGGATGTCTGTCAACCTGAAAGCAATGCTTTTGTGGGATATGTTTATGCCTTAACTTAAAATACATGGACAGTCCAGCTGCATGTGTGATCTGACTGATGTTGAAGGCCGAGATGGCAATATGCAGCATTTGTAACTTGGGATACCGCAAAGGCTTTTCTGAGCAGCTGAAAATAAGTGCAGCATGCTGTGAGCCATTGTCGGCGCTTGCATATTCCCACGCAGGTTAATGGGCGCCATGTTATTTATCTGCACCAAAAATCTTGGTGCTGTGAATAAGTTCCAGGCAGTAATTACAAATGAGCTCAGGCATGTGCCTGTGGTGAGGTTTCCTGCCGGCAGGGAGCAGGAGATAGGTTTGGGAAAGATGTCCTCTGCCATTTGTAGGGTAAGTCCGATATGAATGTTTGGAGGTCAGGGCAAATCTGGCTTCCCAAAACCGCATCTGACTGTCTGCGGTAACAGGAGAAATAAAGCACTTCTAAATATTTCTCTTTTTTTCTTTCATTGTAGTTGTAGTGAAGACAAATCTTCGAGCTGGAATCCCTCAAATAACCTTTGACAATGAAGGTAAGTTTTTGTTTCTTTTTTTATTACGTTTCAGAAACTAATGATAGTTAATGGCAGCTGTTACATTAAGGGGCTGCCCTGTGTTATTTTCTTGTCCTGTGATTCCTATAGCCATGTTTGGGTTTGGTTTTCATCTAGCGTCATTTTTCTTCTGTGGTGACTTAAGGAAAAAGTGGGGATGATCTCTCTAATTGGGTCAAAAATGGAAGAAATGTTTGGGGGTGTTCTGCACTTCCTGTGCACAGGGACCTGTCAGTCGGGAAGGGGAATATGCTGAACTTGTGTGAGGCAAGAGGACTGTTAGTAAGCCAATGAAGGGAGGGGGGCTTTTCCGGAAATTTGTAAGTCCCCTTTCAGAAAAAAAACTTTCGAATATCACTCCGCCGGTCTCTGTGTGTCCGCCACTGAGAATGACACAAAGCAGCGCCCCCCTGGTCCGTGCACGCTCCCGCTGCCAATTCACATGGAGCACACATGGAGCAGGGGGATGCGGATCTGTGCTCTCAGGCAAGATGGCGGCCGCCAGGATCCAGAGTGCTGGAGGAGCAGTGCTGGCCAGAGCATTAGGTAAGGGCTCTTTGTAACATCTTAGGTTAGGGTGACAGGGCGGGGGGTCTGGAACTTTGCTTGAAAACCTGGGTCTGTTTTTAATGATGAGCTCGCCCCTACTTTCTGTCTCGTCCTACTAGCAGTGGGTGTCTATTGGTAAAACACATGGCAGCTAAAGGGTGACAGCGGGTCTAATGCAGTTACATTGTATTTGTAGATGGAAAATAATTATGTTTAATATTTTTCTGTCAGTCCTCCACCAGTGCTTCTAGCTCTCAAATCCCCCCTATGGGTCCCTCCTCTTTAGTCTCTAACCGCAGACTTTTTGAGACGTCCTTGGCATCTGTGCTGATTTGTACCCAGACTTAGGTGTATTGAACTGAATGGTGAAGCCTGCTGGTTGGCTTTTCAGGCACATCCGGTCTACTGGCCGTCTATTTCCCACATGAGTGAGAGCAATGCATCTGGGTTTGGCTTTATAGTTAAAGTGGATATCTGACTAAAAATTAACAACACTTTCTATACTTTCCTGACCTCCAGCAAGGTCGATCCCATGCAACCCCGGTTGCTGAAGAACTGCCATTCTTCTGCTGTCAGCTCTGATGCTGTCCTTTAGCTCCCTGATTGAGTTCTGTGTTCACCCCTGCTTCCACGTACAAAGCATTTTTTTTTTGCCCGGACTAACCATTTGAAACTACCTTTAATGGGTAAATATAAGGCTCTGTTATTACTGGTTACTCTACTGTCCTTTCTAGTTATTAAAGTGGACCCATCCCTGCTGCTGCTGGCCCTGGGGTCTAAATGGCCCACTAGGCAAATTGGGATGCCCCCCGGGGCAAGAACCTAGCACCAGGATAGTCAAAAAGCCACTTTTAAGTCACTAGGTTAGCTGCCTTGCTTTGCGATCTGGCCGCTTTCTGCATTGCCTGAGCCAAGCCCCTGACGCACAAAAATGGTGGTCTGCGACATTCTGGCTTCTGGGGGAGTTTGACGGCACAGACATTGTACTTTTTATTTACAAAAGATTTTGGTGAACTAAAAGCTAGTACAAGCGTAAAAAAAAATAAATCCAATTTGTTTTACTAAGATCTAATATATTGGGCTAGCATCTAAATTGCACCATATAGATTTAATTGGATCAAATTAGAGCAAATTCATGTGCCCATATTAATAAAGCATTTGCCTTGATTCAGGAAGAGTTGAAAAAAATTCTCATGGTAGTAAAAAAAAATAAAAATCACTTTGGGGTTGATTCACAGCCAGGTGAGAATTCTCACATTTTTTATTTTTAGGAGAGAAATCTGAAATTGACTTTCATTGTCTACCTTGGGGCTGATTCAGAACCAGGAGAAAATTTACACCCGTGGACAATGAAAGTGAATGGCAGTTTTCTCTCCTAAGTTGAGAATCCTCACCTGGCTCTGAATCAACCCCCTTTATGAAACAAAAAAACTGCTGCTGAATCACCAGCTAGGACAGTGAAGCAGATGGCACTTTTTACTACAGTGTAAAAGGTTCACTACTATTCATAGGAGTAAAAAAAAGAACCATTGACTCATAATTTCTTCTTAGCAGGTGTTTCGGCAGCATTGAAATTCTCAGGCTTTTTTCTCATGAAGTGAATTTTTTACTACCATGCAAATTTTCTTAAACTCTTACTGAATTGAGACCCTTGTTTTTTTCCCCCAGCCTATTAAAGGGGAACAAACCGGTGGCTGGCCTGAAATCTAAAAGATTCCAGGGCCGGCTGCTGGCTTTCCCCTGGGATGCCCGGCTGCGTGAAACCCCCCCAGGGCACCCATACATACTCGACTTTCCCAGGTTCAGTGGCGCATGCTCGACTTTCCCAATGAGAGCCGCCCGCTGAACTGATGTAAATTGTCAGGCGGCTCTTGTTGTTAATGTGGAGCATGCGCTGCTGCATCCCCTGTATCCCCGGAGTCGTGCGTGCACTCCTGCCCCAGCCCAGCCCCATATTATAGTCCATGCGAGGCATTTACTAAAAGGGGTAAACCCAGCAAATGGCTCTCATTGGCTGAGCTCCCACACATTTGCCGTTGGACCAAGGAGAGGTGCATTTAACTGTGCGAACTGGTGTCCAAACTAGGGCATCCTGATGGGGGCGGAACAATACCTGGTAAGGTCAAAATCCCAGGTTTTGTTCCGCTTTGATTCCTATTTTTTTCTTTGGCCTCAGATGCCCTTAAACAGTTTTTGTTTAGCTCTGCTTCTGTTGAGCCTGCCCTTTATAGAGGAACTTCGGAGACCCTGGAGTTTTAAAGTGGACCAACACCCTGAGGTGATCGGCCAGGGAATCTATAAGATTCCCGGGCCGATCACCTCACATGCCGCGGGACATCCGAGATCGGGATGTCCCGCGGGGTGTAAAACCCCCGAAAAACCTTACCTCTCCAGCCGCTGCTTCCGCCACCTCACTCGCGCTCCTCTAGACGTGCGCGCGCCCGCGCCGGCCGTCTCTGAATGGCCGACGCGCACACGTCAAGAGTGACGCGCGGGAGGCGCCGACGGGCAAGCTGCTTGTCCGTCGCTGTCAATCAGCTTGTCCGTCGGCGGTAAGGTAAGTTTTTTGGGGCTTTCTGGGGGGTTTCACACAGCGGGGCACCCCCGATCGGGGTGCCCCGGGGAAGTGGACCAATACCCAGGATAGTCAAAATCCTGGGTGTTGGTCCACTTTAAAGACTCCTGGGCCGTCGGGGTTCCTGTCCTTGGGGCTTCCCGAATTGGGATGCCCCACAGTGTGAAACACCCCTAGATGGACTTGTCTTCTTCCGAGCTGGCGCTATCGTTATTTTGCCCAATTTCAAGCCCAGTGGATTACGTGGATTTATTTTTTAAACAAACCATCTTTTTCTAGTGGCCAAATAGGAAGTACAGTTCCATTCACCCAAAGGCAAATGTCTTTTTAAAATTTAATGGGCCTTTTTATGGTTGTGCAGCTTTTTCCATGTAACATATGTTAGCATGTATATATAAAGATCAGGTCAAGGAAAAGTGGATCGGCTGCCAAGGTTAAATAAGACCTGTCCCTTGCATGGTGGGAGGGGGCGGGGGTGCAGGATGGCTTTTCTTTAGTCTCTCTGGGGAAATACTTTGCTGGGAGGGTGTGGGTCTGCTTTATCCAGTTAATCTCCTGTGAAACCTGATTGGGTGCTCTGGTAAAATGTCCTTCTTTGTTTTACTTCTGCTTGACCTGGCACTACTTATGTGTATGTATTACTTTCTAGCACAGACCTCGGTGTCGTGCAATGTGCTGTAGTGGCCGGTGGCTTCCGCTACCCTACTGTTACTTGTCATTTTATTACATGAAGCTCTCTCAGTGACAAGTAAGACTACTGATCAGCAATTGTCTAGATCTTTCAAACAAGCACTGTTCCTGTCAATGTCAGAATGAAACTGCTTTACCTTTCTGCGGCACCTGTACAGAAGTTGGAGAACAAGTTTCTGCAGCTTCCATGCTTCCCTAACGCTGGCAATGTATAGAAGCTTGTGTATTTTCCTCCGGGCTCCGGGTGGGTGCTGTGTTTTGTTGCTGCTGGTTGTGTCACTGGTTTGCACATGGTGTTGAGCATACAAAATTGGGTTTCGTTTTTTCTATTAGGGGAAATAAAGATTAGCACACAGTGACACCGTTCAAAAAATCCCATAGTTTAACCATACCAATATGCTTGGATACAAGCATATTAAGGAGATAGTCGGCAACCGTACACAGGAACACAAAGACAACTGATGCCCCCTTCTCCAGGAGTAATAAAAGTAAATAACATCTTCTGATAAGCACAGGGGGGTTCAGGTCCACTATTGTTCCCGTGGGTCACTTGGTGGCTCCAGGGAAGGTTGGTGGATCCTCTATTACCTTATATTCATTCACTGTCATTTTTTAAGATGATTTATGTTACAAATGTGCCACCAAGTGACCAACGGGAACCTTAGTGGACCCCCCCCCCCCCCCCCCCTGTGCTTTCCAAATTTAGCCCATAGCGCCAGCAACACCTTATCACCACTATTACCTAGAAATGACTGACTGCTATGCACAACGACCAGAAACAAACCCCCTTTTCCCTTCCTCCCTTCTTCTTCTGATAAGATATATAATTTGTCTGTGCAGGAGTTTTCTAATATATATACTTTAAGACAAGACACTGTGTGTGTGTGTGTGTGTGTGTGTGTGCGCGTGTGTGTGCGTGTGCGCGCGCGCGTGTGCGGCACAGGGGGTGCTCATTTGCTGTCTGTACCTGTCTGTTTCTGGGAAAGGGGGGTAAATCACACCACAGGGTCACAGATCAAGATAAAATAACATTCAGTTGAAATAACCTCAATCCATTTGATCATAATAATTGCTGTTGTAGACTGTGAATATAAGATAAGGGGGAGGTGATATTGCTGACAGTCATTTTAAAGCTGTTTTTACAGCACCAGTTTGAGTTCTGTAATGTGCAGCCCATTTGTAACTTGTAAATTTGTTTTCTAAATGATCAGACCCATGACTGAGTGACTTGATACATCGACTTTGTACTTTATAGTGCCATTGTACTGTGTTTGCTCTAGGAAGAAAAAAAAAATAAGGCGATACTTGTATACCGGCTGTATAAATATAAACTTACAAGAAAACTGATGCGCGCAGCTAAATATCCTCAGCCTGAAATGTTCCCGCTTATTTCTTTATTTTCTACAGTGTTCTGTATAGTAGGGCTTGTGTGGAGCAAGTGAATCACAAATGCTATTTGGTCAGCACTCCTTAAAAATTACAATGCTTTAATGAAAATCCGTATAAAAACATCCCAAAATAGAAAAGACAGCTTTAAAAACAGATAATAGAACCCGATGGAGATAGAAAGTCTCACGTGCTAACGCGTTTCGGACTGAGAGGGGTCCTTATTCATAGATAAGTGAGTCAATCCATAATTGCATTTAAATAGGCCACTAAATTATGAGCACTTACCCCACACCGTCTGTGCGTCTCTCGCGCCACAATCGCAGCCCCCACGCGGCGCGCGCACCGGACTCGCCTACCGGAAGCTCACCTGCAGGCAGCCGACATGGTCCACCAATCGGGAGCGACGGGAGCGCGTCACACGGGAGCACGTCAGCTGACACGACGGGAGCGCATCACACACGCAAGGACGAAGGTCACTGGGAGGAGACGCGCGCTCCGTCGGAGGAAAGCTGGCGCGTCATGGGGTCCACGTCGCTGCACACACTGGCGGTCTCCATAGCAACGAGAACGCTACGAGCATCGAAGAGGGGGCCGAGACCCGCGGCACCAGAGACACAGAGAACGCGGGCAAATGTATACATAATATGATTATAAAGAAGTAGATAACTGTGTGGCATACAATTAAAAAAACTAATCAGAAAGCGTATTGCCCAATCAATACATGCAATCATTGAGCATTACACAAAACAATCAAATATTAACATGTATCAATAAACACTGATATACACATTTATAAAATATGCCTGCCCATGTAATAATTGTATAAAATGATGACGAATTAATTACTCACATTAATACATGTTTAGACGCCCACTAGATGCTCCTGAGGTGAATCCACACAAATAATAATCTCGTAATTAAGACCCCTATTGAATACTCCTAGAGTGTATCCAAACATCTTATAATCTAATGATTATGGTACCATATATACTCTAAAAAGCATACACATAGCCTAAATAACGAACCAATGTATAAAGTATAAACAATATTATTTCTAAAGGAGGGGAGAAAAATGGGAAGAGAGAAGGGAAGAAGAAAAAAGAATATATAAGTATAAACCACAAATAACAAATAACAAAAATTATAACAAGCCATGCAAAAGACAAAAAACAAAAAAGATTGGGGAAAAATTAAGACAAAAAGGGGGGACTCATCGATCTGTTATAAATGAAATGTCCCACTTATGGTTAAGCCCCTTTGGAAATCGGGTGCCCAAGGTGTAAATCCAAAATGCTTCACGTGCTAAAAGTTTCTGTCTAATATCTCCACCCCCAGGACCCAAGTTGACTTTTTCTATGGCGCTAATTTTTAGGCGAATCGCCTCTCCCTTGTGTGGAGCAAGCACTGGCTCACTTTGGGGTGGGGGTATTATGCTTTGCTGTATTGTTATCAATATCTTTTTACTGCAGATCCTATCCTCCTTCCTTTTTATTTCCAGTATTTGTCAGACTGGTCAGTGGTGGTTGGGGGGTGAGGTAGGCTAAGACATGCTTTAGTTGCGAGTGATATTACAACGTTGGTCAATCTTGCTCTTCTTTGTTGACAAGACTGAGAATTCTCTTCTAGGCCCTGATTTACTAAAATACCTGCAACAGAAAGGTAAAAACGCAGTCATGTGGTAGTATTGAGGATTTCAGAGTAGATGTGTCACGACAACACACTTCATTCACTGCAAGTCTTTTATTTTAGTAAAAGGGGGGGTTTCATGAAAAGAGAGACCTTTTCAAGGCTATAGAGTAGAATATTCTGTTTTTTTTTTTTTGTTTCTTATTGCTCATTGGTGCTCTGAAATGCCCAGAAATGGATGAAAATGCCTCAGCCCTGTTCTCACCTCAGACTACTCCTTATTTAGGACTAATCTGTATGTATTTGACCTTGCTTCTTTCTTTTCAGGCAGCAGATGAGCCTGCCTACCTAACTGTGGGAACTGATGTCAGCGCTAAATACCGGGGTGCCTTCTGCGAGGCAAAGATTAAAACTGTAAAACGTCTGGTGAAAGTCAAGGTATGTTACTCAATTTATATAATACCGTTCTGTCTTTAATCGTTTACTGTGCCTTTTTAGTTTTAATTGGAGGTGTTGCATCCAATTTCAAAGATGCATCCCAAAAGCTTGTTAGGTTGCATTTTCAACAACAGGTGAGGGGTGGTCCCCCGTTGAAAAGTTTTGGAACCTTTGCTTCTTTCTTGATACATGACGACAGGTTTTCCATTGCTGTTCTAAGGTGATTTTTGTTGGGAGGTGTTGGGAGGAAAAAAGGGGATTTCCTTGGGTATACTTTGGGAGATGGTTTGGAGGGTCTTGTTCAGGGGTATAGGCGCTCCTGACCTAGATCAGGAATTCTAACAAGTAAGTTTGGGTTTAGTTCCTCCCCAGTAGGAGGGAACCAAGGGTGCGCCTATTTGCCCCATAAAATAAAAAAAAGGAATAACCTTACACAAAATTCTTCTGTTCTAAGGTGAACCTGGCTGCACAGTCACTTCATTTGCCCTCAGCCTGCTTTTAAAAGCCTAGTTATTTAACTATGGGGTCGATTCTGAGCCTGGTGAGAAAACTCGCTTCTTTTTTAGGAGAGAAAATCAGCCATTGACTTTCATTGTCTATTGAGTGTAAATTTTCACCTGGCTCTGAATCTGCCCCAAGGTAGACAATGAAAGTCAATAGAAATGTTCTCTCCTAAAAAAGAGTAAGTTTTATTACCAGGCTCTGAATCAACCCTTATGTTAAAGAAGCCCTATCGCAAAAAAAAATGGGCCAATGATAAAAATTCATATAAATATGCTGGATGGGGGAAAGGAGAGGTCACCCAGCACCAAGATATATACAGCCAGGCTTGTTTCTTTTAGAAGCCAGGCTTCTGATGCACTAAACTTGTCACCCTTGGATTTTATTTCTGCCAGGAGAAGAAAATCACCAGCTTGGCTGGAGTTTGATTCAGTTGGGTGTATGTGACCCCCTCCTCTCATTAGCCAATGCATTTATATGGATTTTGAATATTACACAGTTTTGCGATAGTGCTCCTTTAAGATGGGATGTTGCACATGTTCCTGTTAGCACCCATGTGGTTACTGTTAGCTTAGGTGTTTGTACCTCTCTAAATAGTGAGAAAGCCTGGAGTTATCCCAGTTTTCTATTCTTACTTGTGAAGCTCGGAGACTCGTGGGATCGGTAGTTCTACTTTAGTTTGTAGAGACCCAAATCTGCTAACCTACATGCAGAATAATTAGCAAACCTGTCCCAGAGATTGCAGATTAACCAATTCTGGGGAGGGTCAGGAGATGGGAGGTTACTGCCTAGATATGATTCGCCACTATTGCAGGACTATACATGAATTTACCATTCTTTGGCAAAGTAAACCTGTCACCACAGCAGAACTAGCCTAACACCTCCATTTTGTCATAGTCCAGAGTGGCAAGCTAAGGTCAGCATTGGTTAGGCATTGCTTGAGCTACACTGGCACTTCTTTATTGTGATAAATAAGGAGAGACTTGTTACAGTGGATCCCCCTCCCCCAACAAACCCCAATAAGGGATCACAACAATCCCAGGCCCCAGCAGATTGCCCAAAACCCACCCTGGGAACCAGGCGCTATAGTCACAGCTTCCAGGCCTGCCGAGTCTATAACGGGGACATTGTTACATTGATGATGATGTTGTCGCTTAGGATCCCCAGGGATCGGCAACTGCAGAAGCTCGCTATACAGCGCTTCACTTTCATAGAAGTTTCTAAAATGCTGTGACCAGCTGAGTTTTTACTCCCCCCCCCCCCCCCCCCCTTTTTTTTTTCCTTTTATAATCCAAATGTGGCTTAGCGGGTGGGAGGAGAAATGTTAGGTACATTTTAAACTCAATACTAAAGTGGACTAAACCAGTAGCAAGAGGAAAAATTGCTTTTGGTCCACCATTAGACAGGCGCCCTGGGAGACTCTCTGAGGTAATGCTTGTGAGAGAGATATTGGTCTAAACCTGGTCACCCGTAATGCATACCTTGCCATGACGCATGTCCGGCTGGTGGCGGCGGCGGCAGCATCTTGTTCATCCCTCTAGTCTGAACGTGGCCATGCCCACTGGAACTGAATAGGACATGTCCTGAGGAAGTGACGTGAATGACGTCACGCAACGCGTAGATGGTAGGGGCAGTGGGCTGGCGGTCGTTTGGTTATGTGAGTGTATTCTTTGCTTGAATTGGGGTCAGCATTTCTGAGTCCTCCCTGGCTTGTCCTTCATTGGTGGTAGTATTGTTATTAGATTTTGGCTATAGGCCTGAATAGGGTCTAGTACACTATATGTAAATGGGGTGAATATGTATTATTTGTATATATATATATATAATATATTATATATATATATTATATATTTGATATTGAATTATGTTGGCTGTATATTGATTGTGTATTAGCACTTTTTGCACTGTAGCACTTTAGGTTTATTGCATTTTAGCTAGGAGATATATTATGTACTGTAAATATATTAATTATAACTGCCATTTCCACTGCCCCCAGAAGTGTGGTTCTCTTCCTTATTGAACCTTATTGTTGTGTTTTTAGTGTTTTTAATTCATGTCTAGTGTCTGTAGTTATGTGACTTGATCATTAATAAAATAAAGCATTTTTAAATTGGCAGTGGTGCCATACTGTGGTGGGTGTTGAGGAAGGAGTGGGACCTTCCCCATAGTGTGTCATCTATTTATCTGCATGTCCAAAAAAGCTTACGAGTTATATATAACTGGCGGCTGGCCTCACAGCACATGCCCGGACTCTCATCCAATGAGAGCTGTTTGCCTTGACTATGTCATTCAGCAAATGGCTCTCATGGTGGTCAATGCTGCCGGGGAGAACAACGAGAGCCGTTTGCTGAATGATGGTAGATGGCTCTCATTGGACGAGGGCCCACACATGCGTCCTTGGAGAAGTAGATTAGTGTTGGCGTAACAAAGTGTGAAGTGAGCAGCGTTGTATTGTTCCCACACCTATAAGACCACTCATTTCCCAATGTCCTTCTATTTACAGGTTACACTGAAACAAGATAACTCCACCCAGCTGGTGCAGGATGACCAAGTTAAAGGCCCCTTACGGGTATGTAGTATGATTTATAAATCTTATATATTGAAAAAACTTTTGGCATAAAGAAAAGTGCAGGCATGCATTGACAGTCAGGATGGAGAGCTGGCACCATAGCTGGTTTCTCTAACTTCCAGGCCAACATGGCCACTTTGAGGCAGATCACTGGATAGCCAGTAGTAGGTGCCAGCTTTTGACCAGCGCTATCCAACCCTACTGGCTTTAATAATTTGACTGTACTAGGCATATGCATTAAAGCGACCCACTCCTATTTTCTACATAATGGGTATATGGCGGCATTGTGACAGGCCTCTGCAAAATGCAGCCCTACAATTGGTTTGTGGTGGTTACTTAGGCCGGCGTCGCGTTCCCATTCTTTTCCACATGTTCCTCCTAATAAACAGACTATTGGCTGAGATCTTCTTTTGTGTTGGCCTTAAAGCGATTATCCGTGGAAAAAAAAGTACACACACATTACTTGCCTCTCATTCTCCCACAGCACCCAGAATGGTCACTAGTGAATTGAAATTTACCTAGGAAATCAGGTCTTGCAACATGCAAGCACACAAATGAACTGGTGGATTAGAATCTACCTTCTCACAGTGCTTGTAAAGTGTCAGTAGGTTGAGGGACCCAGTTCCCGAGTTCTGATAAGTCTCAGCTTACCAGAGACCATTTGGGCTTCTGCGGGAGATAAGAGGCAGTTATAGGCTTTTGTTTGGTGCCTGGACAAGCACTTTAAGGTGCACCAAAACCCACCGCGATCAAGACCCTTCCCCCGGCGCATCCAAAATCGGGATGCCCCATTGTGTGAAACCCCCCAGGTCGCCCTATACACTTACCTTGCTTTCCGGTCCAAAGGTGTGAGTCGCAGCTGCATCCCCGCTTTCCCTCTAGTAGGGTGTGTGCCCGCACTAGGCATTTGTGAATGGCCAGCACGGCACGCTCCCTGTTAGAGGGAAGTGGGGGTGTGTGGCCGCCAGCTTGCTCGGAGCCGCTGGCTTAGACAAAGCCTTAGACAACGTGGCTTCAGCGGCTCCGAACTCGCTGATTGGACGAGTGGCCGCACTTGCGCCGTAGGATCGGGAAGAGTTGAGTTACCTTCAGGGATCTGGGGGGTTCACTCATCGGGGCACCCCTGACTGGGGAAAAACTCAGGATAGTCAAAATCCTGGGTTTTAGGTCCACTTTTAGCATCCACTGTAGGCAACTGTAGATGCCCCCTGCCCTATTCCCCCCCCCCCCCCCCAAAAAGAAAAAGTGTCCCCATTCACAGAGGCTGGAGTTTTTTAGATTCCAGGGTCGGCCAGGAAAGGGTTTTGGTCTAATGTGACTTGCCCGTTCCTCCCATCAGTGACTGGGGATGTGACCTGGAGTTAGAAGGGAAACATGCTGTTGGCCTCTATGAAAAGGGTAACAGGGCTGTGGGAAGTTATGAGAATCTGGGGAATAAGCTCCCTACCTATTTCTGATGGCCCAGTGTTTGGAATGCCAGGTGGTCGGTACATGGGCAGCATTACTGCAGGATGTGCCTGTTGAATGATGCCAAGCAGCCGGATAGGAAGTCTGGAGTATGTTTAATTATGTGTTCCCTCTGTACTCAGGTTGGAGCTACAGTGGAAATGAAAGCCCCTGATGGGTCGTCACAGGAAGCCGTTGTGAGCAAGCTGACAGATGCCAGCTGGTATACTGTGGGTGAGTATTAGCAACACACATAAAAATCTGAGTGCTGAGAGCATAATCACAATATTGCTTTACTAACCTACTGATTCCCAAACCTGTCACACATATGAAGTATACATTAATTGAATCCAGTTACAGGTTAGGAGGAATCCGTTATGGGAACATAAGCTTGTTCTAAAACCAATACTTCTTTGTAGCGCTACATAGAATGGCGCGAGTTTAGTAACATGTTGGAGGTCCTTTTACTATTGGTGACCCTATTTAGAAGTTCTAGCTTCATTTCCTATTTGGTCATCAAAAACCAAGTAGTCTATATTGCAAAAAGTCTGAATGTCACCCTAGCCGAAAGGTGGGGATTAGGACACAGCTGGGGTTACTGTGCCACTTTGGTTATTTTGACACCCATGTTTTCTCCCTTGTCCTTCAGGACACCCGCACAGAGAGAGAGCTTCTTCCCCTATAGAGGAAACACAACTGGAACAAGTTTAAAAGCCTCACCCCAGTCCTCAGTATTGTGTTTCCTCCCTAGGAGAAGGACCGCTGGAACAACGGCCAGTTTGTTTTAATTTTTAGTTTTTTTTTTTTTTTTTTTTTTTTTACACCCCAGGCGACCCTGGGGAGGTGCTTGCCAACCCCCTGGCTTTACTCCCACAGGACAGCGGCCCTTGGTCAGAGGGTCCACTGGAGCACCACATCACTGGTCAGAACCCCCAGACTCTACACTGCTGGAGGTCGGGGAAGGCAGTTTACTGTAGCAGCATCTCCGGAGGAGGGGGGCGAAACCTACCGGGCGCCGTTGGTGACGACTTCTGAGCCAGGAGTTCACTTCGGCCGGAACCACATGCGTTCCAAATGCATGCCTATTGTATGTATATAACACCCTCAGCGTTTTACTAATCGGTATTCCTTTTCTCTCAGCCTCCTTCATCTAAAAAGGAGAAAGAGACAGTCTATTTTCACGGTCAAGAATCTCTTGGCCCAGCACGATTGGATGATCAGTATCGATCTCCAAGACCTCTATTTACCCATCCCAATTTGGCCAGGTCACTGCATCTTCATTGGGGAGCATCAGGTCTCCTTCAGAAGGATTTTATCAATCTTGGGGTTAATGACCTCCACCATCCCAGCCATCACATGGGCACAGCTGCACTCCAGGCCACTGCAAGGTTTTCTACTTCAGACCTGGGATCACTCTCCACCTCTGTGGAGCAGACTACCACCCTCCCAGCAGGAATCAAGAACTTCCTCTGGTGGTGGATGGATCCTGCAGTCCTGCAGGCAGGATGCCTCTGGAGACAGTCAAATCCTATAGTCATCACCACGGATGCCAGTGGTTGGGGAGCACACCTGGACTTCCACCACACACAGGTGATCTGGTCCAGAGAATTGAGGCCCAGATCCTCAAATTTCAGAGAGCCTAAAGCAGTACAGGAACCTCTGAATCACTTAAAATCCCCTTTTAAACAACAAAGACATCGAGCTTCGGTCGGACAACATGATGACCATGGCTTATCTAAAAAGTCAGGGGGCACCAGATCAGAAGCTGTCTTTTTCTGGGGCCTCTACAGTTTTTGATCAGATCCTTGTCAGCAGTTCCTAAACTCTGTAGCGGACTTTCTGAGCAGGCTTCTGGTCAGGCAGTCAGAGTGGAGCCTAAATCCACAGATCTATCAAATATTGTAAAGCAGGCGGGGCAAACCAGAGATAGATCTGTTCGTGTCCACAACAAATTCAAAATGTCATCATTTTTTCTCAATGAGTTGGTGGGTGGGGTCCTGGGAGTAGACGCTCCCAACCTTGGAGATTTCAACTTGCCTATGCCTTCCCTCCAACTCGAATCCTGCCACAGGTGCTTCACAAGATGGCTTTGGAGCAAAGCAAAGTTTGTATTAATCACACCAGCCTGGCCAAGGCACAAGAAGACCCATGTGAACTACCTCTAATTCCAGACCTGCTTATTTAGGATCCAGTGCTTCACCCAATTCTCCGGCCTGGATCCTGAACGGATTATATTAAAAATAAAGGGTCTCTTTAAAAAAAAAAAGTAGTCATGATGCTCCTAGATTCAAAGAAAATGACTACCAGAAAATCGACGCTAAAGTATGGAACCGTTTCAATTTATTCTGTGAATCAAACAGTTTGAAAGAGACACGATTGCGACAATACTTGAATTTCTACAAGAAGGCTTTGAACGTGGTTTAGCAGTAAGTACCCTAAAATCCCAGGCCTCAGCCTTATCTGTCTTCCTAGACAAAAAGACTACGTAATCTCTCCTTGGTCAACAGATTCTTTATTTCTGTAGTTCGGAAGAAACCTATACTTAACAATCTTGTCCTTCCTGGAGCTTAGTTCTTATCAAAGTCCTCATGAAGGGGTTAGCCAGACCTCCATTTGAACCTTTAGACGAGGCCACCAACAAGATCCTAACAATCAAATTAGGACTTCTTCTGGCCCTAACTTCAGCCAGGAGGGTTAGTGACTTATAGGCTCTATCCATCTGAGAGCCTTATTGCACCATCTTCCCAGACAGAATAATTCATAGGCCTGATCCCCTTATACCTGCCTAATGACTCCGTAGGTCAGATACATTTTTTTTATATCCTTTTCAGGAAGGAATAGAGGCTTGGCAGCATCTAAAGCTTCCCTAGCTAGGTGGCTTAGACAGGCAATCTTCCTAGCTTATACAACTATGAATACCACCCCGCCTTGCATCACTCTACTCTCCACATCATGGGCGGAGAAGTCAGGGGCTTCAATGGAGGAAATTTGTAAGGCACCTAAATGGTCATCTTCCTCGAACACTACAGGCTAGATTTATTATCTGACAAAGACCAGGCCTTCGGTCGAAGGGTCTTACAGGCAGTTTCCTATACCTAATTCTAAAGTACTTGCTTATCCTCTCCGTGGCTGTCCTGAAAGACTAAGGGAGAAAATCTTGTATTTCTACAAGTCCTGCAGGATGGCCCTTTTTACCCCCCTCTCCATATGTTAGGTCCTATGGTTCATCACCAATTAATACTTGTTTAATACTAAGGACTGGAGGGAAGGGGTGAGGCTTTTAAACTTGTTCCAGTTGTGATTCCTCTATAGGCGGAGGAGCTAGCTCTCTCCGTAGTTGTCCTGAAGGACTCATAGAAACGCCCTTACCAGTAAGACTAACGGGGTTTTTTTTTTTTGCACAGGGTCTGCATGTACATTTTTATAGAAGGTTGCACACATTTTTTAAATGCACTCTACTTATGCGACCGCATCCCTGGCATCTCATGTCTGAGATGTGCTTTGGGAGCCCAGGGATGCAGCCATACCCATCTTGCCGTGTCGGAGCTCTGTATACAAAACTGATTGGACTAGAGCCAGCGAATCCACAGTGGGATCACCAGATAGTTTAGTTTTAAGGGTAATCTGGGGGTTTTTACATAACTTGATTTTCCCAAATCGTGATGCCCCAGGGAAACAGAACAAAACCCAGGCATTGGTCCACTTTAAACCTGCTACTTATTTTGGTAAGATCTATAACTTATCCATTTCCTGGGGGGGTGGGGGGGGTACCCTGTTGGATCTTTCTGTCGCTAGGGGTCCTTGGCATGAAAAGGCTGAGAACCATTGGTGTAGACATCACAAAGGGCGCCCACATCGATCATCTATAAATATCCGTAGAAACTTGAAGGGTTAACTTTTCACATTCTACTTGTGAAATACATTCATCATAACAGTCAGTATGTTCTCTTCTTGTGCCATTCTTTTTGAATTACCCTGTAATATGTACTGGTCCTGATACACCCATGGATTTTCTGTAAATTTAACCTTCCACCTCTAGTGACCAAAAGTCAAGTGAAGCTGATTCCCCAGGTAATATTGTAGACTGAAAAAAACAATGCCATTTTTTAATCCTTCCCCCGCACTATAAGGGGGCAAAAAAGCCAAATAAAATACATGGAGCTTGTTATTCTCCTTACAAAGCTACTTTAAGCCCTCATCTCTTATGCCATCTAGTAGTCCTAAGAATTGTATTTATTTTTTTACCCATGAAATGTCCACTCTTATTTTGCAGTCTTTGATGATGGTGATGAAAGAACCCTTAGAAGGACGTCTTTGTGTCTGAAGGGGGAAAGGCACTTTGCAGAGAGTGAGGTAACGCCAGAGACCAGGTTGCCTGTTGCTTTGTTGCTTGCTGTAAGGAGAATACCTTCTCACCCATTAATGTCTTTCTTCCACAGACCTTAGATCAGCTCCCGCTTACCAATCCTGAACATTTTGGCACTCCGGTCATTGGAAAGAAATCCAACAGAGGGAGGCGATCGTCTCTTCCAGTGTAAGTTAATTCAGATTTTTCCCTTGGCTCATTGTGCTGTTGTGTGTCATTCGTATTCTCTAGCTAATGATCTGGTCAGCAGATGATGTGACAATATTGTTTGATCAGGGGGTAAGTATAGCCATATTGGTAGATCTATTTGTCAGTTATTTTATTTTTTAAAGCGGACCAAAACCCACCAAACTTGTGAAATACATTTGGCCATAGCCCCTGCCGATATTCCCTTAGGGTGTAGAACTAGAAATGGATGTCTTTGTTTTTCAAATCATCCTGGAACACTTTTTTTTTGCTGTCCCTCTCTGTGAGATGTCAGGTGATCGGTCATTGCATTGGTGTGGCAATGACACACACAACAATGGCAACGAATGGAGAGGTGGAGCTTTACAGTTAAAACAAAGGCCATTATCTGGGATTAGAGTGAAGCAGGAGCACTAAAAATTGGCAAAAGGTTCTCTTCATGGGGGAGCAATTCAGGGGATGCTAGTTACAAATGTGGGTTTTGGTCCGTTTTTAAGGCTCTGTCTTCTCCCCTGTAGCTGCTGTACTCGGCTGTCAGATTCTTGCCCAATCCACAGATCTGCTCCCATGATGTTGAGGCACACCCCTGCTGCCTTTGTGCAGATTGGGCTTCCGCTCTATGCAGTGGATGAAGTGCCCTACTAACTGTAACTGTGGCAGGACTGCGCCTTGTCCGCAAGTTTGCTTGCTTAGCAAAGCAGGGAATCCTCAGGCAATGGAAGTTGCCAGACACCTCCTCTGCACCTCTGTACGAGATTTCTGGGGCGCACATGGATGCTGGGGATGCATTTGGAACATGGGGTGAGTCTTACAGAGCTGGGCATCACAGCAGGGAGAAGGGGTAAGTATCTTTCTGTTCAGGAACGTATCACCTTTGTTATAGGTGTGTGCTATGTAAAAGTAAAAATAGATCCATGACTCCAGCTTGATTTCTCCATTGCTAACTCCCCTAGGGAATAGTAGAAGTGCCTCGCTATCGGCTGTATTGGTTGGATTGCTCCCCCAGCCTGTGTATGGAAGACATGAACACCTCACTCATAGCCCAGATGCTCTGCTCTTCTGGTTTTAATAGTTACTTAGGGCGTACACTGTGTATGACTGTTTTTTTTGCTTTGATTTGTGCTGCTAAGTAATGATGCCGTAACATTATCCTCTATGAGGCAGCTAATAAGTCCTCCCCTTCCTTTCCCTAAAGAGCCTCAGAAATTCCAGTCCATGGCGCTGTTTACATGATGCCAGCTACTATTTAATTACAGTGTAACCATGGCAAATTGTCCCCTGTCTCCTTAAAGCAGAACTACAGACTACATGAAAATTCCTTCCCAACCCCCTACTAGTGATCAGATGTATCCTTGGATCAAAGCTCTTTGTGGTGTGCCCTTTAAGGAAAACATTCAGCCTTTTTTAATGGCATTTACTGGAAACCCTCCCTGGGGGAGAATAATACAGTTTCTCTGCTTGAATTAGTAAAGTCTCCTTTGCTTTGCTGTCTTCTACCCTTGTCCTTAAAGTGGACCAAAACCCAGGCGTTTGACTATCCTGGGTTTTGGTCCTTTCCCCCTCTGCGTGAAACCTCCCAGATCGCATGAAGAAACTCACCTTTTCCTGGTCCTGCGGCGAATGCGCGGCCGCTCGTCCAATCTGCATGCTCGGAGCCACTGACATCACGCCATCTAAGACGAGCGTGCTGGTGGCCGCATGCCCCCGCTTCCCTAACGGGGAGCGTGCCCGCTCCGGCCATTCACAAATGGCTGCCGCAGGCACACACCTTGCTAGAGGGATAGTAAGGTAAGTGAACGGGGCGACCTGGGAGGTTTCACACAGCAGCGCACCCCCGATCAGGGTGCCATGGGGGAGGGAATCGGTACGATCAAGCTGGGTTTTGGTCCACTTTATAGTGGATCAAAGCCTATCGTTGAGTCTGAGACTCCAGGGCAGGCTTACGCCTGTGTGAGACCGCCCAGGGCGCCTGTCATTCTTAACATTCTTACCTGTGCGAGGTCATTCCGCTTCTCTAGCTGCACATTAATATGTATGGTGGGAAAAGCTGATTGGCCGAGTGGCCACGCCTGTGCCTTGGACGCGAGGAGAGGCAAGTTAGCCCAGCATTTTGTTGGGCTTCACCCAGCAGGGCACTCAAAACTGGGGTGCCTCAGGGGGAAGGATCAGAAACCGGGATAGTGATAATCTGGGGTTTTTGTTAAGGCAGAGGAGTAGCTAGGCTTTCTGGCAGCCAGGGCAAAGGTTGGAAATTTCGCGCCCCCCCCCCCCCCCCCCCCCACCTGTTCTCAGGCCCCCCTGACCTGCTGCCCCCTACCTACACCCCTGCTTTATGGTCCATTATTGGTCTTTAAACCCCTCTTCTTTTCTCCCCCGCAGCAGCTTTGGGGCGGTCCAATGCTCAGAAACCTTCCAGTGTCTAAGAGAGCGGGTCCCATGGCGAGCATAATTCCTTGGGCACCCTTTCAATGATTGGTTTGTTCTATCTCTGCCCATGCATGCCCAGCTCCCTTCACTGCAATAGAGGCTGCATGTTACAGCAGTGAATGGAGTGGCAATGCACATCTACAGGAACTGATGTGGCAGGTAGTTGGTTCAAGTGTGGACAATGGGAGACCTGATTTTAGAAATCGGGATGTCGCCTGGATCGTCCAGGAACTTATGTGTTGGGTAAGAAGTGAGTACTGCTGTGGTGCTCAAACGCTTTAGCTGCCCCCTTTTGGTTATGTGTCTTTTTGTTGTTGTTGCATTCTTCCCCATCCAGCTCTATGAAGCAAACCTCCATCACAGCGGCAGGAGCAAAGCTGTGTGTGGGTGAGAACTGCTGAAGCTTCATCCTTCCTCTGCTCACATCCCCCTGAAGGATTTCCATTTGCACGGATAGTAACAATCCAGTTTAAACCATGTTTGCTGTCCTGTCATTTTATAGGACTGAAGATGAAAAAGAGGAGAGCAGCAGTGAAGAGGAAGAGGACGACATGAAACGCATCGGGGATGAATTATTAGGCAAAGTGGTCAACGTGAACTGCAGCTCGACAAATGAATGTTATCTGGCTTTGGTGAGTGTCTGCATCCATGTCTCAGTCATGTGACCTGTTGTTTTAAAGCGGACCTTCAGCATCATTTAAGGAAAAACCCAAGCCCTTAAACTATTCCCCAGCAGCTAAAATTAATTTATGTAACATTTTTAGTACACTAGAAAGATTGGTTTAAGGTGCGCACTCCAAACTCAAGCAATAAAGCTTTACTCAAATATTTAGAAAACAATTCATTTATTTTACACATAAAAAATCACAAAAAACACATATATAGCAAAAAATATACACATCAATTCAATCATCTGTATCATAGTGATGTATTCTCAGGGAAGCGCTGGATATAATAGTAGCTAAATATTTAACCTAACTGATAACAAAGATGTATCAGGGCAAATATTAAAGTGCATAGTGCTTTACAGACATAGCATTAAATCGCAACAATTAAATCAATAACATAAAAGCATACTTATTGCACACACCTCCATGATCTTCTAATGTCCTAGTCATATAATCACAGCGCAACCCTTCATATACAAAACCTTAAATTTCAGGAGCATAGCAGCATAACTACATATAACTAACAGAATCCAATATAACCAATGCAATGATCAAACCTCCATGTTTCTAAGCATCAAGCACGCATTCAGCAAACCGCATCCATTCCTCACACCTGACGGCCGTTTCGAGCCTCCATGGCTCTTTGTCAAAGGTACGCTATTCTATCCACCATAAACCACGCTCATTTAAACACCTGGTGCATCACGCCCCTAGCATCACGTGATTCCCGATGACGCGGTCAGACCGCCGCGTCATCACGAGCACGCTGCCCGCCCAGCGTCGGTCCCGGCGTGCGTGTCTACCATCCTGGAACGCACGCTGTAAACACAGCCTGCTCCAGCCTGTCAACACACACGCGCACGGGGCCGCAGCCGTCGGGCTCCATCTTTGCAAAATAGCAGTTGCACTTATCATAGTATAAAAAGCAAACAACGCAGGACTCAAGATGTATATTGCCGGGGAGAGCACATTCCTGTATCTTCATAACTTTCTTAGGGACTTTGCACCATTTCTCACATACCTATACAAGTAATAATAAAACAGATTATCAATATTACAAAATAACACGTTTGCCTATATAATTCTTCCACATCCATAACTCTCATAACACATACTCACATGTTTTTATGTGATTCTAACCTATCTACTATCCTATACCGACCCTTCTGCCCAACCTTCAAGTGGACCTAAACTATACCAAATCCACAATTATCTCATATATATACCTCTAGACCCATTGGAAACAAGATCAAATTCCCCATAGTCTCAAAAAAGGGGGGGAACCCACATCCTATTAGTAAAAATATATTACAGCACTATTGGAATGAAGTATATTCCAAGTCTTCATTCATCCCCAAAGGGGCTAAAGCATTCAATTCATATATCCAAGTCATCTCTCTCCGTGCTAACTTGTTCCTAATATCACCCCCTCTCTTAGATGGTTTAATTTGTTCAATCACCATGAACCTTAACTGGGAGATGTTATGCCCTGCCGATAAAAAATGTCTCGCTACCGGCGAGGTTCCATCCCCTCTCCTAATTGCACTCCTATGTTCTGATATCCGCATCCGAACCTCCCTTGTAGTCTGCCCCACATATATCATCCCACAGGGACATTTTAACAGATATACAACAAAACTAGAGGAACAATTGACAAAGTCCCTGATCGTATATTTTTTCCCTGTCCGAGGATGGAAAAAATCTTGTCCCTTTATGGCAAAACTGCATTGAGCACAGTGTCCACAATTGTACATCCCTTTTGGCTTAGGAAGATCAAAAATAGTTTGTTCACCCTTCAGGTCATTGACCTCTGTATCTGCCCTTATTAGATGGCTACGGATGTTCTTGGGACGTTTGTAAGTAATCAGTGGGGGCGATGCAAACACCGCACTAAGTGTAGGATCACTGGACAATACCTTCCAGTGTTTCTGTATGATCCACTTAATCTGGTTACTCCGTACATTATGTGTCAATACTACAGGGATCCTTTCCATTTTGTTCTTAGGATTATATTTCAACAATGTATCCCTTGCTACCGCAAATGCCCTGGATTTCGCCTCCTCCACTACTGTCTCAGGATAACCTCTTTTTTTAAAATCAATTGCCATTGCTTCTGCACGAACCTGAAACGTAGAGTCATCATCAATGATTCTTCTCAGTCTCAAAAACTGCCCATATGGGATACCCTTCTTTTGTCTGGGAGGGTGAAAACTATCAAAATGTAAATACGTGTTCCTATCTGTTGGCTTTCTAAATATGTCTGTGGTAATCCTCCTATCCTCAATACCCACATTAACATCCAAAAAATGGACCCTTTTCTCGCTAAAGTCAATTGTAAATGAGATGGATGATAAACATCCATCCAGCATCTCTTTAAATTCTAGCAGTATCTCCTTAGGGCCCCTCCAGATCAAAAAGACATCGTCTATAAAACGATACCACAAAATGACATAATTACAAAAATATGGATGTGAATATACAAACCTCTTCTCGAACGATGCCATAAATAGGTTAGCATATGTCGGGGCCACATTTGACCCCATTGCGGTCCCCTGTAGTTGCTGATAATACTCACCATGGTAATAGAAGTAATTCTTCGTTAATACTATCCATAACAGTTTCTCTAAAAATTCTTTCCACTGTTTGTCCAGACCCATTTGTTCTAATGTTTCATTCACCACACCAATCCCCAAATCATGGGGAATGGATGTGTATAAGCTGTTGACATCCATCGTGCACAATAGGCAATCTGATGGTAATTCGCCTAGATTGGAGATTTTATTTAAAAAATCCCCAGTGTCTAACAAATATGAAGGGGTACGTAAGACCTGGGGTTGTAACACCTTATCTAAAAAAATGGATAATGGCTGAAACACCGACTCGGACCCAGCAACAATCGGACGACCCGGAGGTCGCATCATATTCTTATGGATTTTCGGCAAAGTATAAAATAAAGGTGTTATGGGATATGGTGTTATTAGGAAATCTTTCAATTTTTTGTCTATTAAAGAGGTTTCAAAAGCCTCCAGGACTGTTTTATCTATCTCCTCTTTGATGTCCTTCAATGGGTTCTTTCTTAATTTACAATACACATTGGTATCAGATAACTGGGAGAAGATCTCACTCTCGTAGAGGGTTCTATCCATTATCACTGTGGCGCCCCCCTTGTCCGCAGGTTTAATAACAATTGAGCTATCTGTCTCTAAACTTTTTAACGCTTCTTGTTCCTTTTTACTCAAATTTCGTTTATTCCTATATTTACCTGGGACAGGGGGGCGCCACTTGATCCTGGATACATCCCTCTGGACCAATTTAATGAAGGTCTCCACTACATGCGACTGTTGTGGCGGTTGCCACTTACTTTTGGATCTGCAACTACTTAAATCCACATCTGATGGCAATCCAATGATCCGACGTGTATCCGATGCATTCTCCGGTTGTCCTTCTGTTTTAGAGAGATTAAAAAAAGCTTTAGTCCTAACCGTCCGAAATAGATTTTGTAATTCTATATCCAGCTCCAAGGGATTCCCAAAATGGGTGGGCACAAATCCCAACCCCTTATTGAGAAGCCGCTCTTCATCGCTAGAAATCTGCCTATTGGAAATATTGACAACTAAGTTATCCGTGTGTTTTTTGTTTTGCTCCTTGTTAGCCTCTGGGGTCCGGCCTCCTCGCCGCCCCCTCCTTGTTGTCCTCTTCCCTGTGACCGATGACCTTTGCTCTCTAAAAAACGTCGATGTTCACTACCGGATGAATTGCTAGAATCTGAATCAGACGAATTAGGTCGTCTCCATTGATTAGAATAGCGGAACACTCTGCCTTCTTTCCAATTATAAATTCTATTGGACTCATAATCAAGAATATCCCTTTTGTATTTATTCAATTTCATTGTTAGTGTATCTGTGTGAAATTGTTTTAGTGTTGCATCCAAAGTTTCAATGTAGGTCTTAAACTCACCCACCTCCAACGTTGACTCCAGCTTGCTTTTTGTTGACTGTATTTCTTGTTCCAACTCTTTTAGCTGTGATTGAATACTCAATACTATTAATGTCATCAAATCTAGGGAGCATTTATTTAATATCTGATACCAACGATCATGAAACTCACTCCCTTCCTTACAAAAGGATGGCTTAAGATTAATCCTCAATCCCCTTGGTATACGCCTAGATCTTAAATATTCCACCAATGTGGTTGCATGCAATTCATATTGGACGTGCCTACGTTTCAGTACCTCCAATTGTTTTTTAGTTAATGTCTGGTCTCTCATTAAGGGATTTGGGATCTCGCCAAAACTCTCTATCAAGGTATCAAGGTCCGCTTGAGTGTAGGCGAAAGTATCGGCATGTTTAGCAGAAAGGGTATTTAGATCAGCAAACGCCATTGTTTAAGATCTTCCACCGGGTGCTGTAAACCTAAATGGACACAATCAAAGACAGTTAATACATACTGGTTCAGCACACCATTCATAAAAAAACACCCTTAAGGTTCAAAAGGTGCTGCAACCTTAAAAAAGAGGCTGTCCAAAATAAGCCCTTTTCTTGTACACTAGAAAGATTGGTTTAAGGTGCGCACTCCAAACTCAAGCAATAAAGCTTTACTCAAATATTTAGAAAACAATTCATTTATTTTACACATAAAAAATCACAAAAAACACATATATAGCAAAAAATATACACATCAATTCAATCATCTGTATCATAGTGATGTATTCTCAGGGAAGCGCTGGATTAATGAGGATTAATCTTAAGCCATCCTTTTGTAAGGAAGGGAGTGAGTTTCATGATCGTTGGTATCAGATATTAAATAAATGCTCCCTAGATTTGATGACATTAATAGTATTGAGTATTCAATCACAGCTAAAAGAGTTGGAACAAGAAATACAGTCAACAAAAAGCAAGCTGGAGTCAACGTTGGAGGTGGGTGAGTTTAAGACCTACATTGAAACTTTGGATGCAACACTAAAACAATTTCACACAGATACACTAACAATGAAATTGAATAAATACAAAAGGGATATTCTTGATTATGAGTCCAATAGAATTTATAATTGGAAAGAAGGCAGAGTGTTCCGCTATTCTAATCAATGGAGACGACCTAATTCGTCTGATTCAGATTCTAGCAATTCATCCGGTAGTGAACATCGACGTTTTTTAGAGAGCAAAGGTCATCGGTCACAGGGAAGAGGACAACAAGGAGGGGGCGGCGAGGAGGCCGGACCCCAGAGGCTAACAAGGAGCAAAACAAAAAACACACGGATAACTTAGTTGTCAATATTTCCAATAGGCAGATTTCTAGCGATGAAGAGCGGCTTCTCAATAAGGGGTTGGGATTTGTGCCCACCCATTTTGGGAATCCCTTGGAGCTGGATATAGAATTACAAAATCTATTTCGGACGGTTAGGACTAAAGCTTTTTTTAATCTCTCTAAAACAGAAGGACAACCGGAGAATGCATCGGATACACGTCGGATCATTGGATTGCCATCAGATGTGGATTTAAGTAGTTGCAGATCCAAAAGTAAGTGGCAACCGCCACAACAGTCGCATGTAGTGGAGACCTTCATTAAATTGGTCCAGAGGGATGTATCCAGGATCAAGTGGCGCCCCCCTGTCCCAGGTAAATATAGGAATAAACGAAATTTGAGTAAAAAGGAACAAGAAGCGTTAAAAAGTTTAGAGACAGATAGCTCAATTGTTATTAAACCTGCGGACAAGGGGGGCGCCACAGTGATAATGGATAGAACCCTCTACGAGAGTGAGATCTTCTCCCAGTTATCTGATACCAATGTGTATTGTAAATTAAGAAAGAACCCATTGAAGGACATCAAAGAGGAGATAGATAAAACAGTCCTGGAGGCTTTTGAAACCTCTTTAATAGACAAAAAATTGAAAGATTTCCTAATAACACCATATCCCATAACACCTTTATTTTATACTTTGCCGAAAATCCATAAGAATATGATGCGACCTCCGGGTCGTCCGATTGTTGCTGGGTCCGAGTCGGTGTTTCAGCCATTATCCATTTTTTTAGATAAGGTGTTACAACCCCAGGTCTTACGTACCCCTTCATATTTGTTAGACACTGGGGATTTTTTAAATAAAATCTCCAATCTAGGCGAATTACCATCAGATTGCCTATTGTGCACGATGGATGTCAACAGCTTATACACATCCATTCCCCATGATTTGGGGATTGGTGTGGTGAATGAAACATTAGAACAAATGGGTCTGGACAAACAGTGGAAAGAATTTTTAGAGAAACTGTTATGGATAGTATTAACGAAGAATTACTTCTATTACCATGGTGAGTATTATCAGCAACTACAGGGGACCGCAATGGGGTCAAATGTGGCCCCGACATATGCTAACCTATTTATGGCATCGTTCGAGAAGAGGTTTGTATATTCACATCCATATTTTTGTAATTATGTCATTTTGTGGTATCGTTTTATAGACGATGTCTTTTTGATCTGGAGGGGCCCTAAGGAGATACTGCTAGAATTTAAAGAGATGCTGGATGGATGTTTATCATCCATCTCATTTACAATTGACTTTAGCGAGAAAAGGGTCCATTTTTTGGATGTTAATGTGGGTATTGAGGATAGGAGGATTACCACAGACATATTTAGAAAGCCAACAGATAGGAACACGTATTTACATTTTGATAGTTTTCACCCTCCCAGACAAAAGAAGGGTATCCCATATGGGCAGTTTTTGAGACTGAGAAGAATCATTGATGATGACTCTACGTTTCAGGTTCGTGCAGAAGCAATGGCAATTGATTTTAAAAAAAGAGGTTATCCTGAGACAGTAGTGGAGGAGGCGAAATCCAGGGCATTTGCGGTAGCAAGGGATACATTGTTGAAATATAATCCTAAGAACAAAATGGAAAGGATCCCTGTAGTATTGACACATAATGTACGGAGTAACCAGATTAAGTGGATCATACAGAAACACTGGAAGGTATTGTCCAGTGATCCTACACTTAGTGCGGTGTTTGCATCGCCCCCACTGATTACTTACAAACGTCCCAAGAACATCCGTAGCCATCTAATAAGGGCAGATACAGAGGTCAATGACCTGAAGGGTGAACAAACTATTTTTGATCTTCCTAAGCCAAAAGGGATGTACAATTGTGGACACTGTGCTCAATGCAGTTTTGCCATAAAGGGACAAGATTTTTTCCATCCTCGGACAGGGAAAAAATATACGATCAGGGACTTTGTCAATTGTTCCTCTAGTTTTGTTGTATATCTGTTAAAATGTCCCTGTGGGATGATATATGTGGGGCAGACTACAAGGGAGGTTCGGATGCGGATATCAGAACACAGGAGTGCAATTAGGAGAGGGGATGGAACCTCGCCGGTAGCGAGACATTTTTTATCGGCAGGGCATAACATCTCCCAGTTAAGGTTCATGGTGATTGAACAAATTAAACCATCTAAGAGAGGGGGTGATATTAGGAACAAGTTAGCACGGAGAGAGATGACTTGGATATATGAATTGAATGCTTTAGCCCCTTTGGGGATGAATGAAGACTTGGAATATACTTCATTCCAATAGTGCTGTAATATATTTTTACTAATAGGATGTGGGTTCCCCCCCTTTTTTGAGACTATGGGGAATTTGATCTTGTTTCCAATGGGTCTAGAGGTATATATATGAGATAATTGTGGATTTGGTATAGTTTAGGTCCACTTGAAGGTTGGGCAGAAGGGTCGGTATAGGATAGTAGATAGGTTAGAATCACATAAAAACATGTGAGTATGTGTTATGAGAGTTATGGATGTGGAAGAATTATATAGGCAAACGTGTTATTTTGTAATATTGATAATCTGTTTTATTATTACTTGTATAGGTATGTGAGAAATGGTGCAAAGTCCCTAAGAAAGTTATGAAGATACAGGAATGTGCTCTCCCCGGCAATATACATCTTGAGTCCTGCGTTGTTTGCTTTTTATACTATGATAAGTGCAACTGCTATTTTGCAAAGATGGAGCCCGACGGCTGCGGCCCCGTGCGCGTGTGTGTTGACAGGCTGGAGCAGGCTGTGTTTACAGCGTGCGTTCCAGGATGGTAGACACGCACGCCGGGACCGACGCTGGGCGGGCAGCGTGCTCGTGATGACGCGGCGGTCTGACCGCGTCATCGGGAATCACGTGATGCTAGGGGCGTGATGCACCAGGTGTTTAAATGAGCGTGGTTTATGGTGGATAGAATAGCGTACCTTTGACAAAGAGCCATGGAGGCTCGAAACGGCCGTCAGGTGTGAGGAATGGATGCGGTTTGCTGAATGCGTGCTTGATGCTTAGAAACATGGAGGTTTGATCATTGCATTGGTTATATTGGATTCTGTTAGTTATATGTAGTTATGCTGCTATGCTCCTGAAATTTAAGGTTTTGTATATGAAGGGTTGCGCTGTGATTATATGACTAGGACATTAGAAGATCATGGAGGTGTGTGCAATAAGTATGCTTTTATGTTATTGATTTAATTGTTGCGATTTAATGCTATGTCTGTAAAGCACTATGCACTTTAATATTTGCCCTGATACATCTTTGTTATCAGTTAGGTTAAATATTTAGCTACTATTATATCCAGCGCTTCCCTGAGAATACATCACTATGATACAGATGATTGAATTGATGTGTATATTTTTTGCTATATATGTGTTTTTTGTGATTTTTTATGTGTAAAATAAATGAATTGTTTTCTAAATATTTGAGTAAAGCTTTATTGCTTGAGTTTGGAGTGCGCACCTTAAACCAATCTTTCTAGTGTACAAGAAAAGGGCTTATTTTGGACAGCCTCTTTTTTAAGGTTGCAGCACCTTTTGAACCTTAAGGGTGTTTTTTTATGAATGGTGTGCTGAACCAGTATGTATTAACTGTAACATTTTTAGTCTCTATACTTTTTATTCCTTCCCTCACTGGGCTGCGACTGTGTTCAGGATACAGGTGCCGCCATCTTGCCTCAGTGGCAACACATACTGATAAGAGGAGAGGGGTCAAAAGTACAAGGGGGGCGGGGTTATAGCTGTGCTTTGCACAAACAGAGCAGAGCTGGGGTCAGGAAAAGGTCAGCCATTCCAGAATGCAGAGCAGCACAGTCAGAAGAATGTTTGCAGGCAGCCTGAAACTCCATAGGCCGCAATCTTGGATGTTTAAATGCTCAGAAAATGCAGGTAGGATGATTTTTAATGTGGGCAATCTGTATGTACAGGATGGGGGAAACATATAAGATAGACAAGATAGACTCTTATTCAGGGTGAATGTCCGCTTTAACTTTCCTGCATCTGAAATATTTTTCTTTGGGACTGCCCGTGACAATAGATAATTGTCTGCCAGTCTCTTCTTGGTGGCTGATGACATTAAGGCGTAACAAAACCCAGCGGCAACCAGCTTGGAATCTAAAATTCTCCAAGGCGGGACGCTGGCTTTTTCTTGGGGCATCCCAAACACCTCAGGAAGCCCCAAAAAATGCTTTTCCCTGCTCCAACGACACATGCGCAGTCTCTCTTCCAAAGAGCCATTTGGCAGCCAGTGGGTTTTGTTCTGCTTTAAAAGTTTCTATCAAAGATTGTGGCTGCAGTAGCAGATGGTCTTTCTCTTTAAAGGCAACCTATTAATCGCTAAAGACTTTACCTTAAATGCCCCCTTCCTGCAGATATTTATTCCCCAAGAGCTTCGGAAAGGTTCAAGGAAGCCACAGCTCTCAACGCAACCTCTAGAAACTGCAGCAGCTTCAGCTGATAGAGGATAGTTGGGTTATTTTATTTTGGAATCACTTCACTGTAGGAGTCCCATTGTGCTGATGCAGGAGGGTGTTAACAAAATAAACAATCCCTTACTTTGTCCCTGCAATCCAGTGTTGTCCATCAAAGCTTCCAGTCATAGGCACGGCCATTTTGGGGAAGCGGCACCAAGGGCCATCCCCTGCCCCTGTGCATGTGTTTAACTTGTATGAGGGCTGGGAGCGCGCACGGAGTGGCTTCGGGCTGGGCCAGGTAAGGTGTTTTTATGCCTGGAACGGGGGAGGGGGGGGGGCATATCGGCTTACAACAGGGCTTCAACTTTGAAGAACCCTGTTTAAAGTGAATGTGTCGCTATGTGCTTTTAAAGGGATACAGAATGCAAAGACCATTGTTAGGTCATCATGTCGGGCTACGTTTGGCACTGTCCTAAACTGTTCTGCGTTTTTAAATTGAAGAAATGGGCGAAATAACAAGGTTTACAGTTTTTTGCTTTGATTCATCTTTTGAAATATTTAGGCGTGGCCCTTGGCTCTGTGATGCCGCATAATAAGCAGCATTAGCCATCACCCCGGCTGGTCTTCCAGTGTCCACAGTCTGATGATGTGGAGCTTTAGACCACCATTTTAGCCCTATTATTGGTGGTCTATGGCAAAGGAATTCAGGGGGTGTGCCACTACTACTTGCCTTGTTTCTACTTTTAGAAGCAGCTATGTTCTGAAAGTAGACCAAAATCCACCTTGTAGTCTGAGACTCCAGGGCAGGCATACTCGTTCCCCCCGGGACATCCAGATTTGGGACGCCACGCTGTGTAAAACCCCTGAGGTCACCTGACTGATTTGTGAATGCCGGCACAGGCACGCTCCTTTTTAAAGGGTAGTGGGAGCTGCGTCCGCCTGCGTTCGGATCTACTCGCCTTAGACGTGCTCTTGGACGAAGGGGCTGGAGCGGATCCAAGCACGCTTCCTGGACATGAGGCTGCGCGTGCGCCATAGAGCCGGGGAAGGGTGAGGGAGATCTGTGGGGGTTTCACGCAGTGTGGCATTCCCCAGGGGGAAGAACCAAACCCCGGATAGTCAAAATCCTGGGTTTTGGTCCACTTAAAAGGGAGAGGGCAGCCATGATGGGGTGAGCTGCTGAATGACAGTTAATGCACTTTGCCTACAGAGTCACTTTTAAAGCTTTTTATGTTAAACAATTAATCCTCGAATATCGGGGGGTGGCTTTAATAGCCCCCCCTATGGTGCATCCTAAATTACATTGTAAGGATGTAAGAACTGCGACACTTCAGTGAAAATGCCCCCCGAGCTTCCCCTGTCTTCTTGCCATCCCCTGGAAAACATGGCACTGTACTTTCTCTACAGAACTGGAATGCAGACTGCCGTCACTTTTCAGGGCTTGGAATGCCCCTCTAGGGGGGCTAATAAGCAGTTCTAGATTTGTTTTATTTTTTTGTTTTTTAGACTTTAAGACCACTTTATCTGTTTGATCTTTCATAGTGTGTCCACCATCAGCCTGTCTATTAACCCCCTAAGATAGTGGTCCCCAACCCTGTCCTCAAGGCCCACCAACAGGCCAGGTTTTGCAGATCTCCACAAAGATTCACAGGTGGAGTAATTAGTGCAGCTGCAGAGCAATAGAGCTGGCTATTTGGAGATCCAAAAAACATGACATGTTGCTGGGCCTTGAGGACAGGGTTGAGGACCACTGCCTTAAGAGTTCTAGGGAAATAGAAAAATCGTCCAAAACTGTGTCTCCATTAGCAGGAAGGAAGCTCAAGACATGCCACGCAGGGTGTGGGTTTCTGGCACACAGAGTGGGGGGGGGGGGGGCAGTAACCTGCACAACCAAACCAAAAGGGCAGAATAGGGGGTTAAGATGCTGGTATTGATCTACAGACCTAGTTCAGTGTATTCAGATTCGGTGCTGTTGATCAGATATTCCCCACATTCTGATCCAACTGCACTGCAACATCTACATTTCTGAGAATTAGGTAAATTTGGCTCGTCACATGTTCTGTGGCAGCCGGGTCACAATGGCTTTAGAGGGCGTTTTTTGGCTCTGCTCAGCGTCCTTTCGTCAGGGCACATTTTATCTAGTCTGGAATTTAAATCCCATTTCAGACCAACTCTTATTTGATTCCGGTTCTGCTGAGTGAAGCAAAAGCAAGTGTGATCTTTTACCCAGGGTGGCAAATATTGAACATAAGAAAACCCGTCAGATGTTTGGGGCCACAACTGATGAATTCTTTCTAAAAGAGAACACCGCATTGCCAAATAAAAGGCAGTCTGTAATGAGGAACTGAATATGAATGATTGGCCTTCAGCTCATGCCGAGCCTGTTAATAAAGTTACCTCATGCATTAGCAGTGCATTAGAGCAAGCTTTGTGAAGTTGCACATCACAAGTGGGCCTGGAAATCCAGTTGGGAAGTACAATTATACACACCTGACCCCCACAAGGTCAGCAGTCCTAATGCAGTGATTTAGTAGTCATGTCTATGTATCCTTCTTATTTTTCTGTCCTAAAAAATGGCCATCTTCTGCAGAAACAGAAGTAAGAACATCCATTAAAAACGTATGAAGGCTCCCTTTTTATACATCGTTTAGACCTAGGATTTTGACTAGCCTGGATTCTGTTCCCTGCTCGGCGGTTATCCCAAATCGGGATGCCCCACTGTGTAAAACCTCCCAGATCGCCAGGCACAACTCACCCTTTACTGGTCCCATGTGTGGGCTCTCGTCCAATCAGAGCTGCTTGCCGCGCATATGTAATGCTCAGCAAATGTTTACATACAGAGCTTCGGCAATCGGGAGTGCAGTGGCCGCGTCCCTAGCAGCATGCACGCTCCTGTCCCCAGCCTGAACGGGAGCATGCTCACAGCCCAGGGATGTGGCCTCCGGATGTTTACATTGGCAAGGGAGCCCGGAAGCAGGTGAGTATTGCAGCGCCCCTGGGAGGTTTCAAATCTTGGATGCCAAGGGGAAAGGCCAGCGGCCACTTCTGAAGTCTAAAAGATGCTGCAGTTGTTTTAAGCTTGATACAGGATGGCTGGGTGTGACTTGGCCGCTGTCTCCATCTATTGTGACCCTATTGTGACCCTGCATCCTGCTTGTTCTCTGCCCATACACACAGCAGATTTCTGTTTTTCTTTATTAGAAGACAGTGACTATAGTATTTCAATGTAGAGATTATGTATAGAAGATTATATGAAGTTGCCCATAATCTCCATTGGCAACCAGTAGCGTGTTCCTCTGGCTCTGGAAGCTTGGCCAGTGAGAATGCTTCTTTACTGACTGACCCAGGAGGTCACCTCACCAGCATGATGAACTTGTGGATGACAATGGGGCTCTGCTGTTCATTCAGGATCTTAGCACAAAATATTGGGATAGATATACCACTTACTTAGGAGTAATGGGGGTTAGGGCAGGTTTTATTATTTGCTTACAGATGTCCTTTAAGTGCCCCAGTAATTAAGTGCATAGTGTGTGTTTCCCAGTGATGGCTGCCGGTAAAGTCTTACAGTAGGCTGCTTGGGGATCTCCTCTTGCTAGATGAATGGGCTTTTTGTTCTGCACAGGCTTCCTATACGGAAGTTAGACTTTCTAATACCTTCAGTTGTGGCAAGGCCACGATTCATTAACCCTTTGCTCCAGTGAGAGAGCTTTAACATGCAAAGCTATTTGCGACAAATGGATGATCTGTTCATGTTGACATGCTGCTGCACTTAACCCATTTGTACCTTTATATGTGCTCTGAATTGTTTGGTTGTTGCTTCCTTTAGGTTGTGTCTCCCAGTTGTAGTGATGAAACCTCCATGAAAAAAGACCAGTGTCTGGTGCGATCCTTTGTGGATTCTAAATTGTGAGTACCTCTTATGTTTTGAGTTGTGACCAGGGGATTCCTCTCCATCTCTGGCACTTTACATAATGCACAGTTGAAGTTTTGTGTTTTTTTTAATTATGTAATAATTATTATTATAGTAATTTGACTGGGCTTTCAGTTTAATCAGACCTTATGCCTAGGTGACAAGGGCTTTAAAACGGAACAAAACCCAGGTTTTTTTTCCTGTGCCTCTAAATTGGGATGCCCCACTGTGGGAAACCCCCCAGGTCGCCCAGTAAAACTCGCCTCTCCTCGGTCCGAGAGCTCTTGCGAGGGCTCTCATCCAATCAGAGCTCTGTCCCGTGTGTACATCCTTCAGCAAAAGGCTCTAATTGCCAAAAAAGGGGCAGCGTGTGCTGCCACATGCCCGGTGGTCCCGCTGACTCTGAATGGCTGGGGTAGGAGCATGCACAAGACACTGGGAAATGCAGTGGACACCACAGCAAGTGCTTCCCATTGTAAACCAGTATTGCCCTTTGCCTAATGGCAAACAGCTCTGATTGGACGATCCCATGCATGCACCGTGGCATGGCTACACCCTCTCCGCTCACTACAACGGAGGGTGGTGTCTCGGACATCGGTACACCTCCTGCATTGAAATGAATTGAGTGGGCGCAGCATCGTGGGATCCTGGAAAGGTGAGAATTAAATCCCAATGTCTGCCTTCATAGATTCCTGAAATCTACACTTAACCATATACTATTGCACTACTGTTGACAATCTTTACCAATTGAGACAAATGTTTATTATCAAGAGGGTTAGGGCCCATACATATAATTGACATTGACAAGAATTTCCAATTTGAATGCAGTCATTTTGTTGAATTATGCTATTGATCAAACATTCAGATTGCCATGTGTTTGGCCAATATGAAGCTTTAGAAACAAAAGGGAAAATGATACATGTTCAAGAGGATTTTGTTCAAACCTTTTTTAAGTGATTTAAATGTTTTGGTGGCAACTCTACAACACAAGACATTAGAGTCTATTACACTCGAGTCTGTGTTAAGCCCTTCCCTGCATTTGCTCATTTTAAAATGCGCACAACTCGGCCCCTAAAGCATACTTGTTTAACATTTAGCAAATGAGGATAAACCGATTAAACACAATATATAATCCTCTTTGTTCTGACCTTTAATGACATATATATATTGGGACATGGCCTTTATGACAGCAGTGGATGCCTGCATGTTCTTCTTATAGAATGAGACTTTTGGTTTAAAGTTACCTAGTTACACAAATAAAATATAAGCTCTTTCAACCAGCTGCATTGGGTGGCTGGTGTAGCTCTAAATCTGGAGCTCAGGTGGTTGCTCTATAAACCAATGATGCAGCCAATGCTGCAACAGAACACAGGACTGGACTGTGTGGCATAAATAAAATGCTGAATCTCTTAACCCTAAAAAGAATAAAGGATATTTGCCGGGGACACTTCTGTTCTGTATGTACTGTATTTATCTGTATGTATTTTTTATGTCTGCAATACCTAATAGTCTGTTCTCTGTATTTCTGTTTATTAGCCACTCTGTTGCAAGGAAGGATCTTGAAGAACTTGACATTGAGGCATTAAAATTGGAAAGCTCTGCTAAACCAGGTAGTTAGTTTTTATATTCTAAGTATGTCACACACCCCGCTTCAGATAGTCATTACACTTGGGTTATACCGACCTGTAGAGGGCGATCTTGCAGAGATGTCATTAAAAAAAGGGAGCCCCTCCCGGTCCATAAATACCTGGGACCTCCCACTCATTCCCCAGTCTTTCATCTCTGCAGACGGCGAGCAAGTCAGAAGATGGATGTCTCCTCCTTGCAGGTAGCCGGGGTAACTCCCGGCCCCCTCCTCTTTCAGTCTATTTCTGCCTGGACCTACTGTTATCCCCCTTTTTAGTAAAGAGCCTCCCAGCCTAGGCTGCGGGTCCTGGCAAAGGTAGACGCACCTTAAGAGCTATGCTCCACCGTGAGACCCCATACTAAGGGGTAGGCGGTATTCCAGGTTGGTGATCCAGGTTGGGATGCCCTGTCCTTGCCCTTACACCCTTGGGGTGTTAACTCACCCTTCCCTGGTCACCCATTGTTCCCTACTGCTGGGGGGGGGGGTTGCTTATCCCCCTTTCAGTTTAATCCCTCTTTTGAGTGCATGATTGTGTGATACGTTCTGCGTGTGTGTGGTGTGCGTGAATTATGCTTCCATGGCCGGGCCCGCCCCTCTTCATCCTGGCTGCCTTGTCCCTCCGCCTCGTGCAGGACACCATTCAGTAAGCGCCCAGTGGGCTCCAGTCTTCATTGCCTGCGCAGCTGCTTGTCAGCGCGATATTGAATTATACATTCCTACTTATATGTATGTGTGCTTGGCCCTTCTGTTATGTGCCCTGCATTGAGTGACTTTTGTGTGACAGTCCCCCTTTCTTTTCCAGGCGGACCCTTGTTGGATCTTAAAGGGTCCTCCCGGTCCAGGGTCCTTGGTTTAATTTAAGAACTCCCTATAAATCCTCCCACTCGGGACACAGAAGGGGCATCCTGGGTCGCTTATATTGCATAATTCCCTTGGGTATTGCGACTACCGATAAAATCACCATATGGAGGCTTCCCAGGATACCGGGCTCGGGCTCCCCTCGGGGCAACCCCGGCAGTGTTTGGGGTGTGGGGCATCCCTTACAGGGGATGATGTTTTCCTTTGCATACCATGTGCACAGCAGACTATTATGCGGCGGTCCGGTTCCCAGGCGTCTGGTTCTGCGCCGCCGGTCCCTTCTCCTACCCCTCCCCGCCTGATCCGTACCCCGTGTGATGTGGTCACGAGTGGGGAGTCGCAATCTGAGGTGTGTGCCAGATTGTCCAATCTTGAAAAATTATTTTCTAGCGCTGTTGCCAGAAAGGCCCCGGCTAAGAGAAAGCACTTGTCCCCAGCCATGCAGGCTTCTGATTTTGAGGAGTTTGATTCACTGGACTGGTCTGATTACCCCCCGCTAGAGGAAGGTGAGCTATTTGAGGAGTCGGATGGTTCTGACGATCAGCAGTTTGTTGGCACCGATGCCGAGCGGGGTCAGGGGGATTCTTTGGATGCCCCTAAGGTCCTGGCTCATATGTTTGAGGTTCTTGCAATTTCTCCTCCTGAAGTGACTCTTCCACAGAAGGGGGGAGTTCTTTGAGGAGGCTAAGCCGCGCTTAGAATTCCCAAATCAAGGCATTTCGATGGCATTATTCTTAAGGAATGGGAGAGGCCTACTCGGCTTCCGGGTGTCCCTCCGGGTTGGGATAAGAAATATCCCTTTCCGGTGGATGCGGTGAAGCGCTGGTCGTCCCCTCCCGAGGTGGAAGCCCCTGTTCTAGGGTTGTCTAGCACCTCTGTTTTGCATTCTCCTGGCTGTTCTACTCTCAAGGACGGTGAGGACAAACGCATTGACCAGATGGCTTGTCACGGTTTGCCAGTGTCGGGTCGGCCTTACGGCCTGTTTGTGCTTTGCCGCTTTTAATAGTGGCTTCTAGGTCGGTTGTCAGGGACCTGTTGTCTACCTCCAGGCTTGACCCGGCTAGTGATGAGTTCACCGCCCTTAAGCGGTGCGAATTGTTTTTGTCATTTGTGCTAGCCGCCCTGGATGACACCATGGTGATGTGTAGTAGAACTTCGGCCTTGCTGGTGGCTATTCGGCGGTCGGTTTGGTTGTGCCAGTGGGCGGCTGATTTTGTGTCTAAAAAGTCACTTACGGCTCTTCCCTTTCTGGGCTTGCGGCTCTTTGGAGAAAAATTGGATTCGGTCGCAAAAGGAGGTAGGTTACCTCAGCGGAAGAAGCAACGTCGCCCCTTTCGGGGGGCGACTTCCTTTACCCCTTTCTTTCGTGGGGCCAGAGCTGGACGGGGATAGTTTTTCTTCTCCTCCAGAGGTGATTCCTGGAACAAGGGAAGAGGACGTGCCCGTCCAGGTCACAGCTGGGGCTCCAAGCCCAAAGCCGTTGCCAAGCCGGCTCAGCAATGAGGGGGCGCCCTCACCCTCGCGGGTGGGGGGACGGCTGCGACTCTTCTCCCAGGTCTGGGACCAGGAGGTCTCGGACAGATTGATTCGGGAAGTGGTGTCTTCCGGTTACAAGCTGGAGTTCGAGATCCAGCCTCCTCCCAGATTCTTCAGGTCTCGGGTGCCCTTGGATCCTCTGGCCGCTCAGGGGCTCCGGGCGGCAGTAAAAGATCTCCTGGACATGACTGTCATCTGCCCGGTGCCTCCCTTGGACCGGGGCCTGGGATACTATTCCAATCTGTTCACGGTGCCCAAAAAGGATGGCTCCGTTCGTCCCATCCTGGATCTGAAGTTTCTCAACAGGTTTATCCGTCCCAGGACGTATGGAAACTCTGTGTTCAGCCATAAATTCGCTTCGTCAGGAGGACTTCATGATGTCCATAGACATCAAGGATGCTTATCTGCATGTTCCAATCTTCCCGGCACATCAGAGATTTCTCAGGTTCGTGGTGGGAGATCGGCATTTTCAGTTTGCGGCTCTTCCGTTCGGCCTTACCTCGGCTCCAAGGGTTTTCACCAAGGTGCTGGCGGGGGTGATGGCCCTTCTCAGAGCCCAGGGTATCCGCATCGTGCCTTATCTGGACGATCTTCTCATTATGGCATCCTCTCTCCGCCAGGCGGAGCTAGATACCAGGACTATGGTGGCCACTCTGGAGAGATTCGGCTGGGTGATCAACTATCCCAAGTCCTTCCTCTCTCCGTCCAGGGTGGTGTCGTTCCTGGGAATGTCTCTGGATACTTCTCAGTCCAGGGTGTTCCTCCCCCGGCCCAAGGTTCTTTTGATTCAGGAATTGACTCAGCTTCTTCTATCCATCCCTCGTCCGTCCATCCGGCTGGGGATGAGACTGGTGGGATTGATGGTGGCTTCGTTTGAGGCGGTTCCCTTTGCCCAGTTTCACACAAGGACGCTCCAGCTCCATCTCTTGGCGGCCTGGGTCTCCGCTGTCATTGGATCAGTTCTTTTCTGATGTCGGCATTCCCTTCGGTGGTGGCTGGAACCAAGCAATCTGACCCCTCGTTGGGAGACGGTCACCACGGATGCCAGCCTGTCAGGTTGGGGGGGGGGGGGTTGGAAAGATCTCCAGTTTCAGGGACTGTGGGGGCCTCAGGAGGCTCACGATCCCATCAATGTTCTGGAGCTGAGAGCCATCAGGTTGGTTCTGGGTCGCTTGACTCATCAGTTACAGGGTTTTCCGGTTCAAGTTCGGTCGGACAATCGGCCGGCGGTCGCCTACATCAATCACCAGGGAGGGGCTCGCAGCAGGCGTGTCCTCAGGGAAGTGTCCTTCATCCTGGCTTGGGCAGAGAGCTATGTCCCATGCATCTCGGCGGTGTACATTCCAGGAGTAGAGAACACTGAGGCGGACTACCTGAGCAGGTGCACATCTCACAGGGGGGAATGGTCTTTCTGCCCCAAGGTGTTTCGGTCGCTTTGCCACCGGTGGGGGACTCCGGAGGTGGACCTCTCATCACAATCACAAGCTTCCGGCGTTTGTCTCTCTTGTGGGATCCGCTGGCTCTGGCAGTGGATGCCATGTCTCTGAACTGGAGGGATCTGGGGTTTCTGTACCTGTTCCCTCCGTTTCCCATGGTGGGCAAGGTGGTGCGCAAGCTGGCCCTAGAGGGTGCGTCGGCAATCTTGGTGGCTCCAAGATGGCCAAGACAGGTCTGGTTCGCAGACGTGGTAAGGTTGGCTGCGGATCAGTTAGATCTGCCCCTTCTGCCGGATCTGCTCACTCAGGGTCAACTGCTCTACCCCAGTTTACCAACGCTGGCTTTGACGGCGTGGCTGCTGAAACCTCCATCTTGAAGGAGGAAGGTCTTTCTGATGCTGTCATTCAGACTCTGGTTAGGGCTAGAAAGAAGTCTTCCTCTGCCATCTACTATAGGATTTGGAGGTCCCAGGTATTTATGGACCGGGAGGGGCTCCCTTTTTTTCATGACATCTCTGCAAGATTGCCCTCTACAGGTCGGTATTACCCAAGTGTAATGACTATCTGAAGCGGGGTGTGTGACATACTTATAATACCCATTTTACAGGTGAGTAATCACAAAATTGTATTTTTTGTTACTTTGTTTTGTTGCATGAGTAAAATGCCAGTGCACATTTTAATGCCATGTTGTCGGCGCTGCCACAGTAGCATCCAATTAATACAATTAACAGGACTTGTCTAGGTAGTAGCTGCATTTGGCAAACACGTGGGGGATATAAAACTGTAATTTGTAATGCGTTCAGTCCTGTTTCTCGATCCCTATTAACATTCAGAGTGACTGCTTTACTTACACCCTGTTAGGAATCACATGAGAAACCAGGGAGAACTTTCTTTAGGGAGCTGAGCACTTAACAAGGTCAGAATCCAGAACACTGGTGGGGAGTTGGAGCGCTCACGTATCCCACAATTGGATTTTTGGATTAGGGGTTACAGGGTGGGTATTTATTTTCCCTATTTAGCTAGAGATTCCCCAAGTAAATCCTAATATGCTATATGCCTGTCTGATTTAAAGGCTTTACAAAAGTATTTATATACTTACTGGACGTCCAGCATGCATGGGGAGTTGTAGCCCCACATTTTACATACATGTCCATCAAGTTCAACTAAGGGTCAGGGTTGGAAAATTATTGTATTATTTACAGATAACGGCTAATAGTAACAGTTACTGTTATTTTCCTCTAAAAATGCTTTTAATCCTTTTTTGACGCTATCAGCTGTTGATGCTGTAAGCTTCTGTGGGAGGTTATACAGATTTATAGTTCCCATAGGAAAAATTGCCTCCGGATATTGATTTTCTTTTTTTTTCCTTAGACGGGGGGAATGCCCCCTTGTCTTTAGAGAGGGTTTTACCTGAAATAGTTTTTCCCAATATATTTTAACCTGGCCATATATATATTTATACAAGTTATTTATAAGTTACCCCCAGAGCCCTCCTTTTAAGACTAAACAGATTTAATTTCTGTAATAGGATCATGGAAGTAGGCAACAGATTTTGGATGCCAGGCATCCATCAATCTGATGCCCCCTGCTGCCAATATGAGGACTGTTTTGTGCATTGGTTCTCTTTAAAGTGGATGTCCATTCTGTTTGTAGCCCCCTGCATTTATTATGTAATTTAATTTATTATATAATTGATAATGAAAATCCTCACCCCTTCTTCCCCTTCCTAGACTGTCAGTTACAGCTGTGTCTAACTGAATGGGGTCATCTCTGGAGAACCCTAGGGGGTGCTGCTGCATGGCCAGGGAGCCAAATGGCTGCCATTCGAACATCCTACTGCATTCTGTTTTTATGAATATTGAGTGAAGGCTTTCGTAAAAAGAAATGAAACACAGGCTGTTTTTAGGGCGCTGGTCTGGGGATAGAAGCTTACTACATACACTTTTGGGTATAGGATCACTATAAAGGATTGGCTTACATATACAATAAACGCACTCTATTATCCTGCAGACTTATTACATGGCTCAACCTAGTGAGCTTTACGTGTTCATGTATAAAACACAACTTAATTTAATGGAGGGTAACTGGAGAGAACACATGCTCTTATCATATTTAGAAAACTAGCCTTGTATGTCAGCAGTCCACTTAAAACTGCTGTTCATAACTTTTCAACCTTCTTGTTTTGACATTTTATAGGACTTCTGTAGGCAACTACGGGGACAGTGTGGGTAAAAAATGACAAACTCCACTTACCTTCCAGCCCACAGCCTTAATCCCCCGTAGTCCTCAGCTAGTCTGTTTGCAGTGCAGAGATCACGCTCCTGACCGGCCTCTGGCATGTATAGGAGTGTCTGCTGCTAATAGCAGCTATTGCTGATGGACACTTTTAATGGCTCATACAGTGCCCCCCATTCTGCCAATCAATGATGGTGCCTGCTCCCAGGTGACCACTGGGACATGGAGCATGTTGCCTGCAATGTAGCTGACAGAGCTAAAACTAGACTTCTGCCGCCTGCATTGCCTGGACAAGGACTTTGATGAGGGAAGTCCACTCTTGGGGGTCACCTGGGGGCACAAGTCATTTCTGTGCTACTAATAACACTCATACAGCCCCTGTTATCTGAAGTCCAGCCTGCAGGTGGGTGTGGCCTGTGTACAAAGCTCAGCAAGTTGCCTGCTGAGCATATCGGGCAGCTTCGTTCCCATCTCATAAGTGAGCTACACCCACCTGCAGGCTGGATTGCGAAACATAGAAACATAGAAGGTTGACGGCAGAAGGAGACCATACGGTCCATCTGTCGCAAACCAGGCCATGACATGTATATACACTGTACATACTGGGCAGGAGAAAGCACATGTACACAGTATGTTTTTAGTAACTTACCAACAGCTACTAGGATAGTTGAAGTGATATTTCAGGCAAAGGCAATTAGACTATTGAGTCGGGCTCCATTTGGCACTGTCCTAAACTTTCCAATTTTAAATTGAAGAAGAAATGACCAAGATATTTAGGTTTCCATATTTACCTCAGGATTTCTCTTCTGAAGCAAGTGGGCATGGACCTTGGAGCTGGGATGCTGCATATTGAATGGGGCAGCTCTGGGAGGGAAAGCTGGGGGTGGAAGGGATGGATGGTTTAGCTGGGAATGGGAGCTCTGAATGGGATGGTTTAGCTGGGAATGGGAGCTCTGAATGGGATGGTTTAGCTGGGCTTGAATGGGAGCTCTGAATGGGATGGTTTAGCTGGGCTTGAATGGGAGCTCTGAGTGGGATGGTTTAGCTGGGCTTGAATGGGATGGTTTAGCTGGGCTTGAATGGGATGGTTTAGCTGGGCTTGAATGGGAGCTCTGAATGGGATGGTTTAGCTGGGCTTGAATGGCAGCTCTGAATGGGATGGGTTAGCTGGGCTTGAATGGCAGCTCTGAATGGGATGGTTTAGATGGGCTTGAATGGGAGCTCTGAATGGGATGGTTTAGCTGGGCTTGAATGGCAGCTCTGAATGGGATGGTTTAGCTGGGCTTGAATGGGATGGTTTAGCTGGGCTTGAATGGCAGCTCTGAATGGGATGGTTTAGATGGGCTTGAATGGGAGCTCTGAATGGGATGGTTTAGCTGGGCTTGAATGGGAGCTCTGAATGGGATGGTTTAGCTGGGCTTGAATGGGAGCTCTGAATGGGATGGTTTAGCTGGGCTTGAATGGGAGCTCTGAATGGGATGGTTTAGCTGGGCTTGAATGGGAACTCTGAATGGGATGGTTTAGCTGGGCTTGAATGGGAGCTCTGAATGGGATGGTTTAGCTGGGCTTGAATGGGAGCTCTGAATGGGATGGTTTAGCTGGGCTTGAATGGGAGCTCTGAATGGGATGGTTTAGCTGGGCTTGAATGGGAGCTCTGAGAGAACTTCTTAGTGCCTACTCCTGGGGGAATGTTGGATTATTGTCCTCACTTGGCCTTGGCTTTGTTGCTCTATGGTGGAACCAGCTTAACAACCTCGCCAGCACTGCACCTCTTTTATATAAAGGTATATCTGGTAAGCCCACACCCCCTTTGGACTTTGGTAATGTAAGCTGGCGATAATTTAGTCTAGGCTGCTTCCCCTCCCATACAAATTGTATAAAACGGGATTTCAGCTGATGGAAAAATGTGCTAGGAGCCTTTACTGGCATTGTCTGCACATACTATGAAGACTGTCATTAAGATGCCAATTCCAAGGGGTCTTGTCCTTAGCCCTGCCGGGCCCAGTTAAGAATAGAGGTGCATAGTCTGACCACTCCCTAATACTGATACGTGTACGCGGAGACCAATGCAAGGCATAATGGCTAATGAAAAAATGGTCAATCCTGCTGTATAATGAATGGACAGTGGAAACATAAGTATAATATCTAGAGGTCTTTGGGGAGAGGTATTCTCCAAAAATCTACCAAGCGACTTTTACCAATAATTGTTTAAAAGCCTTTAGACTTAGAATAGAGACAGCTGATTTTCAGGAGTCCATGGCAGGTTCCATGACCATATTGAAGTCACCCCCCCATCAAAATAATGCCCCCCCCCCCCCTGCAAAATCATCCAGTTTCCTAAGGACCTTTCCAGCAAAACTGACCTGGTCCGTGTTTGGGGCATAAATATTAAGGTGTATAGATTATTCAACAGTGACACTTTAAGGAATAGGTTCCTCCCCTCAGGATATATTTGGTTGGGAGCATGGGACCAGTGGGTAAAGTATTTGTCTTTGCATCCAGGGACATGGGCCAGTTTAATATTTTATATTTCACACATTTTAAACTCCCCCTTTGTTTCTGCATGTTGCTCAGGATCTGAGGTTGTTTCTGCAGAACGTTAAAGCCTTTCACATTGAAGGAGCACATTTGGATGAGAGGAGCTCGCTGCCTCTGCAGCATGTTGCCACTCGTGTTATCTGTTCACACAAGGGATAGGATAAGAGAGGAAAACAAGAAAGAAAATGAGAATGAGTACACTATATAGTTTCAACCTCACCTACGTAGTAAACTCATAACTGTAATATATCTGAGGATACTCCTATATATAACGGAAGTAAATCCCTTAGCTCCAGTAGAGAGACAGCCTAAGTTGGGGAACAAAGTGTACACAAGAGGTAGGTGATCCCCCTGCAACGGCAGCTTTAAAACAAGTTACCAAAGAATGAGTAAAAAAGAAAATCGTCCTTTCAGGCTTTACATATTAACCTGGAGAAGAAGGGGGGATTAACCTGGAGACTATGGAACAAGGAAAACTGCACTAAAACAACTCCATAACTGCTTACCAACAAAGATAAAATCTTCTCTGAATTTGCTTCTAACACACGGACCCTGGGTGCCAGGGACCTCAATCGGTGGGCATTTAATTGTAAAGAGCTCCCTTGTAAACTACTAGATGAAACGGATGGCTCCATCTCACGTTAAGAGTTCTCTTGGATATGCCGGGAAAGATCTGAATGGCTGCCCCATCAAATGTAATCTGGTCATAGTTCCACACCTTCCTGAGGATCCTTCCTTTAAGGGATAATAATGGACATGGCATAAGGTGTCTCTCGGTCTATCCCTACCGTTGGCCAAGGACCTAGAGCTCTATGGATACGGTCTATTAGGATCTCATTATATTGTTCTAGATCCATGGATCCCTAAAGATCACAGTTTGTAGTGACTGTTCCTGGCCTATTGCTTCTGGGAGTCCCTTTAGCAGTATATTGTTTCTTCTGTTTATATTCTGATCATCCATCTGGATAAAAGCTTATTGGAGCAAAGATTGTATTGAATTTACATGGCGCTGCAGGTCCGCTGTCTTTTGTGCAGATGTTTGTTGTAATTGTTCAACCGCCGATACCTGGGCGATGTGCTGCCTAGGTGGGAAAGGCCTGGGATGGTCGCTGATGCATGCTCAATCTGCACATCCTCATGCTCTTGTGCCCGCACTCCCATGCACCCAGTCTATCTTAGTTGCTGGAAGCAAGAGCGTGTACAGCTGCAGGGAAGCGACCTCTGGAGAACACTGTGTCGCAGGAGCTGCTGGTAAAGGGGAGTTTACTGGTGATCCCAGGGGTTGGACACAGCGGGGCATCTCCTTACAGGATACCCTCGGGGCAGGCAAGGGGATAGCCCTGGAGTCTTTCAGATTCCAGGGCCACTTTTGAGCCGCTATAAGGAAGTCTGGTGCTCCTTTTTGTTCTGATGAGTTTCCTAAGAAAGCTTTACCATCAGCAGATGACTCTGGAAAGTGGCTGTGGAGTCTTATAGGTCATGAGGCAAGATTTCCCCATTCTAGGGAACTACTCCTTCCACAAGGCAGGCCGGTCCTCCTGGGCCATCACCCCTCAAGCTACAGCAGACAGGTCTGCAAAGCTGCCACCTAGCCCCTGGTTCTTACTTTTAAGTCCTACAAGGTGGATAACTTTGTTTAGGCCTATGATTCATTTTCACCTAATTAATTTTTTTGGTCATGTTTGTTTGACCTAAGTTTTTAAATCAGTTCAGACAATAAGATGCCTCTTGCCCACTGTGAATGGGTACTTTGGGGCCTCCAAACCTTAGATGAATGCTTGTTCCCCCTCCTTGTAGTATGATGAGCAAAATTGGTTTTTAGTACTAGCTCTAAAAACCTTTTGAAGTCCCCACCACCCCATTGATCTGTGCATGCTTGCTAGGAACTGAGATTCCTCCCCTGGGCAGAAGGTTTATAAGGAGGAGGAGCTTTATTCAGTGTGTCATCTCATTTGTACGCATCTTATAGCCAGACTTAGAGAACTAGTTGTGACCCCCACCCATGGGAAATAATAAAAATAAGTATAATAAAACTGGACTGCATCAACTTAAATCCACTTTTGTTTCATTAGGTGTAAAGGAAGCCATAACATTTCTCAAGTCACGAACAGTTCCAGGTACCTGGAAAATGGACATGAGTGACATTCTAGAATCTTCCAGTAGTGACGATGAAGATGGAGAGGCTGAAGGCAGTGATGGAGAGCATAAAAAAGCTGAAGAGGAAGAAGCAGAGGTTGGTTATTCTTGTGTGTCCTGCTTATCTTGTATATATACAAAAAAGTATCTGTATTTTGATGCCTTGGTGTATTTATAATGGGCAAAGTAAGCCTTGCAGATTTGCAGCTCAATATGGCTCAGGTCTACCTTCCATGGTGACGTCACCTGTCCCACCAGTGTCCAGAGGGCTACATTTGTTTTTGGTATCTATAGTAGAATGTGGTCGCTCCCACGGTGGCTTTAAAGCGGACCTTCACCCTGAATAAGAGCATATCTTATATGTTTCCCACACCCTGTACATCCAGATTGCCCACATTAAAAATCATTCTACCTGCATCTACTGCTTGTTATGAGCCTTCAAACATCCAAGATGTCGGCTCATGGAACATCAGGCAGCCTGCAAACAGGAAGTGCCTTCTGACTGTGCTGCTCTGCATTCTGGGATTGCTGACCTTTTCCTGACCCCAGCTTTGCTCTGTCTGTGCAAAGCACAGCTATAACCCCCGTACTTTATCCCGCTCTCCTTTCCTCAGTATGTGTGATGCTTCTGAGTCAAGATGGCGGCGCCCATACGCTAAAGTCCTGAACAGAGTTTCAGCCCAGTGGGGGAAAGAATAATAAGTAAGTGACTAAAAACTTAAAATATATTAATTTTAGATGCTTGGGAATCGCTTTATAAGGATTTGGGCTTTTTAATAAATCATGGTGAAGGTCCGGTTTAAATTGCATTTGAATGAGCACAGCCTTCATTATTATTATTATTATTATTATTATTTTTTTTTCAATCTTCATTAATCACACATGCTCTCGTGTAGCCTATTAGAGTGAGACTAGCTGCAGTAATCTGTAGCTCCTCCAACCTGCAAGGCTACTTCTTCTGAGCTAGGGGTGTCTATTGCGAAAGATTGGCGATAGAGAGGAGCCGTTAATCAGACCAACAGCGATAAAAAATCAATTCCGTGAATATTGCTTTAAACCTCTCAGAGGTATTCATTGTAATTTTCTGACAGAACACTTGCACCTTTTTATATATCACTGAGACTTATGTGGACTGCCATATTTGCCCCTAGCTGGGTTGTTTGACAGCTTTCCCTGAGGCACCTCGGCTATCTCCCACATGTGCTAGCCGCTCCTACAATGAAAAGGAATGGGTAGGCATGGCCAGTGTTGTATTTGCCCCCAAATGTTGTCCAGTCAGTATTGTAGTAGAAGCGGTTAGAGGGCAGAAAGGATCCCTCGCTGGAAAAATCGCTGTGCCTGCTGCCGCCTGTAGTCTATTCAGGGCCTGTGATTGGCTCCCTGGCCTCCCTGCCGTGCAGCTAGGGGTGTAAACTTACAAGAGGGAGGTGAATGAATCATATTCAACTTAAAGCACTATCATGCCGGTGCCCCGCTCTATACTGTATGCTGAGCCGAACCAACCATTACAGCCTGGCCGAAACAGACTGCAGTCCCTCTTGTCTTCCCCACCCAACGCCCCACAGCCAGGCTCCCGGTGTGTGTCCCCGCCCGCAAGTCTTGCGATGACGCTGGCTTGCGATTGTGGTGAGATATTTACCACTTGCTGTGGATAACGACAGGCTGCTTTACCACCTGCCCAGTGATGCTGAAGCGCCCAGGCCACAGCTGGGAGATTAGTAAAACATGAGCTTTAGGTAAGCTTTTATAAGGCAAATTCATGGTGCAGTGTGGGAGGGTTTTTGTGAAAATGTCTTTAATTTACACTGTTGGTCCACTTTAGTTATACACCCTCCATTTGGTGCTGGGGTTGCCAGGAGAGTCCTGAACCCTAAAGCAGAACAAGTGGAAGAATATTGTGCTTTAAAGGGGATCAATGGCATTGCTTTTTTTTTTTTTAGTAGGAACCCAAATTCATCTTTTTTAATTGCGGTTCACTGTATAGTCCCTTTGTTTATTTTATAGTCCCTTTGTTCACTGTATAAAAAACTGAAATGTAAAGTATTTTATTTGTGCTGGATAATATTTTCTGTGTAATATCTACCAGTATTTGCTGTCTTTCCATTCTCCTTCTGGCAATGTGAAGTTGTTAAAGTGGACCAACACCCAGGGGTGATCGGCCCGGGAATCTATAAGATTCCCAGGCCGATCACCTCACTCACCGTGGGACATCCGACATCGGGATGTCCCACTGGGTGGAACCCCCCCAAAAAAACCCAAACTCCTTACCTGATCCCGCCGGCCGTCCGTGAATGGCCGGGCGTGCGCATGCCGAGAGTTACGCGCGGGAGGCGGCGGCGGACTCGCTGTCTTGGATGTCGGCGGGGATTGGACGGCGCGGTCACGTCCTGGGTGTTGGTCCACTTTAATATGGGCTTAAAGTGATCCTGTAGAGGTTTGTTGTCCTCTTCTATCCCCAGCCCAATGCCCCAAAACAGTCTTTGTTTTTTTATGAATATTGGACAAAAGCTTTAGTAAAAAAAAAATGAAAAAGAAACACTAACAGGTAGCAGTCTGATTGAATGGCATGCCGAATGCTAATGAATCCAGTTACAACAAAACTATCACATAATGGCAGTTAGGTTGAGGTGTTCCCCCCCCCCCCCCCCCAATGCTGAGTTGGGTGCACTGTAACTGAATGTAGCATTGCTGAAATGTACCAGGGGGCAGGGAACAATATGGCCGACTGCATCCTGTTCATGTTATAAATATTGGGCCAAGGCTTTAGTTTTTTTTTTTTTTAACGGGCTGTTGTGGGACATTGGGCTGGGAATAGATTGTGACAACATAAACTTCCTTTTTGGGTATAGGACCACTGTAGGTGTCTTTCAGCGGCTGCGGGCGACATTTAACTTCTTGTACGAACTGGCCTGTATTTAGAACTGCTTTGTACCTCTAATGGAAAATAAGTTAAAATAAGTTGGAAAATGCATGTCTTCAGTCCAGTCTAAATAACTCTTGTTGTTCATGGGAGCATTACTGCCTAATGTCTCATTATTGTCTTCTATTGAGAGGAGTAGGGAGGGTTAGTGCTTTGTCTCATACATCTCAATAGAAGATAATGGTGCGCCATTATGCAGTAATTCCAACATGGCTGCTCCCATGAACAATAAGAGTTATTTTGACTGGAGTGGTCTTTTAATCGGATCAGTAGCTATTGGGCAACATAGAAATGTTCTAAGCTAGAAGTGGACCAAAAGTCAAGTACTTATATTGAAAGTTAACAGCATACCTCCACCAAATCCAAACATCTGGAGAAAATAACAACTCATGTAACCCCTCCCCCCCCCTCCATGCTTTTTTAATGTAAATGAAAAAAAAATGCTATATTCCATTTTGAAGCACCACAAAGTCTTCTGGATGTTGTCCGTCATTTGCAAGACAAACATGCTCCCTCTATATGAATCTACAGAGATGCTTGATAGAAGGCTGGATCGGCTGAAAGGTGGTTAAATTGTAAAGAATCAGACACCAAGAATGCAGGGCAGTACAATGGTATATGATTCACTTACCTAGTCGTCACTGCTGTAATTTATCTAAATTGAGATTTGGGAACAAAAACAGGTTGAGGCTTTTCTGGAAAGAAACAAGAGCACCCGGGAGAAATTACAAAGGCCATGGCAGAAATCTCTCATAGATGAATGGTGATTAATGAATGTTGGTGTTTCCCATGGTTCCTGGGTGTTGAGGTTTGCATAGGTTTCAGCACCTCTCCTCCAGGTCTTTGTTGAACTTTGAAAGAATGCCAAATGAGAATATGACCCTTGTGACTAGATGTAGCAGGCCAAAATACCTGAAAATAGATATTAATCATTTTGGGGGAATAACACTTTTCTCATGGTTTAAGGTAGACCAAATGGACCATTGAGCCCTGCAGCAGGGACATCCTGATATTGATGCACGTTGCGATGGGTTTTGTAATTGCGTCCCGACTACCGATGCCCCCCTGCACATTAAGTTAAACAGGATTATTTTTACCTGTCTCCTCTGAGAATTCTTACCTTTCTCCTGGCAAATTTGAACACTCTTATTGGCCACTGCTGTCCCTTGGTTGCCAGCACTCGGACGGCCGGCTGCCAGTAACAGAGTGATCTCGGCAGGGCGCTCATTTTCTCCGCATCGGCAATCGGGATGCCCTCCTGCACTCGGAACAGCAAAGCACATTTGTGAAAAATGGGTGGTGTTCCTGTGTAATTTCTCTACCACAGTGCTTAGGATCTTCACAATGTATAGACTGGACCCGTGGTACCCCAAAGTGTTGATGATCCCTGATGGCCAACATGTTTGGTTTTCCGAGTGCAGGCAAATGAAATGGCTGGTTCTGAAAATGTATCCTAATGATCATTCACCAACTTCATCACTTTTCAGTGTTATAACCAAAAAGTATCATCGGGGGCAAGTTTTCATTTGGTAAATCTTCCTGTTTGAAGATTGAACTGTCTACATTGCAGCATGTGTAGACAGCACAAGACTATTAGACTTGCCAAACATTTTCAATATGTATTGTATAATAAGTTTGAAAAGATTGTTCTTATGCTTTAAAGGTTTGTAAGAGTGTTTGGCAGTAATTTGGTCATGTTGCTTCCATTGTAGGGACATTTTCAAACACAGGAAAATGCAGCGTCTAACATTTATACTGCTTGTTAGACAGGGTTACATTTACACTAATACATAAACAGTAGCTGAGTGATAAGTCTATAACTTCCTATCTGCTTTATAGCTAGCCTGTAATATCATGTGCTTTGCAGTATAATCCTTATGCATACCTTCCAACTTTTCAAGGTGGGAAAGAAGCTAATTTTAATTAAACCCCACCCCCCCCATAAAGCGATGGATAGGAAATAGGTTGTAACCGTTACAATAATATAAGCAAATGAATCATTCATTGATGTAAATCTGCATGATACACCTCAAAGAGACACATGAGAAGAAAAAGGGGCTGGGGAGGGCATGGACCCAAAAGAGAGACAGTCCTTCCAAATGAGGGACAGTTGAGATGTATAGTTATGTATCATAAAAATCAAAAAGAATCAGAGGTACCATTATTTCAAGGGAAAGGGAAAGAATACAGGAGAAAAAAAAACAGATGAGAGTAAACAGGTCCTCTCCTTACCCCAGAACAATTCAATCAGTGAGGTAATTGGTAAGGTAAGGTAATCTTAGACTCAGTGAGATTCGCCACCAAAGTTGACCAAATCCACGAAGATTTGGTAACCTGATGGATTTAGGTTTGTTTTTGTAACATCAATGTAACCTAGACCAACACAATTTATGGCAGTGATGGCAAACCTTCTAGGGCCAGAAGGCACTTTAAATGAAGTTTTGTGTTTCACTTTGGGCACTTGGCCCCTAGAAGGTTTGCCATCACTGCCATAAATTGTGTTGGTCTATGTTACGTTGATGAAACATAAAAAACTCAACAATTTAACCTGATGGCTCTGGTACAAGGGGGAGATGAAAAAAACAAACAAAATGTGTGTAGTGGAAAGATGATGGGTGCCCACACAGAGGTCATAGGTTCGCCACCACTTCTTTATAGTGTCTAGCTATCTCCTTAGCGTGCAGCTTCAGAAAGAAGAAACCTGATTATATAAGCATACCTAACCCATCCCTGGCAGCTCTCTCCTATTAGGTTTTAATTCCACAAGGGCCCTACCTCACCTACTTACTCTGAACCCTGAATTTAGGATATACTCCACTTTTACTTATGGCTTTCTGGTAGAGGACTAGAAAATGTCTACTGAATCATTAGCAGGTAGGTTAGTTTATTGGCCCTGTTGATCAAGAACCTCCATGACACAGGGTTGCAAAAGGTGCCAACCCAGCCAGGTACCAGAGTATAACCTTGCATCCTATAAAAGCAGCTAGACCGGCCAGGGGTCCTTTGGTTATTGGGGAGCAGGGGTGTATTCCAGAATCTCAATCAGTGTCACCAAGTATATATCTTCTGTACATAATGTGTCTGGCAAGATGGCAAAACTTATATATATGGAATGGAAGGTGAACATATTACAGCACAAGCATGCTAAGGGGAAATAAGAGGCACATTGGTGTTTGGTACTTGTGTAAGGGGGCTTCTGTGTGATCTGACTTGAAGGATATAATGTCTCCTTTGAAGAGTTCTTCTACAGTCTGATACATTGTATAATAACTTCCCGGCAGGTTTAAGGTGGGCCAAAACTCAAGATTTTGGCTATTCCGGGGGTTTGGTCCTTGCCTCCAGGGCATCATGATCTGGGATGTCCCGCCATGTGAAACACTGGTCCAACAACGCATGCGAGGGCATGCAGACACTATGAGAGCCTTGCTTCCTCCAAGTGCTTCCCCACTAGCCTCACAAATGCCTGGCGTTGGCATGGCCCTAGCTAAAGTTATAGTGTAGTGCGGCCCACACATGCACTGTTGGATCGGGTATCAGGTAGGTTTTATTGCGGATTTGGTGGGTTTCACACAGTGGGATGCTCCGGTGAGTGGGAGTCGGGCAGTCCAAGTTGGGTTCTGGTTCACTTTAAGCTTCAGTGACAATACACAGCATGCATCACTTATCAGTGGTAAAATCAAGTTTTCAGATATAGTAAATTATATTTAGCTATGGTTATAGTGCAGCAGTTGTTAAAAGCATAGTGAGTCGTTTGGACCCATGTTTTAAATGCCCCCAGCAGGAATATATTATATAATATATAATTATAATAAATTGTATTTTTATTTCGGTGTTTTAAACCTGGCCTGTCAAGATATCTATATATATCTATCTATTGCTGTTACAATCCATATGTGAAACTTGAGCTGTCTACAAATGTAGATGGCTGCACCTCGGTCGGCCATGTGCTTTGCTAGTAATCCTACACATGCTCCCCTTGCATTCTGCAGGGATGTGTCACGTAAAATGATTTAATGGTGTGTCTTGTAATCTAAGCCCTTTTGTTGTATGTAGACTGGCTGCGGAATCTCTTTTCCTCCCCATCAGCACATGGTGGATGGCGGAGAGTTGAGCACATTGCAGAGCACTCGATAGGGGTTATTGTGTCTGCTTGTAGTGAAAACACTTTCCCCCCCTATACGGCTGCTGCTGGAATTTTTTTCTCTTCCCTGTGTGTGTGTGTGTCTATGGGAGAGAGCAAGCACAAGGCCCTCTCCCCCCTACTCGGGGGCTGCCTAGAGTGTTGCCATGGAAACCTGGTGCTGGGCATTCAGCACGCATGCTCTTTGGAGACAGGAAGGTTGAGCAGAGGCTTGGCCAGCTGCCAGGGGAGGTTCGCTTTCAAACGGGGCTGTCTTTCGCTTTTTCTTCATGTAATGTCTGATTTTTTTTTTTTCCCTTTTTCCCTTCTCCCCTTACGGGAGGGGAGTGCAGGCACGGACGGCAGCCACTGGGTAGCTGTCCTAGGCAGGCAAGCTGGAGTGGGCCCCGTGTGACTGCAGCTTACACCGGCTAGCTAGCACATACATGAGCCATTCCCTTTTATAAAAGGGAGAGCTGTAGGTAAGCATGATGTGATGTTATTTCTGCTGTGCTGATCCCAGGAGGGGAGGGGGAGTGCATGTGGGCTTTCGCATTGTATCAGCCACTCTGGTTTACATCATTCCGTATGATCTGTGGCACGGCCTGGATGCTGGAGGATGGCTTATGGGATAAAGTGCTGGTCTGAATGGTATGTAGAGTGTGACGGACATGAGGAGGCAGGGCATGTTCTGACAATAAGTGCTGCTCACCCGTCGCCTCTCATTTTTATTACAGAGCAGTTGACCACCTTGACTATGGCTGGGGCACTCGCTCCTGTCTGCAAATCTATTGAAAGTTAGCCTTGACCTGCATTGAAGCTAAACGCTATGTAAAAAGGAGTTTGGTGGCCACACAACATCAAGGAGGCTCCTTTTATGGTGCCTGGAGGGCTTGCTAGGCCCAGTCCGATGAGGATTCCATTGAAGCCCTTATTGTTTGTAGCAAGCTGTCAATAAATCAGCCGTTGATACAAATGTCAAGTACAATGCTTTGCTAGAGAGGATTTTTTTCCCATTGTTAGTGTCCGAAAAAAGGCACAAGAACCTTATCTTTCTGGCATCCCCTGTCACACTGAGCTGTCGAGATGCAATCTGTGCTCCTCTTTCTTTGCTTCAGTGGGGTGGGTGAGTGTGACTGCAAGTTCTCCTTTTCTCTAAAAAATCCATCTGTACGTATTAGCGATGGACAGAAGTGGAGTGTGCATGCTTGCTGCTGTAGGATGGCATGTGTTCAGCCATTTTTTCGCATACTGTACTTCCTATTGTGCATACCGCGTCTCTTGTGACTAGCCTGCCTGTCTCTCCCCAGCTCATACAGCACAATGACAAGGCTCCCGGGTGCGATACACAGCTAAGTATGATCTGTAGGTTGTTGCCTGGAAACCCACCATGTATTTTTTTTTTTTTTTTCTGTACAGAATGTTTTGCCAAATTAAACAGAAAAAAAATTAACATTTAATAATGTTAAATGGTTGTACAGTAATTTGTTTACTGGCACCAATACTGTGACCTTGTCCATGATCCATTCAGCCTACATCTATGGCAAGCAGGGCCAGCGTCAGCACCCGGCAAGGTGGGGCAGCTGCCAGGTGCCCCTACCCTTTCAGGAGGCCCACTGACAGGGCCGGCCTTTGAGGTGTGCAATGGTACTTGACTGATGGCAGACTGGGAGGGCACCACCACAGCTGGTGCCCACATCTCCTCAAATGGTGGGGTTCCACACATCTCGATTTAGATTCCAGGGGAGGAATTGTTGGGTTTTAAGTTGCCCACCCCAGCTGATTTCCTATCCCTGAAGCATCCCAATCTGTGATACCCTACTGTGTGAAACCCCCTGGGATCAATTTTGGGTGCCCCTGTTTGTGAAAGAACCCCCCTGGTTTGGCCGTTAACTCAAACTGGCGATCCCACAGTGCATTCACCAGTTCCAGGAAAGTAATGAACAAAGGGGGGGGGGGTCACACACAGGGGCATCCAAAATCAGGAGAATCTAGATCCTTTTAGACTCCGAGGTCAGGTTTAAAGGGGTTTGGTGCTCTTCAAACTAGACCAAAACTAGAGTTTTGATTCAAATCGCACGATCCTTAGGGGGCATCCAGATTTGGGGTGTCCCTCTGTGATGTGATGTGACTGTTGACCACAAAGGGGCCCACTGAGACCATGCCGCTTAAGGGCCCATGTAAACCTGGAGCCAGCCCTGATGGCAAGAATCCTAATCAGTACAATCCTGGCTATGGCGTCCTCCATGCTGCAACCTGTGTATTCTTAGTATACAGTACGTCCTGCTCCAGATATAATACTTACTATCGGGTATTACTCCGCCAGATGGCGCTGGACTGCAGAGACATTGAAAATAGGCTCCTCCCGGCCCCTCAAATACCCAGGGGCCTCCCACAAATCCCCAGAATTTCTCTGCAGTCTGGACTGCGAAGGACGAGAAATGGCTCTCTACTCGCAGGTGAGCGGGGCTATTAGCCTGCGGCCCTGTAGGACTATTCCCACCCGTTCCATTTGTAATGTGCCTCCCAGCCTTGGCTGCGCTGGTCGGGTGATGGTAGGCAGCACCACTGTTAGGTGCTTAGGAGCACTGCTCCACCGCAATCCCCCACCAAAGGGTAGGCGGTATAGGCATATGGTGAGCCTCTATGGGATGCCCCTCCCGCATTATTTCCCCTTGCCCCTGTCTATCAGTGGGCCCTATGTCAAGTGGCCGCTGTCCTCCCTCACTCTCCTTGTAACCTTCAGGGGGAAAGAGGGGGGGGGTGTATGCATATACTTGTATTGGCTTTCGGCTTTATTACATGGTGTCTTGTGTCAGCCGCCGCGCTGACTTGTTTTACTAGTACTATACTTAAAATTGCAGCCGCCTCAGGCGCCAGCACGCCGTCATTGGCTGCTTGTCATGTGTTGGCTTCGCGCTCTTCGGGCGTTCCGCGCCATTGCTTGTGCGGGCCCGCCCCTCGAGGTATACCGACGCCTTTTTGTATGCTTGGTCGGCTTCTGCGTGACGGACCTCTACCTACCGCGGTCCGTAAGTGCCCTCGCGGGCGTCTTTATTACCATCCTTTTATTATTGTCTGCTTACGGCTCATTTGATTGCGTCTTTCAGACGGGCGAATCCATTGGCTTCTCTCGGCCCTCTATTAGTTGGTTAACTTGTGAGGCCCAGTGTAATTACTCCCACTTCCCTAGCGGGTTATTGGGGCATCCTGGGTTGCTGTATAGCGTTAATCCCGATCGGTCTATAGTTCCGCTATAATCACCGTATGGAGGCATCTCAGGATAACGGGACCGGGGTTCCTTCGGGACAAGCCCGGCTGTGTGTAGCGTGTGGGGAGTCTCATGTTGACGCTGACAAGGCGCGGGTTTGCGTACCCTTTGCTGAGCAAGTGCTTGCGCTGCAATCTGGCCTTCCAGTGGCTGGGCCTGCACCTCGTTTCACTTCACCTACACCCCCAAGCTTAAATCTCACTCCTACTGAGTTGCATACAAGTGGGGATTCTCAGCCTGATGTGTCTTCTAGACTGGCTAGTGTTGAGCAGTTAATTGCTAATACCTTGGCGCGTAAGGCCCCTGCTAAAAAGTGTCACTTAACGCCTAATGTCACTCTTTTCCCTATGGAAACTGGTGAGTTTTGCCATCTTTGTGGCTATACCCCTTCGGACGAAGGAGAGCTTTTCTCCGACTCAGGGTCATCTGGTGAGAGGCCCAGGGGTCATGACGATTCTGCCTCTGACCCCTGGGCTCCGGATGATACTGATAGATTGCTGACCCAGATTTTTGAGGTTCTGTCCATCTCTCCCCCTGTTGCGACTCCCAGGCAAAGGGGGGGAACTGTGCCATACCGCTAAGTCACGCTTGGAATTTTCTGAGCAAGCACATTTCAATAATCTTGTGCTCAAGGAATGGGAGCGTCCCAGTAGACTTCCCGGTGTACCTAAGAGTTGGGATAGGAAGTATCCCTTTCCTGCTGATGTGGTAAAGGGTTGGTCATCCCCTCCCGAAGTGGATGCCCCGGTTCTAGGGTTATCTAACACCTCTGTCATGCACTCCCCTGACTCTACTACCCTGCGGGATGCTGAGGATCTGCGCATTGACCAGCTGGCGTCCCATGACTTTGCATGTGTGGGGACGGCGCTGCGCTCGGTCTGTGCCTCGGCCATTACTGCTGTGGCCATTAGGACCCTGCTAAGAAGTATGCTTGATAGCGCCCCTGATGATAATGCACTCTCCAGTTGTAATGTTTTTGTAAATTTTGTCCTCTCTGCCTTGGATGACACCATTAGCATGTGTGCCAGGACATCTGCCCTTGTGGTGTCTATACGCCGCTTGGTTTGGCTACGCCAGTGGGCTGCTGACAACGCTGCCAAGAAGGCCCTCACTGGTTTTCCCTTCAAAGGACTACGCCTGTTTGGGGACCGCCTGGATCTTTTTGCTAAGGGAGGCAGGTTACCCCAGCGCAGGCGTCAGTCTCGGCCCTTTCGGGGTCAGGGCTCCTTCTCCTCCCCCTACCATGGTGCTAGACAAGTGGGGGGGGGGGGTTCCTTTACTGAGGCCCGGGGAGACTTCTGGGGTAGGGGCAGAGGACGTGGACGTCCTGGCTCCTCCTGGGGCTCCAAGATCAGGTCCTCTCCCAAGCCCCCTCAGGCATGGTGGGGCGCCCTCACCCATCCGGCTGGGGGGGCGGCTTCAGCACTTTGCTCACGTCTGGAGGCTTCATGTCTCAGACATGTGGATTCAGGAGGTAGTGTTCTCCGGGTACAAGATAGAGTTTGCTGCCTGGTCGCCCCCAAGATTCATCAGATCCCGGATTCCTCAGGACCCTGTGTCAGCTCAGGAGCTTGTGCAGGCAGTGCAAGGCCTCCTGGAGCTGGGGGTAATCTGCAAGTTCCCGTTAAGAGAAAAAGGCAAGGGCTTCTATTCCAACCTATTCAGTGCCCAAAAAAGATGGGTCACTCAGGCCCATCCTGGACCTGAAGATCCTCAACAAATTTGTCAGGAGCAGACGCTTTCGCATGGAAACTCTGCGCTCTGCCATCAGTTCCCTGCGCCCAGGGGATTTCATGACTTCTGTGGACATCAAAGATGCTTACCTTCATATTCCTGTTTTTCCAGGTCATCAAAGGTTCCTCAGGTTCGCTCTGGAGGATCAACACTACCAATTTGTGGCATTGCCCTTTGGTCTCACCTCAGCTCTCAGGGTGTTCACCAAGGTGCTGGCTGGCGTGATGTCTCTGCTCAGGTTTCAGGGTGTCCGCGTGCTGCCTTATCTGGACGACATTCTCATCGCCTCCCAATCTCTACATCAGGCAGAATTGGATACCAAGCTGGTGGTGTCCACACTGGAGTCATTTGGATGGGTGATCAACCACCCCAAGTCTTCGCTGTCCCCCTCCTTGGTGACTCCATTCCTAGGAATGAATCTGGATACAGTTCAGGCAAGGATTTTCCTTCCTCAACAGAAAGTGGACAGTCTGATTGCACAGGTCCAGTTCCTGCTACCTTGTCATCATCCCTCCATCAGGCAGGGAATGCAGCTGGTGGGCCTGATGGTGGCGTGCTTCGAGGCGGTCCCTTATGCTCAGCTCCACTTGAGACCTCTGCAACTCCACCTCTTGTCAGTGTGGGACAAGGATCCAGCGTCCCTGGACAGGGTCTGTGTGCTTTCCCCCCTGGTCAGGAGGTCCCTCTTGTGGATGGACTCAAGGAACCTGTTGGGGGGCAGATCCTTTCTGACCCCTTCCTGGGAGACGGTCACCACAGATGCCAGTCTGTCAGGTTGGGGGGGTTTCTGGAAGTCCCTGCGGTTCCAGGGGAGGTGGGGCCCTCAGGAGGCCCACACACCTATCAACGTCTTGAAACTGCGGGCGATCAGGTTAGTTCTGGCTCAGCTGACTCCGCACCTTCGGGGCCTGCCTGTTCAGGTACGCTCAGACTACCAGACGGCAGTTGCCTACATCAATCATCAGGGAGGGACCCGGAGCAAGAGGGCCCTCCAGGAAGTTTCTCTGATCCTGACCTGGGCGGAGACCAATGTTCCCTGCATATCAGCTGTGTACATCCCGGGGGTCGAGAATCTCCTGGCAGACTCTCTGAGCAGGGGGACCTTTCGCCAGGGAGAATGGTCCCTATGCAGCAGGGTGTTCCAATCTTTGTGTCACCGTTGGGGCCAACCAGATGTGGATCTGTTTGCGTCCAGTCACAATCACAAGCTACCGGCCTTTGTCTCCCTGTCCCAGGATCCTCTGGCCTTGACCACGGATGCTCTAGCAATGTCATGGCAGGACTTTCAGTTTCTGTATGTCTTCTCTCCATTCCCCCTGCTGGGCAGGGTTCTGCGCAAGATTGCTCTGGAGGGGGTGCCAGCAATTCTGGTGGCCCCCCCAGGTGGCCAAGAAGAGTGTGGTTCGCAGACGTGGCGCAACTGCATCAGTACGCTCTGCCCATGGTGCCAGATCTGCTCACTCAGGGCTCCCTACGCCATCCCAATTTACAAACTCTGGCTTTGACTGCCTGGCTTCTGAAACCTCCATCTTGATGGAGAAGGGGCTGTCTACCTCGGTTGTTGATACCATGATAAAGGCTAGGAAGAAGTCTTCTCCCATTTATTACAGGGTTTGGCATGCCTACATTGACTGGTGTGAGTAAGTCTCTTCCCTGTCGTGTGTTCTCTATTCCCAGGATTCTGGAGTTCCTACAGCATGGGTTGTAGATGGGGCTCCAACTTAGTACTCTGAAGGGTCAGGTTTCTTCCCTGGCTGTTTTCTTCCAGAAGTCCTTTGCTCAGCAACCTCTGATCAGGACTTTTTTCCAGGGGGTGACTCATGGGCGTCCCCCACATAAGCCTATGGTGCCTGTTTGGGATTTGAACTTGGTCTTGTCAGCCTTGCAGGGTGCTCCCTGTGCAAGATGTTCCCCTGGCCATTCTTACTCTCAAAGTTGTCTTTTTGGTGGCTATCACCTCTGTTAGGCGTGTGTGTGAGTTGGCTGCGCTTTCCATTCTGCCCCCCTACTATGAGAGACACCAGTACAAGGTGGTGTTTCATTTCAAGCCTGATTTTCTGCCTAAGGTAGTGTCTGCCTTTCATTTGAATCAGGACATTGTTCTTCCTTCATTGTGCCCTAATCCTAGTAATGCTGAGGAGAGGGCTTTGCATTCTTTGGATGTGGTTAGGTGTCTGAAGTACTATCTGGTGGCTACTGCACCTTTCAGAAAAACTGATGCTCTTTTTGTGGTCCTAGGAAGGGTTTGGCTCTTGCCAAGTCTACCATCAGCAAATGGATCAGTCAGGCTGTGATTCAGGCCTACTCTGCTAAGGGGAAGAATCCTCACTTCCGCCTTACTGCTCATTCTACGCGTGCTATTGGTGCCTCTTTGGCTTTTCAGCACCAAGCTTCGGTTGAACAAGTTTGCAAGGCCGCTACTTGGTCTTCTGTTGATACCTTTTCAAAGTTTTACAAGGTTGATGTTAGGGCCTCAGCTGATGCTGTTTTTGGCTGCAAGGTTTTGCAGGCGGCAGTGGTTTAAACTGTCTATTGTTGCCTTTTTGGGGATCCCACCCTACTTTATGGACACTGCTATTGGATGTCCCGATAGTAAGTATTATATCTGGAGCAGGACGTACTGTATACTAAGAATAATACAATTAATACAATAATACAATTCTGTGATTACTCACCTGTAGAACTGGTATTATAAGTATACTTCAGAAATATGCCAAGTGTATGTTGATCTTCTTGAGTTTCCGATGTCATGTTTTTTGAAAAAAACAAAAAGCGCTTCTAGTGCCGTGGCTGAATGTAAAACAATGAACTAACTTTTTTTCTCTGTTACAATAAAAATCCTATTAGACCATAGACTGGTCCATTTCCTGCCCCTCTGCTCTTTCCACACTTGAATTGCCACTGCAGGCAAAGGTAAGGTTTACACCATTGCGTCACTCATTTCTGTCACTGTCCTAAACGGTTTTCTGTTTTTAAATTGAAAAAGAAATGGCTAAGATATCGAGGTTTATAGTCTCACTTGACAATTTCTCTTCTGAAAAAATTGGATCTGTGATGCTGCATAATAGTCAGCATAGTATGTGTGTCATTGGCTGAACCTGTAAACCCAGATATCTCGGCCATTTCTGCTTCAATTTAAAAACTGAAAACCGTTTAGGACAGTGCAGAATGTAGCCCAACACTATGGTGTAACAGTTACCCTTGCCTGCAGTATCACTTTAAGAGTTCATAGCTCTTTGACTTGATTTCTGCCTCTGTAATTTGTAACCTGAACTTCAGACCTTGATACTCTTCTATCAGAAGCACGAACAGAAGCGACACTACTGAGCTACAAAGCTACATCTTGATGTGGCCATTTTCTCTGTTATTGGACAGCCATGATAGAGAAATAACTTCCTGCTTCAGGGATGGCATTCAGTATTAAAGCATTCAAATTATTTTTGCAAGATGCCTATGACATATGGTCCAAAAGGAAAATTATTATTAAAAAGCTGAAACAGTATGTGTGGATTTATCTGAACAATTATTTTTAAATGCTGCAATTTATTGCCATCCATGTTAGTCATGTGACACCTCTACACAATCCGGCATTATAACACTTACCACCTAGCCTGGTTATGGTGGTTCTGGCTACACAATCGCAGTGCTAACCTCCTTATAGTCTGCAGTTTAAACTTGTAGGTTAACCAGGAGCAGCTAGCTATGTTAAGGTTTGCTTTTGTTCCCATGGGAACAGATTGATAAAACTTTTATTATTTTGATTTCGTCCGCTAACCTATCGAAGAATTGTCCCAGAGAGGATCCTCTCTTCAGCTACAATGTCCAAATATGCTGCATGTCTGCCGGTACCCACCTATACCAGGAAGGGTGAAAGGGGCTGTGTATTGGGTCTGTCTTGTGCCTCATGCCTGTTCGTTAAAAAAAATAATAATAATAATCACAAGGCTGGTGTACGTGCAGTAGTTTAATAGCACATATATTCCATTGTTATAAAATAATGGTAAGGACCTCAAGTACAACCGTAAAATGGGATGATTTTTTTTTGTTTTTTTTTTTTGTTTTGTGTATGCCATTGTTGATGGTCATTTATTTATTTCACTGTATTTATATATGTGCTTGTGTTGTCTCGTTTACATTATAGCCAGAGGAAGAGGCGGACCCTTTGGAAAGGGACAATTTCCTGCAGCAGCTTTACAAGTTTATGGAAGACAGAGGTAAAGTGCAGCCCATTGTCAATGAGTTTCTAGGTACTTCGTTTTGAAAGCCGTTGAAGAAAGAGTCTGCTTTGTTCAAGTCCTTTATCTCTAATTTACAATGAGCCTGGTAAAAGTGTCTGGCCTGCTCCTCAGAAGAGGGATACCTTATGTGTAAGTTCTTTATAATGTGAGCCTGTGACCAGAGGCAGCTTAATAAGGATTTCCTCACTCTGCATGTCTGCAAATGCAGCAGGAACATACAGTGGAGAAGATTTAGGCAGAGTGGCAGAATATCCACCCAAATCCCCCCTGTCCCCATTGGCAGTGCAGCAGAAGAAAACTTTTAAGTACCACCACATAACAGATCCTGTCCACCGATAAAAAAGGAGCCAGTTGCTGCAGCCAAACTTGCAAAGGGTGTGGTGGTCCCCAACATGCTTTCATACCAGGCCCACCAACAGCTCATGTTCAATAGCGGCCTCTAATTTCTTCACCTGTTTGGAGATCTGCAAACCTGACCTGTTGCTGGACCTTGCTACATTAGGGTGACCCCCTCATAAACTAACATATATTTTAGCTCCATAATGAGTAATCTGCCACATTGACTATAATGGGGGGATCTTGTTTGGGGGGGGGGGGGATATTCTGCAGCACTGCCTGTGGGGGGGGGGGGTTGGGAGGGGGATTTCCCACCGTGAATGCTACCTTGGACGTATCCTACATATTCAAATTACTGATCCCTCCATAAAGGGACAAAGAGGAAAATTGGGTGTGTTAGAATGCAGGCTATACTTGTATACGGAATAGTTGTTAATGTTTGTTTATATAGCGCCATCTTCTTCCATAGTGCTCTACAAGGTGTTATTACGGACAAGGTAAAACATACTGTACAGGGACAAACTAGATGCTGTTGTGAGAACAGGAGGCAATAGGAAAGAGAGCCCTAGCTTACAGTATAAGGGATGGGGGTGGAGACAAAAGGGGAGGGATCACTGAATTTGGCGACGTGCCCTGTTGTCAGGCTTCCTGGCTACAACCAAGGAAAAGGTAGACTTCTGGCAAGAAGAGATGACTGGGCAGAGCTCCAAATGTGGGTGAAGCATGGAAATGAAGGTCAAATGCGACAGAATAGAGAGTTCAGGGGTTTAATAAAGACTGAAAACAGATAGAATTCCTGAGTTAGGCGACAGACAGGCAAGTCTATAAACAATCAGTGTTCAGAGGCTGGCAATAAATGAAAAACAGATTCCAGGGCTGGCGACTGATAAAGTCCATTAAGCAATCTGTGTTTTGAAGCTGGTGACAAATGAAATACAGATTCCAGGGCTGGCAACTCACCGACAAAGTCCAATAAAGAGACCAAGATCATGGGCAGGGAGAAAACAAGTAAAGTCCATTACAATCCAAAACTCAAACCGTGTGATCCGTGTGAGGGTTAATCCAAAAGCTGATTGGGAAGCATTCCAGGTCAAACCAGTATAGCAGTCAGGAATTACAGGTAACAGGAATCACAGCTTTCAGGAACTGAGCTGATAGCACAGCAATGATTACAGGCCAAGTGTCCATTTAAATAGGGATGTGTCAGAGTCTGAGTGAGGTCACTTCCTGTGCTTTCAGAGCCAGGGAACCAGGAAGTAAAATACAACCCAGGAAGTAAAATACAAGCCCAAGAGCTTACGCTCTAGGCTTCGTGCAGTTGCAGTGAGACGAACACCAGGTGGAGCTGTTGAGCAGTGCAATGGATGAACAGCCAGGTCTAGAACAAAAACACCCAAAGTGCTTCTGCGGCTGCGTGCAGAGATTAATGGAAGATGCCCAAAAGGCGTGGAGCCTGACACCTGTGAATGTTCTAGAGCAGGGGTACTCAACTACTTTCAGTGGAGGTCCACTTACCAGGGTCTGCCGTGGGATGAAGGTCCGGGGGGGGGGGGGGGGTGTAAGTAAGAGTGCATGTCACGGGCTGGGAGAAGGGTTAGGGGAGGGTGCAGATCAGCTGCTGGGGGGGGGGGGGGGTAGGTGAGGGTCAGTGGATGTGTAGAAGGGTTAGGTGAGGGGTGCGAGAAGCAGGAAGTAAATGAGAGGTGGATGGGGGACAGGAAAGCTCATTGCTTAGGTCTCCCTTTCCAGCATGTTGTTAGCTGAAGAGCTTGCACTCTACACAGAAGGGCGAGAAGCAGGAAGTAAATGACAGGTGGGTGGTGGGACAGGAAAGCTCATTGCTCAGGTTGGCTGAGGAGCTTGCACTCTACACATGAAGTAAATGGGGGACAGGAATCTCACCTCCTTGCACTTTCTCGGCCACTGGCCCGGTTCTCCAGCAGCTCGATGAACTGGTCCCGGGTAATGGCCTCCTCGCCCCGGGCCAGACGCTCCTCCAGCCAGCGCAGCAGTGTGCTCTGATGCCGGGACACCACTGACTCTGGGGCCGCCACCTCCCTCAGGCAGGCCACCTCTTCCCAGAGTCAGGCCTGTTCTAGCAGCACCGGCGGTGGGGGCGGCAGCAGTGTGAGTGGACATGACGGGCCTCCAGGTGTGTGCAGCGGGCTCTGCTTGCCGCCCGAAGCCTCCGCGCTCTCGGCTCCTTCCTCCTCCCGCACCTCTTCGTCTCCACTCCTCCCCCCCCCCCCCCCCCCGCCTACGAGGCCCGAGCCGCTTCCACCTTCCCCGGCCTGGCCACGCCCATGTGCCCGCCCCCAGCTCTGACAGCCCCGGACGGCAATTGTCCGCCCGCCCCTGGCTCCAGGGACACTACACTAGCCCTGGGCAGCGGTCCGGACAAATGGCGTCTGCGGTCCGTATTCGGACCGCGGTCCGCCATTTGAGTACCCCTGTTCTAGAGGTTGCTAAAGCCAGGTATATGCTTGTCTGAAGAGGTGGAACTTCTTCTGCCAGAACTAAGAAGCGATAACAAGACAACAGGGCTTAATGAGTGTCTGCATCTCCTGATAAACAGAGTTATTGTACTAAATCATATCTGGAGTACTTCCTGTAAGAGAGATTTATGGGAGTACGAAAATACACAGAAAAGCTATTGGCCCATCCCTCATGTCTTTCCCTCCCCTGGGCCCTACTAGATTCTGCACATATAGTCACAATGGACAGGCTTGGCTGAGTAAGACATTAAAACTATATTATACCCCTTTCCTAAGATTTTTTTTTTTATTAACAAAAGATCCCACTGTATAATAGAATACTTTCAGAAAAGCTTTTTAACTTCAGAGGGATACAATTACTGAGAATACCAATACGATGAACACAACTACTAATTATGTAGGTGTGGCTGGAAAGTGTCCTATACGTATTACCTGTCCTGTTTCATCTGGGTCATGTGATCAGTCCAAGGTTAGATTCTACAGGACAAAGTATGATATAATGACATACACGGTTCCAAGCTAAATCAATAAACAATATCAGGATTTGTGAACCAGAAGTGGCAGCTGATGTAGACACTCCGATTACCTTATCCTGATACCCAGAAGATGCTTTTTTTTTTTTATCTCCCGTCTCTGATATATTCCCACCCCCATCATCAACCCCACGACAGCCACCCGCCCCAAAGGCTGCAGGTTGCAGAAATGAGCAATACTAAACAAGCCATGTTTTGTGGATCTCCACATAGCTGCCTCTATAGCTCCACTGCTGCTCTAATTACTTCAGCTGTCCACCTTTTAGAGATTGGAAATGTGAAATTCTCTCCTTGTAGAGGAGAGGGTTGGAAGCTGCCCCTTTTTATAGAACACTGATAAGCAAGACTGCCCCTTATGGGACAAGCAAACCTGTCCCTTAGAGAGCAATGGTGAACAAAGCTTGCCTCTTATAAAACACTTGTAAGCAAGCCTACCCATTATTGAGCACTGTTGAGTAAATCTGTTTCTTATAGAACAGAAAACTAGTAAGCAAAGCCTGCCCCTTATAAGGGGTAGGCTTTGCTCACCAGTGTCCTATATGACCCTGGTGAGCAAAGCCTGCCCCTTATAGGACACTGGTGAGCAAAGCCTACCCCTATATGACCCTGGTGAGCAAAGCCTGCCCCTTATAGGACACTGGTGAGCAAAGCCTACCCCTATTTGACCCTGGTGAGCAAAGCCTGCCCCTTATAGGACACTGCTGAGCAAAGCCTGCCCCTTATAGGACACTGCTGAGCAAAGCCTGCCCCTTATAGGACACTGCTGAGCAAAGCCTGCCCCTTATAGGACACTGCTGAGCAAAGCCTGCCCCTTATAGGACACTGCTGAGCAAAGCCTGCCCCTTATAGGACACTGCTGAGCAAAGCCTGACCCTCAGAGAAAACCGGTGAGCAAAGACTGCCCCTTGGAGAACGCTGGTGAGCAAAGCCTTCCGAGTTATAGAACACAGATAAGCAAGCCTACCCCTTATAGAGCACTGGTAAGCAAAGTCTGTCCTTGTATAACACTGGTAAGCAAGCCTCCCCCTTATAGGAACACTGGTAAGCATAACCCTGCCCATTATAGAACAATGGTAGGCATTGGGTACAACATCACCGGTACCCCCATTTAGCATTGGACACAGCAGGTTGGTCCCGATGACACCCTTTGGAAACTCATTTTGTCACAATTGGTGTTTGAACAGGAACTCATTTTTTATGTGGACAATAGTTAAGATTGGTTAACTTTTCTTCGGATGCAGTTTTTCATACATTCAGTTTAAAGCTCTAGATCGGGGATCTCCAACATTTTTCCACTTTACATAATCCAACAATGTCAAATACCACGTGGTTGGAATGTTTCGGTTGTCGCCTAAAACAGAGTTTAAAAAACCAAATGCATATTGAACATGTACGACTCGCATAAGCATGCAAATTCTTTTCAGCAAATTTTGTAGCAGTTTTGTACTTATGGAACCAATCAGGGTAAAGCATGGTAGCAGATCTGGTTGAGATACAGACGAATCCGAAGCCTTGCCGAGTACCACTTATTGGATCTTGAGTACCCCTAGTGGTACTCGTAGCACTGGTTGGGAACCCCGTCTCTAGACAAATGCTAAAAATTATTCTGGTAATGTGTGTATGATATATTGTGTCTGCACTGTAAGAATGCTGCCATGGTAGGTATCTGCTACCTTGTAAATAGTTGTTCTGTTAAGTTTTGACCATCTAATGAAAGTATCAAGGATTACTTTTATTGCTAAAACAGATCTAAAGGTGTTGAATTAATGATTTTGGGAGCAGAGTTCCTCTAATCAACCTGATTCTGATTTTTCTACTTTTTGCAGTGGCTGCCTCCAGGCTTCAGACTGTAGGCTGTCGCTCACCTATTGACCCGACCAAGGGCCCACGCCACGGGGGTGCACGCCTCCCCAAGGCAGTGATTCCTGCTGTAAGTTTGGTCGGTCTGTGTGGGAGCCCTGAGATTTTCATTTGCCTTAATGATACTAAGATGGTTCCTATTCTTTTTTGTAATTTCCAACTCCTCCTATTTAGAGGCAACTCTTAACTTTTTTCACAGCATCAGGAATGATTGAAACTGCTAGCTCTCAGTGAAAAGGTTACATATGAAATTGCCAATATTTTTTCTTTGTTTCCTCCTCATTGTGTTTGGCTTTTCTAATATTTTTTTTGTTATATGTATATATAATATACATGTAAAACTGTAAAAAAAAAACGAGTGATTTTCCTCATTGGGGACAAGCAATCGCTTATTTTAAAGTCCATTTGGTTGTTAAGGAAGCTGCATGTAGTCTGACATCACACTGTTGTGACATTGCTGAATGGGTAATGCAGCAATCTCTGACCCTTGCCAAAAAGTTGGGGCAGCCATCTCTGACCCTTGCCAAAAAGTTGGGGCAGCCATCTCTGACCCTTGCCAAAAAGTTGGGGCAGCCATCTCTGACCCTTGCCAAAAAGTTGGGGCAGCCATCTCTGACCCTTGCCAAAAAAAATGGGGCAGCCATCTCTGACCCTTGCCAAAAAGTTGGGGCAGCCATCTCTGACCCTTGCCTAACAGTTGGGGCAGCCATCTCTGACCCTTGCCTAACAGTTGGGGCAACCATCTCTGACCCTTGCCTAACAGTTGGGGCAGCCATCTCTGACCCTTGCCTAACAGTTGGGGCAGCCAACTCTGACCCTTGCCTAACAGTTGGGGCAGCCATCTCTGACCCTTGCCTAACAGTTGGGGCAGCCATCTCTGACCCTTGCCTAACAGTTGAGGCAGCCAATCCATCTCTGACCCTTGCCTAACAGTTGGGGCAGCCATCTCTGACCCTTGCCTAACAGTTGGGGCAGCCATCTCTGACCCTTGCCTAACAGTTGGGGCAGCCATCTCTGACCCTTGCCTAACAGTTGGGGCAGCCATCTCTGACCCTTGCCTAACAGTTGGGGCAGCCATCTCTGACCCTTGCCTAACAGTTGGGGCAGCCATCTAAAATTCTAGCCTATAATTTTGGCCTCCTAAAGTCTTTAATGGCAGAGCAGTATGCAGCCCTAGTTTTCCCTGGTATTTCTTCATTTTGGATGTTCACTCTCAAAGTTGGAGTTTCCGGGTGCAATCCTTGCCCCTCTTTAAATGAAACAATATAGTGTGAATAAGGTCCCTGATTAAAATATAGTAACACATTTATGTGTTTGACAAGCTCTAGCTGCATCTTTGGAAAATGTTTATGCTTTTGTGTTCTTCACCTTTGTTTCTAGGAACTCCAATCAACAAGCCTCCAGTTTTGGGTTATAAAGATCTGAATCTCTTCAAGCTTTTTAGATTGGTCTATCAGCAGGGAGGTTGTGACAACGTAAGTAGGCTCAGGACCTGACACTGCAGTTTTTTTCTCTTTTAATCTTCCTTGTTGATATTTTTACAATGATGTTGTTTTTTTTGGGCAGATTGAAAGTGGAGCTGTATGGAAACAAATTTATATGGACCTTGGCATTCCTATTTTAAACTCTGCAGCATCCTACAATGTAAAAACGGCATACAAAAAGTAAGTGAAATAAATGTTTTAAACCGGACCAACAGCCTGGCGCAGTTGGAAAAGAAAACTCCCCACAACTCTCTTGCCCCCTCTGCATGCATAATACTGAATCATTTTCAGCACTTGCATTTGCTCTTGCATCCACCCAAAGCTAAAACGCTGCTTCACAGATTTTCCCCCTGGTAGTGGCCATTTTGGAGCTTTCAAACATAACTGACAATGCACAGTAACAGGAAGCCCAGCCGAACTTCCTGTTTTCAGGCAGCCTGAACTCCAGGAGACGCCATTTTATTTGTAACATTGACCACAGCTGGAGTTAGAGGTAGATTAATATTTAAAGGAGCAGTATCGCGAAATTTGCATTAAAAAAGATAAATAATTAAATAGCCACACAATAGCTTCTAACGTGTATAAATAATGTGGCGATAGAAAAAGGAAAAAATATCTGCCTTTCTTTTAAATTGTATAATGACAATGGCTCAGTCCATTTGCTGAATAGGGGGATCTGCTGGGTTGTATTTAGTGAGCTGCTTCATTTAGCCCACTGGTCTCCTAGCAACACTTTACCTCAGAGGCTGACACTGTAATCAGTGGTAACGGCTGTGTGTGTGTGAGGTGCTGCTTTTGGTATGAGACCAGGTGACTCAAATGTGTAAAATCTATACAAAATAAACTAAAATGACTGAAATTCTTCTTTGAATAACTGTGCAGAAAAATCTAAAGGTATTAAAGTGGAACAAAACCCTGAGTGGCCGACCCTGAAGTCTATAAGACCCGGCCATTGACCTTCCCCCTTGGGCATTCTAAATTGGGATGCCCACTGTGTGAAACGACCCCTGGATAACCACAGATCCCCCCATTTTTCTGGCGCGCTCACGCAGATAGTCATTTAGACAGGCCGGGCGGCCAGGAAGGCTACTGCTCAGGCTCCCCATCTGCGTGCAAACAGAGCTGATTGGATGAGAGCCCGCGCATGCGCTGTGGGGCAAGGAAAGGTACGTTTTCACAGGCGAACTTGGGGATTTCACATATCAGGGCATCCCAAGTCGGGATGCCTCTAGGGGCACAAAACTCCAGATAGTGAAAATCCTGGGTTGGGCTTTGCTCAAAACACACAAAGCTGAAAGAAAGATCATATGGAAAAATGAAAAATAAGAATATGAAAGAGAAAATGGTAAACTGAAAGATTCTGCAGCAGAGCCAACATGAAGGGAAAACTGTCAAAATAAAAAAATGTTTAGAGCAAAAAAACAGGATGTAAACATAAAAATTCTGAAATAAAATAACCCCCCCCCCCCCCAAAAAAAAAGGCTGAGATTCGACTCAAACTGACATTGAATTTACCAATGAGCTAAATGACTTCTAGAGCTTTTTTTTCGGTTTTATATATGAGTTCTGGCCAGGCAATGTTGCAATGTTGTTATCTTATGCTGGACGGCTGCCAGCACTGAACAGCTGATTACTTTGTTACATTGTTTCCCCCTCTCCTCAGCGTGGAACAGGCCAGAGTGTCGGCGACACTCAGCAGACATAGACATGAGCTATTAGTCTCCAGCTGCTCAACACAGACATAATTTTTTTCTAAATTTGTAATTCTTACTCCCAACACTTACCTACATTCAAAGTACCATTTAAATATAAGTCACCAAGAAAAATTTGCGATACTGCTCCTTTAAGTGCAGCAATCTCAATCTCAATTACGAGTGATACATAGGAGCACTGTTTGTTGTAAGGGTTGTACAGTATAGTAGAGTAGAGGCGGATTGATGAAAGTGTTTCTTTTTATTTTGGCTTCTTGATGAAGTTTATAAGAAGGCTTTGCCTTGTTGCTCTATTCTCACCTCTCAGTCACAACGCTAGTGAAAATGCATTTCTTATGGGCCAGTTCCCATTTATACGCAGCGTACATATGTGAACTGGCCCATTAAAAACTATGGGCAGCACTTTCCCTTGTGTAGTGACTGCGTGGCATGTGCGTTGTAGTGACTTGCGTTGCAAGTGGAGAGGTGTGAATAGAGCCATAAACTGGACCTTCACCGTGATTTAATGAAAAGCCCAAGCCCTTAAGAAATTATTCCCCCGCCATCTAAAATTAATAAATTTTTAAGTTTTTAGTCACTTACCTATTATTCTTTCCCCCACTGGGCTGCAACTCTGTCCAGGATTCTAGGATACGGGTGCCGCCATCTTGACTCATCACACTTACTAAGGAGAGGAGAGTGGGATAAAGTACAGGGGGGCTGGTTATAGCTCTGCTTTGCACAGACAGAGCAGAGCTGGGGTCAGAGAAAGGACGGCAATCCCAGAATGCAGAGCGACACAGAAGACACTTCCGGTTTGCAGGATGTCTAATGCTCCATGAGCCGCCATCTTGGATGTTTAAAGTGGGCCAACACCCAAGGGTGATCGGCCCGGGAATCTATAAGATTCCCGGGCCGATCACCTCACACACCGCGGGACATCCGAGATCGGGATGTCCCGCGGGGTGTAACCCCCCCCAAAACCCCCGAAAAACCTTACCTCTCCAGCCGCTGCTTCCGCCGCCGCCGCCTCACTCGCGCTCCTCTAGACGTGTGCGCGCCCGCGCCGGCCGTCTCTGAATGGCCGACGCGGGCGCGCACACGTCAGAAGTGACGCGCGGGAGGCGGCGGGCGCGATCCCTTGTCCGTCGACAGACGTCACTTGTCCGTCGGCGGGCATTGGACAGCGCAGTCACGTGGGAGCGTGGAGAGGTGAGTTTTTGGGGTGTTTGGGGGGTTTCAGGCAGCGGGGCACCCCCGATCGGGGTGCCCCGGGGAAGTGGACCAATACCCAGGATAGTCAAAATCCTGGGTGTTGGTCCACTTTTAAAGGCTCATAACATGCAGTAGATGTAGGTAGGGTGATATTTAATGTGAGCAATCTATATGTACAGGGGATGGGAAACATATAATTCAGGGTGAAGGTCTACTTTAATGGTGGAGCAGTAAGCAGCCCTAGTATTACTTCATTTGGATGTTCACTAGGCCTTTGGTTAAAGTTCTCTAAAAGCCAGAACCCACTACAATAGAAGGTACACAGCATAAAGGTGCATAGTTTGTGAGGGTTTCTATTCACATTTAGGGTGTACCACTAGAACAATCAAGACCAGTGTTAGAGAATGGGTAATGCTACACACATGGATAGTACAACACTGAAGTTGCCTAATGCCAGACAAACAATCATTACCCATCATCCTTTGCCTGCTATATGCATCTATGTATCCTGTGGCAAGCTGTCTTCATTCCGTGCCAGGCCCTGGAGTGGCTAGAAACAGCTAAGCTCTCCACTTTCTGTCTCCTATTTACACTTTGATATTATTTTACTATATGGGCGAACACAGAAGTGCTAAGTATTGCCTAAATTCAATGTAGCTCCTCTTTAATTGCAGAGGAGTATCCCCCCAAATCCCATAAAATGTGGGTTCAGGCATGTAACTACTCTGTTGTGAAGCTAGAGGAAAGAGAGAGAGCATTCTTTGAACCTCATTAAAGCAGGATTTTCACTATCCTGGGTTTTAAACCTTGCCCCAGGCGAATCCTGATTTGGGATGCCCCGCTATGTGAAACCCCCATAATTGCCCATGAAAATGTACCTTTGTCTGGTCCCACAGCGCAGGCTGTCTTCCAATCGGCATTGTATGCCGTGTACTCAGCGGCCACAGTCTATCTGAATGGGAGCCTGAGGGGAGTTTTGCACGGGGGGGGGGGGGGTCACAAACAACGGTGCATTCCCATTTGGGATGCAGAGGTTTTTTTTTATGCTTTAAGTGTTCTAATCTGGCATTCTGCCATGTCACATATATGTCCTTTTTGTTTCAGGTATTTGTATGGGTTTGAAGAGTATTGCCGCTCTGCAGAAATTACTTTTAGGACTATTCACCACAATGATCCTTTGCCAGTAGAGGAAACCCCAGTGACAGAAGAATCCATGGAGAATAGTGACAAGACAGAGCCTGCTAACCCCCCGGTCAATGATCAAGTCAAAGATGAAGACGACACTGAATCTAGCAGCGAGAATGAGAATGAGAAAGAGGAGACTGAAATTAAGTCCCCGAGGGTACAAGAAGTTTGTCATGTATTATACTTGTGATAAACAGATTGGCACATAAGGATCTTTTAAAAATTCTTAGTTGGATAATGTGTCCAACTAAGATAAAAGCAGATAAAAAGCAAATTGGGCTTCCTCCGCTCATTCTGATCGCTGATTGGCTGATCTCAAAAGTGCTCTCTGCTCCCGCACCCAGCCATTCAGAAAGGCGCTTGGTGCGACAACCAGGGAGATGTCACACGTTATTATAGGATGCCGCAAGAGTAGGCTAATGGCTGGCCCTGGAGTCTTTTAGATTCCAAGGCCGTGCAGAGTGTTTTTTTTTAATTTTTTTTATTTTTTTTTTTTACTGAAGCCAGTATTAAAAAAAACAGGAAGCAGTGTAATGTCCCAATGGCTGTTATATTCTAACTGATTCTGTTATAACTAAACTGTCACATGTTAGGTTGAAGTGCTCCCTAATGCTGAGCTGTGTGTACTGTAACTGAATGTATGGTTGCTGTAAAACACCAGGGGGTGGGGCTGCTTGTCCAGGGAGCAATATGGGCTACTGCATCTAGTTAGTGGTGTTATGAATAGGCAAAAGCTTTAGTAAAAAATAGAAGGCTGTGGATAGAAAGTGATGACATAAACTGCCTTTCTGGGTATAGGAACACCTTAAAAGGGGTGATTAAGTGACTTCATAACTCGATGTGGTAGTCCCTATGTACTACAAGGTGGTTTGCAGCATGACCTGGATTGCCTCACGGTGCATGGCCACCAATATAACAAAAAAAAATGTTTGTCCGGATACTCGCTGCTTCGTGGTCCTCCTCTACAGCTGCCAGGGGCAGTCTGTCCGCTTTCAGCACTGATAGACTCGGCTGCTAGCCATGCTGATGCTGCTTGGGGCGACACGCCCACGTGACTGTGAGCAGACCATCAGCATGACCAGTGGCCGAGTCTTAACAGCGCTGGCCCTGGAGGCTGATAGGTTGCTCCATGGCAGCTGTAGAAGAGGACCCGGAAGCGGTGAGCATCCAGACGGCCTTTCTTTTATTTTACTGGCAGCCATGCACAGTGGGGCAGCCCGGGTCACGCCGCTGTATAGTACATTTTTGACCATGGTTCCACTTTAAGCCTATGCATAACTTTGATAAACCCTTCCCTAATACGACTTTCAGTAGACATTCAGTTTTAGCTGGGATTTGTATTCATTTCTGTTATATCTTTTTCATTAGGTAAGACGACGACTTGTTAGTAACACAAATTCAGTCACAAAGGACCACGAAGAGTTGGACAAAAGAAAAGACAGCAACAAAGAGAACAAAGATGTGGAAGAGGAGGTAGAGAAACAGGAGGAAAAGAAGGACACCACACCTGGGAGGAGAAGTCTGTCTGCTAAAGGGAAAGAGCGCAGAAGTCGGAAGCAAGAGGAATCTGACAAAGAGTCAGACGAGGAGGATGACAAGCTCTCCGATGTGTAAGTCCAACATGTATTTATAATCTGCATTTAGATGGGTGAAGTAAAAACTTTGAAGTCTGAAGGTATGTTCATTCAGAGTTACAGAATCAAGGGAAGTAGTTGGAAAACATGAAGTGGTTAAAGCAGAGCGGTTCTGTAACTTTCTGTAAACCATTACTAGTTTAGTCCAGATTGTATAGAGATTAGTTTCTAGTGAAGGTTTTGCAGTGCTTTCCTGTGTATCCTGGGATATCGAAGCATCTGCCAAAGAATGTGGCAACAGGAAGCTACAACACACAACAGAGTTGTTTCCTGTTGGGCACTGCATGTCCTGTCATGCCAGTGCGACCGGCAGTTGGTCCCCATGGATAAAATCTGCTGGGAAAAAGTCTTCACTGCCCATATCAATTTATCACACGCCTTCTAATCCTGGATGAGGACTCCAGGCTGTGCCGACCAAAACCCACATTTCTAACTAGCGTCCCCTGAATTGCTCCCCCTATGAAGAGTACCTTTGTCAATTATTACTGCTCCTGCTTCACTTCAGTCCTAGATAATGCCACCTGTTTTAGTAGTAAAGCTCCACCTCCTCCATTCATTGTCACTGTTGTGTGTGGCAATGATGTCATGACCACACCTATGCAATGACTGGTCACCTGCCATCTCACACTGAGGCACTGCAAAAAAATCAGTGTTCCAGGACAATTTGAAAATCAAAAATAGCAATTTATTCCTGTTCATGCCTTATCTCACTGGATTAAAAGAATAAAGCTGAAAAACAGATCCAGCCCAAAACATTGCAGTGTGAATGACCAGCAAAGAGCATTGTAGTGTGAGTGACCAGTACAGAAGAGTCTTCTCTTGCTTTCTACTAAACGTATGATCTAATGTACAGGAGGGATGACATGGAAAACAAAGAGGAAAGTGATGGCGATGAAGATTCTGAAGACAGAGATAGTCTTGCTGGCACCAAAGTCAAAGTCAAATACGGACGCGGCAAAACCCAGAAAATCTATGAAGCTAATATTAAGAGCATGGAAGTAGATGGGGGTGAATTGTTATACTTGGTGCACTACTATGGCTGGAATGTGAGGTAGGTCATGTATGGAACTTCTGATAAATGGCTACATTGTGTTAGTGGGCTGCATGTTAGCAGGTTAATGTCCGGGCAGACACAAACTTCCTACCACTATATCCCCCTGGGAACAGTCTAAAATAACCAATTTTAAAGCATCTCACAATCTCTGATTACATGTAATTACCTTGTGTATTATAAGCAAAGCTGCTCTCCCTGCTTTATTTTCTGGGTCGTAGCCGAGGCACAGATTTAGAAGTCTTGAGCATGCTCTGCTGTCGCCAGAGACAGATGTAGGGCCACTGGGGTTTGCCAGGCTCACTTGTGCTGAGAGCACCATGGTATAGAGTGCATGTTGGGCCATTTTTCTGCACAGAACCTGGGAATAGAGCAAACTTTGGAGCCCTGCTACAGCTTCTACCTGGTGCTTTGGGTTTACCTGTCCCTGTAAACCTTGGGTGTAGTTTAATATAAGCTTGTTTAAGTAGTGACACTTTTTTTTAAAAACAAATGATAGCTTAAAGAAGGCCAGCAATGACTGTTGCTCCTCTGAGCCCTGCAGCATGGGGTATCTGATTGCTGGATGCCGCAGCTCCATATGCTGTCTGGGAAAGCCCCATCCTTGGTACTAACCTACTACCTCATTCCTACGAAACTTTGCAGCTCCCCATAACTGCCAGCAGCCAGTGAGATTTGTGGGACAGGAGTGTGCTGTGTGTGTGCCAGCAGTCATGTGAGGGGTCACAATCTGGTGGCAGGAACGGGGAATCACCAACGTATGGGCTACCCTGCAGCTATTGAAGCTGTGCATTCATGTAATCATTTTGAGTTGCTTTATAGTTAGTTATTTTTTTAGCGTTTGATTTGCAAATCACGTTAAGTTAAAAAAAAAAAAAAAAACAAAAAAAAAAACATCAGTACCTTGCCTTCAAGGGACCCAGAATGAAAACCCCTCCCACTCCCTGCCCAGATGTCCTAATTGGCTGCCTCTCTCTGCAGCTCTGAAACTCCGCCCTCATCTCACCTCACTTCCGGTTTCTTTTTATTTTTTTCTATGAATCTCCAATGCTCTAATACTTTTAAAGATAACTTAATTAATTAAAAACTTATTGAAGTTTAGGACGTGTAGTCCAAGACAATGGAGCAACAATCGGCACTTGAATTTAGTATATTTAGTATAACTTTAACAGTGTACCTTATTGTATTCTTTTAAATCTAATTCCCCTATCCTCATGTTGCCTCTATCACTTGTAGAACCAGGTTCTGCATCATACCGGTTTTAGCGGTATCCACTTGAGTAGCTACCAGGACCTCCTGCGGGCGACTGGAAAGCTGCTCTGCTGTTGATGTGCTGCCCCTGCATCCGATTAGTAAGGGAACCTGCTCTCCCATAACCAGTAGCATCATCAGCAGATGGCAGATATGCACCGGACTCCTGTTTTCCTGTCCCCCACAGCCAGTCCTGGGAACACACATCGGCTTCCAGAACTGATAGCGCTGAAATGCCCAGGCTGAGGGACATGGGGCTACTCTATTAAGGCAGCACGAGGGCAAGTAAAGTATTTGGGGAAAATTTAAGGTACAGTTTTACTTTGGATAAAATAAATGTTAAAAACGCTGATTATAATTGTATGATGGTTACTAACTTTTGAAGACACCTGATGTTTCACATTAACAATAAATAAAACTTGTTTGATTTTTTTTTTTTACGGATGCAGCAAAAAGCCAAAATGTTTCCAGTAATGAAATTTTTTTTCTTTTGACATGAAACAAAACCCCTATACTTGTGCTCCCCCGTGCTTCCTGTTCAGTGTAGTTATTGTTCCTCAGCTCAGGCTCCCTTGGCCTTCTCTAGTCACTAGGGAGGAGACTCCCTTGTCGACAGGAGGAGACTCATAGCACATGCCAGGTCTACAGAGCGGAATCCTATGAGACTGGCTTTGCAGGTCTTAACCTGCCATGTCTGTGAGGAGCACATGTGCTGGAGGAGAAATGTTGCTGCCGCAGATGTGCGTGAGCAAGAGTAGTATAGGAATTGAAATACCTTAACTAGGCTTTTGGGGGTTAATGTTTATAAAGCAACACACAATTTATTATTTTACAGATATGATGAATGGGTTAAAGCTGACCGGATTATCTGGCCTACAGAAAAAGCTGGAGCAAAGAGAAAACAAAAGAAAAAAGCAAAAGTAATTACAATGTTTTATAGTATTTTGTGTGTCTGTGTGGTGGTGTTTTGATTTTGAATGGCATACTATCCAACCTAACCTATGTCCTAAAGTCATTTCCTAGCTCAGCAGCCTATTTCTTGTTCTTCAGAATATATTGGCTAATTTGTAATGGGGCCATGTCGTATTTTCAGCCAGAGTATATTCACATAGAACTCCTAACCAAAAGATGGCAGTATCTTCCTTATTTTTCCGTCATTGCCTATACTTGTGAAGTGAGCCAGACTGGAATGAGCGAAGTCTATGGTGGATGGTCACTCAAGAAAAATTAGAGGGCCACAGTTTTTGTCGAGACTTCTCTGGGATTGTTGTGTGTGATGGTAAGTCACCTGGGTGGTGACTTAAACCATGCTACCGATAACCTTGTTCTTTAAGAGAAAATATCCAACTCTGTGTCCAACCTCCTTATCGGTGGAGCATTTATATACTGTAGGTCTGCAGAAGCCCCTGTTTGACATTAGGTGTCCCTTTAATTCCAGAACACAGTGTTGTGTTGCTATGGTGCACTTACAGTGATCCTATACCCAGAAAGGAAATGTATTTTGTTACCTTCAGTGGCTCTAAAACAGCTTGTTTTTTAAAAAATGAAAGCCCAATATTCAAAAAACACGAACATGTCTAAATGGCAGCCATAGAGCTCCCTAGCCATGCGGCAGTGCGCTCTAGTGCTCTCCGGCAATGATACATTCAATTACCACACAGCTGTAACTAACAGGCTGGGGAGGGGAAGAAGGGGCCAGGCTTTTTGGTTAATCTGGAAGCACTACAACACTACAAGCTAAATTGTCACATACACCTCATTAAACCTGCACACAGAAATGTGTGTGTGTGTGTGTATATATATATATATATATATATATATACTCTTGTGCCATCTGCTTGTCTGAAGAACTCCTTCTCCTCTCCATCCTGTCAGAGCTCTCCCTCTCTCATCATTGCTAAGCTGTGTGTACTGTAACTAAATTAATGATCGCTAGAGAGCACCAGGGGGTGCTGCTGCACAGTCAGGGAGCCATATGGCCGCTCTATTTAAACATCAGACTACATTAAGTAAATTTCTCTTTATAAAAGAGTTTTGGGACACTAGGTGGGGAAGGTGATGACATAATTTTCCTTTCTGGTTATAGAACCATTTTAATTGTCACTGTCATTCTGGAAGTCTTTGTCCTAAATGTTTCTGCATTAAACACAGTGAATCTGTCGGCAGGAGAGCTCAGGATGGTGGTGTGAGGCTTCAGTGCATGTGGCAATGATAGATGGGCTATTGGCCCTGAATAATAGGCTTATCTTTCGGAAACATGTTGGGCATTTAGGAAAATTTCATAGAGTGGTTTTAAATGTTATATTTTGTTAAAAGAGAGACAGATTAATATTAATAGAAACATGATTTTATTTCCTAAAGGTGTTATTATTTTTTCTCTATTAGAACAAAGATGAAAATGAAAAGGATGATAAAAAGGACGATGAGAAGAAATCAAAGCGTGGCCGCCCTCCTCTGAAATCAACCTTGCAGTCAAACATAGCTTGTGCCGTTACCAAGACCCCAAGTAGTGACAGCAAGTCTTCTGGCAAAGGCTCAAAGCATAACACGCCAGAACACTTATCTCTGCCAAATGGACTGGAAGGTAATGGTCCGTTTACATTGTAACCATATCAACCTTTGTAAAGGTGTCTATTTGGCCACTGGATAATCTCTTGTAGTATTCTCTTGCCTGGATGTAACACACTGGGCCCAAAATGAACCCCTGAGGGTTAAAGTGTCTTTTGTAAAAGGGTGTAATAAATGTGGAATAATATTGGACCTGTCCTGGTGTTAAAATCATTAATAAAATAAATAAAACTGTACAAGGAGAAATTACCAATATTCCTCCTGCTACGGTTACCCTTTAAATAAGATTAACTCCTTTTATCATTAAAGGGATTGTTCAAGTGTAAAAACAATTCATGCATAATATGCAGATTTATCCTGGTCACATGATCACATGGCATTTTGGCTGGTATTTTTCTACAGGGAGTCAACTGGCTGCATGAAAGCTAGGAGGGAGGGTTAAGGGGTTCAAGGTCTACTTTAAGTAGGTTTGGAAGTAACTTGTGATGCATCACTTTCTCACTTTATGAAACTTTTACTTGTTCTACTAATTCTACCAAAACTATTATCCCAGCCAAATGGGCATGGTCAAGTGAGCCTGGTGTCAAAACTAGCAAGCTAATACTATGGTCCTTACTAGGGGATGGGGGGGGGTTGTAGATCCTGGCATTTACACTAGTTTGCTGTATTAATATGTTCCTGACCGCCAGGCTATGGCCAAACCCCAACATTATGGGGTTGATTCAGAGCCAGGTGAGAATTCTCCCTCCATTTTTAGGAGAGAAAACTGCCATTGCCTTTCATTGTCTACCTTGGGGCTGATTCAGAGGCAGGTGAAAATTTACACACAGTAGACATTGAAAGTCAATGGCCGTTTTCTCTCCTAAAAATGAATGAGAATTCTCACCTGGCTCTGAATCGGCCCCCTTAAATGACACTCCTCTTGGCATAGAGGCTCACACATGATGGATTAGAGAGGTAATCATTCTACTGATCCCATTTGGTTATATATGTGGAGCACCTTGGGAATGCTGGGTATTGCAGATCTTTTATGTGAATATAATGGTTTAAACCTGTTACATTCTCGAGTGGTGTACCAGGGGTTTCGCCAGCCATTCTGCCCTCACTCCCTCAACTCATCACAGTAAAACAGAACTTTGACTGTGGTCAGCCTTACTTTTGTCACGGATTTATCAATGGAGAAATCCACTATAAAGAGTGACCAGTAATTTGAGTACTGTGAGGCAGAGAGACTAGGAATATTCAGCAAAACTGTGTTTATTGTGAAAAAACAAACTCGGAGTGTTATTCATAAAACAGTGTGCAGTGAGGTAGCATACATGCATGAGAGATCCAGTCCAAAGGTAAGTCCAAGAGGGAAAACAGGGCAACAGGAGGGAAACAAAGGGCTTCAGGGTTTCAGGGTTCAGAGTTCAAGGTTCAGAGTTCAATGCTGATACACTGAGGCCATTTGTGAATCAGCTTATAAAGGCCAGCCAGTAATTAGCTCAGGTGCTGGCTGATCTCCAGGAGCTCTACAGGACAGCGCCACCTGGTGGTCAAGCGGTATACTACAGAGAATTATTGCAGAGAGAAACAGGCGAAGGCTAAGGAGGAACTCCAGGCATGACAACTTTGTACTATGTATGCAGCTGATTGATCCACTTGTGTTCCTTGCTCAGCAGCTTGATTTGTTGTCTGTCTGTAGAGTTCTTGTGGTTGCTACCCATCACACAAAAACCCAAACCACACCTAAAACCCTTTGGATTTTTTTCTCATTAAGTGCTAATTCATTAGTTTAAATGAGTCCTTGCATTATCTGAAAGATGGGTATAATGGCTGTCCAGTGACTTATGCTTTGTACAATTTTTGAACAGGCCGGAGGAGAACGCGGAGGAGTTCAGGAATGTGTGATTCTGACAGATGCTCCAATGGTAAGAAAACCTGTTGAGTGACCCCTAACTGTAGCTGTTAATCCTAATCCCAAACCTGTAGTGGCTATATATGATTTAAAATGACGGCTGAAGTAAAAAAAAACACCTTTCCTTAATACCAGTCACAGTTCTCTGCCCCACACCCTGTGACCTTTATGACCAGAGATGGGGCCAAATCCAGCCAGTAGTATTGCTAGTTTAGATTGATGCTATATTCTAAGTATACAGCAAGTCCTGTTCCAGAATATTCCTTACACATGGGTAATAAATCCACAAGATGGCACTGGACTGCAGAAAACAGCTTGTGGCTCCTCCCGGCCCTATATAAGTCAGGGACCTCCCACAAATTACCCAGTTCTTTTCTGCAGTCTGCGCTGAGAAGATAAAAGACAGCTCTCTTGTGGCACAGGTTATTGCCTGCGGCCCTGCAGGACTATTCCCACCCGTTCCGTTCCAGTTACTGCCTCCCAGCCTCGGCTGATAAGGTTCGGGTGAAGGTAGGCTATTGAAGCACTATGGTGCTGAGGAGCTAGGCTCCTACCGCAGTCCCTGCTCTAACAGGGTAGGCAGTTTAGGCTAATGGTGAGCCTCTTGGGATGCCCCCACTGCCTCATGGGTTTTGCCAGGTTTATCCTGTGCAGTTAAACCCTATTCCCATTTCCCCCTCCACCCTCACTCCTCATCTTAGTCCCTGGGCGCCGTTTCTCCGTGAGAATTTTGCTTGTCTAGTGGTTTAAGACTGTATACATATGTTGTGCTTTGTCACTTTTATTAAAACGCGCCGCTGCGTTTGTACTGCGCTCCGCGGATGGCAGCCCCATTCACCTCAGATGCCGGGCCGTTACTGCCCGGCCGGATGATGTGGGCGTGCTTCGCGCTCTTCGGGGGGGGGGGGGGGGGGGGGCTCTGTGGATGATGCATTTTATCTCATATCTCCACGGCACGCCCCTCGAGGTCTGCGGACGCCATTTTGTCTCCTGCTGCGTGCTGCTGGCTCTCTGCGGTCCATGAGTAACCCTGGTGTGGTAATTTTTTTCTCTCGGTCGCTCTTATGCCTTATTCTCATGGGAATGTTTGATTATGTCTTTCAGGCGGGTTAAAGCCTCGGTCCTGTGGTTTCTCCCGGCCTTCTCCCCTCATTATCTCCCACTTCCCTAGCGGTTTATTGGGGGCATCCCGGGTAGCTCTTTAGCGTTAACCCTTACTGGCCTACTGTGCCATTCAAATCACCATATGGAGGCTTCTAGGGATAATGGGCCTGGGGTTCCTTTGGAACAAGCCCGGCTATGTGTTGCGTGTGGGGTATCCCCAATTGGTGATGATGTCAGGGTATGTGTATCCTGCGCCCAGCAGGTACTTGCACTGCAGTCTGGGTTACCTGTTGCTGGGCCTGCGCCCCCTCGGGCTTCGCCTTCCCCCCCCATGCTTACATCTGACCCCTGTGAGGAGCATACCAGCAAGGAGTCTCAGCCTGATTTGGCTGCACGGGTGGCCAGCATTGAGAAACATATTGCTGGGTCTGCCTCGCGTAAGGCTTCTGCTAAGAAGCAGCATTTATCTCCCGCCGTTTCCCTCTTTCCTGTGGAAGCTGAGGGAATTTGACATTTTTTGGGATTTTTTTCTCCCTCAGCAGAAGGTGGAGAGTCTTCAGGCCCAGGCCAGGTGCCTTTATGTCTTGCCCTCATGGTCTTGGGCCTGATGGTGTCCTGCTTCGAGGCGGTTCCATACGCTCAGTTTCACATGAGACCTCTTCAACTTCACCTCTTGTCAGTTTGGGATCGGGACCCTCGGTCCCTGTATCAGGTGTTAGTTCTGTCCCCTCTGGCCAGATGGTCTCTTTTGTGGTGGCTGGACTCAAGAAACCTGTTGGTGGGCAGACCCTTTCTGACCCCGTGCCTGGAGACAGTCACCACAGATGCCAGTCTGACAGGTTGGGGGGGGCTTCTGGAAATCCCTGAAATCCCAGGGTCAGTGGGGCCCTCAGGAGGCCCACACCCCTATCAACATTCTGGAATTGAGGGCGATAAGGTTGGTTCTTGCCCAATTGACTACACACCTTCGGGGTCGGGAGGTTCAGGTCCGCTCGGACAACCAGACGGCGATTGCCTACATCAATCATCAGGGAGGGACCCGGAGCAAGAGGGTCCTCAGGGAAGTGATACTGTCTTGGGCAGAGGAGAATGTTCCCTGCATATCAGCTGTGTACATCCTGGGGGTGGAGAATCTGGAGGCAGACTCCCTCAGCAGGGGGATCTCTCGCATGGGAGAATGGTCCCTCAGCAGCAGGGTGTTTCGCTCCCTGTTCCACCGCTGGGGTCAGCCAGATGTGGATCTGTTTGCGTCCCTTCACAATCACAAGCTTCCAGTCTTTGTCTCTCTGTCCCAGGACCCTCTGGCCTTGGCCATGGATGCACGAGCAATGTTTTGTAAGAGCTTTCAGCTTCTCTATGTGTTCCCTCCTTTTCCTCTGCTGGGCAAGGTGCTGTGCAAGATTACTCAGAAAGGGGTGCCAACCATTCTGGTGGCCCCCTGTTGGCCAAGGAGGGTGTGGTTCGCAGACTTCGTACTGTTGGCAGTAGATCAGTATGCTCTGCCCAAGGATCCAGACCTGCTCACTCAGGGCAGCTACGCCATGCCAATTTACAAACGCTGGCCTTGACGGCCTGGCTGCTGAAACCTCCATCTTGATGGAAAAGGGGCTGCCTGCCTCTGTTGTTAATACCATGATTCGAGCTAGGAAGAAGTCCTCGTCATCCATCTACTATAGGGTCTGGCATGCTTACATTGACTGGTGTGAGTCTAAGTTGCTTCCCTGTCGGGTGTTTTCTATCCCTAGGATTCTGGAATTCCTGCAACATGGTTTGGATTTGGGTCTTCAACTTAGTACCCTCAAAGGTCCTGTTTCTGCTTTGGCCATTTTCTTCCAAAGATCCTTTGCTCACCATCGTCTGGTTAAGACTTTCTTCCAGGGGGTTACTCACGTGCGTCCTCCATGTAAGCCTAAGTTACCAGTCTGGGATTTGAACTTCGTTTTATCTGCCTTGCAGGGGTCTCCCTTTGAGCCTTTATGTGAGGCCCCTTTGTCCATTTTGACTCTTAAGGTAGTCTTTTTGGTGGCTATCACTTCTGTTAGGCGTGTTTCTGAGTTGGCGGCGCTTTCCATCAAACCCCCTTACTTTGAGAGACACCAGGATAAGGTGGTGTTTCGTTTTAAACCAGATTTTCTACCTAGGATTGTGTCTGCCTTTCATATCAATCAGGACATTGTTTTGCCTTCTCTGTGCCCTAATCCTAGTAACCCTAAGGAGCGGGTTTTACACTCTTTGGATGTGGTCAGGACTCTGAAGTTCTATTTGGTGGCCACTGAATTCTTCAGAAAGACTGATGCTCTTGTTGTGCTCCTGTCTGGACCTAAGAAGGGTCTGGCTCCAGCTAAGTCCACTATCAGCAAGTGGATCCGTCAGGCCGTGCTACAGGCCTATTCTCCTAAGGGGAAGGAGCCTCCCTTCCGCCTTACTGCTCATTCCACTCGTGCTATTGGTGCCTCTTGGGCCTTTCAGCACCAAGCTTCTGTTGAACAAGTTTGCAAGGCCGCTACTTGGTCTTCTGTTCATACCTTTTCTAATTTTTACAACGTTGATGTTAGGGCCTCAGCTGATGCTGCTTTTGCTCACAAAGTTCTGCAGCAACAGTGGTTTAAACTGCCCGCTGTTATTTTTTGGGATCCCCACCCTACCTTACGGACACTGCTATTGGATGTCCCATGTGTAAGGAATATTCTGGAACAGGACGTGCTGTATATTTAGAATAATACAATTATGTGATTACTCACCTGTAGAATTGGTATTATACATATACAGCATGTCCTGTTCCACCCCACCCTTGTTATCATTATTCCTAGTTACCTCTGTATGGTGACTGTTCATATGTTCATTTTTTAATTCTGGTTATTATTGTTCTCCCGGCTTCTTGTTAACTGCTTGTCAATTCTGGGGAATTTGTGGAGGGTCCCTGACTTATATAGGGCCGGGAGGAGCCACAAGCTGTTTTCTGCAGTCCATCGCCATCTTGTGGATGTATTCCAAGTGTGACATACACTCCGCTTTAACTCTTCATGACATTTGGGTTATTCTCCAGTAGACGGCGAACTTCTGCAGAGATGAATGCAAAAAAACGGAGCTCCTCCCAGTCCATAAATGCCTGGGACCTCCCACCAATTCCCCAGTTCCTTCTCTGCAGGAAGGCGAGCAAGACAGAAGATGAAGACTTCTATTCCTTGCAGGTAAGCCGGGCTCGCCCCTGGCCCCATTTTATACCTATTTCTGCCGGACCTTTGTTTCCTAAGTACTATACGAGCCTCCCAGCCTCGGCTGCAGGTCCTGGTGAAGGTAGGCTACACCTCTTTTAGGTGTGATAGGGAGCTATGCTCCCCCGTGAGACCTCATTATGGGGTAGGCGGTTTTCCGGGTGGGTGATCCCGGTTTGTGATGCCCTGTCCCTTCTTTCCCTTGGCACCGTATGGTGCGGGATCTCCCCCCTTCCGGGTCCCTCTATTACCTCTCCGGGGTTACTGTGCACCATATGGAGGCCTCTGTTTTTTTTTTTGTTTTTTTTTTTTTTACTCTTTTGCTTCTGGGGAGCTTCTTCCCCTCAGGTATCCGGTGAGGGGGCAGGGCCGGGCGCTCGCGCGCTGCCGCGGTCCGCCCCCCTCTATTGCCGCCTTTTGCGGGCCCAGCCTTCTACAGGCCCGCATTGACTAACGTCGGAGGGAGAGGGGCGGGGCCTCACGCGGCGCGGGCCGCCCCCTTCTTCTCCTTTCCTCTCGCTGAGCTGCTGCTGTTGCCGTCTGGACGCCATCTTTCGCGCGTGAGTGCCCCACTGGGGGCTCCCTCCCTCTTCCTTGTGTTTTTATTGCCTCTATTGCCGCTTCTTTGGCAGCGCTGCCTGCCTTGGTTTTGATTAATGCATACATTGATATATATATATATATATATATTTGTATATTCTTGTTTTATGGTACTGTGGGCATTTATACCTATTACATGTGATGTACTTTTGTATGTGTGTGGGTGCTGATGGGGCCTTTTCACTTATGGCTTTCAGGAGGACTCCCTGTTTTTTGCATATAAAAAGGGGGTTCTCCCGGTCCTAGGGTCCCTAGCCTTAATTTACACTTGACAAATCCTCCCACAGGGACTTTAAAGGGGCATCCCGTGGTTGCTTTCTTAGCATAATTCCCTAGGTCTTGCGACTATCCAAAAAATCACCATATGGAGGCTCCGCAGGATATTGGGCTCGGGCTCCCTTTGGGACAATCCCAGCCATGTGTGGGTTGTGGGATATCCCTTACGGGTGATATTGTGCTGATCTTTATACCATGTGCACAAAAGGCCATAACGCGGCAGTTGGGCCCCAGGCGTCTGGGTCGGCACCTCCTGCTTCATCGCCCCCCAAGTGACTTGGTCGCTAGCGGGGAGTCGCACTCTGATGTTTGTACTAATTTGGCCAGCATCGAGAGATTTATTGCTAGCGCGGTGGGCAAGATGGCCCAGGCTAAAAAGAGTCATTTGTCGCCGGCCCAGGCGGCTTTGGATTTTGATGATGATTCCTTTGATTGGTCGGATTATTCCCCGTTAGAGAGGGGAATTGTTTGAGGTATCAGATGCTGATGAGGTGCATTTTTTGTGATACTGATATTGGGCAAGCACTTGGGGATGCCGTTGACACTTCCAGGGTTTTGGCACATCTCTTGGAGGTTTTGGATATTGCCTCGCCAGAGGCACCCCCTGTCAAAAAAGGGGAATTTTTAGGGTCCTCCAAGCCATGCTTGGAGTTTCCTACCCAAGGTCATTTTGAGGCATTGATCCTTAGGGAATGGGAGAAACCGAGCCGGCTTCTGGGTGTTCCTCAGGGATGGGATAAGAAGTATCCTTTTCAGCGCTGGTCTTCTCCTTCCGAGGTCGATGCGCCAATTTTTTGGGATTGTCCAACACCTCTGTGGTCCACACCCCAGACGCCACTTCCCTTAAGGATGGCGAGGTTAAGCACCTTGATTAGATGGCAGGTTATGCTTTTGCCAGTGTTGGTTCAGCCTTGCGACCTGTGTGTGCATCTGCGCTTGCTAGGGTGGCTACTAGGTCTGTGGTTAGGGACTTGTTACTTGACGCCCAATTTGACCCGGCCAGCGCCGAGTTCACTAACCTTAAAAGGTGCAAATTATTCATGGAATTTGTATTGACCGCTATGGAGGACACTATTGTCATGTGTAGGAGAACTTCGGCATTCTTGGTAGCCATGTGCCGATCGGTCTGGCTTCGCCAGTGGGCGGCGGACTTTGCAGCCAAGGAATCGCTCACAGCCCTTCCCTTCTTGGGTACGCGGCTGTTTGGAGATAGTTGGATGCGGTTGGTAAGGGAGGTAAGTTGCCTCAGCGTTAGAAGCAGCGTCGCTCCTTTCGGGGGCGAGCGCCTTCAACCCTTCTTTTCGTGGTGCCAGAGCGGTCAGAGATGTTGCCTACTCCAGAGGCAGAGGTTCGTCCTGGAACAGAGGCAGAGGTCGGGCCCGTCCCGCTTCTGCCTGGGGTTCCAAGCCCAAGTCCGCTGTTAAACCAGCTCAACAATGAAGGGGCGCCCTCACCCGTACGGGTGGGGGGGGCTGCTGCTCTTCTTCCAGGTCTGGGCCCAGGAGCTCACAGACAGATGGATTCTGGAAGTGGTCTTTTCCGGGTGCAAACTGGAGTTCGAGTACTGGCCTCCTCCAAGATTTTTAAGGTCTCGGGTGCCCTCGGACCCTCAGGCTGCTCAGGGGCTCCTGTTAGCGGTTAAAGAAAAAAAAAAAATCTTCTGGACATGGGAGTCATATGCCCGGTGCCTCCCTCAGAGAGAGGCAGGGGTTACTATTCCAATCTTTTCACGGTTCCCAAAAAGGATGGTTTAATAAGACCCGTTCTGGTCCTGAAGATCCTCAACGGGTTCATCAGAACCAAGATGTTCCGCATGGAGACTCTACGCTCGGCCATCAATTCCCTTCGTCAAGGGGACTTTATGACATCCATAGACATCAAGGATGCGTATCGGCATGTTTCAATTTTTCAGCGCATCAGAGATTCCTCAGGTTCGCGGTGTACGATCAACTTTTTCAGTTTTGTATCCCTTCCCTTCGGGTTGACCTCAGCGCCGAGGGTCTTCACCAAGGTTCTGGCGGGCATAATGGCCCTGCTCAGGGCATTCGCATTGTGCCGTATCTGGACGGCCTACTTATTTCAGCTTCTTCCCTCCGTCAGGTGGAGCTGGACACCCACTAGGTGGTGTCGATTCTGGAGAGGTTCGGATGGGTGATCAACCGCCCCAAATTCATTCTCTCTCTCTCTCTCTCAGGATCTGATCCGCCTTCTTCTGGCCGATCCTTGCCTCTCTATCCGTCTGGGGATGAAACTGGTGGGATTGATGGTTGCTTCCTTCGAGGCAGTCCCGTTTGCTCAGCTTCACATGAGATCTCTGCAACTTCACCTATTGACGCATTGGGACAGAGGTCCGTAGTCCTTGGATCAACTTTTCAGGATGTCTCCCAGGGTTCAGCGGTCACTTCGGTGGTGGCTGGAGTCGAGCAACCTGATCAGGGGCAGATCCTTTCTGGCCCCTTGTTGAGAGACGGTTACCACGGATGCCAACCTGTCGGGCTGGGGAGGTTTCTGGAAAAGTCATCAGTTCAGTGGGTTGTGGGGTCCTCAGGAGGCTCACACCCCCATCAATGTCTTAGAGCTCAGAGCCATCCGGCTTGTCCTGGCGCGGCTGACGTCGCACCTACAGGGCCTACCGGTTCAGGTTCGATCAGACAATCGGACTGCTGTAGCCTACATTAATCACCAAGGAGGGACTCACAGCAGGAGTGCCCTCAAGGAAGTCTCTCTTATCCTGACTTGGGTGGAGAGCAGTGTTACTTGCGTTTCGGCAGTCTACATTCCGGGAGTGGAGAACACAGAGGCGGATTCCCTGAGCAGGGGGTTCTCTCGCCAAGGGGAGTGGCCTCTCAATCTCAGAGTTTTTTTTTTTTTTTTTTTTTCGGTCCCTTTGTCACAAGTGGGGGACTCCGGAGGTGGATCTCTTTGCCTCACGGCACAATCACAAACTCCCATCCTTTGTGTCTCTATCTCAGGATCCTCTAGCCCTGGCAGTGGATGCCTTGTCCCTTGCCTGGAAGGATCTGGGGTTCCTGTACCGGTTTCCTCTCTTCTCCAGCGTGGCCAAGGTAGTTCGCGAGCTGATTCTGGAAGGGGCACCAGCAATTCTGGTGGCCCCAAGGTGGCCAGGACGGGTTTGGTACGCTGACGTCGTACGGCTGGCGGTAGTTCAGTACCGGCTGCCCATGTTTCTGGGTTTGATATCTCAGGGTCAACTACTTTACCCCAATTTACAAATGCTGGATTTGATGGCTTGGCTGCTGAAACCTTCATTCTGAAGGAGGAAGGTTTGTCTGAGGACGTTGTTCAGACTTTGATTAGAGCTAGGAAGCGGTACTCTTCTGACATTTACTATAGGACTTGGCTGTCCTATATTGACTGGTGTGAGGCTAGGGCTTTGCCTTGCAGGGTGTTTTCGTTCCCTAGGATTTTGGAGTTTATTCAACACGGTCTGGATCTTGGGTTCCAGCTTAGTACCTTGAAAGGGAAGGTCTCTGTTCTGGCTGTTTTCTTCCAAAGATTTTTTGCTTTACACCCGCTGGTTAAGACTTTTTTCCAGGGGGTCACTTTTGTGCGGCCCCCAGGAAGGTTCTGGTCCCTGTTTGCGATCTGAATTTGGTTCTTTCGGTTCTCCAGGGTCCTCCTTTTGAGCCGTTGCAGGATATTGCTCTTTCTGTATTCACTCAAAAGGTTGCTTTCTTGTTGGCCATTACCTCTGTTCGGCGTGTCTCTGACACCAGGACAAGGTGGTCTTCCGCTTTAAGTCGGATTTCCTTCCTAAAGTGGTTTCTACTTTCCATCTCATTCAGGATGTTGTTCTCCCTTCCTTGTGTCGTAAGCCTAGCAATGACAAGGAGAGGTTTTTGCACACTTTGGCTGTTGTTCGTTGTGTTCTGTACTATTTGGTGGCTACTTCTTCTTTCCGCTAGACGGACTCCTTTTTTCGTGGTGCCCTGCGGGTCCAGGAAAGGTTTGGCGCCCGCGAAGTCTACCATTAGCAAATGGATTCGTCAGGCCATTGTTGGGTCCTATTCTGTTAAGGGGAGGACTCCCCCTTTTAAGGTCACTGCGCATTCTACTCATGCTGTTGGTGCGTCCTGGGCTTTTCAGCACCAGGCTTCTGTTGAACAAGTTTGTAAGGCTGCTACTTGGTCTTCCGTTCATATTTTTTCCAAGTTTTACGAGGTTGACGTGCGGGCTTCAGCGGATGCTGTGTTTGGCCGCAAGGTTCGGCAAGCTGCAGTGGTTTAAATTGGTACATTATTTTACTGTTTTCGGTTCCCACCCATGACGGACACTGCTATTGGATGTCCCAAATGTCATGAAGAGTTGAAGCGGAGTGTATGTCACACTTGGAATAATACCGTTTTGTGAGTACTTTAAAACGGATATTGTAAGTGTGACATACACTCCGCTTCACCCACCCTTTTTGGTATTCCGGATCCTTTATATGGTGAACCATTGTTTCTTGGTTGTTAGTATTGTTATATTTGGTTCTTCCCCCTTACTGCTATCTTACATTGGGGAATTGGTGGGAGGTCCCGGGTATTTATGGGCTGGGAGGAGCTCCTTTTTTTGCATTCATCTCTGCAGAAGTTCGCCCTCTACTGGAGAATAACCCAAATGTCATGAAGAGTTGAAGCGTTACAATATCCGTTTTAAAGGTGAGTACTCACAGAATGGTATTACCCATGTGTAAGGAATATTCTGGAACAGGACGTGCTGTATACGTATAATACCAATTCTACAGGTAAGTAATCACAGAATTGTATTTTTGCAGTGGTTCTTATCCCAGCTGTTATTTTAACAGCCTTTTATTATGCTGCAGATTTTCTTTGAAGTTCTATTTAATCCTGTCTGGTCCGCAGCTAATACATTAATTGGTTTATGAAAGCGTCACCCATGATCAATTGTGGGTTGCTACACCTGCATGATGCCTCTTCTGGCATTGGACTCTTCATGTGGAACAGTTATAGACAAAAAGTGTCAGTGTACTTTTTGAAGATAAAATAGTCCTAAATCTAAATGTAAGTGCCAGCATGTTTTTTTATAACTTTTGTATCTATTTATTTCAGACTCCTCTACATCTGACTGTGAGTCAGAAGACAATGCTGAAAAGCTGTCTTTGATGGAGGAGCCTTTGCCAAATGTTGAGAAGGAGTCTGAGGAACCAGACTGCACATTGGAGGAGATGCCAGAACCAGAGGCCCCCCAGGTTATCTGCCTTGTGAAGGAGCAGGAGAGCAGCCCAGTGAAGCCAGTCGAGGCATTAAAGCAAGAGGTTGAAGAAAGTGAACAAATAGTTCAGATCTTTGGGAAGCAAACGGAACAAATTGTAGAACTAAAGAAAGAGGTGGAGAACCAGCCAAAGCCCAAGGGGCGGAGAAGTAAGGGCAAGGAGCCTACTCTAGAAAACACCAAACAAGCGCCGGTGGTTCAGGAGGAGACTCTAGTGGAGCCTGAAGTAGAGGCTGAAATCTTAGACTTTTCGGCATTTGCTGCACTGCAGAGTAGAGAACTGTCTTTTGCACCTAAGGAGGTAGATCTGTCGATTGATGCACTTAATAAGGAGAAGAAAGGATTCAAAAGGAAACAGGCAGAGCAAACCTCTCCAGAGAAAAAGCTTCGGACAGAGTGTGAGCCGGAACTGCCCATTATCACACCCGAAGAGAAACCTGCTGAAACCTGCGAGTCTCCGGAATACTATAACACCATTAAGGAAGAAGAACTGCAGAATGTAAACGAGGAAATGCCTTCCTTGACTGCCGAGCTAGAGCATGTGCCAAGCCCTAGGACTGACCGCTATGACATGCCGCTTGGTGAAATCACTGACCTCTCGCACAAAGATGAGCAGGACGGTGCCATGCCTATGATTGGGCCAGAGACTTTGGTGTGCCATGAAGTAGACTTGGACGATTTAGACGAAAAAGAAAAGGTTGAGGATCTTCCTCTGGAAAAATCCGAGCCCGACACGCCGACACTCATTCCCCACATACTGCCTCCTGTTGTCCAGCCTCCTCACAGCTACTCTGTGGCCTCTCCCTTTGCACTTAGCCACGATGAGTCTCACAGCATAAAGAGCGAGAGCGATATCACTATCGAAGTGGACAGTGTGGCTGAGGAGTCGCAAGAAGGACTGTGTGAGAGCGAGTCTGCAAATGGCTTTGAGGCCAGCACTGCTTCCAGCAACTGCAGTATGACAGCACAACAAGAAGCAGAACTGCGTGACAAAGGTAGAAATCTCTCTCCATTCATTCTGGGACACAGGCACCCATATGAAATGGAAGTCTTTATTGCTGAGCTTCTCCATTGTGAGCTTTTAAACATACACAACGCTTTGATTTGGACCTGCTGTGTGAACCGCCTAGTATTCGACATAACCTCAGTCCTATGGTGAATGGCCTCTTAGCGCTGCATGCCATGACCACATATAAGTCTTTAATGTTCTCCAGCACAAATTGAGATGCTGTGGCTAAGCAGAAGTTTAGCAGCACACCTTGCAACATCCCCACTCTATCCTGCACGCTAATGCCAGCAGACATTAGGATTTCACACAGCGGGGCACACTATTCTTACCCGGTCACACTCATGATCAGTAGTTAGTCTCATGCAGGTACTAGACACTTGTGTAAGACGCATCCATCAAGCTGACAAGCTCTTAAAGAGGAACAGCAGACCTTTTCTGATGTTCCTCTGTAAACATCCCGCCCCCTCCCTCACTACCTTTTGGATGTCGGCATTATCTAAGACGCACACATCCAGAAGCATTCCTGACCACTTTCCACATCTCCCTTAGCCATCGCTCAGTGAAGGCTGCGGCTTTAACCGTACTTCCCCTTCCCCATCTGCTCTTAAAATGTCCAGCGCAGCTCATCCTATCTTGCAAGATCTGCGCCGAGTGTCATTGCAGCCTATGCAATGACACCGCACATGTGCGAGATCTGAGGGGAGGCCGATCCATTCCCTCCCCGCAGGGCATCCAAAATCGGGATGCCCCGCTATGTGAAACCCCCCAGGACGCCCGCTACACTTGCCTTAATCCCGGTCCAACGGCGCATGCACGGGCCCCGCGCTCCCTGTTAGAGGGAAGTGTGAGATGCGGCCGTCGTCGCGCTCTGAGCCGCTGAGCTAAGAGGCCGCTAAGATGTGCATAGCTCCGCTGCTCCGAGCACGCGGCCGTGCATGCGCTGTAGGACCGTGGTGAGGTGAGTCGATCTGGGTGATCTGGGGGGGTTTCACATAGCGGGCCACCCCCGATCGGGGTGCCCTGGGGGAGTGGACCAAAATATGTAGGTATAGGGTGAGAATGACATTTTCTTTTTCTGGTGCCTGTTCTAATGTTGTGCTCTTTTTTTAGAATAGCACATTAGGCATTGCAGCACTTCTGAAGTTGTGCATAATTATGCGTAATACGCGCTTTTAAATGGGTCATTGATATTTCTGGAAGTACCTCATTAACTAGTCAATATTTAACACCCCTATACATCTATTTTGGTCATTTTAATTTCTGCAAATGTCATACTCCTCCATGGCTAAAAACACTCCTCCTAAAAGGTTTATTTTTGCTTTTTGGGGGAAGCAAACCAATGCGACATCTGCAACCCTGAATGTATGCACCAAACTTTTAGAATTACTGTGCTTTCTTCTTTCATATTTCTGGCCTTGCTATTCTTTTCAGGGTGTGTGACCACATTGGGGTAGATATATAGGATTTCTAGGCCACCAACATGCCACTAGTTTCTTGGCCAGCCATGGCTTCACTGTTAAGATTAACTTGCAGTCTAGTCGCTGCAAATTGGAAACCATGCTATTTTAAGCTGGTCACCATTTTTGATCCTGAAGTTAGTCATTTTGCAGGCATTTTACAAGGGGGAAAAACCCTATACTCACCTTCTATTCCCAGCAGGTGATCGCTGCTAGTCCAGAGCTCAGACACTTACCAGATTGCCTGATCTGAGTCCTACGTTGGCCACACTCGCAAAACCGTTCTCCTCTGTGTGACGACCTGGCACGCCCCCCTTCATTGCAGTGAATGGAGGGGGTTTGCCATAGTTCCTGTGATGAATGTCGCAGGGCGGTACATAGTCATGCGAAAAAGACCGACTTGACGACCACGGCAGTTGGGCAGCTCAAGACTGGAATCAGGAATCCACTAAGTGTCAGATCGCTGGACTAGCAGCAATGGCCTGCAGGGGATGGAAGGAGAGTATAGAGTTTTGTTTCTTCTTACCTGCAGAAAGAAAAACCATGGATTTTATATCTGGTGACCAAACAGAACTTTTAAGTATATCTTTACAATGTGATCACAGACAGCAAAAATGTTAAAGTGATCAACAAGACCTTTGGATTGGAACCAGGCTTCACGAAAGGTAGTTGCGGTTGCCCCCCAGATGGTAAACGCCATGTCACTATCTACTGCAGTTATTGGTTGCAACACAGCAGCATAAAGCCAGCCTATCATCTTGGTGAGAGAATTGGCAATACAATAAACCTGTGACTGACAGAGAATCTGTGCACTCAATTTTACACCATTCAGGACATTTCTATACATGGAGGTTGGTGAACCTTATGTGTTGGTAGTGGAAGCTCAACATTAATCTTTATCCACACACAGTGATAGATGACATGGCTTGAGCATAGCCATAGAGAAATGTTTGCATTACTGCCTGTGAACATTACAGAGATACCTATATGCTATTTGGTCCTTCAGGCAACATATGCTTGAGACCTCGGGCTCCTCCTACCAATTGGGAACACCTGACCACGAGTCAGAATAAAATCTTGACTTCTCCTCCCATTCCCCAGTTGTTTTCGTGTTCTGCCATGAGGCAGGAGCCAGACCACTAGCTCCTAAACCAGGAAGACGCTGTGGGCCTTTGCAGGGGGCTCATTTCTCGGTCCTGGAGGCTTGTATTGTTGCCTGGGGCCCGGGATACCCTTGGGATTTTTAGGCCAATCTCATTCTTTGAATTTTTTTCAAAGGGGGGTAAGCTTTATTTTCCCTCTTACTGAGGATGACTGTTTGGAAGAAGCTCGGGTGGCCGGCCCTAAAATAGTATTTATGATGTTGTGATGGCTCAAGAGGAAGCTTTTCCCTGAGAATTGGTTGCACTGGATATATTATATTCTTCATTTGTGTTTTGAATGTTTGTTTATTTTCACACTGTACCTTTAAGAGGCGGGGAAGAGAGGTGAATGACGCTTCTCTCTCTCTTCCCCGCCTGACATTACTACAACGCGATGGCGATTACCTCAGTGTTAGCGGCGGGGTAGCGTTCGGCCCTGGGGATCGATCGGCGCCAGTGCAGCCAACCATCACGCCCTCCCCTTCCTCTTCCTCCATGGCAGCAACAGCATTCCCGGAAGGCAGGTACGGAGCGGGCGCGCGCGTGGAAGTTTGAATTTACTTGCTTTTGGAAGGAAGGGGAGGGGAATCTGCTTTTTCCTCCGGTTTTTCCATGGATTTCCGGGAATCCTGCCCGGGAAGAAACACTTGTTTTGTCTTAAAGGGACAGCACCAGTGTCTTTCCATTCATTGCTTTCGGCCTCCCTCTTGATTTCCAGCAAATAGAGGGTTAAAAGAAATTAAGGGGATTTCGCTCCTGCCCTGTTTAGGAGGATTCAGGATGCTAATTCCCCTGGTGCCTCATACCAGAAAATGGCAGATCAGGCAGAGAACATTTGCATTGTGGAAATACCGGGCCCAAAGGGAAAACGCATCCACAGATGTAATAAATGCAGACCAAGATCCAGCACCAGCTAATCCGCCTGCTGCTGGTTCTGGGACGAGGAGGCACAGCTCTGCCCGGTGAGTTAATGTATATGTGTATATATATATATATATATATATATATATATATATATATATATAGTAATAAAGTGTACCTAAAATCTTCTTTGAGATTTAAATCACTAAAGAAGGGCATGAGATATGTGAGTATAATTCATATAAGAAAACCCCTATGTCCATACTGCATGGAAAAGATGATTGTACGGAACAAGAATCCACTCTGTTTTAAGATGGTAAATGTTTCTTAAATCTTTCACCATTTCTAACATGGGTCAGATATTACCTAACGTTTAGGTAACCAGGTTAGTTTTTTTCGAACAACCACAGGGCCCTTAAATTCTTTTTGGCTGTTGGTAGGGCACAATTTAGAGTCAAATATATCAGATGAGGACTTTGAGGAAGGGGGGATTTCTTCCCAGGGGGAAAAAAATCAGGCCTCCGACTCTTCATTTTGTATCCCCCGGGGGGCTTACCTTTCCTCTTACGGTTGATATATTTATCAATAGGTATAGAGGAAAAAGAGCTGTGCCCCAGATCCATATAGACCTACGGCCACACCACCCTGAATGCGCCCGATCTCGGAAGCTGAGCAGGATCAGGCCCAGTCAGTGCTTGAATGGGAGTCTGCCTGAGATTACCGGGGGCCCTAGGCTTGATGGATCTACTATGATTGGCCCTTGATTTGTCCTCTCCATTCCCTTTCCATAATTTTCTCAAACATATGATTTTAGAAGAATGAGAACAGGGTGCTCCCCTTTTGCTAAAGTTCCCGAAGGGGCAAGGTTACCTTTAAAGATTTGGGGTTCTGTGTGATCCCCTAGATAAGAATATGGATTTCCTGCTCTTGGCAAGCAGAATCCAATTCTTTAAGACCAATTTTTGGCTTCCGCATGTGTCCTTTAAAAAATTGGGAGATATTAAAAGCCTTACCTATTTTTTTTTGTCGGCAACAAGATGCCATGGCTGAATCAGTTAGATTTTGGCCACAAAGTATGGCTGTGACCAATTCCAGGAACAGGACACTCTGGTTGAGGAACTGGTCTAGAACATCGGGTCAAAGATGGGTCTTTGTGCAATGCCCTTTTAAGGACTTCCTTTTTGGGCAGATTTGGAAAAAGTGGGGATAGGGCGGCCGATAGGAACATGTGTTCCCTGCCTGACCTAGGCCTCCTGTTAAAAGGGAGTTCCTTCCTAGGTCCTCTTTTAGACACTCCTTTCATACAGGGACGCTACTAGATGACCCGGGGGTACCTTCCTCCTCTACCTCTTCTGCAGGGAAGGAGGATTTAAAGGTTCCACTCTGTATGGAACCGGGCGGTCCAACCCAAGAAACAATGATGCCATGTCTCGGGTTGGGGCCTGACTAAGAGTTTTTGTTCACAGAGTTGGACAATACCTTGAATTGCCCTTTCGTTCCAGGGACATAAAAGATGGGTTTACTTAGAATTTACTTGTACCCCTCAAAATTCTGGTTTCTCCTATACCCATGAGGTTGGAGGGACGATCAGACATTCAGGAAAGTCTGCTAGACATCAGGGCCAGGGGAGTCATTATCCCACTTCCCCATCACCAGCGAGGAATGGGTTTTTATGCCACTGTCTTTCTGGTGAAGGAAGTCTTGAGTAGAGACTCATTTTAATCAACTTGGTTGATACAGACATTTGGAATAAAATATTTTTTTCAGTAAAAATATATTCTTCCACATGGCCTTTTCATGGTCTCAATAGATCTGAAGGATGCTTGCTGACAAGTTCCAATGAGCCTTGGGCTCAGTCCACTTCCAATTTGTTTGCTTCCCTTCGGGCTGGATTCAGCCCGAGAATTTTTACAAAGATATTGGCAGAACCTCTGGCATATCGAAGATAGAGAGGAATCAGTATTTGGCTGATCCAAACTATCTGCTACTTTTTTGCCCATTTAAGGGGCAAATTGCTACAGAGCCTCAATTACATCTTGGAGCTGTTTTCAGCTCGGTTGGGTTCTGAGCCTCGAGAGTTCAAGTCTGGTTTCCTCTCAGGTAATGAGTTATTTGGGGTTTGAAGTCAACACTTTTCTGTTGAGTCTGACTCTTATTCTGCCTTCTCAAAAGATTTCGGCCCCTCAGGATGCCGTTGATTTCTTTGTGCCAGTTCAACATCTTCAGTAAGACAAGCCATGTGGGTGTTAGGACTGTTAACATTGGCATTTTTCCGCAGCAAGATGATGTCACTTGTATTCAAGGACTCTTCATATACATATCCTGAGCATTTGGAACGGCTCCCAGTATGGGTTGGAAGATATAGTTCCAGTGCTCGGTCAAGGGAAGGTATATCTGGAACCCCAAAAGGAAAGATGGCTACTACAGATACCTCAGCTTGGGGTTAGGTAACCCATTGAGAGAGTTGAGCAGCATGAGGAAAGTAGCCCAAGGCCCTGAGCCAGTCCTCCTCGAACCTAAGAAAATGGGTATGGTAGCCTTGATGGAATTTGTGGAACATTGGAAGATCAGCATGTACAGATAAGATCAGACTATGCTACGACTATAGTATACATTAACCATCAGGTGAGAGCGAGGTTCATCGCTAGAGGGGAGTCACATTAGTGATCCTTATTGGTTTAGAAGGAAACCTGAAGTGTCCTTCAGAAGTGTTCCAAAAGGAACTTTGAATCATGTGTCAGATTTTCTGAGTGCTTCTCATGAGAGGGTCAGATTGGTCAGTCACCTCTAGGGTGTTCAAGTAGATCGGCTTTTTAAGGGACTTTTCAAATATGGATCTATTGCTTCAGCAAGAAGTCACAAGCTGGTCAAGTACTTTGATTCCAGCGGGTCCAGCAGTGGGAGCGGACACCTTATCCCTTACATGGCATTTCAGTCTAGCCTATGTATTTTTGCGGATCAATGGTGTTATCCATTCGGGTCCCTAGGTTGTCTCTAACCCTAGGATGTTTCTAACCCTAGGTTTACTCTAACCCTAGGCTGTCTCTCTGACCCTAGGCTGTCTCTCTGACCCTAGGCTGTCTCTCTGACCCTAGGCTGTCTCTCTGACCCTAGGCTGTCTCTCTGACCCTAGGCTGTCTCTCTGACCCTAGGCTGTCTCTCTGACCCCCCTAGGCTGTCTCTCTGACCCCCCTAGGCTGTCTCTCTGACCCCCCTAGGCTGTCTCTCTGACCCCCCTAGGCTGTCTCTCTGACCCCCCTAGGCTGTCTCTCTGACCCCCCTAGGCTGTCTCTCTGACCCTAGGCTGTCTCTCTGACCCTAGGCTGTCTCTCTCTAACCCTAGGCTGTCTCTCTAACCAACCCTAGGCTGCCTCTAACCTTAGGCTGGTGTTACCTTTAACCCAAGGCTATCTCTAACCCTAGGCTAGTCCTTACACTTACCCTAGCATCTAATAGGGTTAAGGAATTCAAACATGATCAAGCCCAGGTTATGTTACTTCAGACCTGATCTATTTTTGAAAAGTGTTATTTTCGGGGCTTTCACTTCTGCACACAGAATCAGTGAGGTTCAGGCCTGATCTTCATCCTGTTTTTCCATTTTTTCCAGATCCAGTAATTTTGAGAATGGATCTTGGCTATTTACCTAAGAGCTCATCGGATTTTCATAGATGCAAGGATGGTCCTTCTGTCAATAGCTGATGAAGAAGCTTCGAATGAAAGGCTTTGGGTGTTAGATCACGTCTATTTAAGTACCTTAACCGAACCAAGGATTGGAGGAAACCCAACAGTTGGTTCGTGTCCTTCGTAGGTCCGAGGAAAGGACAAAGAGTGTTTTAGACTACTTTAGCAAAATAAGAGTACAATTGAGATAAAAATTATACCATGCTAAGAAGTAATTTTACATCTTGGGCAGAGCAGGATGAGGTCTCTATGGAACGGGTATGTAAAGCAGGTATGTAAAGCAGCCACTTGGTCCTCAGCCAAGTCTTTTGCTAGATACTATCGGCTGTCCCAGTGGGATTGTTTTTTTTTTTTTTTGGCAGAAGTATCCTTTGTGCTGTTCTTCCCACCCTATGAGGTAGTACTCGCCTATCTCTCAAGCGTATGCTGCCCGAAGGATGTTTTGAGGAAACTTAAGTTAGTTACCTGGTAACTTTTTTTCTAAACATCCGAAAGGGCAGCATAGGCCGTTTTCCCTCCCTTTACTTATGTGGAGTTGGATTTTGTGTTATGTTAAAGTTAAGTTGTGGGTCTGTTTATTTTTCTCTTTCAGATCTCTACAACAACTGGGGAATGGGAGGAGGAGTCAAGATTTTATTTTGACTGGTGGTCAGGTGTTCCCAATTGGTAGTAGGAGCCCGGAGGTCTCAAGCGTATGCTGTCCTTTCGGATGTTTCGAAAAAAAGTTACCAGGTACCTAACTTAAGTTTTTTTTTCTATTCTAGGCCATAAACGGATCAGCGACGGCAACCTTGGAACACTAGCAAAGAAACAGAAGCGCACACCAAAGCGACTGAGTACATCACTTAAGATTGAAAAGAATGGCATAGGTAAGTAGGTTCAATCTACCGCTCGCCATACATCTGAGTTATGATGTGTGTCGGCAGTAACAGCCCCCTGGCTTGGGTGTATTTAGATGCAAACTATTTTTTGTACAGAAGTAAATAGATAGAATGTCTAAATGTAGGTTTCCATTGTTTTGCAATAGGATAAAGGTTAAAATAAGGGTTATGACTGCACAGGACATTTTTTCTCTACCTTTCTGTTCATGCAAAAAATCCATAGTCATATAGTGTACAACGTCGTGGTTTACAAATAATCTATATTTAGGAAGAGGTATGTCACCCTGATGTAATTCTTCAGAGTGGTTGCACCTCTTTGTATTCTTCCACAAATAAATGGTAAACCTGTATGGGTTTAAAGTGGACCCAAACCCATGCTCGACTCCCGTCCTCGGGGGCATCCCGAAATGGTTGAGTGAGTTTTTTAATGGGTGACCGAGGGGGGCGGGGGATTCACACAGTGGGGCATCCTGAATTAGGCAGCCTCAGGGCCAAACCCAGTAATAGTCAAAATCCAAAGTTTGGGCCACTTTAAAGCAAATCTGCAGTCAAAAATGACTTTGTGTTCTTTTTTGACAATCGCCCCTGTGAGATTCTGATTTGGGATTTTCCTTCAGTTTGAAACCCTTAGTAAGCCGGAAAACGAGTCATGGAAATCTATTTAAGTGGATTTTCCCCGGTACAGATCCGTAGGTGTCGGTCCACTGTGGCAGCTGACTGTTCTTGGCTATACTGCCTGTGTCATGGCTGAGTTTCCCTGCTGATATGGCAGCTTTGTCCATTCACTTTACCTTCTTCCCTCACAGGCTTGGATTTACTTTTACTTTTATTTTGTGGCTTAAAATGTGCCAAGTAATGGGGCACTGCACAAAACATAATGTGCTTATGTAAGCTTGGATAAAACCTAAACTTTTACGCTGTAGCATGCACCTGACACTTTATTGATGTGTGATACCATTACTATAAGACATATGAGGACCTTACAGAGGGAAACGCTTCAAACAAAGAGGTTTCTGCTATTTTATTGGATGTTGGTTGGTCACTTTTTACTCCTTTTCATGACAAAACACTGACTTTAAGTATATTTTATTTTCAGGGCAAAGCAGTGACAGTGAAGACCTTTGCGCTCTGGACAGTTCAAGTAAATTTACTCCCAATAAACTCCTAAACTTCCCAAAGCCTCCAAAGATTATGAGGTCACCAGCTAGAATCACTTCGCCTCATATTAAAGATGTTGAAAAAGACAAACCTCGAGAAAAACACCAGCACCACCACTCCCCGAGGACATACAAATGGACCTTTCAACTTAGTAAGTGTGATTGTAACACTGCAGGCATTAATATGATACCATCTTGTTTCAGATTAAAAGGGGGTCTGGCAGCAAGAGGATATAGACTTTCCTATTTAGTTTGTATCCACATAGGGACTACATACCTGCAACCACCATCAACAATCTGCCTTTCCACTTTTTACGGACAATTATATTAATAATATACCCGTGTTTTCTCCCTTCGTCCTTCAGGACGACCCACGGAGAGAGCGGTTCCACACCCTGGGCGGAAACACAAACTGAACAGAGGTTAAAACCTCACCCCAGAATCATTGGATCAGAAGGTTCAAATAGAGGAGGATGTACTAGAAAGCCTCCATTGTTGGACAGATCCGGTGCTATTACAAAGGGGAAGGCTGTGGAGACAATAGAATCCTCTAGTGATTAGGACAGATGCCAGCTCCTGGGATTGGGGAGCCCACCGGAACAATCTGAATGTCCAAGGAAAGTTTTTGCCATACATAGCCAGGAGATCCTCCAATTTCGGGAACTAAAGGTGGTCAAGCTGGCATTGGATAATTTTTTCCAGTAATTTCAGGCAGAGATGTACAGATCCGCTCTGACAATGCTTCCACAGTAGCATACCTGAATAATCAGGGGGGAATCAGGGCCTCCCTCAGATAGACCTCTTTACCAGTTGAGACAGTCTTTTGGAACGAAAAATATAGTATTTAATCATATTAATATATCATTGAATAATGAGCATATTTTTATGTGTGGGGGTAGATTAAAGGAGCAGTATCGCAAATTTTTCTTGGTGACTTATATTTAAATGGTACTTGGAATGTAGGTAGGTGTTGGAGTAAGAATTACAAATGTAGATGTAAAAAAGATGTGTGTATTGAGCAGCTGGAGACTAATAGCTCATGTTTATGTCTTGTCAGTGTCGGCAGCCGACACTCTTCTGTTCCATGCTGAGGAGAGGGAGATACAAATGTATCAGTTCCACACTGAGGAGAATGTATCAAAGTCTCAGCTGTTCAGTGCTGGCAGCCGTCCAGCATAATATAACAACATTGCCTGGCCAGAACTTAAATATCTAAAACAGAGAGAAAAGCTCTAGAAGTCATTTAGCTGATTTTGAGTTTTCCCTTCATGTTGGCTCTGCTGCAGACTCTTTCAGTTTACCATTTTCTCTTTCATATTCTTATTTTTCTTTTTTCCATATGATCTTTCTTTCAGCTTTGTGTGTTTTGAGCAAAGCCCAACCCAGGATTTTCACTATCTGGAGTTTTGTTTTGTGCCCCTAGGGGCATCCCGACTTGGGATGCCCTGATATGTGAAAACGTACCTTTCCCTGTCCCACAGTGCATGCGCGGGCTCTCATCCAATCAGCTCTGTTTGCACACAGATGGGGAGCCTGAGCAGTAGCCTTCCTGGCCGCCCGGCCTGTCTAAATGACTATCTGCGTGAGCGCGCCAGAAAAATGGGGGGATCTGTGGTTATCCAGGGGTCGTTTCACACAGTGGGCATCCTGATTTAGAATGGGGTTTTGTTCCACTTTAATACCTTTTAGATTTTCCTGCACAGTTATTCAAAGAAGAATTTCAGTCATTTTCAGTCAGTTTAGTTTATTTTGTAAAGATTTTACACATTTGAGTCACCTGGTCTCATAACAAAAGCAGCACCTCACACACACACAGCCGTTACCACTGATTACACACACACAGCTTCTGAGGTAAAGTGTAGCTAGGAGACCAGTGGGCTAAATGAAGCAGCTCACTAAATACAAGCCAGCAGATCCCCCTATTCAGCAAATGGACTGAGCCATTTTAATTATACAATTTTTAAAAGAGAGGCATATATTTTCTTCTTTTTCTATCGCCAGATTATTCATACACAGGTTATAAGCTATTGTGTGGCTATTTAATTATTTATCTTTTTTAATGCAAATTTCGCGATACTGCTCCTTTAAGGCACTTGCAGGGGATCCAGCAGTACTACCCATGGTATTGGTGTCCTTCTAGAAACTTTCTGATTGCATCTTTTTCATTTACAGATGAATTGGAAAATATGAACTGCACAGAGAGGATAGTTTTCCTCCAGGACAAGCTTCAGGAAATCCGGAAGTACTACATGTCTTTAAAGTCTGAAGTAGCCACAATAGATAGACGGCGGAAACGGTTAAAAAAGAAAGACCGGGAAGGTGAGTTTAATTATATTTTAAAATTCACACATAGGCAATGATTATGTTAAAATTCCTCAAAAGCATTACTTCAGCTTTCATGGGGAGTTCAGGTTATTGCCAGGTTACTATCCCTGTCCAGATATAAAAAAAAATATATTAAAGTGGACCAAAACCCAGGATTTTGGGATTTGGTCCTTGCCCCATTTCACACCCTGTGTGAAACCCCCCAGGTCACCCGAACAAACTCGCCTCTGCCCAGTCCTACAAGACATGCGCGGCTGCTCGTCCAATCAGCGCGCTCGGATCTGCTCGAGCCCCTTCGTCCAGGGGCTTGTCTAATACAAGCTGATCCGATCGTGCCCGCGCCGGACATTCACAAATGCCGGGCATGGGCCCCTCTAGGGAGGGTATTCAGCCGCTCGCGCATGCGGCGTTGGACTGGGAAAGAAGGTGAGTTTATGGGCGACCTGGGGGGTTTCACACAGCGGGACCCCGGGGGGAGGGAGTCAATCGGCCCGGGAATCTTATAGATTTCTGGGCTGATCTTCATGGGTTTTGGTCCACTTTAAAGTAGCCCTCTAGCCATTTTAAATGCAGCAGCACACCCCTCCCTCATGTGTGCCAAGTCTGTTTCAGGTCAGATTTGAATGACAGATTTGGCTTCAGTTTTGTGCAAAATATATATTTGACAGACACATTTCATTGAATACTTTCATCAAAAACATTTAAAGGAGCCCAATCACACAAACCCTGTCGACCACCTGCAAGCCCTGTAACCTGTCTCTAAAGCCTGGGTAAAAATATCTTGGTTGCCCACATTTGCAAATATACGTGGAAACTGCATACTGCAGCAATATTCCTTTGTGGAATTATGGTCCTACACTAATCTGATCTGAGACCTGTGGGTCAGTCCGTGAAAGTGGGCATCTCGTCTAAAGGAGCCCAGCACAATAGAAGAGTATGTAAGACTGAGAAAAGACTTCAGTCTATCCAGTTCATCCTGTTTATTATCTACATCCAGTGGTCTAGTAGTTCTAACTGGTAATGTCATTGCATTCAAGGAAGGCATCTAGGGCACTTTTTAAATGTTATTTGGTCATCCACTTCATCTGCTATCTGGGCAATTTTTTGGGGGCGGTGCTAGCTCAGAGCTAGCTTCCCTGCAACTTTTACCCCCTACCCCACATTTTGTTACCTGCTTCATTTCCTGCCCCCCCATGCCACCACCCTCCCCCTTCCTTGACCTAGTAATCTCCTAGCAGACTCCTTTGCACACATGTTGCACATTAATATGCCCTCTGGAACAGCTGTTCATGCCATGCATAAATGGCACAAGATGTACACTGGACACCATAGCTAAGCATGGAGCACATTATTCCTAATTTGGGGATCACAAATACCTTCTTATAAGCAGAAAAATATAGCAAAGTTGTAAAAACAAAACAAAGTCCCCCCCCCCCCCCATCTTAAGTTTAAGTCCAATTACTTAGGATACAAACCCACTTGGGACTACAAACGATACAAAAAAACACTCGCTTTAAACAATCTTATTTCTAGAAATCCTTTCCTTCCATCCAGTAGCAGCTGTCTCTTCCATTGACATTGCACCTCGCTCCTAGAATTCAATGCCGCGCCCTTGTGTTTTATGAATATGAAATGCATTTTACTCTTCAATAAAAAGCTTTTAAACATTTGTCTCTTTCTTTCCAGTATCCAACACAGGAGCCTCCATGTCTTCAGCCTCTTCAGAAACCGGAATGAGCCCCTCATCCTCCTCTCCCCCACAAAACACGCTGGCTCTGGAGTGCAGGTGATATACGTCCTCACCTCCTCCCTCAGCGTTTTGCTGCCATGGACACTTATCCCTCCCCTCCGCCCTTAAATCCAGCCACACAAAGCACTCAACTGGTCTGACATTGCCAAGTTTTTCTTTCTTCTTTTTTTTTTTTTTCAAATTCCCTCTGCTGGATCGCAGTTTTGTTTCCCCTCCATTTCATTTTTTTTAACAATTTATCTAGGAATAGGCAATTAGCAGCCAGTATGCCACAATGGCTTCTTGTTTTGTCTTAAGCAAAAGAAATTTCGACACTTTTTTAGAAATTGATAAATATCTGAATAAAAATTTCAGAGCCCCCCGAAAAATCCCCTTCTTATCCTCCCCACCCCCAGCGGGCACAGAAAATCAACAACAATGCGCTTTGGGGGGGGGGGGGACCATAGTAACGGCTGCACTTTTTGACGGAGCTGCGTAGTAGCTTCTAACATCATAGTGTTTGTTTTTGGAAGCGCTTGCAATATACCGATAACTGCCAAAGTCCAGTGTATTCAGCAGAGTGCCCAGTTTTAAAGCTGTACGTGAGGCAAAATTAATTGCGAACGGGAATGGAGTGGACTGAAAACTACACCAAGGAAAAAAAAAAAAAATCTAAAATAAAATTGTCTTCCACTTTTTATGGAAATCCAGAGCACAGACATTATGCAACTCTTTTAAACGTTTAGTACATGTTTACAGTGGAATCATTTCATAGGGTTTTCAGTGAACTACCATTTCCCTTGGCAAATAAAATTTGCCTTTTTTCTATGTAATTTCAGAGTTTTTATTTTGTTACAAAAAGAAAAACAAAAAGAAAATATATGACAACGGCGAAGGTATTTAACAAGATTTCTAAAAGCTGATTTTTTTTTTCTTTTTTTTTTTTTTTTGTGTAAAATAAGGTATTATCTTGCAACTTGTTAAATATATTTATTCAGACATTGGATGTTGTATTTTTATGTATTTTTTAAAATATTAATAAAAAAAAAAAAAGAAGGATTTAGCTTAGTTCTCTCTTCCAATACAAATCTGGCTCCTAAAGTAGACTTAAGCCCTCCTTGGCATTCTTGTACCAGGAAGGATGATGGTCCGCAGGGGCACTGAACTAACCTACTCCCTCCTTCTGCTTGTAAGCCCAGCATTGGAGACCTACTTGCTCCAACCGATGGGACAGGGGGACGTCTACTCCAATTGGAACACATGCCATCATGACTCGTTACCTCATGGAATGGAGCATCGGGGCACACAGGTGGCAGGAGTAAGTGCGTTGCTGTCCCTTCCTGACCCAGAGTTTGCTGGGAGGGTTTAGGTTTGCTTTAACAGGATCTTTCTGTACCTAGCTCCAAGACCTTGTAATAGTTTTCTGATATTACCTTTGTCTTTGGCTACCCCTCCATTTTTTTCCTATTTTTTTTTTATTATTATTTCTTTCTACAGGTTGTTTTTTATCACATTTTTGGCTTTTATACATGGTTTATATTTTTTTCACCAAACACTGAAGAAAAGCATAATCTCCAGTTTGCTGAGCTGCAGCATTTTAGTAAAGAGACTGCATGGAGAGGACTGTGGTTAATTCCATAGACTAAAATCCTTTGTAAATAGAAATCCTCCTGGCACCTGTATTTAAGAGTTTTTTGCATATACAGTATGTACAAAGGTGATTTTTTTAAATCCGTTTTTTTATTCATGTTTGTACATTAAAAGGGTTTTAACCCCTTTCTTCTGTGTTTAATATACTGTAAAATAATGCAGATTCTCTTCAGACTGATTTTTCTGATACCTCTGTTTTCCATGAAGATGGTAAAACTGACTATATACATGTATGGATTTATGATGTACATGTTTCGACCAGTACAGGGCTCCCCTGCAGATGCTCGTGCAGCCTTCGTCTACTGTTCTCAGGGTTTGGGTGTCTCTGTGATCTCCTAGCCTTGCCCCACACTTCTGGACACATGAGTACAGCAAATTACCACACCAGGCTAAATGCATCTATGGACACTAGCGGCTACTCATGTCTGGGCTCATACTCAACACACACAAACCTTGACGCTAAAAGCTGCTGGGAAGTTTACAGATAGGCCAGGCAACTAGGACAGCAGGTTTATGGTCTAAGACCAAATAAAATAGGCATGTCAATTAGGCCCAGAACACACTAAGGGCTGCAGAACAACACACTTAAAAAAAGAAGAGAGAAGGATTTAGCTTAGTTCTCTTTTCCAATACAAATCTGGCTTCTACAGTGGACTTAAAGTGGTCCTTCACTCTGAATAAGAGTCTATCTTATGTTTCCCACACCCTGTATATACAGATTGCTCACATTAAAAATCCTACCTGCATCTACTGCATGTTATGAGCCTTTAAACATCCAAACTGGAAGTGCCTTCTCACTGTGCTGCTCTGCATTCTGGGATTGCAGACCCTTTCCTGACCCCAGCTCTGCTCTGTCTGAGCAAAGCACAGCTATAACCCACCCCCCCCCCCCCCCTCCTGTAGTTTATCCCACTCTCCTCAGTAAATGTGATGCTTCTGAGTCAAGATGGCGGTACCCGTATCCTAAAGTCCTGAACAGAGTTACAGCCCAGTGGGGGGGAAAGAATAATAAATGACTAAAAACGTAAAATATATTAACTTTATATGCTGGGGAATTCTTTTTTAAGGGTTTGGGCTTTTCAATAAATCATGGTGAAGGTCTGGTTTAAGCCTTCCTTGGCATTTTTGTGCCAGGAAGGATGATGGTCCGCAGGGGCACTGAACTAACCCACTCCCTCCTTCTGCTTGTAAGCCCAGCATTGGAGAACTACTTTATTTTTCTTGAAGTGCTCCAACTAATAGGACAGGGGAACGTCTACTCCAGTTGGAGATGTGTCATCATATCTTGTTACCTCATCGGATGGAGCAATCGGTGCTCACAGGCGGTAGGATTAAGTAGGTTGCTGTCCCTTCCTGACTCTCGAGCTGTGCCGGCCACATTGTCTACAGGGGACGCTATTACTGTTGGAATTACCGATAGCGTGCAGGTGCGCTATCCAGATACACAAACGTTAGGGTGGTATTCTGGTTTAAAGAGGCACAATAGTCAAATCAACCAACTTCCTCATTTTTTGTATCTCTGCCAGTCACGTGACTGCTGTTAACCAATTGGGTTTGCTGATTGTGCTTGCAAATTTAACTTAAAGGAGCAGTATCGCGAAATTTGCATTAAAAAATATAAATAATTAAATAGTCACACAATAGCTTCTAACATGTGTATAAATAATGTGGCGATAGAAAAAGGAAAAAATATCTGCCTTTCTTTCAAATTGTATAATGACAATGGCTCTGTCCATTTGCTGAATAGGGGGATCTGCTGGGCTCTATTTAGTGAGCTGCTTCATTTAGCCCACTGGTCTCCTAGCAACACTTTACCTCAGAGGCTGACCCTGTAATCAGTGGTAACGGCGGTTTGTGTGTGTGAGGTGCTGCTTTTGTTATGAGACCAGGTGACTCAAATGTGTAAAATCTATACAAATTAAACTAAACTGACTGAAAATGACTGAAATTCTTCTTTGAATAACTGTGCAGGAAAATCTAAAGGTATTTAAGTGGAACAAAACCCTGAGTGGCCGACCCTGAAGTCTATAAGACCCTGCCATTGACCTTCCCCCTTGGGCATTCTAAATCAGGATGCCCACTGTGTGAAACGACCCCTGGATAACCACAGATCCCCCCATTTTTCTGGTGCGCTCACGCAGATAGTCATTTAGACAGGCCGGGCTCCCCATCTGCGTGCAAACAGAGCTGATTGGATGAGAGCCCGCGCATGCGCTGTGGGACAGGGAAAAGTACGTTTTCACAGGCGAACTTGGGGATTTCACATATCAGGGCATCCCAAGTCGGGATGCTCCTAGGGGCACAAAACAAAACTCCAGATAGTGAAAATCCTGGGTTGGGCTTTGCTCAAAACACACAAAGCTGAAAGAAAGATCATATGGAAAAATGTGTTGAGAAAAGAGAGAGAAAATGGTAAACTGGAAGATTCTGCAGCAGAGCCAACATGAAGGGAAAACTGTCAAAATCAGCTAAATGACTTCTAGAGCTTTTCTCTCTGTTTTAGATATAAGAGTTCTGGCCAGGCAATGTTGCAATGTTGTTATCTTATGCTGGAAGGCTGCCAGCACTGAACAGCTGATACTTTGTTACATTGTTTCCCCCTCTCCTCAGCGTGGAACAGGCCAGAGTGTGGCCCGACACTCAGCAGACATAAACATGAGCTATTAGTCTCCAGCTGCACAACACAGACATCATTTTTTTTCTACATTTGTAATTCTTACTCCAACACTTACCTACATTCAAAGTACCATTTAAATATAAGTCACCAAGAAAAATTTTTGGTTTCTATTTGCTGTCATACATGTGTGTGAGGAAGTGATGATTGGTTTTCTAGTAATTTAGTCAGATGCTGACTAACTTGGCTTTCAGGAACCTCTGCTGGGCAATGGGGTGTGTGTGTGTGTGTGTGTGTGTGTGTGTGTGTGTGTGTGTAAAGGGGGGTGGGGCTACACATGGATGCTGGAGGTACTCTTTTTAAGAGAATAAAGAACATTTTCAACCAAAAAAGCTATACTCATCATGTGTCCCACGCAGACTGGATTCCTGACCCACATTGTGTAAACAATTTAATATTCCTGAATGGCTCGTCCAATTTATGTAAACAATTTACTCTAATATCTCATTGAAGGGCTCCCCAAATTATATAATAACTAAAATATTAATACTATTATATATATTTATCCTGCTCAGCTCGACTAAAATAGGCAAACACATATACAAATATAATCAATATCTGGCCAATGATAATACAATGGATACATGCAAAAGACTGTAGGTTCTTTCAACTTCCGGTATATGCGAAGGACACTGAGTGACACATCTCTTTAGTAAATAAAGAGATATATTGTTAATAAAATTACACAAAATACAATCAAATCTTACAACAAAATACAATACATTTCTGAGACCGGCCTACATATATCCAGTGATTAAGGCAATTACCTGACCAGCAACTCATACAATTACCATCCTGACCCACCAGGGCTATCAAGCTAGCAGCCTTCTTTCCTCCTTTCTGTCCTCTCTCTCCCAACACTATCGCCAGGCCCTTCTCGTGCTAGCAGTCTCTCCTTCTTGCCTCCCCTCCCCCAGCTGCTTCTCTCCCCTAGATATATATTTAATATCCCCTTTGATCTCTGGTCTTCTTCTTTGATCTTTTATGACCCTAGTCATAAGTTTTATCTTCTCCTAGTCTGGCTTCTCTACCTTGTCCCCACCTGCTTTGTTTGGATTTTATTCTAAGTATACAGCACGTCCTGCTCTAGAGATAATTCCTTACATTTGGGTTATACATCCACAAGATGGCGCTGGACTGCAGAGACAGCAAAAAAGTGGCTCCTCCCGGCCCCTTATATTCCAGGGACCTCTCACAAAACCCCCAGTTCTTCTCTGCAGTCGGCGCTGCGAAGGCAAGAAGATGGCTCTCTCTACTCGCAGGTGAGGCTGCCTACCAGCCTTGGCTGCACTGGTCGGGTGACGGTAGGCAGCACCGCTGCCAGGTGCATAAGGAGCGCTGCTCTGACCGCAATCCCCCACCAAAGGGTAGGCGGTATAGGCCCATGGTGAGCCTTATGGGATGCCCCTCCCGCGCCATCGCCCCTCGCCTCCTGTCCATCGGTGGGCTCCTGTTAGGTTGGCTGCTGTCCTCCCTCGCTCTCCCTGGTATTTCTCGGGGGAGGGGGGTGTATGTGTATTCTTCACTCTTTGGGATTGTATCCCGTGGTATGCTTTGGCTTTGTGTTGCCGTGTGTGTTGGTTGCACTGGTTGCTCTTTTAAAAATGCCGCCGCCGCCACGCGCGCTTGTACGGCGTTCCGCGGTTGGCGGCGACTTTACCTCAGGCACTGCTGCGCCATCATTGGCGGACATGGTCACGTGGGCGCCTTCGCGATACCTCAAGGTATCTGCGGGCGCCATTCTGCTCTCATGCTGCGTGGCTGGCGTCTACCTATTGCGGTCCATAAGTGCCCCTGCGGGCTGGCTTATATTCTTAGTATACAGTACGTCCTGCTCCAAATCTAATACTTACACTTGGGATATACTCCGCCAGATGGAGCTGGACTGCAGAGACATCGAGAATAGGCTCCTCCCGGCCGCTCAAATACCCGGGGACCTCCCACAAATCCCCAGAATTTCTCTGCAGTCTGGCTGAGAAGGACGAGAAATGGCTCTCTACTCGCAGGTGAGCAGGGCTATTAGTCTGCGGCCCTGTAGGACTATTCCCTATTCCCGCTGTCCTCCCTCATCCTCCTTGTAGCCTTCGGGGGAAAAGGGGGGGTGTGTAAATATGTATGCTATGCATTCTGTGTTTTACACTCTTTTTCCATTCTGTTTAGTCTTGTGTCAGCCGCCGCGCTGACTTGCCTTTACTGTCTTTACAAAATTGCCACCGCCGCGCGGCGAAAATCCTCTCCCAGGCCCCCTCAGGCATGATGGGGCGCCCTCACCCATCCGGGTGGGGGGGACGGCTGCAGCACTTCGCTCACGTCTGGAGGCTTCATGTCTCTGACCGGTGTATTCAGGAGGTAGTGTCCTCCGGTTACAAGTTGGAGTTTGCTGCCTGTCCCACTCCAAGATTCATCAGATCCCGGATTCCTCAGGACCCTGTGTCAGCTCAGGAGCTAGTGCAAGCAGTGCAAGGCCTCCTGGAGTTGGGGGTCATCTGCCAGGTCCCCTTAAGAGAAAAAGGCAATGGCTTTTATTCCAACCTATTCAGTGCCCAAAAAAAATGGTTCAGTCAGGCCCATCCTGGACTTGAAGATCCTCAACAAGTTTGTCTGGGGCAGGCGCTTTCGCATGGAAACTCTGCGCTCTGCCATCAGTTCCCTGCGCCAAGGGGATTTCATGACTTCTGTGGACATCAAAGATTCTTATTTTCATATTCCTGTGTTCCCAGGTTATCAAAGGTTCCTCAGGTTCGCTCTGATGGATCAACACTACCAGTTTGTGGCCTTGCCCTTTGGCCTCACTTCAGCTCCCAGGGTGTTCACCAAGGTGCTGGCTGGCGTGATGTCTCTGCTCAGATGTCAGGGCATTCGCGTGCTTCCCTATCTGGACGACATTCTCATCACTTCCCAGTCTCTACATCAGGCAGAGTTGGATACTCAGCTGGTGGTGTCCACTCTGGAGTCATTTGGATAGGTGCTCAACCACCCCAAGTCCTCACTGTCCCCTTCCTTGGTAACTCAATTCCTAGGAAGGAATCTGGATACAGTTCAGGCAAGGATCTTCCTTCCTCAACAGAAGGTGGACAGTCTGATTGCACAGGCTCAGCCCCTCCTAGCTTGTCCCCATCCCTCCATCAGGCAGGGGATGCAGCTGGTGGGCCTGATGGTGGCATGCTTCGAAGCAGTCCCTTATGCTCAGTTCCACTTGAGGCCTCTGCAACTTCACCTATTGTCAGTATGGGACAAGGACCCAGCATCCCTGGACAGGGTCTGTGTGCTCTCCCCCCTGGTCAGGAGGTCCCTCTCGTGGTGGATGGACTCAAGGAACCTGTTGGGGGGCAGATCCTTTCTTGCCCCTTCCTGGGAGACGGTCACCACGGATGCCAGTCTGTCAGGTTGGGGGGTTTCTGGAAGTCCCTGTGGTTCCAGGGGAGGTGGGCCCACAAACCTATCAATTAGAGATGAGCGAACTTTTGAAAAATTCGATTCAACTGATTTACCGATTTTTCCGACAAAAATCGTTTCGACCCGAATTTATTCGCGACGAATCGCTATTAAAAACGGCTATTTCTGAGCCTCCTAGAGCCTCAATAGGGTTGTAAACCATTCTGCCTTGCTGTAACACGCATAGGATGCGTGCTGGGTTAGTTAAATAATACTTTGAATAAATATCACATGCAGATCAGAGGCATCGCTAATAGAATCGCAGAGAGTTGAAGTGGCATCACTATGAGGGGCAGGAGCCCAAACATTGCTTTAAAGAGACACTGGAGTTGGCAGCAGCAGCAGGAGCCCAAACATTACTTTAAAAAGACACTGGGGTTGGCTTCAGGAGCCCAAAAATTGGATGACTCACACCCTGGAGTTGCAAGTAGCAGCAGGAGCCCAAACATTGGCTGAAAGAGACACTGGAGTTGGCTGCAGGAGCCCAAAAATTGAATGAATCACACCCTGGAGTTTCAAGCAGCAGCAGGAGCCCAAACATAGCTTGAAAGAGACACTGGAGTTGGCTGCAGGAGTCCAAAGATTGGATGAATCACACCCTGGAGTTGCAAGCAGAAGCAGCAGGAGCCCAAACATAGCTTGAAAGAGACACTGGGGTTGGCAGCAGGAGCCCCAAATTGGATGGATCACACCCTGGAGTTGGCAGCAGGAGCCCAAACATTACTTTAAAGAGACACTGGGGTTGGCAGCAGGAGCCCGAAAATTGGATGAATCACACCCTGGAGTTGCAAGCAACAGGAGCCCAAATATTACTTTAAAGAGACACTGGAGTTGGCAGCAGGAGCCCAAAAATAGGATGAATCACACCCTGGAGTTGGCAGCAGCAGCAGGAGCCCAAACATTACTTTAAAGAGACACTGGGGTTAGCAGCAGGAGCCCAAAAATTGGATGAATCACACCCTGGAGTTGGCAGCAGGAGCCCAAACATTAGTTTAAAGAGACACTGGGGTTGGCAGCAGGAGCCCAAAAATTGGATGAATCACACCCTGGAGTTGGCAGCAGCAGCAGGAGCCCAAATATTACTTTAAAGAGACACTGGGGTTAGCAGCAGGAGCCCAAAATTGGATTAATCACACCCTGGAGTTGGCAGCAGGAGCCCAAACATTACTTTAAAGAGACACTGGGGTTGGCTTCAGGAGCCCAAAAATTGGATGAATCACACCCTGGAGTTGCAAGCAGCAGCAGGAGCCCAAATATTACTTTAAAGAGACACTGGGGTTGGCTTCAGGAGCCCAAAAATTGGATGAATCACACCCTGGAGTTGGCAGCAGCAGCAGGATCCCAAATATTACTTTAAAGAGACACTGGGGTTAGCAGCAGGAGCCCAAAAATTGGATGAATCACACCCTGGAGTTGGCAGCAGCAGCAGGAGCCCAAACATTAGTTTAAAGAGACACTGGGGTTGGCAGCAGGAGCCCAAAAATTGGATGAATCACACCCTGGAGTTGGCAGCAGCAGCAGGAGCCCAAATATTACTTTAAAGAGACACTGGGGTTAGCAGCAGGAGCCCAAAAATTGGATTAATCACACCCTGGAGTTGGCAGCAGGAGCCCAAACATTACTTTAAAGAGACACTGGGGTTGGCTTCAGGAGCCCAAAAATTGGATGAATCACACCCTGGAGTTGCAAGCAGCAGCAGGAGCCCAAATATTACTTTAAAGAGACACTGGGGTTGGCTTCAGGAGCCCAAAAATTGGATGAATCACACCCTGGAGTTGGCAGCAGCAGCAGGAGCCCAAACATTACTTTAAAGAAACACTGGGGTTTGCTTCAGGAGCCCAAAAATTGGATGAATCACACCCTGGAGTTGGCAGCAGCAGCAAGAGCCCAAACATTACTTTAAAGAGACACTGGGGTTGGCTTCAGGAGCCCAAAAATTGGATGAATCACACCCTGGAGTTGGCAGCAGGAGCCCAAACATTACTTTAAAGAAACACTGGGGTTGGCTTCAGGAGCCCAAAAATTGGATGAATCACACCCTGGAGTTGGCAGCAGCAGGAGCCCAAACATTACTTTAAAGAGACACTGGGGTTGGCTTCAGGAGCCCAAAAATTGGATGAATCACACCCTGGAGTTGGCAGCAGCAGCAGGAGCCCAAACATTACTTTAAAAAGACACTGGGGTTGGCTTCAGGAGCCCAAAAATTGGATGAATCACACCCTGGAGTTGGCAGCAGCAGGAGCCCAAACATTACTTTAAAGAGACACTGGGGTTGGCTTCAGGAGCCCAAAAATTGGATGAATCACACCCTGGAGTTGGCAGCAGCAGCAGGAGCCCAAATATTACTTTAAAGAGACACTGGAGTTGGCAGCAGGAGCCCAAAAATTGGATGAATCACACCCTGGAGTTGGCAGCAGCAGCAGGAGCCCAAACATTACTTTAAAGAGACACTGGGGTTGGCTTCAGGAACCCAAAAATTGGATGAATCACACCCTGGAGTTACAAGCAGCAGCAGGAGCCCAAACGTTACTTTAAAGAGACACTGGGGTTGGCAGCAGGAGCCCGAAAATTGGATGAATCACACCCTGGAGTTGCAAGCAGCAGGAGCCCAAATATTACTTTAAAGAGACACTGGAGTTGGCAGCAGGAGCCCAAAAATTGGATGAATCACACCCTGGAGTTGGCAGCAGCAGCAGGAGCCCAAACATTACTTTAAAGAGACACTGGGGTTGGCTTCAGGAGCCCAAAAATTGGATGAATCACACCCTGGAGTTGGCAGCAGCAGCAGGAGCCCAAATATTACTTTAAAGAGACACTGGAGTTGGCAGCAGGAGCCCAAAAATTGGATGCATCACACCCTGGAGTTGGCAGCAGCAGGAGCCCAAACATTACTTTAAAGAGACACTGGGGTTAGCAGCAGGAGCCCAAAAATTGGATGAATCACACCCTGGAGTTGGCAGCAGGAGCCCAAACATTACTTTAAAGAGACACTGGGGTTGGCTTAAGGAGCCCAAAAAATTGGATGAATCACACCCTGGAGTTGCAAGCAGCAGCAGGAGCCCAAATATTACTTTAAAGAGACACTGGGGTTGGCAGCAGGAGCCCAAAAATTGGATGAATCACACCCTGGAGTTGGCAGCAGCAGCAAGAGCCCAAACATTACTTTAAAGAGACACTGGGGTTGGCTTCAGGAGCCCAAAAATTGGATGAATCACACCCTGGAGTTGGCAGCAGCAGCAGGAGCCCAAACATTAGTTTAAAGAGACACTGGGGTTGGCAGCAGGAGCCCAAAAATTGGATGAATCACACCCTGGAGTTGGCAGCAGCAGCAGGAGCCCAAATATTACTTTAAAGAGACACTGGGGTTAGCAGCAGGAGCCCAAAAATTGGATTAATCACACCCTGGAGTTGGCAGCAGGAGCCCAAACATTACTTTAAAGAGACACTGGGGTTGGCTTCAGGAGCCCAAAAATTGGATGAATCACACCCTGGAGTTGCAAGCAGCAGCAGGAGCCCAAATATTACTTTAAAGAGACACTGGGGTTGGCAGCAGGAGCCCAAAAATTGGATGAATCACACCCTGGAGTTGGCAGCAGCAGCAAGAGCCCAAACATTACTTTAAAGAGACACTGGGGTTGGCTTCAGGAGCCCAAAAATTGGATGAATCACACCCTGGAGTTGGCAGCAGCAGCAGGAGCCCAAACATTACTTTAAAGAAACACTGGGGTTTGCTTCAGGAGCCCAAAAATTGGATAAATCACACCCTGGAGTTGGCAGCAGCAGCAAGAGCCCAAACATTACTTTAAAGAGACACTGGGGTTGGCTTCAGGAGCCCAAAAATTGGATGAATCACACCCTGGAGTTGGCAGCAGCAGCAGGAGCCCAAACATTACTTTAAAGAAACACTGGGGTTGGCTTCAGGAGCCCAAAAATTGGATGAATCACACCCTGGAGTTGGCAGCAGCAGGAGCCCAAACATTACTTTAAAGAGACACTGGGGTTGGCTTCAGGAGCCCAAAAATTGCATGAATCACACCCTGGAGTTGGCAGCAGTAGCCCAAACATTACTTTAAAAAGACACTGGGGTTGGCTTCAGGAGCCCAAAAATTGGATGAATCACACCCTGGAGTTGGCAGCAGCAGGAGCCCAAACATTACTTTAAAGAGACACTGGGGTTGGCTTCAGGAGCCCAAAAATTGGATGAATCACACCCTGGAGTTGGCAGCAGCAGCAGGAGCCCAAATATTACTTTAAAGAGACACTGGAGTTGGCAGCAGGAGCCCAAAAATTGGATGCATCACACCCTGGAGTTGGCAGCAGCAGGAGCCCAAACATTACTTTAAAGAGACACTGGGGTTAGCAGCAGGAGCCCAAAAATTGGATGAATCACACCCTGGAGTTGGCAGCAGGAGCCCAAACATTACTTTAAAGAGACACTGGGGTTGGCTTAAGGAGCCCAAAAAATTGGATGAATCACACCCTGGAGTTGCAAGCAGCAGCAGGAGCCCAAATATTACTTTAAAGAGACACTGGGGTTGGCAGCAGGAGCCCAAAAATTGGATGAATCACACCCTGGAGTTGGCAGCAGCAGCAAGAGCCCAAACATTACTTTAAAGAGACACTGGGGTTGGCTTCAGGAGCCCAAAAATTGGATGAATCACACCCTGGAGTTGGCAGCAGCAGCAGGAGCCCAAACATTAGTTTAAAGAGACACTGGGGTTGGCAGCAGGAGCCCAAAAATTGGATGAATCACACCCTGGAGTTGGCAGCAGCAGCAGGAGCCCAAATATTACTTTAAAGAGACACTGGGGTTAGCAGCAGGAGCCCAAAAATTGGATTAATCACACCCTGGAGTTGGCAGCAGGAGCCCAAACATTACTTTAAAGAGACACTGGGGTTGGCTTCAGGAGCCCAAAAATTGGATGAATCACACCCTGGAGTTGCAAGCAGCAGCAGGAGCCCAAACATTACTTTAAAGAAACACTGGGGTTGGCTTCAGGAGCCCAAAAATTGGATGAATCACACCCTGGAGTTGGCAGCAGCAGGAGCCCAAACATTACTTTAAAGAGACACTGGGGTTGGCTTCAGGAGCCCAAAAATTGGATGAATCACACCCTGGAGTTGGCAGCAGCAGCAGGAGCCCAAACATTACTTTAAAAAGACACTGGGGTTGGCTTCAGGAGCCCAAAAATTGGATGAATCACACCCTGGAGTTGGCAGCAGCAGGAGCCCAAACATTACTTTAAAGAGACACTGGGGTTGGCTTCAGGAGCCCAAAAATTGGATGAATCACACCCTGGAGTTGGCAGCAGGAGCCCAAATATTACTTTAAAGAGACACTGGAGTTGGCAGCAGGAGCCCAAAAATTGGATGAATCACACCCTGGAGTTGGCAGCAGCAGCAGGAGCCCAAACATTACTTTAAAGAGACACTGGGGTTGGCTTCAGGAGCCCAAAAATTGGATGAATCACACCCTGGAGTTGCAAGCAGCAGCAGCAGGAGGCCAAACATTGGCTGAAAGGCACACCCTGAAGTTGGCATCAGCAGGAGCCCAAAAATTGGCCTAAAGACATAAATATGTTTTGCACCATTTGGAAAGTGTAAAACGTGGCACCATGCTGAATCTAGTCGCATGCATCAGGCATTGGTGGGTGGAAATCCTGGCTGATCCATCCCTGATTCATTTTGACAAAGGTGAGTCTCTCCACATTTTTAGTTGACAGACGAGTTCTCCTCGCCGTAACTATGGCCCCCGCCGCACTAAACACCCGCTCAGATGGCACGCTACTTGCCGGGCAGGACAGCTTTTCCAGGGCAAACTCTGCTAGTTGCGGCCACAAATCAAGTTTGGCTGCCCAGAAGTCCAGCGGATCCTCAAGGTGTGTTGGCATGGTCATGTCAAAGTATGACATGACCTGCTGGTTGAGGTCCTGCTCCAGGTCTTCCTGCTGCTCATGAGTAGCCTCACTATGCGGGTGTAGAAAGCTACTCATTAGCGACTGAAGACTGAGGCTGCTGCTGATGGAGCTGCTGCTGCTCCTGCCAACCCCCCCAGCAGCCATGGCAGTGGAAGGTGAGCGCAGAGGTCCCCTCGAGTCAGACCTGCGAGAGTATGGACCATGGCGCAGATAGGCATCGGCCAACTGCCTACTACAAATGTCTTTGTAGTAGTTAAGTTTGTCCTCCCTCTCGGTGGGTTTAAAAAATGCCCCCATTTTGTGCCGGAAGCGAGGGTCCAATAAGGTGGACAGCCAGAAGTCATCCCGCCGACAGATGGAAACAATTCTGGGGTCACTACGCAAGCACGTGAGCATGCTTCCTGCCATTTGCGCAAGTGACTTGGATGGACTACCTGTCTCCATCTCCACTGCATACTGCCACGGTGTGTCCGGGTCCTCTGTCTCGCCTTCCTCAAAAACCTCTAGCTCCTCTGGCTGCTCCTGCTCCTCCTCTCCTGTCCGCTGACTAGATAAACCAGCCATTTCACCAAGCCTAAACTGTGTTTCGCTGGGCAACTCCTCCTCCTCTTCCTCCTCCTCCTCCAGCTCAGCTCCAACGGGGTTCATGTGGCCGTAAGATGTAAACGCCATGTCTCCAGTGCCCTGACCAGCCATGGTTTCCAACATGTGCTGTAGTACATGAAGCAGTGGAATCACGTCGTTCATCCCGTAATCCTGCCGACTGACAAATAAAGTGGCTTCCTCAAAGGGCCTGAGCAAACGGCAGGTGTCACGTATGAGCTGCCACTGGTTGACATTGAAGTTACACAGGGGAGTCCCCCTATCTGCTTGGATCATCAGGAAATCCGTGATTGCTTTTCTCTGTTCATATAATCGGTCCAACATGTGAAGGGTGGAATTCCAACGGGTGGAAACATCACAAATCAGACTATGTTGGGGGATACCGTTCTGACGCTGTAGCTCAAGAAGGGTGTGTTTGGCGGTGTATGAGTGGCTGAAGTGCATGCAAAGTTTCCTTGAAGTTGTTAGGATGTCTTGCAGATGGGGGGAACACTTCAGAAACCGCTTGACAACCAGATTGAAGACGTGAGCCATGCAGGGGGCATGGGTCAGGCTTCCTTGGCGCAGCGCAGACAAAATGTTCTTCCCATTGTCGGTAACCATGATTCCCATTTTAAGTTTTCTCGGAGTAAGCCATGTTTGGATTTCCTGATGAATACATTTAAGCAGTTCCTCCCCTGTGTGACTCCGTTCGCCAAGACAAACCATGTGAAGCACTGCGTGACACCTCCGTGCCCTGCACACATGGTAGACTGGAGGGGCACTGAGACTTGAGCCTACAGTGGAGGGTGAGGAGATGGCGGAGGATGAGGAGGCCGAGTCGCACGGTGTCACAGGCCCAATGGGCAGAGAGCGCGGAGGCCGAAGCGGCGTGACCTGTCCAAGTTGCTGCTGCAAAGGGACCACATTCACCCAGTGGGCCGTAAACGACATGTACTGCCCCTGACCGTAGTTACAGCTCCAGATGTCGCCGCTGCCATGTATTTTGCTACACACCGACAGGCTCAAGGACTGGCCCACCTTCTGTTCAACAAAAGTGTGCAGCGCTGGTACTGCCTTCTTGGCAAAGAAATGACGGCTTGGGACTCTCCACCTCGGCTCGGCACAAGCCATCAGTTCTCTGAAAGGTGCAGATTCCACCACCTGAAAAGGGAGCGACTGCAGCACCAGCAACTTGGACAGGAGCACATTCAGCTTCTGCGCCGTAGGATGAGTGGGCGCATACTGCTGTCTCTTGGACATGGCTTCGCTGATGGATTGGCGTGCCACTCGGTGAGGAAGCAGTCTGGCACACCTCTCCGGAGCCTAGGTTCTCCCAGGCCGCTTTATGGTGACGCTGCATATGTTGACGCAGGGCCGTGGTGCCAACATTTGGGCCCTGGCCACGCTTCACCTTCTGCCTACATATCTTGCATGTGGCCATGTTACCCTCCTGCGGATGCTTCAGGAAAAACTGCCACACTGCCGAGTAGCTACTTTTCCCACCAACAGGCCTCACTGATTCCCTGCATTTGTCGCCAACTCCAGGAACCCCTGCCCCACTACCTCCCGATAAGGTAGCCTGCCACGCAGCAGGTGCTCTACCCCGGCCCCGTTTTGGCTCCAGGCTTTACAATTGTGCCCCCATGCTGCCTGCCAACCATGCTGCTAACACCTTGCTGCCTGAGCTGCTGACTCCGGGGCAACCTGCGCCCCTCTTCTCCTGATGATGACGATGAAGCCCCTTCATCACCCGGCTCCCAAGTGCGATCGGCTTCATCGTCATCATCATTGTTGTGGCTGTACGTCACTGATGTTCGTGGATTCGTCAACAGTGTCTGGCGCAGGAGCAGGAACGCTCGCAGCACCCACGACACTGTCCACATCACTATTTGTCTGCCTAGCTAAAGAAGCCACCTCCATTTCTTGGCTGGGCAGTAGCTGCTGACTGTCCTCTATCTGATCGTCGTCCTCACTAAAGAGTGGAGCTGAACCCAAAGCATAGGATACGTCGCTGGGGGAGGGAACGGCGTAGGACAGAGGCAATGGGAGGACGGGGACTGCTCTCGGGGCATGCCAACTCAGGGTTGTGTCAGAGGAACCTACCGACCCTAGACTGGGGGTCTCAGACGTAAGTTGTGATGATGTTGTTGATGAGCGCGTTAACCAATCTACCACGGCAGATGCGTTACTGGTGGAGACACGACCGCTAGCAGATACTGGCAGACCAGGTCTCTCACCGTGACTCCTGCTGCCACTCGCCCCTAGTCTGCTGCGACCTCTGCCTGCTGAATCTTGGCCTCTACCACTCCTCTTTGAACATCCTGGCACTTGTCTGCCTGACATTTTTATGTATTTCCTTATTTAGTATAAACAGATAGGGTTCAATGTGCAGTTTTGCGGTGCCCTGCGGCCTGGTTTATTAAAAGCAGTCAAAAACAAATGGGATGCCCCCACAGCAGACCTGAGATCAGTATATATGCACAGCAACAGTGTCTAAGCAGGCTCAAACAGGCCAAATTACTTTAAATAACTGTGCAGCTTACAGTAAACACAGAGGCTAATGGTATGTTACAGAATGGGATGCCCCAAACAGACTTGAGATCAGTATATATGCACACAGCAACAGTGTGTAAGCAGGCTGAAAAACGTCAAATTACTTTAAATAACTGTGCAGCTTACAGTAAATGCAGAGGCTAATGGTATGTTACAGAATGGGATGCCCACAGCAGACTTGAGATCAGTATATATGCACACAGCAACAGTGTGTAAGCAGGCTGAAACAGGCCAAATTACTTTAAATAACTGTGCAGCTTACAGTGAATGCAGAGGCTAATGGTATGTTACAGAATGGGATGCCTGCACAGCAGACCTGAGATCAGTATATATGCACACAGCAACAGTGTGTAAGCAGGCTCATACAGGCCAAATTACTTTAAATAACTGTGCAGCTTACAGTAAATGCAGAGGCTAATGGTATGTTACAGAATGGGATGCCCACAGCAGACTTGAGATCAGTATATATGCACACAGCAACAGTGTGTAAGCAGGCTGAAACAGGCCAAATTACTTTAAATAACTGTGCAGCTTACAGTGAATGCAGAGGCTAATGGTATGTTACAGAATGGGATGCCTGCACAGCAGACCTGAGATCAGTATATATGCACACAGCAACAGTGTGTAAGCAGGCTCATACAGGCCAAATTACTTTAAATAACTGTGCAGCTTACAGTAAATGCAGAGGCTAATGGTATGTTACAGAATGGGATGCCCACAGCAGACTTGAGATCAGTATATATGCACACAGCAACAGTGTGTAAGCAGGCTGAAACAGCCCAAATTATTTTAAATAACTGTGCAGCTTACAGTGAATGCAGAGGCTAATGGTATGTTACAGAATGGGATGCCCCAAAGCTGACTTGAGATCAGTATATATGCACACAGCAACAGTGTGTAAGCAGGCTGAAACAGGCCAAATTACTTTAAATAACTGTGCAGCTTACAGTAAATGCAGAGGCTAATGGTATGTTACAGAATGGGATGCCCACAGCAGACTTGAGATCAGTATATATGCACACAGCAACAGTGTGTAAGCAGGCTGAAACAGGCCAAATTACTTTAAATAACTGTGCAGCTTACAGTAAATGCAGAGGCTAATGGTATGTTACAGAATGGGATGCCCACAGCAGACTTGAGATCAGTATATATGCACACAGCAACAGTGTGTAAGCAGGCTGAAACAGCCCAAATTACTTTAACCCTTTCAGTGCCAAGCACGTAGATTCTACGTGCTTGCATCCACTCCACTTAAGTGCCAAGCACGTAGAATCTACGTGCTTGACTTTCCCCCCTGCTACAGTAAAAGTAAAAAAAAAAAAACACTCACCTGACCCCTTGTTCTATCCGGCCGGGTCTCCTCTTCATCCGGGGGGGCTTCGATCCCCCACCCAGGCCCCCCCGGGTGCAGGGGAGAGCCCGGAATAGCCACCCCCCCCCCCTTCAGCAGCCGCCGAAATACATGTTAAAAAAAAAAAATATATAAAAATGACATTTACTTACCTTAGTGATCGATTGCTCCCGCCGGGTCTCCTCTTCACCAGGGGGGCCTCCGATCGCCCCCCCCCCCCCCCGGCTCTCCAGCTTCAGCAGAGGGCCTGAAAGGCCCTCTCCCTGTCCTGCTCGACGGGCGCCGCCATTTTGCCTTTGGGGCGGGGCTTATGACGTCACACCTCCGGGTGTCGTCCTGGCTCCGGGCTGCGATTCTCACACTTGTCATCGCTGGCCACAGGAGGAGGAAGGCAGGTGATGATCTGATCACCTGCCTCCCTCCTCCAATGGCCAGCGATGACAATAACTGTCATCAGACCTGCGAGGGACACAGAAGCTGAGGATCAGAGTTGAGTAAAGTAAAAAAAAAGTTTTTATTTTTTAATAAAGTTATTTTTTAATCTGTGTGGTGTTTTTTTTTATTACTGTTAACCCCTTGTGAACTGGTAAGGGGTCCATGACCCCTATACCAGTTCACAAGGCTGGGGGGATGGCAAGCCACCTGCGCTAGCTGGTGGCTTGCCATTAACCCTTGGCACCCCCATTACCTGCCTCCCCAAAGGCCAGGGGGGGGCAGAAGAGCCCGGGCCCACATAGGGTATGTGGGCTCGTAGGCTGCAGGGTGGGGGGGCCACAAAAGCTGGCCCCCCCACTCTGCCTACAAGCCCCCATAGCTGGTCCCGGGCTGGTAATGCTGGGTAAGGGGGACCCCACGTCATTTTTTTTTATTTTTAAGGGTTTTTAACCCTTAAAAATAAAAAAAAAAATGGGGTCCCCCCCCCCTGGGAGGGGGGACCCTATGTCTTTTTTTTTTTTTAATTAACCCCTTATGTTCTGTCACCCAGCAGCTATAAAAGGCTTCCAGCAGATGAGCAGAAGCCAGTGATTGGGAGGGGAAGATGGATGGGAGGTAAGTATTAAAAAAAAAATAATAAAATATTTTTTTCTGCGTCTGTGTGGTGTTTTTTTTTTTACATTTAACCCCTTGTGAACTGGTAAGGGGTCCACAAGACCCCTATATCAGTTCACAAGGCTGGGGGATGGCAAGTCACCTGCACTAGCGAGTGACTTGCCATTAACCCTTGGCACCCCCATTACCTGCCTCCCCAAAGGGGGGGGCAGAAGAGCCCGGGCCCACGGGCTATGCGGGCTTTGTAGCCTGCAGGGCCAGGGGCCACAAAAGCTGGCCCCTGTGCCCTGTTCCTACAAGCCCTGCATAGCTGGTCCCGGGCTGGTTACTTTGGGTAAGGGGGCCCCCATGTCGTTTTTTTTTTGGATTTTTAAGGGTTTTTAACCCTTAAAAATCCCCCCAAAAAATGGGGTCCCCCCCGGGAGGGGGGACCCTATGTCATTTTTTTCCCCGATTTAACCCTTTGTAGTGTGGATGGTAGTTGTATTTTATTTGTAAATGTTATAAAGTACTTGTTTCAGTTAGGGGGGTCTCCTGGGCAGGAACGGGGGGCTACCGATAAATATGTGGTACCGTTCGAATCTGTAGAAATGGGGCTTTCACATGCAATACGGTTTTCTTTAATAAAATACATTTTTTATTTAAAATAAAGGAGGCAATTTTCTAAAAAAAATTATTTATTTTTTTTTTTTACTTAATAATATTGTAAAAAAACAGAATAAAATTTACAAACAAGACATTTCATGTTAAAGCCTAAACTCTGCTGCAATATATATATATATATATAATTTTCCTGAAAATTCCAGCAAAAATGTCGCAAAACATGACGCAAAATGGGGAAAAATGGCCTGTCAACAGAGGGTGACAAAATCTCAAGTAGGCTGGCAATTAAAAGGATTAAAAGTAGCTATGCATGTTGGGTATTGTTCTGTTCGGGGGACCTTGCGCTTTCAGACTTAGCTTGTTTTTTCTGGTTTGCATATTTATATTTTAGGAAAAGGTGTTTTTTATTCAGCTTTTTTATAAATTTTTTAGGGAAACCCTGCGCAACCAAAGAATCCTTTGAGGGATCAATTCCAGAAAGATGAGCCCACTACAACAAGCTGGGTACGCTTAGAAAGCTTAACATGTGTACTTTTAGGGAATATATGATTTATGGGGGATATTCCAAATGTAAAGGGTTGTTTTGGTTGAAAAATCGCAAGGTGTGCACCTTGTCTGCAGAGCTGAAATTTTCAAGAAAAATTACCGTTATGCGCATGCTTTACTTTGGGGTGTTTGGCAACTCTTCCCTTGACAGTAGCTATGCAAGTTGGGTATCGTTCTGTTCGGGGGAGGTTGCTTTTTCAGATTATACTTGTTTTTTCTTGTTTGTATATAGTTTTTTTTAGGAAAATGTTGCTTTGATTCTGCTTTTTTATCCTTTTTTTAGGGAAACTCTTTGCAACCAAAGAATCCATTGAGGGATTACTTCCAGAAAACTGTGGCCACATCAACAAGCCTGGTACACCTAGAAAGCTTGAGGTGTGTACTTCCAGAGAATATATAGTTTGTTGGGGGTATTTCAAATGTAAAGGGTTATTTTTCTGGAAAAACTGCAAGGTGCACATAGTGCATATCACAGTTGTATTTTTTTCTGAAAATCCCCTAAAGCGCTGTTTCAGTTTGGGGGAGTCTCCTGGGCAGGAAAGGGTGTCTACCTATACATATGTGGTACCGCTGTAACCGGGAGAAATTGGGGTTTCACACGCAATAAGATTTTATTGACAAACTTACATTTTTTATTACAAAAAAACACTACAAATTGCAAAAAATAGATTTTTTTTTTTTTTTTGCACATATTTCACCCAAAAGTATTGAGAATACACAAAAAAAAGGCCAAACAAGACATGGCATGTTGAAGCCCAGACTCTTCTGAAAAAAACAATATATCATTTTCCTGGGAAATCCCTGGAAATCCCTTCAAAAATCACATTTGAACATGGGGAGCGCAAAATAGTGCAAAATGGTCTGGCACCAAGGGTGACAAAAACTCCAGGTAGGCTGGCAGCGAAAGGGTTAAATAACTGTGCAGCTTACAGTGAATGCAGAGGCTAATGGTATGTTACAGAATGGGATGCCCGCACAGCAGACCTGAGATCAGTATATATGCACACAGCAACAGTGTGTAAGCAGGCTCATACAGGCCAAATTACTTTAAATAACTGTGCAGCTTACAGTAAATGCAGAGGCTAATGGTATGTTACAGAATGGGATGCCCACAGCAGACTTGAGATCAGTATATATGCACACAGCAACAGTATGTAAGCAGGCTGAAACAGGCCAAATTACTTTAAATAACTGTGCAGCTTACAGTAAATGCAGAGGCTAATGGTATGTTACAGAATGGGATGCCCACAGCAGACTTGAGATCAGTATATATGCACACAGCAACAGTGTGTAAGCAGGCTGAAACAGGCCAAATTACTTTAAATAACTGTGCAGCTTACAGTAAATGCAGAGGCTAATGGTATGTTACAGAATGGGATGCCCACAGCAGACTTGAGATCAGTATATATGCACACAGCAACAGTGTGTAAGCAGGCTGAAACAGCCCAAATTACTTTAAATAACTGTGCAGCTTACAGAGAATGCAGAGGCTAATGGTATGTTACAGAATGGGATGCCCCAAAGCTGACTTGAGATCAGTATATATGCACACAGCAACAGTGTGTAAGCAGGCTGAAACAGGCCAAATTACTTTAAATAACTGTGCAGCTTACAGTGAATGCAGAGGCTAATGGTATGTTACAGAATGGGATGCCCGCACAGCAGACCTGAGATCAGTATATATGCACACAGCAACAGTGTGTAAGCAGGCTCATACAGGCCAAATTACTTTAAATAACTGTGCAGCTTACAGTAAATGCAGAGGCTAATGGTATGTTACAGAATGGGATGCCCCAAGCAGACTTGAGATCAGTATATATGCACACAGCAGCAGTGTGTAAGCAGGCTCATGCAGGCCAAATTACTTTAAATAACTGTGCAGCTTACAGTAAATGCAGAGGCTAATGGTATGTTACAGAATGGGATGCCCACAGCAGACTTGAGATCAGTATATATGCACACAGCAACAGTGTGTAAGCAGGCTGAAACAGGCCAAATTACTTTAAATAACTGTGCAGCTTACAGTAAATGCAGAGGCTAATGGTATGTTACAGAATGGGATGCCCCAAGCAGACCTGAGATCAGTATATATGCACACAGCAACAGTGTGTAAGCAGGCTCATACAGGCCAAATTTCTTTAAATAACTGTGCAGCTTACAGTAAATGCAGAGGCTAATGGTATGTTACAGAATGGGATGCCCACAGCAGACTTGAGATCAGTATATATGCACACAGCAACAGTGTGTAAGCAGGCTGAAACAGGCCAAATTACTTTAAATAACTGTGCAGCTTACAGTAAATGCAGAGGCTAATGGTATGTTACAGAATGGGATGCCCACAGCAGACTTGAGATCAGTATATATGCACACAGCAACAGTGTGTAAGCAGGCTGAAACAGGCCAAATTACTTTAAATAACTGTGCAGCTTACAGTAAATGCAGAGGCTAATGGTATGTTACAGAATGGGATGCCCACAGCAGACTTGAGATCAGTATATATGCACACAGCAACAGTGTGTAAGCAGGCTGAAACAGCCCAAATTACTTTAAATAACTGTGCAGCTTACAGTGAATGCAGAGGCTAATGGTATGTTACAGAATGGGATGCCCCAAAGCTGACTTGAGATCAGTATATATGCACACAGCAACAGTGTGTAAGCAGGCTGAAACAGGCCAAATTACTTTAAATAACTGTGCAGCTTACAGTGAATGCAGAGGCTAATGGTATGTTACAGAATGGGATGCCCGCACAGCAGACCTGAGATCAGTATATATGCACACAGCAACAGTGTGTAAGCAGGCTCATACAGGCCAAATTACTTTAAATAACTGTGCAGCTTAGAGGAGATACAGAGGCTAATGAGATTTTACAAAATGGTAATGTTCCCACAGCAGACTTGAGATCAGTTCAGTATATATGCACTCAGTAAAAGTGTATAAGCAGCCTGAAACAGCTAACAAAGCCAGTCAGCCAGCCAGTAACACTCAGGCTGGATGAAAAAAAAAAAATCTCCCTGTGACTGCCTCCGATTTTTCCTAACTTTCCCTGCTTCTCGCTGACTTCCTGCCTGTCTCCTGTCTGTCCCTGTCTGTCTAACTGTCTCTCCCTGACTACAGCAGCGTCCTGTCTCTCACTAATGCAATAGAGAAATGAGGAAAAGCAAGATGTCCGCCGCCTTAAATAGCGCTGTCACGTCACCGAGCTTGCTGGCTGCTGACAGGCTGCATGTGACTGCCCCAGCATGCACTGGAGCGGGGTAGATGTCTGGACATGTCCCGTCCGCCATCTTAGAATGCCTGTAATGTAAATGAATGGATGTTAAAGGAAAACTTCGAGCGATCGAAGCACGGGGAAATTCGGATTCGATCCGAATCGAATTTTTCATGAAATTCGGATCGAATCTGGGTTCGTCCCGATCGATTCGCTCATCCCTACTATCAATGTCTTGGAACTGCGGGCGATCAGGCTAGTTCTGGCTCACTTGACTACTCACCTTCGGGGCCTGCCTGTTCAGGTCTACCTACATCAATCATCAGGGAGGGACCCGGAGCAAGGGGGCCCTCCAGGAAGCGTCTCTGATCTTGACTTGGGCGGAGGCCAATGTCCCCTGCATATCAGCTGTGTACATCCCGGGGGTGGAAAATCCCCTGGCGGACTCTCTGAGCAGGGGGGGACCTCTCGCCAGGGAGAATGGTCCCTATGCAGCAGGGTGTCTTAATCTCTGTGTCACCGTTGGGACCAACCAGATGTGGATCTGTTTGCGTCCCGCCACAATCACAAGCTCCCAGCTTTTGTCTCTCTGTCCCAGGATCCTCTGGCCTTGACCTTGGATGCGCTAGCAATGTCATGGCAGGACTTTCAGTTCCTGTATGTCTTCCCTCCAATCCCCCTGCTGGGCAGGGTTCTGTGCAAGATTGCTCTGGAAGGGGTGCCAGCAATTCTGGTGGCCCCCAGGTGGCCAAGAAGAGTGTGGTTTGCAGACGTGGTACAGCTGGCAGTAGATCAGTACGCTCTGCCCTTGGTGCCAGATCTGCTCACTCAGGGCTCACTACGCCATCCCAATTTACAAACTCTGGCTTTGACGGCTTGGTTGCTGAAACCTCCATCTTGATGGAGCAGAGTCTGTCTTCCTCGGTTGTGGATACTTTGATTAAAGCTAGGAAGAAGTCTTCCTCTTCCATTTATTACAGGGTTTGGCATGCCTACATTGACTGGTGTGAGTCTAAGTCTCTTCCCTGTCGTGTGTTCTCTATTCCCAGGAGTTCCTGCAGCATGGGTTGGAGATGGGGCTCCAACTCAGTACTCTGAAGGGTCAGGTTTCTGCCCTGGCTATTTTCTTCCAGAAGTCCTTTGCTCAGCACCCTCTGATCAGGACATCTTTCCAGGGGGTCACTCATGTGCGCCCCCCACGTAAGCCTATGGTGCCTGTTTGGGATCTGAACTTGGTTCTGTCAGCTTTGCAGGGTGCTCCCTTTGAACCTGTGCAGGATGCTGCCTTGGCCATTCTTACGCTCAAGGTTGTATTTCTGGTGGCTATCACTTCTGTCAGGCGTGTGTTTGAGTTGGCGGCGCTTTCCATTCAGCCCCCCTACTATGAGAGACACCAGGACAAGGTGGTGTTTCGTTTCAAACCTGACTTTCTGCCTAAGGAAGTGTCTGCCTTTCATTTGAATCAGGATATTGTTCTTCCTTCTTTGTGCCCTAATCCTAGCAATGCTAAGGAGAGGGTTTTGCACTCTTTGGATGTGGTTAGGTGTCTGAAGTACTATCTGGTGGCTACTGCACCTTTCAGGAAAACTGATGCTCTTTTTGTGGTCCCTTCTGGTCCTAGGAAGGGTTTGGCTCCTGCCAAGTCTACTATCGGCAAGTGGATTCGTCAGGCTGTGATTCAGGCCTACTCTGCTAAGGGGAAGAATCCTCCCTTCCGCCTTACTGCTCATTCCACTCGTGCTATTGGTGCCTCTTGGGCTTTTCAGCACCAGGCTTCTGTTGAACAAGTTTGCAAGGCCACTACTTGGTCTTCTGTTCATACCTTTTCAAAGTTTTACAAGGTTGATGTTAGGGCCTCAGCTGATGCTGCTTTTGGCCGAAAGGTTCTGCAGGCAGCAGTGGTTTAAACTGTCTGCTGCTACTTTATTCTAAGTATACAGTACGTCCTGCTCCAGATATAATACTTACACTTGGGTTATCCTCCGCCAGATGGCGCTGTGCACTGCAGACATGCAAAAACAGGCTCCTCCCGGCCCTTCATATACCCAGGGACCTCCCACAAATCCCCAGATTTCTCTGCAGTGCTGATTGCGAAGACATGATGTATCACTCTCTCGCAGGTGAGCGGGGCTATTACAGCCTGCTGCCCTGTTGGACTATTCCCACCCGTCCTTGATGTGATGTGCCTCCCAGCCTGGGCTGCGCTGGTCGGGTGAAGGTAGGCAGCACCATGTGTGCTTAATGGAGCCATGCTCCACCACAGTCCCCCACCAAAGGGTAGGTGGTTCAGGCTGATGGTGAGCCTCTAGTGGATGTCCCTCCCGCATTATTGCCCCATGCCCCATGTAGCGGTGGGCCTGTGTAAAGGGTCGCCATCCTCCCGCGTTCCCCCTGTAGCCCGGGGGGAAAGAAAGGGGGGGGGGGTGGCGGTCTCAGTGTACTGCATTGTCACGCTTATGGCCGTAGTTTTTGCCCTTGACTGGCAACTGGGTGTCAGAGCCTCGCTGCTTGCTCTTTTTATTTTGGCCACCGCCGTTTTTGCCTTCTCATTTTTTTATTAAAATTTACTGTGCTGGGTGGCGTCGTCGTCAGACTACGAGTATCCATTAGCAGATGCTTTTACTAGCATATCCTATGCTTGGCTTGTCAAGCCTGGACGGCTGCCTCAGAGCTTCGCGCTCTTTAGGGGAGGCGGGGACCTGGTGTGGCGCGCTCCTCGTCACGCCCAGATTGGGCCCGCCCTTCGAGATTCGGTTGGCGCCATTTTGTTGATCTTCGCACGCGTGTTTGCGGTCCTTCTCCTCCCCAGGTCTGTAAGTGCCCTTGCGGGTGATTTCATCATTTAGTATTTTTTCTGCTGCTCATGGCCCTGACACCTCTTATTCCCTTTCTGTCTTTCAGACATAAGACTCCGGTGGCTTCTCCCGGCCTAACATAAATTGTAGCGGGCTTACAAAAAATTCTCCCACATTCCTAGTGGGTCTTTGGGACATCCAGGGTTGCCTATTACATAAATCCCTACTGGCATATATTGCATTGATAATCACCATATGGAGGCATCTCAGAATTATGTGACCGGGGTCCCTCCGGGACAAGACCGGCTGTGTACAGCGTGTGGACAACCCCATGCTGATGCAGACAGAGCACGGGTCTGCGGACCATGTGCTGAACAAGTACTGGCCCTGCAGTCAGGGTTGCCAGTGGCTGTGCCTCGTTTCAATACACCTATCTCCCTGTGCTTAACCCTTTCGCTGCCAGCCTACCTGCAGCATTTGCCACTCCCTGTTGCCAGACTGAGTTTGACTGTTTTGCGCTACACATGTTCAACTGTCATTTTCGAAGGGATTTCCAGGGATTTCCCAGGAAAATTATATATTGTTTTTTTCAACAGAGTCTGGGCTTTAACATGAAATGTCTTGTTTGTGTTTTTTAGGTGTATTCTCAACATTTTTGGGTGAAATGTGTGAAAAAAAATAAAAAAAATATATTTTTTTACAATTTGTAGAGTTTTTTTGTAATAAAAAATGTAAGTTTGTCAATAAAATCTTATTGCGTGAGAAACCCCAATTTCTCCCGCTTACAGCGATACCACATATGTATAGGTAGACACCCTTTCCTGCCCAGAAGCCTTTTATAGCTGCTGGATGACAAATGGTTAATTAAAAAAAAAAATGACATAGGGTCCCCCTTCCCGGGGAGGGGGACCCCATTTTTTTTTGGATTTTTAAGGGTTAAAAACCCTTAAAAATCCAAAAAAAAAAATGACGTGGGGTCCCCCTTACCCAAAGTAACCAGCCCGGGACCAGCTATGGGGGCTTGTAGGCACAGAGTGGGGGGGCCAGCTTTGGTGGCCCCCCCACCCTGCAGCCTACGAGCCCACATAGCCTATGTGGGCCCGGGCTCTTCTGCCCCCCCCTGGCCTTTGGGGAGGCAGGTAATGGGGGTGCGGGGGTTAATGGCAATGCCACCCCCCCAGCCATGTGAACTGGTATAAGGGGTCTCATGGACCCCTTACCAGCTCACAAAGGGTTAACTGTAAAAAAAAAAACACCACACAATAAAAAAAAGTATTTTATTAAAAAATAATAATTTTTTTTTACTGTACTTACCTTCGATTGCAAGCTCTTGTCCCTCGCCGCTCAGCTGACAGATGCCTGTGATCGGCATCCAGAGAAGGAGAAGGCAGGAGATCAGAGGATCTCCTGTCACCTCCTTCCAGGGCACCGATCACCGGCATCTGAGAAGCTGAGAAAGCTGAAGCCGGTGATCGGGACCGGGATGACGTCATAAGCCCCGCCCCCAAGGGGGCGGGGCTTAGAGGCAAGATGGCGGTCGCCATCTTGAAGAAGAGAGGAGAGAGCCTCCCAGGCTCCCTCCTGAAGATCGGTAAGTCCTGGGGGGGGATCGGAGGCCCCCCAGGTGAAGAGGAGGGACAGCGGGAGCCAGCGCACATGGAGGTAAGTGAATGTCATTTTTATTTTTTTTTTTTTTTTACAGTTAGCAGCTGCTGCTGCAGAAGCGGGGGGGGGGGGGCGGCCTATTCCGGGGGCTCTCCTGGAGCCATCCGACCCCCCACGGGGGATCGGATGGCACCAAATTAAAGGGGAGACCCGGCCGGATCCAACAAGGGGTCAGGTGAGTATTTTTTATTTTTATTTTTTAAACTAGAAGCGATCAAAGTCAAGCACGTAACACCTACGGGCTTGGCACTTAAGGCCCAGCCAAGCCAGCACGTAGGTGTTACGTGCTTGGCAACAAAAGGGTTAAATCTCTCTCCTGATGAGTCGCACTCGAGCGGGAATGACCAGCAAGTCGTGCCGCGCAGACTGCCTACGGCTGATCAGGTGATTTCGAGGTTGGCAGAGCGCTTGGGCCCTGGTAAGAAGCGGTCCCTGACGCCTGCGGTTTCGCCCATTCCTTCTGAAACTGAGGAGTTCACTACTGAGCAGGGTTTTGCTCTTTCTGATGAAGGTGAACTGTTCTCTGACTCATCTGACGAGGGGCCAAGGAGTCAAGAGGATACGGGCCCTGGTTCCTGGGGCCTGTGTGACACCGATGAATTACTGATAAAGATCTTCGAGGTCTTGTCTATCTCTCCACCTGGTGAGGCTCCCAGGCCTAAAAGGGAGAGTTTCCATACAGTGACGCCGCGTTTGGAATTTCTGGAGTAGGATCACTTCCAGGCTCTTGTACTCAAAGAATGGCAATGTCCTAGTAAACTTCCAGGGGACTGGGATTGGAAATACCCCTTTCCCCCTGAGGTGGTTAACTGTTGGTCATCACCTCCCGTGGTGGATGCACCGATCATTGGGGTTGTTAATCCCCCCTTTATTGCTGCCCCTACTTATCGTACCCTTCGGGATGCTGAGGACCGGTGCATTGACAGGCTGGCTTCCCACACCTTTTCTTGTGCAGGGACGGCTCTGCGCCCGGTCTGTGCCGCGGCCATCGCTACTGTGGCCGCTGACCCTCATCAGAAAGATGATTGATCATCAACCTGAGGATCTCCCCTGGGATGTGTTTAATGCACTCTCCAGTTGTGATGTATTTGTAAGGTTTATCCTTTTAGCGCTGGATGACACCATTAGGATGTGCGCAAGAACTTCCGCCCTTGGGATAGCTATACGCCGCTTGGTCTGGCTGCGACAGTGGGGTGTTGACGATGCTACAAAGAAGACTCTTACTGGGCTTCCCTTTAGAGGGCGACACCTCTAAACCTGTTTGGAAAAAGGGCAAAACACCCCTTCGCAGAAGACGTCTCGGCCTTCTCGGGGCAGGGGTACCCCTCCCCTCCCATGTTAGTGTCAAACCCGAACCAGGGGTGTGCTTCCAGCTTTTTGGTGTAGATCCCTGCCCCAGGAGTGGCAGACAACGCCCTGGCCCCTCCGGCAAGACTAAGTCCAAATCTTTCACCCAAACCCCCCAAGCATGATGGGGCACCCTCGCCCTTCTGGGCGAGGGGATGGCCGCAGCACCTCGCTCCTATCTGGAGGCGTCATGCCTCGTTCTGATGGGTTCAGGAGGAAGTTTCCTCTGGATGCAGGATAGTGTATGCTGGACGGCCCCTTCCCGAGATTGTCAGGATGCTTCTCTTCCCTGTCTCTCTTCAGGAGTTGGCGCAGGCCATGCGCGGCCTGCGAGGTCTGGGGTCACTTGCAGGTTGCCCTTAACAGGCAGAGGCAGGGGCCTCTACACCAACCCTTCCACATTCCTCCAAAAGGATGAGGCACTCTGCCCATTCTGGCCTTCCATAGGGGCGGCAATTTACATTCAAAGGCGGTTTTCTGCATGGTTTGCTCTAAGTTGGTCCGCCAGTGCCCTGTGTCCAGGGACCTCTCGCCGTCTGTGGAGATCTAAGATGCTTAGTTCATTGCCACTGTGTCTTCTGGGCACCGAGGATATTACAGGTTAGTGTTGGAGGTCCTACACTGCTGATTGTGGCCTTGTTATCTGGCCTCTCTTCTGCTCCCAGAGTGATCGCCAAGGCGATGACTGGGGTGATGTCTCTGATGAGACCAAGGGGGCGTCCGCGCGAGGAACTGCCCGGTCGTCCTTCTTTGCTTCCCAATCTCTACGTCAGGCCGAGTTTGTTACTCGGCTGGTGGTGTCCTTTGGGAGTCTTTGGATGGGTGCTCAATCACCTCAATTCCTCATTTTCCCCTTAATTGGTATCTCCATTCCTAGGGTTGAACTTGGATTCGGTTCAGACGGGAACCTGCTTCCTTGACTATAAAGTGGACAATCTGGTTACATGGGCTCGGTCCCTCTTTGCTGTTCTGTCTCTTCACCAGGCTGGATTGCAGCTGGTGGGCCTGTTGGTGGCTGCTCAAAGGTTGTCCCTTAATGTCAGTGCCCTTGGGCTCTTCTGCAACTTATATTGTAAATGCTGGACTGGGTTCCAGCTTCCCTGGAGCTGGGTCTGTGTATCCTTCCACCTTGGTACGGTGGTTCCCCTTGAAAATGTTGTACTCAAGGAACCAGTCAGGGGGCACCCCCTTCCCTGCGTCTTCCTGTAGATGGATACCAAATCTATCAGGTTGACGGAGGGGGGAATTGTTTTCTTCTAAAATCCCCTGTGGTTCCGGGGGAGGTGGGACCTTTAGGGGTCCATTCACCTGTCAAATTTTTGATGTGGTAGGCTGTCAGGTTGGCTCTATCTTGCTGGACTTCTCCCTTGCGGGATCTCTCTATTCGGGACTCCTTGTTATGTCTGATGCCAGGGCCTGTATTAATTATCTGTGTGGACGCGGAGCAGGCTGATCCTCCAGGAGGGTATCTGACCCTGATCTGGGTGGAAGACAGCGTTCCCTGCATATCAGCGATATTTGCTCCGGTGGATGTCCTTCTGCGACAGGATGTGCTAATTATTGTGTGTCTATGTGATCCATCTAGGGTGGATCTTTTTGGGCCCCGTCACTCTCATGGGTTCTAGGCCTTTGTTTCCCTGTCTCAGATTGTTCTGACCTTGGTCATGAGACCCAAACAACAGGAGCACCAAACACAATCAGAATCAAAATCCAATTTCATTTATTAAGAGTCAAATTTGATCAAAGAAACAAAAAACATAACAGACAATATACAAGACCAACACATTAAAAACACTACATGTCCCCAAATTTCATCCAGTGCTACAAAATCGCAGCAATTTATTCCTGGGAATACTCCTAAATATCAACACGTATAATAAATTCCATATAAAAACTAATCTTTTTGTGCCGGCACAAAACCCTAGCCTCACACTATCAATTCAAGTAAATACAATAAAGTGACAGTGCATAGTAAACATAACATCAATTCATATGGAATACAGTGCACCATAAATCTCCATTAAACCTAATATTCAAATAGTGCATGTATAATATAAAGTGACTGAGTGCAATAAAGTACATATGTATATAATAATAATAATAGGTATGTGTCCCGAGCAATATTGGTCATGGACACGTGCACAAATTAAAAAGCATGCAAATCAAGACAACCAAATATATAAAAAACACCCGGATTGTGCGCATGCCGGGTCTTGGCTGGCCCCGGCCTGTGTGCTCGCGGGGTGGGCTGACACTGATTGTGTTTGGTGCTCCTGTTGTTTGGGTCTTTTGGGTTGTGTCCCATGAGCAATGTTCCCTCTAAGCCGGAGCAGCTGCTGGGCGGAGTAGCGAGGGAGCTGGGCAATGCGCGATACAAGGTGGGCAATAGAAAAAAACTGAGATAAATACACTGGAACAAACTACTACTAAAAAAGCAAAGCGCATTCAACAGAAAGATATAATCTGATATTTATTTTACTTACAAGAATTGTACTTCATATAGGCAACACCAAAATTCCAATATACAGTAGAGATTCTGAAACATAACCGAGCCTGTTTGTAAGCTTTAAAAACCTTCTTGTTCACTTAATGCTGGTAGAGAAAAGGTACAACACCTAGAGTTAAGAAAAACAGATACATCTGTAATAGGTCTACAAAACAAAAAAATATACTAATCAAGGTCTTGCCCTAGCCCCTGACTCTACTTACCAGACAATACAGACAAAAGAGGAAAATCTCTTCTTTCCAATAGAAGATGAAGTATTCTTTTATTCTTCATTGCAAACTAATTATATACAGTAGGGTCCAGTAGGAAATATTACTGATCTTGGTTTTAGATAGCCTCGAAAGATCTGTTTGCCAGGAGACAGAAGTAAACAATCTAGGGGGAGAAAAAAAATCTAAATCAAATCTATAGAACTGAAGTTGATCCAAAACAACAAAGTCTAGCCTATCTATACTGTACTTACCAGGTAATGTGAGGTGATTATTATCTTGTTCCTAACAGATGACTATACATCAAGCATTTTCTTATTCTTGATTACAAACAGGTCCGCACAATATAGGCAACACTGAATGACTAGCAAAGGGTCTTTAACATTAAATTGTATGTAATCTTGAAATATCTTATAGGTTCTTTAATGCTGGAAAGGAGACGTAAAAAGGAAAAGCTTAGTGGAAGAAGAAGGTAAATCTGCAAAACAAAAACCAAAACCATAAAAGAATCCCCTAGTTCCCTCTACCCTACTTACCAAAAAAGTTGAGGAAATAATCTTTAAATTGATGTAACAGACGATTAGACATCAAACATTTTCTTATTATTCATTGCAAACTGATCAATGTATTCAACCATTCAACTGAACTTGTAAAACTTAAAAAAAACATGTTCCCTTCCTGCGGGGGGATGGAAGGAAGTTAAAAAACCTAAAGGAGAAAAAGGTGCATCTTTAGAACAAAAAAATTATATAAAAGTAGCAACCAAAAAATTTAGTCTAAGCCCACTCTACTTACCAAACAACGTAAGGTAACAATCTTATTCTTTGTTACGTCGATCCTTTGCTGTTGCCCATTTTGCATATACTCTGTCAAGATCAATTCTTGAACCGGAATTCAGGTAGAATTTAATCCTCATGAGCATCTCCAAGTGTGAGACTTCCAAGCGATTTCGAGCTTTTGTTTTAATGGCATTCATTAGGCTGAAGCCACGCTCACAGTCACAACTAGAGGCAAGAAAGGTTGCACAGATGTCTACAAGAGCTGCAATGTCTTTATACTGTTCCTCGTGCAGAACAAATTGAACAAGATCCTCAAAGGACCTCACAAAACCAGATTTTATCTTCTCGGCAATTACAAATTTCAAGTCCTGATATTGCTCTGTAACTTTTTTCGCTATCTCCAAGTCGTTGCTATCATATGGCAGGACGCCACCAGAATATTTTGTAACAAGTGTTGCAATTTCCTGACAACCGTTATCAAAAGGTAATGTGGCCTTGAAGTTGGACAGATCAAAAATCCCCCACTCCTTCAGCTCATTTTCAGGAAAACGACACTCCAAATGTAGGCATAATCTTTCCACAAATCTAAGTATTGGAGCCATATCAATTGCACTTTGGCTTTCATCAAGTATTTTACGTATTTGCTCACTCCAATGTACTGCCTCACCCAAGTACTGCGAGCGTAACCTACATATTTTGGCTCTTACATACTGATATGCATCAAGAGTTGTCAGGTTACTTCTTTGTAAAATACGATTCAGTTCAGCCAGCTGGCTGACAACTTCATCAAAAACATACAAAGCAGCACGAAACTGAGGGTCCAACAGTTTCTTCATGCAATATTTATTAACTGGGTCGTTATGTTCGGCAACTTGTTTTTGGCAATGGGCAAGTAAGACTTCATGGTTTCTCATTACTGCCCTAAGAGCAAAGTGGCGAGATAGCCATCTTACTTCATTTAATGGTTTAAAAGCTACTGCCTCACATTCCAAAACCTCTGCTAGCTCTTTAAACTGTGCTTTCTTGACAGAGGACCGACTAAACATGGTATAAACTGTTCTGAGGAACATTTCAATATCTCCCATGAGGGAAACCTTCTTGCATGCATCCTCAATTCCTAAGTCTTCTCTATGAGCTACACAATGTTGCTCTAGCAAATGAGGTATATCGTTGCGGAGTTGAGCAGCAACACCATTTTTCTTTCCGAGCATTACTGAAGCTCCATCAGAAGTGAACATCACCATCTTTTGCATATGCAAATTATTGTCTGAATAAAACTGCCTTATAGCAGCTGCCACAGCATTGCTGTCACAAGTTGTTAAATTTGTGATACCAGCAAATATGGTCTTGTAAGCATCACTGTTACCAGGTCGGAATTTGGCATACAAAATAAGCATTTTATTTACTGTAATATCAGTGCTCTCATCAACTACGAGCGTATGAAAATTGGCACTACGTAACTCAGCCATCATTTCATCGTGAATGGTTTCATTTATACATTCCACAAATTCAAATGCGTAGTTTTTACTTCGCCAGGACTGGGGGAGCGATACATATTTTGCCATGTGGTCATGTATTTCTTGCACTGAAAGCATTGAAGCGTTCATATTTATTGCCAATATAACATTGTCGATTAAAATTTTAATTTGTTCAGGTTTGACAGCTTTGCGAAGTGCAATTTCGGTTTTCTTCTTTCTTTCTTCTGCAGTTTGTGACATCATCTGCAGCAAACCTCCAGAATTCTGTCTTCTAAGTTTTGCAACTGCCTCTAAGTGATTTTTTTGCTTTACATGTCTCTTTAAGTAGTCAAGTTTCCAGCCATCGTCCCACCGTTTACCAGTAGTGAAATCACCGCTTGCTCCAGCTTTCAAGCAGATTTTACAGATAACGATATGTTCACATTCATTAAATGTGAATACTTCATCTAATTTCACCTTCTGCTTTGTAGCAGAGTTTGGCATTTCTGTTTCGACTATTTCAGATAGCCAATCTTTTTTAAAATGGCTGCAGGACTTTTTGGCAAAGGTTCCACTACACTGTGGCATATCATCATCTAAAGAATGTTTTGACATGATGTTTAGATATGAAAGACCAAATCTCAGTATCTAAAAAGAAAAAAAAAAAAAGAGAGAACTAGAAAATTGGTTACAGCTTTCGTACATATCACAGATCTGTGATTGAGATATATACTTAAAGGCAGGATCCTGTGAGATTAGGACAATTTTCTCAAAACAAGCTACAGGAAAAAATGCTCGCCTGATCGTATATTAGTAATACTATACGGTCGATCAGGTGAGCATTTTGGGTCCCAACATATAGTGAGGTTTGTAACAAAATAAGGGGAAGGCTCCATTTTACACAGCAACACTATAGTCAAGCCATCCATCTTCCTCATTAAATGGCTTGCAGTTATGTCACTGCCAGCAAGATTGACAAGCAGGCTTGCACATCGAACCTGAATGTTTGCTGTCAGTTACATTCCTGGCTGCCATTTCTGCCAAACATGTGAATGAGGCGACTATAGATGAGTGCACAAGTCATCAAATGTAAGCCCAGAGTAGATATGTAAGGTGGGCGTTTAAGCGGCCAGATATAGTGCAGATGTACAATATAACATAGGTACAAATTACAGTAGAAGTTAAAGGTGTACTTCTTACCTTTGAGTGGCGGCCACTAATGGAGGTCACTGGCACTGGTGACTCCTGCAGTAGGTAACATGACGTTAATATACTTATGTACCTCAAATTAGTGTTACTAATGCAAGTTACTTGAGGTCACCAATGTGAAACATTACCTTTGATTGAAGGTCACTGGTGGAGCTCTCTGGCACTGGTGGCGATGTACGTCGTCGCAAGGGTTCTCCCTGGCACTGTGACTCCTGCAGTAGGTGACATGGAAAGTATGGAGTTAACCTCATACCTCAAATTAGTGTCACTAATGCAAGTTACATGAGGTCACCAATGTGAAGCAAACATGCTTTAGGGACAACTATCTGGGGACAGGAATTCCATTTTTACACTTTATGTAATGCTGCAGGGAGGGGCATTTTATATGGCAAGTGAGATGATGATATGTCACTTCATGCGATTGGTAGGTCAGGTGTGGGGCAGGGCCAGGGAACACAGCAATCGGCGATGGAATCAAGGAAAGTAGATAAAAAAAAAACTTTATCTGTGTTTCTTTTTACTTTTAACTCTTTATGAAATGGTAAGTGGTCCTTGAGACCCCTATACCAGTTCACAGGGCAGGAGGGGCCTGGCAAGTCACCTGCAAGCAACGGGGTGACTTTCCATTAACCCTCACCCCATTACCTGCATCCCCAAAGGGCAGGGGGGTGCAGAAGAGTGCGGTGTTCATAAGGAAATCCTTACAAAAACAACATCTCTATGTAGACTGGCAGCAAAAGGGTTAATGTGCATGGCATATAGTGCTCCTGATTAGATGAAGATCCACACATGCACCATGGGAGCAGTGGAAAGGTACATTTTTAGGGTGATTTGGTGGGTTTGCACATTGGGCTATCCCAAATTGGGATTCCCTAGGGACAATAACCAAAACCTTGGATAGCAAAGATTCTGGGTTTTGGACAATCCCATCCCACAATCAGCACTTAAATAGGTGTCCTTGTTATATATGTGAACACTCCCCCATCTGGCGCATTCCCTTACCCCTCTCCCCAAGCAAGGGTCCATATGTGCCTCCATGTCATATCTTTAACCCTAATGATCACACATAGGTACCTGCTGTGTGCCCTGAGTGGGCAGCCATAAATGTTCAGCTTCTCCTTCCTTGTTGGTCCAGAAGAGGTTCTAATACATGGAAGGGTTCATTGTATCTACTGCGTGGGCCCTATAAACCCAGAGATATTGCTACAGGCCCATTAGTGGACCAAGGTTACGTTGTAGTTATAGCATACCTCAGTCACAACTGTTCTGATTTGGGGGAGGGACAGTCACGGATTGGATAGTCACTCATGTCCTGTCCATTTCCCCCTTGGAATTTTCCCCTTGCTGGCCGGGATGGGAATGGCAGGCAGGTCAGTATGTGAGCTGAGGGTGCCCGGATGCCAACCTGCTGCCTTCGTACTTCCCCCAACCTTTCCCTTGTACTGCCCCTAATTCCCTTGTGCCCCCTGTACTGCCCCTTATTTCTTCTGTTCCGCTTGCACTGCCTCCCATTCCCTTGGTGCCCCCTGTACTTTCCCTCAGCCTTTCAGTGCCCTCTGTACTGCTCCTCATTCTTTATTGCCCCCTGTACTGCGACTCAGTCATTCTGTGCCCCCTGTACTTTCCCTCAGCCTTTCAGTGCCCTCTGTACTGCTCCTCATTCTTTATTGCCCCCTGTACTGCCCCTCAGTCCTTTTGTCCCCCCTGTACTGGCCATTATTCCCTCTGTGTCCCCTGTACTGCCCCTCAGTCCTTCTGTGCCCATGTACTGCCCCCTGCACTGCCCCTCAGTCCTACTGTAATCCTTTACTGACCCTCTTTCCCTTATGCACCCTGTATTGCCACTCATTCCCTTGGTGCCCCCTGTACTTTCCCTCAGCCTTTCAGTGCCCTCTGTACTGCTCCTCATTCTTTATTGCCCCCTGTACTGCGACTCAGTCATTCTGTGCCCCCTGTACTGCCCCTCAGTCCTTTTGTCCCCCCTGTACTGGCCATTATTCCCTCTGTGTCCCCTGTACTGCCCCTCAGTCCTTCTGTGCCCATGTACTGCCCCCTGCACTGCCCCTCAGTCCTACTGTAATCCTTTACTGACCCTCTTTCCCTTATGCACCCTGTATTGCCACTCATTCCCTTGGTGCCCCCTCCTCCTGTACTCCCCCAGGGACAACAAAATCAGCTGGCCCTGAAAGGGTGCTGGGCATTCAACACCCTGGAGAATGTAATTTTTAGGGGTTGTTTTGTTTCCCTTTATGGGATAGAAAGAGCAACGGGTATGCACAGCTGGTTAACCAAATAGTACAGAAAGGGTGCTACTGCTAGTAAGAAAGGGGGAAATTTTATATGTACGCTGCCAAGAATAAGGGCCCTAGATTAGCCCCACATATACCCCTTTGCATAACTACTGCACAGCACACCACAATAATATCATTTAATAAAGGAATAAATTTATTTGATCATTCTTGAAAAATGACAAACAACATTGAAGACAAAAAATTAAAAAACATGAACACAAATAAATGCTGGAGATAATTGTCCTGTTATTATGAGCTATAATTTAAGTATAAAATAAATTAAATATTTAATAATTATTAAATATTTAATTTATTTTATACTTAAATAAAATAAATTAAATATTTAATAATTATTAAATATTTAATTTATTTTATACTTAAATAAAATAAATTAAATATTTAATAATTATTAAATATTTAATTTATTTTATACTTAAATAAAATAAATTAAATATTTAATAATTATTAAATATTTAATTTATTTTATTTAAGTATAAAATAAATTAAATATTTAATAATTATTAAATATTTAATTTATTTTATACTTAAATTATAGCTCATAATAACAGGACAATTATCCCCAGCATTTATTTGTGTTCATGTTTTTTAATTTTTTGTCTTCAATGTCATTTTCAAGAATGATCAAATAAATGTATTCCTTTATTCAATGAAGTTGTTTCCCTTTATGGGCATGGCTGGAGGGCCTGGCTTAATTGCAACCACCACATGTTCCTCTTTCATGGGAGGTATGCTATAAAAGGGTTTCATGAATTACAGCTTGGCTATCTACCTTTATACAGAGATTTTCTTCACCAATCAGGATTCAGGACATAAAGATTCCCTGCTTCTCTGTCTTTTCCTCATCCCCCTCCCCCAGCCCCTTCTCTCTCTCTTTTGCACATTACTTATATTTCTTTGCCCCTCTTTTCTATTCCTTCCTGTCTCGCAGCTCGCTCCCATTTTTCTTTGTTTAACACCTAACTTACCTGCTCCACCTCAGACGGCTGTTCTTTCACAAAAAGACGATTCCTCCTATCCTTGCTCCTCTCAGGCTCTCACACGCTGCTCCTTCCCTCACACAAAAATGGCGGTCACGCTCACTCCATTAAATATGCCGGATGACGTGGTGAGAGCGTGCCCGTCATTTTCGTGTGAGAGACGGAACAGTGTGAAAGAAGGCCTTGCTGACCAATGGGGAGAAGCCTATGCATGATGTCACATCAGAGAGGGGCGGGGATTAAAGCCGCAACAACAGCTGTGCAGCTCTGAGCGGCGGTGCCGGCCTCGGCGGAGCCGGCCGCGGCGGATTTAACGCTGACAGAGGTATTTTTTTTTTCGGCGGCGGGCGGCGGGCGGCACACAGGAATGCGCGGACGGCGCGCGGGGCTGCGCGGAGGAGCCGCCGCGGGTGCGCGGCCGCGCGCGCGCGCAGCTTAGGGGGAACAGTGCCCATGAGCCTAACTTTTAATTTTTACAGTGTAGCACAGTCTTATCAATTGTGTGCACCACTTTGGCTGATTTGGACCTTGGTCATGAGACTTAGTAACTTTATGGCTGGACATTCTATTCTGTATTTATCTTCATTTACCCTGCTAGGTAGGGTTCTGCGCAGGTTTCTCTGGAAAGGGGGAACCAGTGTTACTGGTGGCCCCTGGGTGGCCTTGTGGAGTGTGGTTTGCAGATGTGGTACTGAGGACAGCGGGCCTGTACGTTCTGTCAGGAGTGCTGATCTGCTCACTCAGGCCCCCTTTTGTTATTTCACCCCAATCTACAGGCTCTGGTCTGGATGGCCTGACGGTTGCTTCGTCCACCTTGATGGAGGCGGGCTTATCTTCTGGGTGACTGTGACTTCTGGAAGCCTAGGAGTTGGCTTCTTCTTCTTCCGTCTATTGTGGGGTATGACATACCCATATTGATTGGTGTGAGTTTTGGTCTCTCCCCTGTTGGGCGCTCTCTGTTCCCAGAGTTCTAGAGTTATTACAGCTTGGGTTGGAGTTGGCTCTCCTACTCGGTACTCTGGAGGTTCAGGTTCTGCCCTGTCCGCCTTCCTGTTGAAGTCTTTACTCAGTTTTTTGCCTTGGGTACGCATTCTTGCGGGGATTGCTCGGGTGCATCCCCCACGTGGTTCTAGGGTCCCTATTGGGATTTGAATTTTATTCTGTTTGCCTTGCGGGGTGTTCCCTTTGGCCCTGTTCCGGATGCTGTCTGATCCACAAGGTTGTCCTTTTGGGGGCTGTTACTTCAGTCAGACGTGTGCTTGAGCGGGCGGCTCTGTTTAGCTAGCCCTCGTTCTTTTATATATACTTCAAGATGAGAGGTGTTCCGCTTTACGCCGGACCTTCTGCCTAAGGTGGTGTCTTAGACCCATATATTTAAGACATTGTCTTTCTTATGTGCCTTATTCTTAGGAATGCTGAGGCATGGGGATCTACTTCCCTCAACTGGTGCTGGAATTTTTTCCTGGATTGTCTCTTGTCCCTAAGGGGGACTGATGCCCCTTGGGGTTTGTGGGCACCTACATCTGTATGTGTATATTACTGGGATGGTTGTCCCTTCTGGTCCTAGGGAAGGTTTGGCTTCTTCCTGGGCTACTCTTAGCGTTTGATCTTGTCAGGCTGTTACTCAGGCCTATTCCTTTAAGGGGAAGAGTTTATTCTCACTTTATTTCTGATTAGATTGGTGCCTTGGTTCTTTGGGCTTCTCAGCACCAGGTTGGTTGCACAAGTTTGCTAGACCGATACTTGTTTTCTGTTCGTACCTTTTCAAAGGTTTTTATGATGCTCACGTCGTTCTTGGTAGCAAGGTTTGCAGGTGACAGTGCTTTTTCTGTCTGCTGTGCCTTTTTTGTTGGGGATCCCACCCTACTTTATGGACACTGCTATTGGATGTCCCAAGTGTAAGTATTATATCTGGAGCAGGACGTACTGTATACTTAGAATAATACAATTCTGTGAAGTACTCACCTGTAGAATTGGTATTATACGTATACAGTACGTCCTGCTCCACCCCACCCTGGTTTTTGCATTATTCTGGATCCCCTGTATGGTGATTGTTATGATTGTTATCATTACCAGTTGTTTTTGGTGGTTAAATTATCCCGGCTTCTGGTTCACTGCTTTTCAATGCTGGGGATTTGTGGGAGGTCCCTGGGTATATGAAGGGCCGGGAGGAGCCTGTTTTTGCATGTCTGCAGTGCACAGCGCCATCTGGCGGAGGATAACCCAAGTGTAAGTATTATATCTGGAGCAGGACGTACTGTATACGTATAATACCAATTCTACAGGTGAGTACTTCACAGAATTGTATTTTTCTTGGGGATCCCACCCTACTTTATGGACACTGCTATTGGATGTCCCAAGTGTAAATATTAGATTTGGAGCAGGACGTACTGTATACTAAGAATAATACAATTCTGTGATTACTCACCTGTAGAATTGGTATTATGAGTATACAACCCACCCTTGGTTTGCATTTTCTTGGATCCCCTGTATGGTGATTGTTATCATTGTTATAGTTGATAGTTTGGATTGTTTAATTCTCACGGCTTCTCATTAACTGCCTTTCAATGCTGGGGATTTGTGAGAGGCCCCTGGGTATTTGAGGGGCCGGGAGGAGCCTATTTTCGATGTCTCTGCAGTCCAGCGCCATCTGGCGGAGTATATCCCAAGTGTAAGTATTAGATTTGGAGCAGGACGTACTGTATACTCATAATACCAATTCTACAGGTGAGTAATCACAGAATTGTATTTTTTTATATGTATTATGCTTGCATACCGCTTACGGGACCTTTCTGTTTATGTCTTGCAGGTGGTTCAAACTTAATTTTCTCCCGGCCTATCCCCTCTATTTAGTTGGCTATTAGAGGCCTTTTCTGCCTTAACTCCCACTTCCCTAGTGGGCTTTTGGGGCATCCCGGGTGGCTTTATAGCGTAAATCCCTATTGGCCGGTGGGCCGCGATAATCACCATATGGAGGCTTCTCAGGATAATGTGCTTGGGGTTCCTTCGGGACAAGCCCGGCTGTGTGTGGCGTGTGGGGTGTCCTCTACAAGTGATGACAATGTGCGGGTTTGTGTACCCTGCGCCCAGCAGGCGCTTGCGCTGCAATCTGGGTTACCTGTGGCTGGGCCTGCACCCTGTGTGGCTTCGCCTACTCCCCCGCGCTTACATCTTACTCCCAGTGAGGTGCATACCAGTGGGGAGTCTCAGCCTGATTTGTCTACCAGGGTGGCTAGCATTGAGAAGCTGATTGCTGGCTCTACGGCGCGTAAGGCCTCGGCTAAAAGGCGGCATCTGGCGTCTGGCGTTAACCTCTTTCCTATGGAGGCTGAGGAATTTTTTGACCTGGCTGGCTATACCCCCCTGGAAGAGGGGGAATTGTTTTCTGATTCAGAATCATCTGATAAGCAGCCTAAGGGTTATGCTGATTCTGGCTCTGACCCATGGGCTCCAGATGATACTGACAGGCTTTTGGCTCACATATTTGAAGTACTTTCTATCTCTCCTCCTGCTGCGGCTCCTGCAGCAGGGGGAGTTGTTTCACACTGCTAAGCCACGTTTGGAGTTTCCTGAGCAAACTCACTTTTATAATCTTGTGCTCAAAGAGTGGGAGCGACCGAGCAGGCTCCCTGGGGTGCCTAAGAGTTGGGATAAGAGGTATCCCTTTCCTGCTGAAGTGGTTAAGCGTTGGTCGTCCTCTCCTGAATGGATGCACCAATTCTAGGGTTGTCCAACACTTCTGTCATGCATTCCCCTGACTCTACTACGCTGAGGGATGGTGAGGACCTCTGCCTTGGATGATACCATTAGAATGTGTGGCAGGGCTTCTGCCTTGGCGGTGGCTATATGCTGCTCGGTTTGGCTGTGCCAGTGGGCAGCTGACAACGCTGCCAAGAAGGCTGTCACTGGGTTCCCCTTTAAAGGACTGCATCTATTTGGGGATCGCCTGGACCTGTTTGCTAAGGGAGGCAGGTTACCCCAGCGCAAGAGACAGTCTTGGCCCTTCCGGGGTTCTGGCTCCTTTCTTCCCTCCTACCGTGGGTCCAGGATGGGAAGGGGAGCATCATTTGCAGGGGCCCGGGGAGATTTCTGGGGCAGGGGCAGAGGGCGTGGCCGCCCTGGCCCCTCCTGGGGTTCCAAGTCTAAGTCTTCCCCCAAGCCCCCTCAGGCATGAAGGGGCGCCCTCACCCATCTGGGTGGGGGGATGGCTTCGGCTCTTTGCTCACGTCTGGAGGCGTCATGTCTCAGACCGGTGGATTCAGGAGGTAGTGTCCTCCGGGCCTGGCCGCCCTCAAGATTCATCAGATCCCGGATGCCTCAAGACCCCCTGTCAGCTCAGGGCCTGTTGCTTGCTGTGCAGAATCTACTGGAGATGGAGGTCATCTGCCAAGTGCCCTTAAGGGAAAGGGGCAAGGGCTATTATTCCAACCTTTTCACCGTTCCCAAAAGAGATGGGTCTGTCAGACCTATCCTGGCCTTAAAGCTTCTCAACAAGTTTGTCAGATCCAGGCACTTTCGCATGGAGACTCTGCGCTCAGCTGTAAGTTCACTACGCCCAGGGGACTTCATGACCTCTATGGACATCAAGGATGCTTACCTCCATATTCCAGTCTTTCCAGGTCATCAGAGATTCCTCACGTTCGCTCTGGAGGATCAGCATTACCAGTTCGTGGCATTGCCCTTCGGTCTCACTTCGGCTCCCAGGTTATTCACCAAGGTGCTGGCGGGCATTATGGCTCTGCTGAGAGCTCAGGGCATTCGCATTCTTCCCTATCTGGACGACATTTTTATCACTTCTCCGTCCTTCCAACAGGCAGAGCTGGATACTCAGCGGGTGGGGACCACACTGGAGTAATTCGGCTGGGTGATAAACCATTCCTTGTCTCCCTCTTTGGTGAAGCAATTTCTGGGTGGGAATCTGGATACAGCTCGGGCCAGGATCTTTCTTCCTCAACAGAAGGTGGACAGTCTGCAAGCGCAAGCTCAGCTCCTTCTGTCCTGCCCTCATCCATCCATCAGGCAGGGAATGCAGCTGGTGGGCCTGATGGTGTCCTGCTTCGAGGCGGTTCCTTATGTTCAGTTTCACATGAGGCCTCTTCAACTCCACCTCTTGTCTGTATGGGACAGGGACCCTGTGTCCCTGGATCAGGTTTTGGTTCTGTCCCCCCTAGCCAGGCGGTCCCTTTCGTGGTGGCTGGACTCAAGGAACCTGTTGGTGGGCAGATCCTTTCTGGCCCCTAGCTGGGGGACAGTCACCACGGATGCCAGTCTGACAGGTTGGGGGGGGCTTCTGGAGATCCCTAACATTCCAGGGGCAGTGGGGCCCTCAGGAGGCCCACACTCCTATCAAAATTCTGGAACTGAGGGCGATCAGGTTGGTTCTAGCCCGCTTGACCCCGCACCTTCGGGGTTGGGCTGTTCAGGTACGCTCGGACAACCAGACGGCGGTTGCCTCATCAATCATCAGGGAGGGACCCGGAGCAAGGGAGCCCTCAAGGAAGTGTCTCTGATCCTGTCCTGGGCAGAGGACAATGTTCCCTACATCTCAGCTGTGTACATTCCGGGGGTGGAGAATCTGGAGGCAGATTTTATGAGCAGGGGGACTTCTCGCCTGGGGGAATGGTCCCTCAGCAACAGGGTGTTTCGCTCTCTGTGCCACCGTTGGGGTCAGCCAGATGTGGATCTGTTTGCTTCCCGTCACAATCACAAGCTTCCAGTCTTTGTGTCTCTGTCCCGGGACCCTCTGGCCTTAGCCATGGATGCTCTGACAATGCCCTGGCAGGGTTTTCAGCTACTGTATGTCTTTCCCCCGTATCCCCTGTTGGGCAGGGTTCTGCGAAAGATAGCTCAGGAAGGGGTGCCAGCAATCATGGTGGCCCCCCGTTGGCCAAGAAGAGTGTGGTTCGCAGACATCGTGCAGCTCGCGGTAGATCAGTACGCCCTGCCCAAGGATCCAGACCTGCTCACTCAGGGGCGGCTACGCTACCCCAATTTACAAGCGCTGGCTTTAACAGCCTGGCTGCTGAAACCTCCATCTTGATGGAAAAGGGGCTGCCTGCCTCTGTTGTTAACACCATGATCAGGGCTAGGAAAAGGTCCTCGTCTTCCATCTACTATAGGGTTTGGCGTACCAACATTGACTGGTGTGAGGCTAAATCTCTTCCCTGTTTTCTATTCCTAGGATTCTGGAATTGTGTCTGCCTTGGCTGTTTTCTTTCAGAGATCTTTTGCGCAGCATCATTTGGTCAAGACTTTTTTCCAGGGGGTTGCTCATGTGTGCCCCCCACGTAAGCCTATGTTACCAGTCTGGGACTTGAGTCTGGGTCTCCTTTTGAGCCTGTGCATGAGGTTGCTTTGTCCATTCTTACGCTTAAGGTAGTCTTTTTGGTGGCTATCACTTCTGTTAGGCGTGTTTCTGAGTTGGCGGCGCTTTCCATCAAGCCCCCTTACTTTGAGAGACACCGGGACAAGGTGGTGTTTCGCTTTAAACCAGATTTTCTGCCTAAAGTTGTGTCTGCTTTTCGTCTCAATCAGGACATTAGCCTCGATTCAAAATCCCAAATGTCATTGTTTTCGTATTTGAAAACGAGAGTTTTTGTGGGTGTTTGTCATTTTTTCCTTTTTTTCTGGACATTTTGGACTCGCACGAACGTTCGAACATAGACGTATATGTTCTTTCGTCTATCGAACTTAAATCTGTTGTTTTACGCTACTTTGGGACTTTTTTCCTTCGAAATCGTAAATGTTTCGATCGGTCCAAACATTTACGTCATTGCAATGGGCTAACGATTAATTCAGAGAGCTGATTGCCAAGTATTCCGACGCCCATATAGTCATTTCCTTGCCGAGCGTCTTACGGCACCTTTTTGACCTCGGGACTAGGCAGCCAAGCGTGATGGAGAGTGACTTTGAAGAGCATCAAGCTATTCTTCTGTTTGGCATTGATGGGATCCTGAGGTCAGAGGCCAGATTGCACCGGCGGCGACACATGAACATCAATGGCATGCATGACGTTGAGTTGTTCGAGCTGACCAGGCTTAATCGCGCTTCCCTCCATAAATTGTATAGTGAGCTGCGGCCATGGTTAGCCCGCACCACAAGGAAGGGGCAAGCAATTTCAGGTATGACCAAGATGCTTGGTTGCCTGCAATTTTTGGCGAACGGCTCGTTCCAGAGGCTGGGTGCCCTCTCCGTGGGGATGTCACAGCCTACGCTGAGCCGCGCACTATCCTATTTTTTGGAAGGCATGGCTACCCTAACCCCCAAATATATATTTTTCCCAGATGATATGGTAGCCAGAAACGCCATTAAGCTTGGTTTTTATAATATCGCCGACATGCTCAACGTCATTGGTGCCATTGACTGTACCCACGTCGCCCTGGTGCCTCCGGCTGCTGACGAGTACATATACAGGTAAGTATTTAAATTTATAATATTTGTTCATTTTGTGATAACCCTTCTTGTAATGCTCCCTCCTTGTAAATATCCCTCCTTGTAAAGCTCCCTCCTTGTAATGCTCCCTCCTTGTAAAGCTCCCTCCTTGTAAATATCCCTCCTTGTAAATATCCCTCCTTGTAATGCTCCCTCCTTGTAATGCTCCCTCCTTGTAATGCTCCCTCCTTGTAATGCTCCCTCCTTGTAATGCTCCCTCCTTGTAAATATCCCTCCTTGTAAATATCCCACCTTGTAAAGCTCCCTCCTTGTAAATATCCCTCCTTGTAATGCTCCCTCCTTGTAAAGCTCCCTCCTGTTCGAAATGTGTGTGTTACTTTTACACAAAGCCTTGCTAATGTTTTATTTTGTTCCTTTTTTACCAGGAACCGCAAAATGGGCCACTCCTTGGATGTCCAGGCAGTGGTGGCCCCGGACATGCAGTTCCTTAGCGTACTCGCCGGCTACCCAGGCTCAGCCCATGATGCGTACATCCTTAGACGATCAGGATTGTACCGACGGTTTGAGTCTGGGGAATTTTCACCTTCAACAACCTTCTTGCCATGTGAAACCACACTTGAATGTTAGTTATTAACCAACCAAGCGTTTGACCAAGTTTGGCCTGCATTAGCCACATTATAAATTATCTGTGTGTCTAATTTAAGAATCCCTCTTCCACCACCCTCGTGTGGAATAGTGCACTTAACTTTAGCATAGTGTATGACCCATCTTTGCTTAGATGGTTTGCACTTCCACAGGAGAGGCGTGTTTCTGCTGTTTTGGTCTCACACAAAGCATATAAGGGGTCATCCAAACCTACATCCTAAGCACACTTTGAAACCCAGAGCTGGGATCCTTATGTATGATTGCCCATCATCCTCAATCTTTGTATGTTGTACTTTTTAAAACCTCTAGGACATATGTTTAGTTTGGGACTGGGACAGTGGCAAATGTTGGCTCATGTTGATCACACAATTGACAAATAGCCTCCTATTGATGTTGCTCGTGTGTTTATGGTCTTACATGTTTTTTTCTAATCTTATGTATAAGCTGATTCAGGATACCCGCTGCTGCCGTGGCTCTTGACGCCAGTACTCCGGCCCCAGGATGCCTCCCAGGATGCCTACAACCGTGCGCTGTTTGGTGGTGTTTTTGGATTTGCGCCCATATAGCTCCTCATAAACTAAGGTCAGGCCACTAGCCAAGGCCATAATTTGGCCCTCACCAAAACGCCCACTCAACTGCCCTCTTCGCAATGTGCGCCCTGTTGTTTGGGGTTGTGGCTCCTCCATGGTGACATCCAAATGGGGTGACATCCTTGCCTGGGTTTGTGGGGGATAATGCAGGGAATGGTGGCTGCCTGGGGATTGGACAGGACTGGGCAAGGGACTGGGTGTTCTGGCCTGGCTGGCCACAGAAGTCCCAGGTGTGGATGTGGCATAGTAACCTTGCCTTTCCACCTGTGCCGGTGCCAAATGTGGGCGAGCAGGAGAGGTTAGTTCTGAGGCTGAAGTTGTGCTGCCCTTGGAGGTAGTAGGGCGGACCAAGGGTGAGGGCGATCTTGCAGGGCCGGCCCTCTTCTGCTGTTTTTTTTTGGCCACTCTTGGGGGGCTGCGGGACCTTGTTGTGCCTCTTTGTGTGCTGCGTGCCCTGCTTCGGCGTCTAGGGGGGCTGCGGGACCTTGTTCTGCCTCTTGGGGGGCTGCGTGCCCTGCTTCGGCGTCTAGGGGGGCTGCCTGGGGACCTGGTTCTGCCTCTTTGTGGGCTGCGTGCCCTGCTGCGGCGTCTAGGGGGGGCTGCGGGACCTTGTTCTGCCTCTTGGGGGCTGCGTGCCCTGCTTCGGCGTCTAGGGGGGCTGCGGGACCTTGTTCTGCCTCTTTGTGGGCTGCGTGCCCTGCTTCGGCGTCTAGGGGGGCTGTGGGACCTTGTGCCTCTTTGTGGGCTGCGTGCCCTGCTGCGGCATCTAGGGGGGCTGCGGGACCTTGTTGTGCCTCTTTGTGGGCTGCGTGCCCTGCTGCGGCGTCTAGGGGGGCTGCGGGACCTGGTTCTGCCTCTTGGGGGGCTGCGGGACCTTGTTCTGCCTCTTGGGGGGCTGCGGGACCTAATGCGGCCTATTGGGGGTGTTGTTGTGGGGCAGGGTGGGGTGGGTCTTCGGACCCTCTTACCCGTTTTGGGCCCAGTAGCCATAATAGCCTTTGGGGCCTGTGTCTTTGCTTTGGCTGTCTGCTCCTTTTTTTGCCCATAGCTGGTAGTTGGCTGGGCCGGCGCTTTGGTACTAGGCCGTAATTTTGCTTTGGGCTGTTGCGACCTTGTTTTTGGCCCTTCGGAAGGCTCCTGCCGCTTGGCTGCCTCCTTCCCCGTTTGCTCCTTTCCCGTTTTGCCAGGAGTTTTTTTCGGTGCCATTTTTTTGAGAATAATGAGCTGTGTGTGCAGGGACCTTTAAGTAAGCTAGCCGGTGTGACGCGTATGTTCGCACGGCCGTGCGGAACCCGCTGGGGCATTACTTATCTGCTGCCGAGAACAAGAAGCAAGATGGCACCCACTATCTTCACCCGCCAACAAGAAGAGATCATCATGCTCGTAAGTGTCTTTTAAGGACTTTGCTTTGATTTGTAAATGCTGCTCTACATGTGAAGGAAGTGCAGGAATAAATGGCTTTAGTAAGAAATGTGATAAACTACATGCACAACCAAAGGCACGCCACACACGTGCCAAACAACATTTAGGCCAGATTGTGAAATTACAGAACCCTAGAAATGTGTGTGTGTTAATGTAATTTTCCAAAAAAATGTATTGGTGACACATATTGATATGTATTTAGAAGTTAATTCTATGTTTGCTTTCTGTTTTGTAGACCATGCTGGAGCGCAGGTACGACTACCTGCCCAACACATTTGAAAAACGCAACGTCACCCTGGAGATAATCTCGAACATACAACAGCAGACCAACACCACCTTCACCCACACGCAGATCATGCTGCATTGGTCGGACCTCAAATGGCTGCACATGCCCCGGGTGCGGAGGTTCTTCGGAATCCATTTTCCGAGTAAGTACATTGCGATTGCATGCAATATGTAACTAAGACAGAAGGTAGGCCTTTACTTAGAATGCCTTTTCTTTGGTAGTGTTGGAAATGGATTACCGAATTCGCCGCACCCGGAGGCGCACAGGCCGACCAGTGCTGCATGATTCTGCAGCTGGGAGTGAAGGTGGTGGATCTCCAGGGCGACGGTCCGACCCCTCCTCTGTTGGGTCCTCCGACCAGCCCCTGGACCTTACCACAGAGGAGGGGCGGCACGGCGTGGGCAGGGAGTCGTACCCTGCCACGCATGCGGGAGCCTCTGGTATGTCACTCTTCATGTATACGCACACACATATACATGTTTGCTCCTGATAGCAACAAACTGAATACTTTTTTCTTTTTTGGAAGATGCTTCGGGAGCGGGTGAGGTAGTGGAGGAGGAGGCAGCAGAGATGCTCGAAGAAGAACCTGGAGAAGGTGAGTGATATGACCCAGACTTGGCCAAAAACATTGGCGGACTGCTGAATCAGACATTAAAACTGAGCATATTTTCTAATTTTCTACAGGCAGTTCTTCACAGCAGAGCCAGGACCAAGGACATCCTGTTGTCCCCAACGAGCCATCTATCGGCCACCAACCAAGTAAGTATTCATGTCATTAGTGACATTTCTGTGTTACTTGACATTAACACACTAATCCATCAAGCCCGAGACAATGGCACTCGAAGACTTACCTGTGCCCACTTCATTAGCTTAATGACTTGACAGACTTACCTGTGCCCACTTCATTAGCTTCATGACTTGACAGACTTACCTGTGGCCACTTCATTAGCTTAATGACTTGACAGACTTACCTGTGGGCACTTCATTAGCTTAATGACTTGACAGACTTACCTGTGCCCACTTCATTAGCTTAATGACTTGACAGACTTACCTGTGCCCACTTCATTAGCTTCATGACTTGACAGACTTACCTGTGCCCACTTCATTTGATTAATAACTTGACAGACTTACCTGTGCCCACTTCATTAGCTTCATGACTTGACAGACTTACCTGTGCCCACTTCATTAGCTTAATGACTTGACAGACTTACCTGTGCCCACTTCATTTGATTAATGACTTGACAGACTTACCTGTGGCCACTTCATTAGCTTAATGACTTGACAGACTTACCTGTGGCCACTTCATTAGCTTCATGACTTGACAGACTTACCTGTGCCCACTTCATTAGCTTCATGACTTGACAGACTTACCTGTGCCCACTTCATTTGATTAATAACTTGACAGACTTACCTGTGCCCACTTCATTAGCTTCATGACTTGACAGACTTACCTGTGCCCACTTCATTAGCTTAATGACTTGACAGACTTACCTGTGCCCACTTCATTTGATTAATGACTTGACAGACTTACCTGTGGCCACTTCATTAGCTTAATGACTTGACAGACTTACCTGTGGCCACTTCATTAGCTTCATGACTTGACAGACTTACCTGTGCCCACTTCATTAGCTTCATGACTTGACAGACTTACCTGTGCCCACTTCATTTGATTAATGACTTGACAGACTTACCTGTGCCCACTTCATTAGCTTCATGACTTGACAGACTTACCTGTGCCCACTTCATTTGATTAATGACTTTAAATAATTACATGTCGCTTTTCGTGGTTTGGTAAACTAATAAACATTAAATCCACAGGTGACAAACATGTATAGTTAGGCAACTAATTTTTGGCATAAAAATTGTTACAGGGACCACACGTCAAAGACTGGCGGAGCTGAATCGGAGGGTCCTTGAGTTGGTGGCCGATCTGCACGCGATGCGTGACACGTTGGGGACAACAGAAGATGAAGATTAGTGTCCTTGGTCCTGGCCCAGTTTATTTGTATATAGTTTTTAAGTATTTATTTGTTCCATTTTTAAAATTCTCACATTTTGTAAATAGTTTTAAATCACATCTTGTAAATTTTCTTACATTAACAATAACCCCAAAAAAAAGCCACACAAAAATGGCTGGTTAAGAAAATAAACCACAGAAAAATCAAAAAAAATTCCTGTGTCAATTATTAGCACAAATACATTGTCAAGAAACCAAGGGTAAATTACTGTTGAAGAAAGCAACATTCAGATGACCGGGAAGTGGTTGGGGTAAGTTTGAAGGTGCCCTAAATGAAGAAAAAACTAAGCAGGAAGTGGTTGGGGTGAGCTTTAAGGTGCGCTAAATGAAGAAAAAAACTAAGCAGGAAGTGGTTTGGGTAAGTTTGAAGGTGCCCTAAATGAAGAAAAAACTAAGCAGGAAGTGGTTGGGGTGAGCTTTAAGGTGCGCTAAATGAAGAAAAAAACTAAGCAGGAAGTGGTTTGGGTAAGTTTGAAGGTGCGCTAAATGAAGAAAAAACTAAGCGTGAAGTGGTTGGGGTGAGCTTTAAGGTGCGCTAAATTACGAAAAAACTAAGCAGGAAGTGGTTGGGGTGAGCTTTAAGGTGCGCTAAATGAAGAAAAAAACTAAGCAGGAAGTGGTTTGGGTGAGCTTTAAGGTGCGCTAAATGAAGAAAAAACTAAGCGTGAAGTGGTTGGGGTGAGCTTTAAGGTGCGCTAAATGACGAAAAAACTAAGCAGGAAGTGGTTGGGGTAAGTTTGAAGGTGCGCTAAATGAAGAAAAAACTAAGCGTGAAGTGGTTGGGGTGAGCTTTAAGGTGCGCTAAATGACGAAAAAACTAAGCAGGAAGTGGTTGGGGTAAGTTTGAAGGTGCGCTAAATGAAGAAAAAACTAAGCAGGAAGTGGTTTGGGTGAGCTTTAAGGTGCGCTAAATGAAGAAAAAAACTAAGCAGGAAGTGGTTTGGGTAAGTTTGAAGGTGCCCTAAATGAAGAAAAAACTAAGCAGGAAGTGGTTGGGGTGAGCTTTAAGGTGCGCTAAATGAAGAAAAAAACTAAGCAGGAAGTGGTTTGGGTAAGTTTGAAGGTGCGCTAAATGAAGAAAAAACTAAGCGTGAAGTGGTTGGGGTGAGCTTTAAGGTGCGCTAAATTACGAAAAAACTAAGCAGGAAGTGGTTGGGGTGAGCTTTAACCCTTTTGTTGCCAAGCACGTAACACCTACGTGCTGGCTTGGCTGGGCCTTAAGTGCCAAGCCCGTAGGTGTTACGTGCTTGACTTTCCTCGCTTGTAGTTTAAAAAGTAAAAACAACAAATACTCACCTGACCCCTTGTTGGATCCGGCCGGGTCTCCTCTTTAATTTGGTGCCATCCGATCCCCCGTGGGGGGTCGGATGGCTCCAGGAGAGCCCCCGGAATAGGCCCCCCCCCCCGCTTCTGCAGCAGCAGCTTCTAACTGTAAAAAAAAAAAAAAATAAAAATGACATTCACTTACCTGTGTGTGCGCTGGCTCCCGCTGTCCCTCCTCTTCACCTGGGGGGCCTCCGATCCCCCCCCAGGACTTACCGATCTTCAGGAGAGAGCCTGGGAGGCTCTCTCCTCTCTTCTGCACGATGGCGGCCGCCATCATGCCTCTAAGCCCCGCCCCCTCGGGGGCGGGGCTTATGAAGTCATCCCGGCCCCGATCTCAGGCTTCAGCCTTCTCAGCTTCTCAGATGCCGGTGATCGGCACAGGGGAAGGAGGTGACAGGAGATCCTCTGATCTCCTGCCTTCTCCTTCTCTGGATGCCGATCATCGGCATCTGTCAGCTGAGCGGCGAGGGACAAGAGCTTGCAATCGAAGGTAAGTACAGTAAAAAAAAATTTTTTTTTTTTCTAATAAAATACTTTTTATTATTGTGTGGTGTTTTTTTTTCACATTAACCCTTTGTGAGCTGGTAAGGGGTCCATGAGACCCCTTATACCAGTTCACAAGGCTGGGGGGGTGGCAAGTCACCTGCCCTAGCGGGTGGCTTGCCATTAACCCCCGCACCCCCATTACCTGCCTCCCCAAAGGCCAGGGGGGGGGCAGAAGAGCCCGGGCCCACATAGGCTATGTGGGCTCGTAGGCTGCAGGGTGGGGGGGCCACCAAAGCTGGCCCCCCCACTCTGTGCCTACAAGCCCCCATAGCTGGTCCCGGGCTGGTTACTTTGGGTAAGGGGGACCCCACGTCATTTTTTTTTTTGGATTTTGAAGGGTTTTTAACCCTTCAAAATCCAAAAAAAAATGGGGTCCCCCTCCCCGGGAAGGGGGACCCTATGTCATTTTTTTTTTTAATTAACCATTTGTCATCCAGCAGCTATAAAAGGCTTCTGGGCAGGAAAGGGTGTCTACCTATACATATGTGGTATCGCTGTAACCGGGAGAAATTGGGGTTTCTCACGCAATAAGATTTTATTGACAAACTTACATTTTTTATTACAAAAAAACTCTACAAATTGTAAAAAAATGGTTTTTTTTTGTTTTTTTTCACACATTTCACCCAAAAAAATTGAGAATACACCTAAAAAATACAAACAAGACATTTCATGTTAAAGCCCAGACTCTGTTGAAAAAAACAATATATAATTTTCCTGGGAAATCCCTGGAAATCCCTTCAAAAATGACAGTTGAATATGTGTAGCGCAAAATGGTGAAACATCGTCTGGCAACAGGGAGTGGCAAATGCTGCAGGTAGGCTGGCAGCGAAAGGGTTAAGGTGCGCTAAATGAAGAAAAAAACTAAGCAGGAAGTGGTTTGGGTAAGTTTGAAGGTGCGCTAAATGAAGAAAAAACTAAGCAGGAAGTGGTTGGGGTGAGCTTTAAGGTGCGCTAAATGACGAAAAAACTAAGCAGGAAGTGGTTGGGGTAAGTTTGAAGGTGCGCTAAATGAAGAAAAAACTAAGCAGGAAGTGGTTTGGGTAAGTTTGAAGGTGCGCTAAATGAAGAAAAAACTAAGCGTGAAGTGGTTGGGGTGAGCTTTAAGGTGCGCTAAATGACGAAAAAACTAAGCAGGAAGTGGTTGGGGTAAGTTTGAAGGTGCGCTAAATGAAGAAAAAACGAAGCGTGAAGTGGTTGGGGTGAGCTTTAAGGTGCGCTAAATGAAGAAAAAACTAAGCAGGTAGTGGTTTGGGTAAGTTTGAAGGTGCGCTAAATGAAGAAAAAACTAAGCAGGAAGTGGTTGGGGTGAGCTTTAAGGTGCGCTAAATGAAGAAAAAACTAAGCAGGTAGTGGTTTGGGTAAGTTTGAAGGTGCGCTAAATGAAGAAAAAACTAAGCAGGAAGTGGTTGGGGTGAGCTTTAAGGTGCGCTAAATGAAGAAAAAACTAAGCAGGTAGTGGTTTGGGTAAGTTTGAAGGTGCGCTAAATGAAGAAAAAACTAAGCGTGAAGTGGTTTGGGTAAGTTTGAAGGTGCGCTAAATGAAGAAAAAACTAAGCGTGAAGTGGTTGGGGTGAGCTTTAAGGGGCGCTAAATGAAGAAAAAACTAAGCGTGAAGTGGTTGGGGTGAGCTTTAAGGTGCGCTAAATGAAGAAAAAACTAAGCGTGAAGTGGTTGGGGAGAGCTTTAAGGTGCCCTAAATGACGAAAAAACTAAGCGTGAAGTGGTTGGGGTGAGCTTTAAGGTGCGCTAAATGACGAAAAAACTAAGCAGGAAGTGGTTGGGGTGAGCTTGTTAGTGCTAGATATGGGAACACATATATGTGTGCGAACAGTTTAATGATTTAGGTCTGTATTGCGCAGGCGCAGGATCGTAAGTTTCTGAGTCCAGACGATTATTTTTGGAAAAATTCTATTAAAGTTGCTTGGGAAACGTAAGGGATTCGTTGAGGTAGACGATGGGAAATGGTTAAAAACGAATGCTGCCGTTGCAACCAGAGAAAAGGAATCTGAAAAGTCACGCGGATAAATGACATACTCGATCTCGTACTTTAACATACGAACGGACGGCCACTTTACCGAAGGAAACGAATAAATGCACAGAATCACTCGCATATACATACGAGAGCGCGAACGTTCGAACATAATACAAAGAGCGGCACTGATACGACTGTTTTTTTAAGTCTCTCTGAATCAAGCCTAATGTGCGTAAGGACCAGGCCTCCTATCGTGACACTGTCTTTATGGAATCTTTAAATATTAAAAATAATGGCTTGTCTATCACTATTTTTAATTTTCTTTAAAACGCAGAAATGTATACCTCCTGGACCTAGGGATTTGTCTGGTTTAATCTGTTAAAGTCTCTGTCTAGGTAGACACTAACATTTTACCCCTATATCCCCCTTGGGAACAGTATAAAATGAGCCATTTCATAGCACCTTAACATCTCTGATTGTATGTAAATACCTTCTGTAGTCTAGACGAAAATTATTTCCTTTCTTCAATTTCTGGCTTATGGCTGAGCTGTGAAAGACATGTCCTGAGCATATGCTCTGCTGTGGTCAGAGACCACTGTGGGATCACTGTGGCTCACCACAGGGACAGAGTAGCTGAAGGGCCACTTATTTCATGGTCCTGGAGAAAGTTTGAAGCCCTGTTACAGCTTCCACCCTGCACGGCTAGAAATTAAGGCGAGGCCCATGGAACAGGCATCAGGTCAGCTGCTTGCTGACTAATTATTGCCGTTGGGTTTACAGTCTCTTTAACCCTTTCAGTGCCAGCCTGCCTAGAGATTTTGTCACGCTGTTGCCAGACAACTTTTCATTATTTTGCATTATATATGTTTAACTGTGATTTTGCATGAATTTCAAGGAAAATTATACACTGCTCAAAAAAAATGAAAGAACACTTAAACCGGACCTTCAGCATCATTTAATGAAAAGCCCAAACCCCTAAAAACTTTTCCCCAGCATCTAAAATATATATTCATTTTTAAGTCACTTATTTTCTTTTCCCCCACTGGGCTGCAACTCAGGACTCTAGGATATGGTTGCCGCCATCTTGCCTCAGAACCAAGCTCACATGTTGAGGAGAGGAGAGGGGGGTTAAAAGTGCATGGGTAGGTTATGGCTGTGCTCTGCACAGACAGAGAAGAGCTGGGGTCAGGAAAATGACAGCAATCCCAGAATGCAGAGCGGCACAGTCAAATGACACTTCCTGTCTGCAGGCAGCCTGATACTCCATGGGCCACCATCTTGGATGTTTAAAGGATCAGAAAATGCAGTAGATGCAGGTAGGATGATTTTTTTTTTTAATTCTTTATTTATTAAGGACAGAAGACATTTTTACAATTCCAAAGTGCGACAAATGTAACACACAGTGTCGAATATTCGTACAACAATGCAAGTCAATAAAGACCGTTTTAAACCGCCATCTGCTCTGAAAAGATGCTCATGTAGAGTCAGTCTTTATTTCCTGAAAATCGGCTTTCAACGCTGTGTGAGCAGTAAACCTTATTGAGGTATAGACAAATGGAAATGGAATTGAACAGAAAACACTATAGAGGAAGGGGGAAGGGAGGAGGAAAGGGAGGGGAGGGGGGAGGGGGAAGGGGGAGCAAAGGGTGAGGCCTTATTGTGGACCAAATAACTCTTTACCTTCCAGGGATTCCGTAAAGGCCATCCAACCATACCATGTCACTGCAAACCTCTCATAAGTGCCATCCCGCGAGGACATGAGGTTTTCAAACCTCATGATGTCGTTTACCCGTCGACACCACCCGCTTATGGACGGGGGCTCCCTACTCTTCCACACCTGTGGGATGCAGGCCTTTGCTGCATTCAACAAGTGGCACGTAATGGAATTTTGGTAACGCCTCAGAGGGATCTCCGACACGTGAAGGAGGCAGAGAGCAGGGTCATCAGGGACCGCTGTTCCAGAAATCTGTCCTGTAACCCGTCTGACCAGGCTCCAATATTCTTTTAGTTTGAGGCAGGACCAGAAGAGGTGCAACAGATCACCTTGCTCCTCATCGCATCTCCAACAATTTGGGGGGATGTCTGAGAACCATCTATGTAGGTCTGTAGGAACTCTGTACCACCTGGTTAGCAGCTTATACCCGCATTCCTGGAGACGGGTACATATTGAGGACTTATGTGGTAGTGCTAAAACCTTTTGGCGTTGCTTGGGCGTCCAGGTCAAGTTTAAGTCTCTTTCCCACTTTCCTATGTAAGGCGGGACTTCTACATCAGGTGGGGCCACCAGAGTTTATAGATCCTCGAGAGGGCGTGTCTCTCTGTTTCTTTGCTTTGACACATCTCCTCGAAGACCGTGAGTACCTGCCTGCCCCCCCCCCCATACTCCCGTAGGGAAGCCAGGAAGTGTCCCAATTGCATACGCTGCCAGGGGGACCACCTGATTATCCCATCTCTTTGAGCCAGTTCGTCCAGATCTGTCCAACTTTCCCCCGAAACGAAGTGACCAGCTCTGAAGGCCAGCCTATAATCTGTCTCTAAACTTGGTTAAAAACAGAGGACTCGGTCACACACATCTGCAGAAGTATGCTTAAGCTGCACCACTACGCCAAAGTGCCTCTGCTGGCTGGCCTGCAAGCTAACAGGGTTGAGTGCTGTGGCTCCTTTAAGACTTGTGTGTACTAATTGCCCTGCTAACGTGCACCTCCCAGGTTAGTTATAAAATGGTCTGAGCGGCTGTCACCCCCCCTTTGTTTCTTTTGAATTTGTGCAAGCACATGGTGTGTGGGGTCTAGGCTGTATTGCAAGGTCTTTGACCCTTCCACCCCATGGCTTGCACTTGAGAGGTTTAGGGCAACCTCAGGTAAGCCTGCTCCCAATTTATCTATTGCACTGTATGTCCCAGATGGGCTCTGAGATTAGAGTTAGGACTGCACCCCACAGAGGCACTTTGGCGTAGTGGTGCAGCTTAAGCATACTTCTGCAGATGTGTGTGACCGAGTCCTCTGTTTTTAACCAAGTTTAGAGACAGATTATAGGCTGGCCTGCAAGCTAACAGGGTTGAGTGCTGTGGCTCCTTTAAGACTTTTGCTCACACTGTCCGACTCCAGGAGAGTTTGAGGGTCCGACTTCCACAAGTCTGTGTTGTGCTTACAGGCCAACAGCGTGCAAGGCAATTGCCAATTTCAGTGTTCTCTGACAAATGCCAGATTCAACATCGGTGCCCTTTGCTCTTCACGAATGAGAGCAGGTTCCCAATGAGCACATGTGACAGACGTGAGTCTGGGGATGCCGAGGAGAACATTTTGCTGCCTGCAACATCCTAAAGCATGACCGGTTTGGCAGTAGGTCTGTAATGCTGTGAGAAGGCATTTCTTTGGAAGGGCGCACAGCCCTCCATTTGCTAGCCAGAGGTATCCTGACTGCCATTAGGTACCGGAATGAGATCCTCAGACCTATTGTGAGACCATATGCAGGCGAGTGCAGTGGGCCCTGGGTTCCTTCTAATGCATGACAATGCTAGGCCTCACGTGGCTGGAGTGCGTCAGTAGTTCCTGTATGATGAAGGCATTGATGCTATGGACTGGCCTGCCCGTTCCCCAGACCTGAATCTAATCGAGCACATCATGTCCCGTTCCATCCCCCAACGCTACATTACACCAGACATTCCAGGATTTGACTGATGCTTCAATTCCGGTCTGGAAGGATATCCCTCAGGAGAACCTCCACCGCCTCATCAGAGCATGCCCAGACATTGTAGGGAGGTCATACAGCCACGTGGATGCCACACTATTGAGTCTCATCTCAAGGCATTTCCAGTGATCCTGGATCAGCCTGTATGTTGCTTTTCCACTTTGATTTGAGTATCATTCCAAATCCGGACATACATGGGATATTCATTTTGAATTACGGTGATCATTTTTATGTTTTATTGTTCTCAATTTCACTATGTTATGAATAAAGATTTACAACTGGGTTCCCCCCTCTCTAGTAACACCAGCCTGGGAACCATCTATGGGGGCTGGTAGACCAGAGCGTGGAATGACTGGCCCCAGGCCCTGAAGGCTACCAGCCCACATAGTCCACATTAGTACCAGGTTCTTAAGCACCCTCCTGACATTTGGGGATGCAGGTAATGGGGTGGGGGGGTTCACAAAGGTGTTAAAGTGATACAACAGGCAAAGGCAATTGTTACACCATTACGTCAAGCTAGATTTGGCACTGTCCTAAACGGTTTATCAGTTTTTAAAATGAAGCAGAAATGGCCGAGGTATCAGGGTTTACAGGTTCAGCCAACGTCAGTCTGGTTCTGGTGCCTCCCTCCTCAAGATTCATCATAGAGCTGATTAATATGCATCATCACAGATCCAAGGGCTATGCCCACTTTTTTCAAAAAATCAAAATAAGCTGAACATATAAACCTTGGTATCTCGGCCATTTCTTCTTCAATTTAAAAACGGAAAACAATTTAGGACAGTGCCAAATGTAGCCCAACACAATGGTGTAACAATTACCTTTACCTGCAGTATCACTTTTAACTGGACCTTCAGTGTCATCTAATGAAAAGCCCAAACCCTTAAAAATTATTCCCCAGCATCTAAAATTAATATATTATTTAATCACTTATGGGCATCGCCATCTTAACTCAAAAGCATCACATACACAGGAGAGAGGTCAAAAGTGCGGGGGGGGGGGGGGTTGGGTATAGCTGTGCACAGAGCAGAATCCCAGAATGCAGAGCAGCACAGTCAGAAGACACTTCCTGTTTGCTGGTAGCCTGAAACTCCATGGGCTGCCATCTTGAATGTTTAAAGGCTCAGAAAATGCAGTAGATGCAGGAAGGATAATTTTTAATCTGAGCAACCTGTATGGACAGGGTGGGGGAAACATACAAGATATGTTCTTATGGGTTTAAGTGTAAAAATAAACTCACATGCATTAAAAAGTAATTTAAAGGAAAACTCGTTTAAAAATGTGTTAAGTGGAATTACTTTAATATTTCTTCTTTTTATTACATACCTTTAATTGCTGGGTGCTGTCCCGCAGCAGCCTTGTGACAGACAGAAGCCAGGAGCAAGGTAGAGGATCAGTGACCTTTGCTCACTCCCACTGCAGTGAGGGGCCTTTTATACCGGCAAAGGCAGCCGGGCTCAGCACACATGCCGGTATTAAAGGCCCCTCCCAGTGCGTAGGGGCAGAAAATCATTGGGAGTGCCAGAAGGTGCTGCTGCAAGGTTATAGAAAGGAAGAGGGTAGATATAAGGCAAGCTGCTGCATCATGTTGCTTGGACAGTCTCTTAAAGTCACCCATAATAACTATCTCATTTAAATTCGCTTCTTCATTTATTTGCCTTACCAACTAGTTTTCAGTGGTCTCATCAAACCATGATCAGTATTTTATTGTTTTATCCCACCATGTATTTCTACCCAAACAGAATCCACATACGGGCAAACTTGCTGAAGGGTGCCAGCTTAGGGCTAGCCTCCCTGCAATATTTACCTTACCCCACCTTCTGTTAACCAACTACCTGACTTATTTTCCTGTCCCCCATTCTACCTCTCCCCTCCCCTAAACCAGAGAGTGGTTCTCTGTGATGCCAGTTGCTCATTTATATCCAGAAGCTGAGCTTCCAAATGTGCAATGCGCACACATCCTGTACAGCAGTATGCCCCCTCTAACGGCCATTCAAGCTGTGCATACATACCACAAAAAGGTACACTGGACATCATTGCCAAGCATGCAGCACATTAGTCCTATTTTGGGGAATACCTACAATAATATACAAGCAGCAAAGCAGTTCACTCAGTGAATACAAAGCTTATAAGGGATAAAAGGGAGACACATGAGGCTGGGCAGTGACAATGGAAGGACTGGAAATAGGATTGGGAGATTATAGATTAGAATGTCAGCTGACCAAAAAGAGCCATTTTCCTGTGAAATATGATGGTCTCGGAGGATGACAGACCTTTAATTCAAGATTTTTTTTCTTCAAAATAATTAATTTAAGGATATTTACATGCAGCAGATTGAGTTTCCCTCAATACACCCTCAGCTCAGACCTCCCTCCTAGCTTACCTATCAATACCCCTTCCATTGCTGTATTTGGGGCCCTGGAATCTCCGAGAGCACCCTTCCAAGTCTCCTGTATCTAGGTGTACTTACAGTACACATACCCCAGATGGTAAGCAGCAGCGGTGCACCAACACTTTGGGGTCAATTTAGAGCCAGTTGAGAAAACTCACTTTTCTTTAGTAGAGAAACCTGCCATTCATTTTCATTGTTTACCTTGGGGATGATTCAACAACTGGACGTTGAATGAGCCCCAAGGTTAGTTAAGAAAGTTAATGCCAATTTTCTTTCCTAAAAAAAGGAAGTTTTCTCACCTGTCTCTGAATCGACCTCCTTGTGTCAGGACTGGTCTGGTAAACTATTTAAGCAGCAAAAATGTATTACATTTCATTTCAAAGTGCTAGGAGGCATGTGGCCCAAATATTTTGGTAGCATTTATAAATAATGCTGCCCCAAAGTTGAGAAGCACTTTGCTAGTGTACGAGAACAGCGTAGATCTGGGCTCATACACGACATGTTCCCACTTAAATGCTGGAACTGCAGGGGGATTACAGAGATGCTGGGCCCTAACGCAGCAACAGATGCTGAGGGAGTGAAAACAGGTGAAGAAACTCTGATCTAGAGTCTGAGCTCAGCATTTTGGTTCACACCTCATGTGGGAGAATCTCTTTGTGTTAGTCATCAGTGCAGACACACCACAGGAAACCATATTCTGCGATACTCTGGACTACTAAAAACTCTCCTGATTGTTGTAGGACCTGGACACAAATTCATTGACATGACTGTGTTTTAAAGACGTTTGATTGAATTTTCTTTATGGCATCTGTTTCTGTAACAAAATAAACTAAAATGTCATTACAAAAGAACCTTTAATGTCTAATACTTATTCAGGCCTGCAGTTCACTGCACGGAGCTGCCGCTGAATTCTTGCTTTAGATTTGAATTAAACCTGTCTAAAGAGAAACATGTCCGCTAAACTCTTGTGGAGCAAGGTTGCCCCGTCTGCCCGAATACTTAGCCTCTAACTGTGCAGCTGTCCACACAGGGGAGCTGACCATTCCATTCAGGAGGTGGTCAGCAATGGCTGCCCCATGTCTCTCTCTCCACAGGTTTACTTAAAATACTTTAATCATCTTGGCTGGGAGATCAGCACGCCTGTAACTCCTTATCATGGCTGTACGAGGCAGCACCCGGCGCCCTGGCTGTTGAACCCTGAAGAGCCACATCTTTCTGCAGTTCTCAAGCTTAGCCGAGAAGTCCAGCTTTGGCCGCCAGAGCCTCGTTTTGCTGTAGGTGGTATTCCTGGAATCTCATGGATATCCTCTGGGTCATCTTCAGATACTTCTGCAGACAATGCTCCGAGCAGGTAATCTAAGACAAGACACAACGTATGAAATTTCCACATAGAAGCGGTTCTATACATCACTGGAGTCAGGCTATGTTTACATAGAAATTTACACTTATCCTCTAATATTTTTCAAACTAAGAGGTGAGGTCCACCAGGCAAAGTAACAGAAGGGAGGAGGGGGGCCCAGGCTGTCATTTTTATCATTGAGTTCTGTCATCATTTTTTCTGGGGCCAATTGATTTTCAGATTTGAAAAGGGTGTGGGGCAATTTATGTTTGTTTTTTTAAGTATATTAGTTAAATGCCAACCTTTTTAATGATACCTGTCCTTTAAAGCTGAACATCGGAACTCAAATAAAAAGGGGCAGATTCCCCCTCCCCCCCCCCCATCAGCCCCTACTTACCTTTTGGATGTCATCCGGCTGCTTCAAGGGGGCGATCCTCTGACCCCCCCCCCCCAGCTTAGACATCTGTAAGTGCTCTTCAAAGTCCCGCAAGGCTCCATTGCATCCCAGGATGCAAGATGGCGTCACCCATCAGTAGGTAGCCTGGAATCTGTGGGACCCAGAAGATGCATCCCCCACTGAGGTGAATAAATACTGCCCAAGGGTAAAAGGGGGAGCAGCAGATCGTGAGTTTTTTTTTGGAGGGGGGGGGGGTTAGTCAGCTCCTTTATGATTGTAGGAAGGTTTGCAGATTTCAGAGGAATAACATGTAATGTAGCTTTCAGCTATAAATGAATAGAAATGGTGGGGGGTGTTACTTTTTACATTTTTGCATATAGAAAGGTAATGGGCCATTCCAGGGGTGAAAAATTGTATTTAACACCACCCAGTTGCCTTGTCTTAATGCTGTCCATCATTGATCCTGTATCACTAAATAATGTGTTGGGGGGGGCAGGCTCCCCTCAGAACCTTCACTCTGCAAATGCTGCTAATAAGTTAAAAGGACTCACTACTGAACCATATCGATCTGCTACCCATCATGTGATTGATGGAAGAAATCAGAAAGGACAAATCCATTCTGTCAGTGTGGTCTCTCTATACACTCGCTAGCTAGATTCAGAAAAAAAGGTGGTTCTGGTGGTACATGGCCAGGGTCTGCTCTGGCTTGTCCTATTGGAGGACCTCCACCCGGTGGGATTAGAGCTGGTAGTGAGAGCAGTATCTATGCACCTGTTGCTGGCTCATCATCCCACAGGTTCTCAGTATCCTTCCTGAGGGTAGCTGCTGTCAGGCCACTCAAGGTGAAGTGTGTGCATTAGCATCATATTAGGGTCTAGGTCTGCATTCAAGAAATCCAGGCTAACTTTCAAAAAAGTGGTGCAACCTAAATTAAATAAAACATGACCTGGAGGTTGGGGGGCGGGGGGTTACAGGATGCCATCAATGAGGCATAAATGGCATTAAAGAAGAGGACACCTATTTAGAGGATTTACTTTTGTTGATGGAGGGCATTAACTCACTTTGGAAACATCTATAGTAAGTCAAAATAAATGAAGGTGGATGCTAAATGTCAGACACAAAGCAACTGTTTGATATAATCAGAGGACAATCCCGATTTCAATCTGACAAGAAAACACACTTACCTCTTCTGGCTTCACCTCTCGTGCTGTGAAGTCTTTCACACAATCTAGGAAGCAGTTTTCTGTCAGTTTATTATAGGTACCAAGAAATTCCCTAAACTGAAAACACAGGAAAACACATTCATGAGTAAATACTCCTACCCTGTGATATCTTGCGTCACTATAAAAACATTGATATAATATTCTATTATGCTCTCTTCAGTCTTTGGCCTTTAGCTTAAGGATTGTACATGGAAAACAGCTTAAAGCACGATAGAGGCCAACCCATGCCAGTGCGGCTAAATGTTTCCAAACACCTCTGCGACCTCTGGATCTGCGTTCCCCTGACGTCTCCTTGAGAGCCACCAGATCTCCACACAGATTCACAGGTGAAGTAATAATGCTAAAGAGCTGCTTGTGTGGAGATCCACAAAACAAGACCTGGTGGTGGCTTTCAATGGTTGGGGAACACTGCTCTGGATGCATGGCAAAGCTCCTGCACATGGAAATGCATCAGGTTCCCAAAGGACCCAAACAGGAAGCTTATTCTATGCCAGACACATTTCTGCATACTGATGCTTACCATTCATTCAAATTTGCCCTTCTTTCAATTTTCTGCTCTCAGTGTGAGCAAGCATGGTAAGCCAATGATCTCTGACCATGGCAGAGTATGTTCAAGACTTAAAGCTGCACCATGACACGCTCTTCTTATAAGAACTCACCTTTTCCCGGTCCTATGGCACATGGGCATGCTCTCATCCAATCAGAGCCATTTGCTGTGCATATGTAATGTTCTTGCAAATGGCCACATCCCCAGCCAATCTGGATTTCGTTGGATCTTGTTTAGCATCCCGAAACAGTTTGCTGTGTGAACCCCCATGACTGCCCCAGCAGTCCCTTACCTTCCAGACACTAGGGTCAGGGGCCACAGCTGTATCCTCAGCTTCCCTGGAGCTGAGGCACATTCCTGTGACCAGCCATTCCGATAGGCCGGGAACGGCAGCCCAAAGGGAAGCTGAGGATGCAACTGCCGCTGCTTCCTTATGTAGAAGCTCTGTTCAAAAAAAGGCCATATATACATATGCACGGTATACAGCACTGGTTAGAAGAGAGCCTACACATGTGCCAAGGAAATATCGGTAAAGTGCGGTTTAGGGCTGATCCGGGGGGTTTCACACAGCGGCAGGATAGTGAAAATCCTGTGGTTTGGTCCACTTTAAAGTCAGGCTCTGCACAGCTCTGCATTTATAACAAATATGTTCCTGTCAGAATAAGCTGCTTGGTTTCTGTACCTGTTTGATCTGATCGGCCTCTGTAGTCTGGGCTGCCATTGTTGCTGGAGATCACAGACCTAAAAGGATACACAGGAACATTTACATCACAGATGCACATTGCACTTGCTGAATACCAATGGCGGTAGCAATATCTGCACCCATCCTCCTCCTCCCCCCCCCCCCAAAAAAAAGAATACTTACTCAATCCATAAAAGCCCCTTAGCAACGAAAATACCTAAAAATATCTATAAAGCAAATACTCAAGTCTAACAGCTCCTTCTCAGGATGAGAGTCTATTCCTTGGACAAATTAGATTGGTAGCCAGAATATGTGCACAATATGGCCACAAATAATGTAAAAGAAGGGTATTGTGCCCGACTATTTGCCATGTATTAGGTGGCTTCCAGCAAAGGATGACCCATATTGGGATTGCATTTGGTCTGCTTTAAAGAAATTATAACCCATTAAAGACCCCCAGCCAAATAAATCTCTCCACTATTCCTTAAGAACATGGCCAAATGGACATCTCTAATTATAAGAGACACCCTCAGTTGTATCAGTAATTATTTCAACCCATTAGAAACCCCTCAACTATACAATTACCCCTCACAATCTGTTATAGATTCCACAGCCATACAGTTACCCTCTCAAACTATGACAGACCCCTCTCATTTCATCACAGATCCTACAGGGCGACTATTCCCCCTCTGCCATGTGATTACCCCTCTGAATCCATTACAGACCATTCAACCAGACTATTACCCTTCTCAATACCTTATACACCCCCCCCTCCCAATCATCCTATTTCCCATTTAAATCCATTATAGATTATACTATTAACCCTCTCAATCCATCACAGACCTCTCAGCCATGCAATTACCCCTCTCTATCCATTATAGACCCAATCAGCCATACTATTACTTCTCTCAATCCAATATAATCCCCACCGCCTTACTATTACCCCTCTCAATCAATTATAGACACCACAGCCATACAATTACCCCTCTCAATCCATTATAGACACATGAGCTATGCAATTATCCATTTTAATCCATTATAGACCCAATAGCTCTAATATTAACCCTTTCAATCTATCACAGACCCCTCAGCCATATGATTAACCCCTCAATTCATCACATAACCCTCGGCCATACTGTTAAACCTTTTCAATCAATTATAGACCCCTCAGCCATACAATTGCCTCTCGCAATCTATTACAGACCCATGAGCCATGCAATTACCTATTTAAATCTATTATAGACCCCACATCCATACTATTAACCCTCTCAATCCATCACAGACCCCTCAGCCATACTGTTAACCTTTTCAATTCATTATAGACCCCTCAGCCATACAATTACCCCTCTCAATCCATTATAGAGCCCTCAGCCACACTATTACCCCTTTTAATCCATTCTAGACCCCACAGCTATATTATTAACCCCCCCCCCCCCCAAACCGTGATATAGCCCTCAGCCATCCTATTACTTCTTTGGGGCCAGTTGTGCTGCTGCCTTTAACACTCATTTTCAATCTCTGCCCCCTTAGTCTCCCTCTCAGCGCCACTGTACCTACAAGCCAAGGAACCCTAGCCCTCAACGCTATAGCCCCAGCATCATGGTTAGGGGGGCCTCAGCAGGGATGTTTTGAGCCAGACAGGGTCTGATAAAATCCAGGGCAGATTTTTGGCCCCAGTCTGTCACTGCATACAGTTACCCCCCTTAATCCATTATAGACCCCTCAGCCATCCTATCACCTCTCTCAATCCATCACAGACCCCTCTGCCACACAGGACACATTGTGCATACCTCCCAAGTGTCCCTGATTTGGAGGGACTATCCCTCTTTTTAGTCCATGCCCCCTCTCTATCTTGTTGTTCACCTCTGTCCATCTGAGGTGTAACATGCAGATCTGCATCAATAACTGATTCATTTGCATATTCAAAGTGTTTATATTGTTGTAACTGTTACAGCCCATCTCCTATCTATCCTCCAACCAGGGGAAGTGGCTTAATTTAACAAGTGTCCCTAAAAAGTTGGGAGGTATGAGTTGTGTAATAAAAATGCCTCTAGTGGGAGTAAGCAGGTTAGGTTACAATAAGTCATTGTATTGTACAGTCAGGGCTCTTATAGTGGGGAGTTCGGGTGACATTGCACAGAGGTCGCACACATCGTATTGTATAGTGTGTATCAGCCATGTCTCCCCCTGCTCCCTCTCTGCTTGGCCGCCATGCAGCTCCACTACCAGCAGATCTCATGGCACCTGCCCTCCAGCAAGTCCCTGTAACCGGCCACCCAGATGGCAGTCGTCCCGCCACATAATACCATTCACAAAAGAGGTCACCTCCCTCCCCATTACCAACCGACCTGCTCAGCTTCCACATCCGCCGGCCTCTGTGCGAGACCACGTGAGCGGAGCAACCGCCGCCGCACTTTCCACACCCTGTGTGACTCCCCAACAAGAAATATTCCTCAAATAAAACCCCCAATAAAACAACAACGTCATCCCCAATCTTACATTACAAATTCGATTGAATTTATTATATTATCATTTTTTTTTTAGAAATTAATAGAATCTTAGGTCACAGGCAAGATACATTTACTTACAGTTTCCAGGCAACACTTGTGCTACGCTGTAAACCAGCCCCCCGGAAACAATAAATATGAAAGTTCCTGTTTGTGTATAACGTAGATCGTGAGCAGCTAAACCTGAAGTAAAAAAGAAAAAAAAAAAAACCTCCAACGATGTATTTTCAGTCGCAGATATGGCAAAGAATGCTTATAAATAATAATAAATAACTTTATTTTTTCTGAATAATATGTATCCTTACTTGTGCCTGAGTTTGGCTTTAAAGGGACTTTGTAAGCAAAGTGCATAAACCATACCTTCCAACTTTTCAGAGTGGAAAAGAGGGACAATTGTTAAATTAAGCCACGCTTCCTCATTGAGGAATGGATAGGAAATAGGTTGTAATAGTTACAATAATAGGCAAATGAATCATTTATTGATGCAGATCTGCATATTACACCTCAAAGATGGACAAATGAGAATAAGGAGGGACAGGGGGGCATGGGCTCAAAAGAGGGACAGTCCCCCCAAATGTCTTTTATTTACCCTACGTGTTTCTCTTGTTTCCATATTCCACCTCTTATTAGCTCCCTTTCCTACGGTCCTCTTATTTCTTTTCCATTTTCCCTTAAAGTGGACCAAAACCCAGATTCAAGATGGCTGCTGTGTGAAACACTCCAGGTCACCCAGTTAAACTCACCTTTTCCCAGTCCTGTGGTGCATGGCGCAGGCTCTCGTCCAATCAGCATGCTCGGCTGCATTCATCAATATCAGCTAGTACTAGGTTAAGGGGCCAGTTTAGCTGAAGGGAGCTGAGTGCCGCATCCCCGCTACCCTCTAGTAGGGTGCATGCTCATGCCCGCTATCCACAAGTGCCTGGCCGCAGCTAGCGCATGCATCATTGGATTGGGGAGAAAGTAGGTTTTTTTAGGGGTCTCAAGGGGTTCACACAGTGGGACATCCCAATTTAGGGTGCCTTGGGAGAAGGTAATCAGGTGACCCTGGAATCTCATAGGGTTTTGGTCCACTCCTGTGTGGGGAACGCCACACGGGAGTTTCACTCTTCCGTGTATAGTTCCTCTCGGAGGGGCCATCTCAGTTTGGGATGCCCTGCTGTGTGTATCCCCCCAGGACGAGGTAAAAACTGTCCTGTCGTTCCCATGGCGCAGACATGGGCAAAGCCGAGCGACCCGCTCAGCCAATCAGCACACTTGGCTCCCTTCGGCTCTGCTAGCCACTAAGCCGAGCAGCTAAAGGAAGCCAAGTGGGATCGGGTGTGCCACCGGCTGCGTCCCCAGCTGGGTCTCTAGCTGTGGCATCGCCCACGCTGCCCATTCAGAAAGGCCTGGCGTTGGTACAAGCACAGCTAGAGGCTGAGACGCGGCCAGGGCTCCGGGAGCAGGTAAGTGAAACAGTGGATCCCAATTCGGGATGCCCCAATCAGTGGGAGTCTGGTGACTATGGAGTATTTTTAGACTCCAGGGCCTCCATTGTTCAACTTTAAACCTCCTTTTTTCACCCATTTTTCCTCCCTCTTTTTCAAAATTCCCTTGGTCTCCATTTTTTATGTTCATCTGTCTCTTTCCCATATACCCCCTCTTTTCCAGATGCCTTCTGTTTTTTCTATATTTCCCACATTTCTTCCATCTTGCTCTTTGTTAAAATCCCTTTCTTTCCCTCTTTTTTTTTTTTTTTTTAACAGTTCCTTTATCGCCTTTTTTATATGGCTCCTTAGTCTTCCTCTTTTTTCTTTTTCATTTTCCCTCCAACTTTATTTTTTTATAGTTCCCTTCCTCTCGCTCTTTTTTTTTACATTTCCTTTGTCTCCCTTTCTTTTTTCACTCACATTTCCTCCCACTATTTTTCAAAATCCCCCGTCTCCCCTTTTTATGTTCCCTTTATCTCTCTCTTTTCCATATTCTCTCCTTTTTTTCTGTTTTCCACACCCCCTATAACTTTCTCTTTTTTGACATTCCGTCCATCTACCTATTTTTAGTTCCCTTCCTCTCGCTTTTGCACTGTTTCTTTTCTATTTTGTTTTACATTTCATTTGTCTCCCTGTCTCCTTCCTTTTCTCCCACATCCCCCCTTTTTGAATCCCCTTTGTTACCCTTTTTTATATTCTCTTTTCTCCACATTTCATCCATTTTTTCTACCTTCTTTCATTTTTCACCCCCATTTTTCTTTCACACCTCTCCCCTTATTTGTTTACATTCTCCCTTTCTCCCTTTTCCTTATTTGCTCTTTTTAACATTTCTTCGACATTAAACTTTTCTGTGTTTCCATTCTCTCTCTCTTTTTCCCTCTGTCTCTTTTGCATAATCTTTCTAACTCTTTTCTTCTCTGTCACATTATATTCAACTCTTTTACTTTCCCTCCATGATCTGTCTCTCGCCCTGGGTATAAATTATTAAAAAATGCCTATATTTATTATTGGGGGTTCTAGTTTCCGCACGGAAGCAGAACACTGACGGACAGCTAAACCGTTGTAAAGTAGTAACATGACATCCGCTAGAGGTCGCGTTCTCCCTTTGTCACAGTGTGAAGCGCCGCCGCCATATTTGGTGAGACATTTTACCCGTGTCGCATGCGCTTTGGTCTCCTAAAACATGGCGGAAACTGTTCGCAATTGACGACCCTTTCCAGCGTTTGTATGAATTGTGACTCTGGCTGTAAACACAACAGTCGGCGCTCTTTTGATTGTCATCGTAGCCTGGCAGCGGGAAGGTTGCGGGATGCGGGAGGAAGCTACCTCAGATGTCAGCCTGGATTCAGAAGCCAGCACCACTGCCAGCGGCGTTCTCATTGCCTCTACCAGTGTGCACATGACAGGTCCGCTGAGCCAGAGAGCAGCCGGGGGAGGAAGCAGGCAGAAGAGGACAGCTGACAACAGAGAGGTTTTAGATGGGCTGATGCTGGACATGGGGAGTTATCGGAGCCCTGCTGTGTCTGGGGTCAGCCTACATTATCGGAGCGCTAAGGGATCGCTGAGGAAGAGCTTTTCAGGGGTGATGGGTGAGGACTCTCCCTGTCATTCCCAATCCAGAGACCTCTCTCAGTCATCAGTGAGGCTGAGCGGCCAGAAGATCCCGGGTATGGGTGGTGATGGACGACATGAGCCCTCCAATCTGAGGAGTCCTGAGGATGGTGAGGGGAGCGCCGTCCACATATCTGTAAAGCGTCTGCGGGAGATTCCGGCCCCTCTCCCGGATTTCACCATGAAAAAGAGGGATCCCACTTATATCCCACCAGCCCTACCCGCCAACAAGTATCCCCCTGTCACTTTCAGCCATACGGAGGGACCATCAGGTGAGAGTCCTACATGGCTCCCTCTTTTGATCATCTTCTATCTCACTATTTCATTTTTCAGTTCCGCTATGTTAAACCCCCCCCAGGGCACCTGTAAAAAACTCACCTTTCCTCGATCCAACAGCACATACGCAGGCTCTCGTATAATCAGAGCTGTTTGCCTTGACTACATCATTCCGGCAAAAGCACTCTGTTTTCAATGAGGAACATGCGTTGTCACAACCGCGGCGTCTTTTGCGTGCTCCCGTCACAGCCATTCAGATAGGGAGATGTTGAATTGTAAACAATCAGAGCCCAAAGGCTCTGATTGGAAGAGAGGCTGCACATGCTCCATTGGACCGGGTAAAGGTGAGTTATTACCGGCGCCCTGGGGGGTTTCACACAACAGGGCGTCCCGATTCGGGAATTCTCCAGATTCCAGGCCAGCCACTGGTGGGTTTTGTTCTGCTTCAAACCAGATCAAATCCCTGTGCACCCTGCCCAGGAATCTAAAAGATTCCAGGGTTGGCCACTAGCCTACCCCAAGCGGCGTTCTATAGCAGGATATATATAGCTGTGTGAAACCTCCCACAGGGATTGCCGGTATACTCACCTTTACCGGCGGCTCCCGTGGCACTGCAATCACCAGCCCGCAGCCAGGCAGGGTTGGCACGCAAACTTTTCTGGCTGTCACGTCAGGCAACTTTGCACCATGGGAATGCAGAAGTCGGTGATTTTTGGGTCTTGGAATTGAGCTATCAGCGCCAGTATGTGGATTCTCCTTGCTGTGGAATTAAGGGACCCTCCAGTCCTGTTTGTCTGCACGGTCACTTGTTTTTAAAGCCTATGCTGTCTGTAGGCTAAATTAAAAATAAAAGCAAAAACAGACCCTAATCACCTCACCCATAGGTCAGCTGATCGGACCAGGCACTGTGGCCAGTGGGTAGGGTAGATTGCTTCTTCATGACAGGGGGGAGGAAAGTGTGTGCTGCTGAAAACCACTGATATCAGAAAAACGAGTTCTTATCTGCTTTCTGCCCTAGATCACATGGCATCTGCTTTTATGCATTTATATAGTGGGCCCAAAGCAGTCTCCTGATTCCCCGTGTCGACCCACCTGGATCGCCAGGAACCCGTGTCTATTCTCCGATCCAGCGGTGCATTAATGGTGTGCAGGTTGTGCTTAGCCACCATGCAAACCATGCAAATGCATGGGCCTCCACCTGCCAGGGGGGCCTCAGTTGCAAGTTTTTGTTTAACAAAAATAAATAAATAATGACACACAGACAGACAATGCCAGGATGCCCCTCCGTTTGAAACCCTCTGGGTTCGCTCACGCTCACAATGTGCATGACTGGGCTGTGGCTGCATCCCCAAAAAGGTGCGTTAATATTGTATTTCACTATACAAAACTTGTCTTTGATTAGGGCCCCCAGACACTATTTTGCATGGGGCCCCAGAAATGATAAGCCCATCCCTGGGTCCACTATACCTTTAGCCAAACACGTGCCCCCACCAGGCCGGCATGGGCACTCTCCAATCTAGAGGCTAGGGGGGATGTGGCGGTCAGTGTTCTCGGCTCCCTTCGTCCCTTAGCCGATGAGACATCTGTAGGGAACAAATGCTGGTAGGTAGTGCTTCCTAATTTCTATTAAAACTACCAGCAGTGGACATGAAGATGCTGTTGCCCAATACTAAGCATGCTGGACTCTTTTTTTTTTTTCTCCTGCTCAGTGGTTAATTGCATATAGCATGTCCTATTTTAAATAACTTTTCTAAAAATGTTATATTGTCTATAAAGGTTTGCTTCATGAATGTGCTGTAGTGCTTAGCATATCAACCTCTGCCTTACCTCCAGCTAATGGTGTGACAGTGCCATCTAGTGGCCGAATAGAAGTGTGCTACACCTGCGTTCCTGACATTGTACATTAGGGCAAACAGAACCAGAGTAAAGCCTTATACTACTCATGAATTTTGAAAGTACCGTTACCATATTTCCTTTTATAAAACGGTATTTAAATTTGACAATGAAAGTTAATGACACTTTATTAATCCTAAAAAAATTATAGAACTTTTAACTTTTACACTGTAGTAAAAAGTGCCATTGACTTTCATGGCCTTTTTTTTTTCTGCGGATTCAGTAACAGTGACATTGTCATGTTTATTTTTTCTCTTAAAGTGAATTTTTTACTACTATGAGAATTTTTTTCAATTCTTATTGAATCAAGGCCAATGTGTTATTGTTCCTCAGAGTTTGACTATTTGGCCCCTTTCTGTCTGTATTTGGACATTTGTATTACTTACCTGTTCTTTAATCCAGTCTGTGGTTGGAGTAGTGGCCGCCACCAGAATGGCAGGCGAGTGTATCTTTCATTCTTTTGCAAAAAGAATAGTCTGTCTGGGGTTCCAGAGGTAGTATTGGTGTTGCCCATAGTCGCCTACTATAATGCCCAGCTCCTCGTTAGACGAGCTCAGCGCTGTGGAGCACACTGATCGGGCTCGAGGCCGCGCATGCACTGTAGCACCGGGGAAAGGTGAGTTTGAGTGGGCGACCTGGGGGGTTTCACACAGCTGGAGGACAAGGACCAAAACCAGGGATAGTTATAATCCTGGGTTTTGGTCCACTTTAAGTTTAATGGGAGCTATCTGGCTGTCATATAACAGAGTCTCTTCTCCACTTACTGGAGGGACCTCCTTGGTTGGTTCCAACAGTCATAATATGGCAACAGTGCTGGGGGTGCGTCTGATTTTGCTCCCGATAAACAGAGGTATTTGCTGAGCATTAAATATGCACGGCTAATAGCTCTGATTGGACGAGAGACTGTGCATGTGCCGTAGGACTGGAGAGAGGTGAGTACGAGTGGGCGACCTGGGGGGTTTCACACAGCCGGGGGCAAGGACCAAAACCAGGAATAGTCATAATCCTGGGGTTTGGCCCACTTTAAGTTTAATGGGAGCTTTATGACTGTCATATAACAGAGTCTCTTCTCCACTTACTGGAGGGACCTTCTTGGCTGGTTCCAACAGTTGCAATACGGCAACAGTGCTGGGGATGTAGCCAGTCTTGCTCCTGATTGCCGTAAACAGAGCTATTTGCTGAGCATTAAATATGCACGGCTAATGGCTCTGATTGGACGAGAGCCCACGCATGTGCCATAGAACTGGGGAAAGGTGGGTTTGTATGGGTAATCTGGAGGGTTTTGCATAGCAAGGTATCCCAATTTAGGATGCCCCGGGGCCAAGGAACAAATTCCGGAATAGTCAAAATCACAGATTTTGTTCAGCTTTAAACATCACACCTGGCACCACCAAATTTCTCAGTGCATGCCCTGATCATCTCCTAACTAGATTACTGCAACTCTCTCCTGTGCTAGCAGACTGGCTTCCCCGGTATGGCAGCATGCACCCCCCACTGAAAACAATGACATAGTCACAGCATAGTTGACATAGTCCCAGCAGGCGTCTCTCATCGGACAAGAGCCCATGCATGTGTCGTTGGACTGGTGAAAGGTAAGTGATTGCCAGCGCCCTGGGGGTTTCACACAGCTGGGCTTCCCAATTTGGAAGGGCCCGGGGGGGAAAGCCAGCGGCCACTGGTGGGTTTTATTCTGCTTTATAATCAGGGCGTGGGCAGAGGCCTTCCCCCTTTCTTTCATCAAGTACAACTTAATATTTTCTAATTTTCTCAAGAATGTACCATAAAACCATGTTACAAATACATCTAACAGCCATTTAAAGTGCATAAAATGATTATAAATAGTCTTCAGTACCTTTTTGGAGCAGTTTTGTACTTCAGGATTGGGTAAAGTTATAGATGGCAGCAAATCAGGGTTTGTGTACAGAAAATTCTGCGATCTTGCTGAGCAGCAACTGATAGGATCATAGGTGTCAGGGAACTGAGTTACATGATCCAACTAACAATCGAGCAACTACGATCACACAGCCTACTTTCCGTTCGCCCGCCTAGCGGGACTACCAGGCCCAGCAATGCCCTAGACACACTGATTCTTGGCTAAAGCAAAAAGTTTGCTCAAGTTAAATATAAGTTTTAATGCAATAAGCAAAGCTATGCAGTGATCACAAACATTTGGCTACGAGGGAATGAATGCAAATGTTGTTCTGAGAAGTGAGTTACAGGTAACAGTGAGCTACAAGCAGAAATACAACAGCCAGAGTTACCTTAAAATGCAGAAGCAGAGTAGTGATGATGAGCTCCCACATGGAGGTGAGTAGAGAGCTGATAGATGATTCAGGCACCTCCAGCATGCATGCAATGTGACCTCTGCCCAGAGAGTAACAACCGCTGGCCCAGGGTTATCCCCCTTTATGCCTCAGGACCCTTTCACCCCTCCCTTCTGTGGAGCGGACCCCCGTTGTGGAACCTGCTTTAGAACCTAAAACAATTTAGAGGTTCAGGGTGCAGGGCAGTCATATGGCTCTGGATATGGCACCAAACGATTGGGCTGGATGCTGGGCATCTGATGAGCCCAAAGATGGAGTCCCTAGATGGGTCAGAATCCCAGATCTCCATTTCTTTAGGTTGTCAAGGTCGTATGGCCCTGAGAATCGTATGCCTATGTATGGTTTTGTGGGCCTGTTCTGCTTCTGTATCTAGCTTGGTGCTGGGACACAGTGGCCCAGCTATGGTCCGATTTGTGTTGGTGCCGGATGTCTGAGGCACTGGTGTTTGATGTGAGGGAACTATCTGCAGGGGTCAGAGAGAATCGGCACAGAGTGCTTAACTCACAGATACTAATTCACCTTCCTGGAGAGATTAGGCCCGGTGCGTGCTTATGGCTAGAAAGCCTTAATGCTACAGGGGAAAATAAAGGGTGACATTTGCTAAGAACAGATAATCTTAAAGGAGGAAGCCGGGCATCAGCAATAAAATGACATATAATATTTTCCTCACAGTAGGTATCACCAGTGATTACCCGCACCTCTGGTTGGGAACCCCTGCTCTAGTCAATAGAAACTGCCTCTTTAATCAGTGTGGAGGTTTCTATCCTATTCACCATATCTGTATTCTTGCTGTGATATTTAGGGCGCTGATCATCTTGCTGGATGCTCATTAGACAACCAGGCCCTTGAAATCCAGCCATGTTCAACAGCATCTTCTTTGGAATAATAATGTTGTTGACATTTTTTAAATCTCTTATCTGTGACCCCCCAAAAAGCAGAGAACCTTAAAAGCCCAATAAGAGGCACAGACATGAGTACACTATATGTGTGAGTTTTAACATTCTCTTTCATTATTTTTTTCAGATGCTGTTGGCATTTCTACAGTACAGAAAAATGAGTCTTCCAAGTTCAGCTTTAAATCACCAAAGGCAAGGTTTGAATTATTCTTGATATTCTCTGCTGCTCAGCTTATAAATCAGTTACTTTCTCCTGCTGTAGGGTAAACTTGCTACATTGTAATACATCGGTGGTTATAAACAATTATTACAATGGATCACAAACTAACAGCCAAAGTGTTTACTTGCAGTCTACTGCAGTAGGAGAATGTAACATATCAGCTGAAAGGCAGAGAAGCGTCTGTAATGAAATTATATTCAGCCAACACCAGAAGACCTGGCAAATGATATTTGTCCTTTAGGCTGGCTTCACACCTAGGCAACATGCAGCGCAATTGCCTGTGCACCTACAATTTGTGGGCGTTTTTGCTGCAATCATGCTTGTGATCACTATTTCCTATAGAGCAATTGCAAGTGCGATCTTAGTCCCCCTGCAATCGCCAATCGGCCATAGGTAACTATAGGGGCCTTAAATGGTAAATCCCTACATCGGGGCTGAGGATAATCGCTGAGCATTGATGTGTATGGTGGTGCTATAGAAATCTTATTACAGATGTGGTGACATGTAACCCCATCCTAATGGCATTTACTTAAAGAGGAACAATACCCAAGATTCCATTGCACTCCATTCAGCTTTTACTAGGCTCTCTGAAGTTAGGGTAGTGTTAAAAAGACTGAATAGAGAATGAGCCAGTGGCCACTTCCCTGTGTACTGGCACCAGACAATTAGAAATGCCTGGTGTGGGTACACACATCAGATGGAGGGGAGCAGGGATGCACTATAGGCCTGCCGGTCAAGTAAGTATACCAGGTGATCAGCAGGGCATCTCTAATCAGAATGTCCCAGGAATAGGGAGATCTGCCTTGAAGACCCCAGGGAGGACAATGTTCCTCTAAAAAAAAAAAAAGTCATAAAAGTTAAATTAGACTTTTGATCCCAAGAGTGGCTTTCCTAGGGTGCATCCTAATTTAAAATGCCCCACAGTCGGAACTGCTACTAATCCCCCCTCCTAAATTTAAAAAATACAATGCCATTCATCAATATAAAAGCATGTCTAAAAAGCCAGTGCATCTCGGTTAACCATACTGTGATGAGAGGACAGAAGCGGAAGGCTGACCCCTATAATAAGCATGCAATCCGGGAGTATGCTCTCGGACATCTCGCTCCCACATCACCATCTTGCTACACCCGGGAGTATGCTCTCGGACATCACGCTCCCACATAACCATCTTGCTACACCCGGGAGTATGCTCTCGGACATCTCGCTCCCACATCACTATCTTGCTACACCCATCACTATCTTGCTACACCCATCACTATCTTGCTACACCCAGGAGTATGCTCTCGGACATCTCGCTCCCAAGTCGCCATCTTGCTACACCCGGGAGTATGCTCTCGGACATCTCGCTCCCACATCACCATCTTGCTACACCCAGGAGTATGCTCTCGGACATCTCGCTCCCACATCACCATCTTGCTACACCCGGGAGTATGCTCTCGGACATCTCGCTCCCACATCACCATCTTGCTACACCTGGGAGTATGCTCTCGGACATCTCGCTCCTGCACCGCCATCTTGCTACACCCGGGAATATGCTCTCGGACATCTCGCTCCCACATCACCATCTTGCTACACCCGGGAGTATGCTCTCGGAAATCTCGCTCCCACATCACCGTCTTGCTACACCTGGGAGTATGCTCTCGGACATCTCGCTCCTGCACCGCCATTTTGCTACACCCGGGAATATGCTCTCGGACATCTCGTTCCCACATCACCATCTTGCTACACCCGGGAGTATGCTCTCGGAAATCTCGCTCCCACATCATCATCTTGCTACACCCGGGAATATGCTCTCGGACATCTCGCTCCCACATCACCATCTTGCTACACCCGGGAGTATGCTCTCGGAAATCTCGCTCCCACATCACCATCTTGCTACACCCGGAAGTATGCTCTTGGACATCTCGCTCCTGCACCGCCATCTTGCTACACCCGGGAGTATGCTCTCGGACATCTCGCTCCCACATCACCATCTTGCTACACCCGGGAATATGCTCTCGGACATCTCGCTCCCACATCACCATCTTGCTACACCCGGGAGTATGCTCTCGGACATCTCGCTCCCACATCACCATCTTGCTACACCCGGGAGTATGCTCTCGGATATCTCGCTACCACATCACCATCTTGCTACACCCGGGAGTATGCTCTCGGGTGTCCTGCAGAAGCAGCCGCGCAGCCTAAATCAGTCGGCTGTGTGGCTGCAGGGACATCCGGACCTGCACTGGAAAGGTGAGTAAGTCCTCTGGGGGTTTTTTTTTTTTTTTTTTTTTTTTTTACTGTTGGCCTACTTTAAGCATAAAGTTTCAGACAAGTGGGCAAAATGATCTGGTCACCGACCACTTTATGTATACAGTAGCCATTCAACTGCATGAAACAACCTGTGATCCAGCAGGCTGGCTGATGGATGCTGCCTCCTGCTCCCCTATTTTCAGTCCCCCACCTCCTGGGCGTGTCATTGGATTGCTGCAAGCATAGAATAGTGGTCACTGACAGCAGGGTGCAGAAGGAGTTAAATCTGTTGCCTCTGCCAACCAGACGATTAGCAAGCCAGAGTGACAACGTTTCTGATCTGTACATGTAACACACCAGTTGATGTACATTGTTAAGGTAAACACATTGTTGCTAGGGAAATCTGTTTTCTTTTCGAACACAGAATTGCAAACAAATAAAAAAAAAACACAATAATGGAAACTTTAATAAATAAATGATGTAGAAAGTGGAATTTCCCTAAGCTATTTTGTATGTGTTTGATTTAGTGTCTTTTTCTCATTTGAAAGGTTGTTGTGACAAAACATTTTCAAGATGTTACAGATAGAAACGTGACCAAATCAAAGCAAGAAGCCGGCATAAACACTAGTAAGTTCTCCGAGTGATAATAAGCAATCTCCTGGCGATGGTTGCTTGTTGTTGATCATGTTATGCTGTCAGCCTTGGGGTCGTACTTACTGTGGGGAAGCTGGCATGGGTGGAAACTACTACCCATGACGCAAGACTCCACCCTGTGGCCCTGAGTCTAAATGCCCTCAGCAAGGGAGGATAGGTTTTCTGCATGGGAGGCCTGGTTAATGTCTGGGGAGTCAAGGACCTGGGCAGGCAGTGATTCACAGCAGAACTTGCGACAAAACTGTAGGTCAAGGAGCGGAGGGAGAAAATGGTTAGAGTTCAAGCCAAAGATGAAGGGTCGGCAGAAAGCAAGGGTTAATCTAAATGTTCAAATCCAAGGGTTGTGGTCTGATGGCGAGGAAGGGTTTAACAGAGTCCAAAGCCAAGGGTTCTGGGCTGTCAGCGAACCATGGTTAATCCAAAGTCCAGACAAAGGTTGGCAACAAAGAATCAATGTTCAAAGTTATTGGCTTTGCAAACACAGACAAGAGGCACGGTAGACTTACCTGTCCTAGCACCAGGTAGTTCCTTATAAAGGGCCCTGAGCATGCTCCATAGACACGTCAGTTAGCACACCTGCACAGTGATGACAGTGTGGAACTTTGCACACCATGGGTGGACCTTGGAGCATGTGTTCTGGCAAACGCATGACAGATCATGATAATTATTCTTCCCCCCCCAGATAATAAATATTTTAGCGTTATTAACTGAAGTAGAGGTCCCTCTATATGGTTTTAATTGCCCCTGATGAGGAGATTTTGTCTCAGGGTGTCTGTCTCAGGTTCGGCACCTGACTGAAAGTTTCGGATTTAGAATCATTGAATAGTGTTCCCCGGTGTGTTTGTGGGGGCATCCCGATTGTGTTTAAAATACAGAACAAGGTTGAAAACAGGCTAAAGTACTCACCCAACTCAAGCTGATCTGCGTAAAGATCATCTGACCCTCCAGCACTGCAGGGAAGGTGCATCTTTTCCTCTCTCTCCACATGACCTCCAGCAACCAAATGGGTTTTCCCGCGGCACAAACAAAGTGGAGGAGCACGGCTTGTCGTGCCCTGCAGCGTAAGGGTGCAGGGTGAACCCCCCCCAGTTCGCCCTAGTAAAACTCACCTCTCCTCAGTGCAATGGCGTATGCGCAGGCTCTCGTCCATTCAGAGCCCTTTGCCTACTTTACGTTCTTCGGCTAGGGGTTCTGATTGATTTCAATGGGGAGCGAGAGTGGCCGCACCCGCAGCAGCCTATCTGAATGGTCGGGACTGGAGCCTGCCCAAAGATGCAGGGAATGCGGCTGCTCACACTCTCCATTGAATCAATCAAAGCTGTTTGGCCTTAAGGCCTTTGGAGCGAGGAAAGGTGAGCTTTTCCCATTGCATGGTACGGCCTGCTTCATGAAGTCATTACATCTGGGTTATTCCGCCACAAGGTGGGGCAGTGTACTGCAGAAGAGTTGTGGCTCCTCCCGGTACCATATAAAAACGGAATTACCATAGACTTATCCAGTGTTCTCTCTGCAGTGATTTCAGCGAAGATAGAAGATGGCTCTCTATATTGCGCAGGTGAACGGGGCAAACAAGCCTGCGGCCCTGCATGGCTATTTCCACCCATTTCCGGACCCTCTGTGCCTCCCAGCCTCGGCTGACGGATCGGGTGAGGGTAGAGGAGCACTAGGGTCAAGTGCTCGAGGAGCGCTGCTCCAAGCCGCAGACCCTGTACCACAAAGGGTAGCTGGCCATAGGCTTTATGGTGAGCCTATTTGGGATGCAGAGTTCCTGTCCTAGCTTCTGAGGGGGTGAGTGTTTTTGGGGACTGTTTACTTGTTCTGGCGTTTTGGGGTCCCCCCCCATCCTTGGCCATTTTGCTTCTGCTGCGCGTCTGGGGCCCTTCTCATCCCGGAGCTGCGGCGGTGATTCCCGTCTATTGTCGCTTCATCCTGGGGGTCTGGCGGCTAGTGCCCTTGCCCTACTTGGTCGGTGAGTCCCCTTCGGGGGTTTTGGTTTCCTTGGGGCATGTGCTGCGGGATACTTATGTGTCTTTTCTTATGTCTTTCAGGTGGGACAACTGTGGGTTGTGGTTTCTCCCGGTACTACCCCTTACCATCCCTCATCTTCCCTTACTGGCTTCTGGGTGCATCCCGTGGGGGGCATCCCGGGTGGCTCTTGTTAGCCTTTACCCTGTGCTGGCCTATTGCGCCTTTCTAATCACCATATGGAGGCTTCTGGGGATAGTGTGCTTGGGGTTCCTTCGGGGCAATCCTGGCTGTGTTCTATGTGTGGGGTATCCCCTGTGAGTGACAGTGTCAGGGTGTGCGTGCCGTGCGCCCGAAGTGTCCTTGCTCTCCAGGCTGGGCTGCCCGCTTCGCTTCCCAGCTCTGCGCCCCCTTCGGCATTGCCTACCCCCATAGTCAGTCTGATCTGGCTCTGCGTGTGGCCAGTATTGAAAGGCAGCTTGCCAGGCCTGTTCCACGTAAGGCCTCTGGGAAGAAGCGGCACCTAGCTCCCGTGCCATCCCTCTTTCCTGAGGAGCATGAAGGACCTGATACTTTTGTTGGCCTTTACCCCCTAGAGGTGGGGGAACTCTTTCAGGACTCTGACTCCTCTGAGGACCAGCAGGAGGGTTACGGCAGTGACCCTGGGTCTGCGTCTGTGGAAGACGATTAGTTCCCTGAGGACACTTATAGCCTGTTAGCTCACATGTTTGAAATCTTGCACATTGTCCCCCCTGAGGTGGCTAAGAGGAAGCAGGGTGAGCTCTTTCCTGATAAACAGTGCCTGGAGTTCCCTGAGTAGAGCCATTTCACTAATATGGTGCTCAAGGAGTGGGAACGTCCTAGTAGATTGCCGCGGTGCCCAAAGGGTGGGCTAGGAGGTAGCCCTTTCCTGCCGACCTGGTCAAGCGTTGGTCGTGTCCCCCTGAGGTGGACGCTCCCGTACTAGGGCTGTCCAACACCTCGGTCATGCCTTCCCCTGACACTACTACTCTGCGGGACAGCGAGGACCTGCGTATGGATCAGCTGGCCTGCCATGCTTTTACATGTGTGGGGGCTGGGCTGCGCCCGGTTTGCGCTGCTGCAATCACAGCTATTGTTCTTAAGAAACAGCTCAAGCGTCTCCTGGACGGCGCTACGGCTGGTAACAGGGGGGAGGACTATAGGTCCCTTTTGCTTTGCTCTGATTTTGTTGCCTGTGTCCTTACTGCCATGGATGATGCGGTACGGATGTGTGGTAGGGCCTTTGCCCTTTTGGTGGCTATGCGCCGCTTTGGCTGCGTCAGTGGGCGGCTGATACTGCCGCTAAGAAGGCTCTCACTGGGCTCCCTTTTATGGGGCTGCAGCTCTTTGGTGAGCTTCTGGATGTTTTAGCCAAGGATGGAAGGTTACCTCAACGTAGGAGGCAGCCTCTGCCTTTTCGGGGGCCCTCCTCTTCCCTTCCCTCCTTTTGTGCTTCCAGAGGAGGTTGTGGCTCCCTCTTCTTGGGTACCCACAGGGATTCTTGGGGCCGTGGCAGATCATGTGGTCGTCCCGGTCTCTCATGGGGTCCCAAGTACAAACCTTCCCCACAAGCCTCCTCAGGCATGAGGGGGAGCAGCAAGATTTTTCACACCTTGTGTCACCGCTGGGGTCAGCAGGATGTGGACCTGTTTGCGTCCCGCCACAATCACAAGCTTCGCAGATTTATCTCCCTGTCAAACGACCCTCTGGCCTTCGCCACGGATGCGCTAGGAATGCCTTGGAGTTTCGGCTCCTCTATGTGTTTTCCTCCATTCCTTCTGCTGGGCAGGGTGCTGCGCAAGATAGCCCAGGAAGGGATACCAGCCACTCTGGTGGCCCCCCCCCCCCCCCGTTGGCCAAGGAGGGTGTGGTTCGCAGATGTCGTGCGTCGGGCAGTAGATCAGTATGCCCTGCCCAAGGATCCAGATCTGCTCACTCAGGGACAACTGTGCCATCCCAATTTACAAACGCTGGCTTTAACGGCTTGGCTGCTGAAACCTCCATCCTGATGGATAAGGGTTTTCCGGCTTCTGTTGTTGATACCATGATTAGGGCTAGGAAGAAATCTTCGTCCTTTATCTACTACAGGATCTGGCATGCTTACATTGCCTGGTGTGAGTCCAAGTCTCTTCCTTGTCGGGTGTTTTCTATCCCCAGGATTCTGGAATTTTTGCAACATGGTTTGGATTCGTTCTACCTGCTGTACCTAGGAAGGGTTTGCCTCCGGCTAAATCCACTGTCAGCAAGTGGATCCTTCAGTGGTGGAGCAGGCCTACTCTGCCAGGGGGAAGGTTCCTCCTTTTAGGGTTATTGCTCATTCCACTCGTGCTATTGGTGCGTCTTGGGCCTTTCAGCACCAAGCTTCTGCTTTTGGCCGCAAGGTACTTCAGGCGGTGGTGGTTTAAACTGCCTGCTGTTACTCTTTGGGGATCCCACCCTACTTTATGGACACTGCTTTTGGAAGTTCCAGATGTAATGACTTCATGAAGCAATCCGTGCCATGCAATGGGAAAAAGACAATTCTTTGAGCACTCACCTGTAGAATTGCTTTTACCATGTATGGCACGGCCTGCTTCACCCAACCCTTTTTATCGTTGTTCTTGGTTGCCTCTTTATGGTGATTGTTCCAAGTTAGTTGGGGTTCTATTACCTCTTTTACCTTTATTATCTCCCGGTTTCTTAAAATAACTGCTTGTCAACACTGGATAAGTCTATGGTAATTCCGTTTTTATATGGTACCGGGAGAAGCCACAACTCTTCTGCAGTACGCTGCGCCACCTTGTGGCGGAATAACCCAGATGTAATGACTTCATGAAGCAGGCCGTGCCATGCATGGTAAAAGCAATTCTACATGCGAGTACTCACAGAATTGTCTTTTTTACCGGCGCCCCTGGGGGTTCGACAAAATACCTCGGGGGAAGGCCAGCAGCCGGCCCTGGAATTTTTTAGCTTCCAGGGCCCGCCGTACTGGATTTTCTTCCGCTTTAAAGAGATGGTAGTTCTGCTTTAGATACCATGATGTTAGCAGGGAGATTGCACCATACACACCCATGATGCATTTGGGTGGACTGGAATGTCCGGGCTTTGGGGGTAAAATGGGACCAATTATGGAGGTATACATGGAAGGCAGGGATCTGAGGGGGTGTTGGAAGAGGACTGAATGAATGCTGGCACAGGGTCTGGGTGGGATGCCAGCTCAGTTGACTCCTAAGTAGTGTGGCTCACCAGAAATTCTCCCTCTTTTCCCTATGGCCAGTCTACCCCTGTTTCCAACTGCAGGAGCAAAATGCTGGGACCACTGCACAGCTAAGGGTTGGCGAGCTGTCATTCCTGTTAATGCTTTTTACTACATGTGCATGACTTTGTCTTTATTGCTCCTTTCAAGAAAAAGATGTCCAGATTTCACAGTTTACGACTGGTCAAAAGGAAACCCTGCTGGCAGTTTTAAATAAAAGGTACGTAATACATAAGCTGAGCATTTTTTCAGAGGCACATATTTGGGATGCCTAAATTGTGACCGCTTAACCATTCACTAGGTTAATTTTCAATATCAACAACATTGGTCGCACATCATACAAAATTTTCGCTATCAAAAACAACTAGTCTGGGCTGGACTGGCCATTAAAAACTTACCTTCACTGTAGGTTTTCAGTTCGGGTTCAGAACATCTGGCTGTGGTCATTAGATGTTGCAGTAGAGTCTGGCACAACCGTTCCTGCACACAGTGTATAGAGTCTTTGTGTAGTAGGCCATAGCTGGAGGGGAAGCATCTGAAAACTAGAGTCAGATCTACACCAGTATGTTTTGAAGCTGCATACCTGAACCTATTAAAGAGGAGCAACACCTATATATCTATAATATGTATAATATAATATCTAATCTATAAGTCCAGGGGGGTGTTACAGTATGTCCAATAAAGAGGTAGACCAACCCCCCACCGTTTGGGGGGTTGGTCTACCTCTTTATTGCACATCCAGATTTCCTTGGTGCTCTGAACTCACTGGAAAGGAAAGGGAGGCTGAGCGACCCGGGCATGCGCCATAGAAACAATGAAACGGTGAGTTTATGGGCAATCCTGTGGGTATATTATTGTGTTGCTTTGACACTGTATATTAATATTGGCCAAATATGTAGAAATAAGAGTAATATCTATTGTGAAAAAATTGAAAAAAATGCTTGCATGTGTACAAATATATGTGCAAAGTAATTTAGTACTCCATAGAGGACAAAGATGGAGAAAAAAAGCAATTCTGTGAGTACTCACCCGTAGAATTGTTTTTGTTCTTGCATGGCACGGCCTGCTTCGGTATCCATTACAATTGGTTATTCCACCACTAGGTGGCGCAGTGGTACTGTAGAAAGCTGTGGCGTGTCCTGGCTCCCTATAAAAACGGGATTAACCAACAAGTTCCCAGCGTAGACGAGCAGTGAGACAAGAAGCCGGGAGAAAATAAAGGTAAGAATGTAGAAAAGGTAAAAAAAAAAACAATTTAACTTGGAACAATCACCATAAAGTTGCAACCAAAAACAACGATAACAAGGGTGGGGCGAAGCGGGCCGTGCCATGCAAGAAGAAAAACAATTCTACAGGTGAGTACTTACAGAATTGCTTTTTTCTTTAATGCATGGCATGGCCCGCTTCGGTATTCATTACAGTTTGGACATCCAAAAGCAGTGTCCAGAATAGGGTGGGATCCCCAAAGAGCAATGGCCAGTAGTTCAAGTCACTACTGCCTGAAGCTCCTTGCGGCCAAAAGCAGCATCCGCTGAGGCCTTCAACTTTGTAGAACTTTGAAAAAGTATGAACCGAAGACCAAATAGCGGCCTTGCAAACTTGTTCAACAGAAGCTTGGTGCTGAAATGCCCAAGAGGCTCCAATAGCACGAGTGGAATGAGCAGTCGCCCTAAAGGGAGGGTTCTTTCCCTTGGCAGAATAGGCTTGAACCACCGCCTGACGGATCCACTTGCTGATAGTGGATTTAGCCGGAGGCAAACCCTTCCTAGGCCCAGAAGAGAGAACGAACAGAGCATCAGACTTTCTAAAAGTCTCAGTGGCAACCAAATAGAACTTCAAAGCCCTGACCACATCCAGAGAATGCAGAGTCTTCTCCTTGGAGTTAGCAGGTTTAGGACACAAGGAAGGCAATACAATGTCCTGATTGAGATGAAAGGCAAACACAACCTTAGGCAAGAAATCAGGCTTAAGCCGAAAAACCACCTTATCCTGATGCCGTTCAAAATAAGGAGGCTTGATGGACAGCGCCGCTAGCTCAGAAACTCGCCTTACAGAAGTGATAGCCACCAAAAAGGCTACCTTAAGAGTCAAAATGGGCAAGGCGGCCTCACGGATAGGCTCAAAGGGAGGCCTCTGCCTAGCAGACAACACCAGATTCAGAACCCATACTGGTAGTAAAGGCTTACGGGGTGGACGCACATGAGAAACACCCTGGAAAAAAGTTTTAACCAGCCGTTGATTGGCAAAAGATCTTTGGAAAAAATCGCCAGAGCTGAAACATGGCCTTTGAGGGTACTAAGTTGAAGGCCCAAATCCAAACCATGTTGCAAGAATTCCAAAATCCTGGGAATAGAAAACACCCGACAGGGAAGAGACTTGGACTCACACCAGGCAATGTAAGCATGCCAGACCCTGTAATAGATGGAAGACAAGGACTTCTTTCTAGCCCTAATCATGGTATCAACAACAGAAGCAGGTAACCCTTTTTCCATCAAGATGGAGGTTTCAGCAGCCAAGCCATTAAAGCCAGCGTTTGTAAATTGGGGTGGCATAGATGCCCCTGAGTGAGGAGATCTGGATCCTTGGGCAAGACGTAGTGGTCTACTGCCAACTGCATGACGTCTGCGAACCAAACCCTTCTTGGCCAACAAGGGGCCACCAGGATGGCTGGTACTTGCTCCTGGGCTATCTTGCGTATGACCCTGCCCAGGAGAGGAAACGGAGGGAACACATAGAGGAGCAGAAACTCCGTCCAAGGTATTGCCAGGGCATCCGTGGCCAAGGCCAGAGGATCATGAGACAGAGAAACAAATCTGGGAAGTTTGTGATTGTGACGGGTCCAGGTCCGGCTGACCCCAGCGGTGGCACAGGGAGAGAAACACCCGGTTGTTGAGGGACCATTCCCCCAGACGAGACGTCCCCCCTGCTCAGGGAGTCCGCCTCCTGGTTCTCCACCCCTGGAATGTAGACCGCTGAGATGCAGGGAACGTTCTGTTCCGCCCAAGACAGTATCAGGGACACTTCCTTGAAGGCTCGCTTGCTCCGAGTTCCTCCCTGATGATTGATGTAGGAAACCGCTGTCTGGTTGTCTGAGCGGATCTGAACAGCCCGACCTCGAAGATGGGTGGTTAGGCGAGAAAGAACCAACCTGATCGCCCTCAATTCCAAGACGTTGATGGAAGCGTGAGCCTCTTGTGGGCCCCACCGGCCCCGGAAACTCGGGGACTTCCAGAAGCCTCCCCAACCTGTCAGACTGGCATCTGTGTTGATTGACTCCCAGTACGGGGGCAGGAAGGTCCTGCCCCCCAGAAGGTTCCTTGAGTCCAGCCACCAACAGAGAGACTGTCTGGCCAGCGGAGACAGAGCAAATTCCTGATCCAAGGACGCAGGATCCCGATCCCAAACTGATGAGGTGCAACTGAAGAGGTCTCATATGAAACTGAGCAAAGGGAGCAAAGGACCTCACCAAGGACTGAGCAAAGGGAGCAAAGGACCTCACCAAGGACGGGGACAGAGAAGACTTGGGATAGTTGATCACCCAGCCAAAGGACTGTAGAGTGGAGATCACCCTCTGAGTGTCCTGCTCGGCCTGAGGAAAGGAGTTGGCCACAATCAGGATGTCGTCCAGGTAAGGAATTATGCAGATGCCCTCGTTCCGTAGCAGCGCCATCACTCCCGCCAGTACCTTGGTGAACACCCGAGGTGCCGAGGTGATACCGAAGAGTAGAGCCACAAACTGATCCTCCAGCACGAACCTTAGAAATCTCTGATGACCTGTGAAGATAGGCACATGAAGATAAGCATCCTTGATGTCCACAGTGGTCATGAAGTCGCCCGGGCGAAGGGTACTGACGGCCGAGCGCAGCGTCTCCATGCGAAAATGCTTGAATCTGACAAATTTGTTGAGGCCCTTCAGATGCAGAATGGGCCTCAGCGAGCCGTCCTTTTTGGGAACCGTGAAAAGATTGGAATAGTACCCCTGACCCCTTTCTAGATGGGGCATCTGACAAATGACACCTGACTCTAACAGGCATTGAACCACCAGACGCAACCCCTGAGCAGACAGGGGGTTTAAAGACATCCGGGACCTGATGAATCTTGGGGGCGGCCAGGCTGTAAACTCTATCTTTCTCTACCTCCTGTATCCATCGATCTGAGACGTGAAGCCTCCAGACGTAAGCAAATAGCCGAAGCAGTCCCCCCAACCGGATGGGTGAGGGCTCCCCTTCATACCTGAGGGAGCTTGGGAGAGGGATTGGGCTTGGAGTTCCAGGAGAGACCGGGAAGACCATGGGGCCTGCCACGGCCCCAATAATCCCTACGACAGGCAGCCTGTTAGGACATTCCCATTCTTTAAGCACCATAGTGGTGAAATGTCCTTGCTCAGGGAACTCCAGACACTGTTTAACAGGACGAAACAGCTCACCCTGTTTCCTTTCAGCCTCCACAGGGGGGGCAATGTGTAAGATTTCAAAAATGTGAGACAGTAAATGTCCTCAGGATACCATGAATCCCCAGACTCAGGGTCGCTGTTACAAACCTCCTGCTGGTCCCCAGAGGAGTCAGAGTCCTGAGGCAGTTCTCCTTCCTCCAGGGAATTATGTCCAGCAGTGACATCAAATTCCTCATATTCCACAGTAGGGCGTGAGGGAGTAGAATTCAGGTGCCGCTTCTTGCCAGAGGCCTTCCTAGGAACAGTCCTGGCAAGCTGCCTCTCAATACTGGCCACCTGCAGAGACAAATCAGAATGAGACTCCCTGCTAATGTCCCCCTCACTGGGGCCCAATTGCAGGAGTGGGGGAGTAGGTGAAGCCGAGGGATGTGCCGAGCTGGGAAGCGAAGCAGGCAGCGCAGTTTGGAGCGCAAGGACACTTTGAGTGCACGGCACACACACCGTGACACTGTTACACACAGAAAAACACCAAATATCACCACTCACCACTAACACCCGCCCCCCCCCCGAACGAAGTCCGAGAGGGGGGGGGGAGAAGAGAGGGGGGGGGCCCCAAAAGGAAATAAGGGGACCATTCCCCAACAACCTACCCCCTCAGAAGCCAAAACTCTGCATCGCTATTAGGCTCACCATAAAGCCTTATGGCCGGCTACCCTTTGTGGTACAGGGTCTGGGGCTTGGAGCAGCGCTCCAGGAGCACTTGACCCTAGTGCTCTTCTACCTTCACCCGATCTGTCAGCCGAGGCTGAGAGGCAGTGAGAGTCCAGAAACTGATGGAAATAGACATGCAGGGCCGCAGGCTTGGTTGCCCCACTCACCTGCGCAAGAGAGAGAGCCATCTTTTTAACTTTGCAGTGTCACTGCAGAGGAAACTCTGGGAATTTGTTGGTTAATCCCATCTTTATAGGGAGCTGGGACATGCCACAGCTTTCTGCAGTACCACTGCGCCACCTAGTGGCGGAATAACCAACTGTAATGAATACCGAAGCGGGCCGTGCCATGCATTAAAGAAAATGAGCTCAGAGGGACTGGCCATGACAGTTGACTTGTGCTCGTTCATAAAAATTCTGGAAGGAACTAGCAGGCTCTCTGATACTGAATAATTGCTTTCTGCACACTGATCCTGGGTTTTGGTCCTTCCCCCTGGGGCACCCTGGTGTGGAGTGCCCCGCTGTGTAATACCCCCCAGAATGGCGAGCTAACTCACTTCTCCTCGAGTCCATGGTGCAGTCAGCTTCAATCAGCTTCTCCCACCACACATATTAATGTGCGTCTAGAGAAGCTGAATAGAATCCCCAGCTGCACTTACAAGCGGCATTCGGGGTCAGTTTTTCCCTTTGGCTGTGCACGGCCACACACAGCCATTCAGTTGCAGCAGGCGGGGCCATGCACAGCCAAGAAGGGAGGTGAGTGATCCTGGCGCCGGCCGCGCATGCACTGTGGGCTCAGAGGGAAAAGAGAATTTGCTGGTCATCCTGGGGGATTTCATGCAGTGATTCAGAATGCCCCGGGGATGGGGAGAGCTCAGTCTGCCCTGGAGTCTCATAAAGTCCAGGATGGGTTTTGGCCCATGTTAAAGGAGCACTATCGCGAAATTGTGTAATATTAAAAAAACATATACAAACACCTCAGCTATTGAGGAGGGGTCACTTATATTCCCGAACTGATTAAAACTACGGCCAAGCTAGTTGTTTTCTTCTAGTAGGAATAAAATCCAGGGGTGACAGAGCACAGAGCTTGTCACCTGGATGTCCTTTTCCTTCCATTAAAATAAAAATATGGATATTTTTGATGCCGGGTATAAAAGGGTCCTCTGCTTCCACCATCCAGAATATTTATATAGATTTTCAGTAGATAGATATAGATTATCAGTTAGCCATTTTTCGTGATAGTGCTTCTTTAAGGAGCTTTTTATACATTTGGGTCCATTGGACAAGTCAAAAATAAACTTGTCCTTTTATACACTATAGAGTACACAGCGGCCCTGTGACTAAAGAAGTGCGAGTCCACCTGCTTGATGATGCTGCAACCAAAAGTAAAGTAAACCATTCTGCCGATAAGAAAGTAGATTGCGCTGAAGTCCACTCAGCTACTGTGGCTGCTGCAACCGCTGCTGCCATTGCTGCCGCTGCCCCCGTCTTGAAGGTAAGTCTACTATTTATTTTCTTCTGCTAGGCTTGTAGGCTTGATTCTGCTACCAAATCATCAGTGTGTTCTCTAGCTCTAGAAAAGTCTTACAGTTTCTCAGGAATCAGGAAAGGGGACAGTTTTGTCTAATGGCGGGTATGTTACAGTGTGTTTCCGCTAAAGCATAGAACAGCGGCCCATCACACAGCAGCATTTACAGGCACAATAAAACAGGCTGTTTTGGGGCACTGGGTTAGGAATAGAAGGTAAGACTGCTTCTTTGGGTGAAGGATCACTTTAAATCGGACCAACACCTTAACGAATCCGGCTCCTGGCGCGTTAAAACAGGCCTGCACATCACCCCCCAGAATGTCTCAGATTTATATCTTATCCTCGAGTCTTGTTCCCCGTGATTGGCCGTGGGTAGTCATGTGGGTCGGGGTTGCATCCTTGGCTTCTGATGATGGAAAGCCCCGCCCACATGAGTGCCGCTGGCCATTCACAGGGCTCCATTTGTGGCCGAGGCTTGAGGATAAGGTAAGAATATCGAGCATTCTGCTGGGCTCCAGCATTCTGGATGCCCCCGAGCCTATTTTAATGCGCAACAAACGTTAGGGGGGAAAATGGGTGTTGGTCCACATTAACTGAAAGAGGGATAAGGGGGTTTATCAGCATTACAAAAACCTGAGTTATGTGTCTGCTTTATTTACATGAGACAAACATTCAAGATCTGCAAATAAAGTGTGTGTGTGTGTGTGTGTATGTATAATTTTTTTTCTAGTTAAACTTAAACTGGACCCACACCTGTTTTTTTTTTTTAATGGGTGTTGATAGCAAACGGACAACCTATAAGATCAAGCTGGGAGGGGGGGCATCGCACATGGGCAGGACGTTCCGCTGACCATGGCCCAATTGCCTGGCCGGCGGCAATCGCGGGACTCCTTTCCAATTGAAGGTAAAGATATTGGGTGTTCTGGGGGGGTTATATTCTGGGGGCTCCAGCATTATGGTTGCCCCCCCCCCCCCCCCCCCCCCCGAGCTTGTTTTTATTTGCTGTCTGTGGGACCAACACCGCTGAAGAAAAAACGGGTGTTGATCCAGTTTAATTTTGAACAAAACCCGGGAATTTGACATTTGGCGCATGGACTGGCTTTCATCAGCACCCTTTGGCTTGACTATGTCATTCGGCATAGGTCTCCGATTGAATTCATTTCACACCCCCGGGTTTCAAAGGATGTGGCAGTGTGCGCTCCGCATTGTAAACAACAACCTTTCAGCAAACGGCTTTGATTGAACAGTTGTTGGGGCATGCACCATTGGACTGGGGAAATGTAAGTTATTAAGGGGGCCACAAGAAACGGGCCATGTTTTTTCTTTTTTTTGTTTCCGGTCTAATTAGTACATTGATTTAAAACATCAAGCCATCCCATATTAAAGCAGACCTGAAAGTATCTGTTCAGGCTGGGCTAAAAAGAAAGATGCCTAACCAGCAGTTGCTCTGGCCCTGTCCAGCTCTGTGAAACTCACCCGATGCCAAGCTCTGTTCCCCCGGCGTCCATGGGCGCCCCTGATCCTCTACACCGGCCACTCCATTGCCTGCAGTGGATGTGGTGTGTCGGGTACCTCAGGTTCATTGCAATAAATAGAGTGGGCAGTGACTTAACATTGCGGGGGGGGGGGGGGGGGGCTGCTGGTTTCCCTTTGACTTTAGATTGGAAGATGCCACCCAAGGTATCCCCGGGGGGGCACGTGCATTCTGCAGAACCTGATCTCTGCATTTAGGTGAGAATTACAAAGCCCAACATCACCTAAGCAGCTGCGGGGCAAGAAGAGGTAAGTATCTATAAATTTTTAGCCCTGCCTGGACTGTCCCTTTAAATCAAATGCTGTTATTGGCCATTTTCTCTCCAACCACCCAAGTGTCAGAATTTATGATGCCTGTCAAACTCTTGCAGGAGCCTCCAAATCGGGCAGTAATGTCTACCAGTCTCCCCTGGTGACCAAACATGCACACCATGCCCCATTGGCCACCAGTGTCATGTGAGGTACAGAGCAGCATAGGGGCTTCCTACATTTCTGTGGGCAGGAATCCCATTCCAGTTTGAATTTGGTTCCAGGCATCATCTAATAATTCACACAGGGTGGAAGAGAGGCGCCTGGGCTCAGCAGATGTGTTCTGAACACCATGATGGCTGACCTGATCAGTGTTGGGATGACACATTGCTGGTTAATATGAAGGTCACTGAGCTTTCCTTGCTATTTCCACAGGTGCAGAGCGATCTGGAGGCTCAGGTAAGCTCAGTTTCTCAACTGCTTCACAAGCTCCAGGAGGCAGATCGGCAGCTCCAGAGACTGACAGAGCAGCAGGACAAGATGGCCGTTCCCCCGACACACAGGCCTTACCAGCAAGAAAGGGTGAGCGAGCTGGAGAAGCAACTGACCTTGCTGACTGAGCAGAGGCTGCAACATCTGGAGAAGCTACAGCAGCAGCAGCTAGAGATGCAGGTATGGCAAGTCAGGTCTTCTCTTCTAATCTATCAACAACCATTATGTTTGTGCCTTCCAGTGCACAGGGGTCAGAAAGGTGTGGTAGAGGGGTTTGTATGTTTCCGGCCTGGGAAATAAGCCAAGTAGCTATTAGAGGGACATATTTTCTATAATTTTATCTGATATGCGGGACCTAACCCTTTTTGCTGTTTCACCTGCTGTTTCACCTAATTATAGACATATAAATATATATCCCAAAATATATCCTTAGAGTGTTTAATACCCACGTGTGCACACTGCCCTTTCTATTTTATCCCATTGTGAATATACATTTCGTGTAGTTTCCGGTGCAGTCTCAAAACATTCTTTAGCATTGACATATAAATATATACGGTACATGTGACCACCTAAGTTGGTAATGGTGACAGCACAAATTTGGGGAAGGCCCACAATCGAAAATGATACATATATATTATCACAATACAATAATGTAATTTTTTTTGGTCCTCAGTCTTTTGGACTTGAATATTGTCACAGTATTTTTCATACATACATCAAAGTATTTGTCTTCAATTATGGCATAACATCACATATTTACAGCAATAGCTGTCATTGTAAATCCCTGTATTCTTTGTATATAACTCTATACTTCATCAGGGGATCTGTGAATATTACCTGTGAAAATACATATTATTAGTTATAGAAATCTTATAAATAATATGGAAATATAAAATTTCACATGAAAATGAAATGACCCGATGTATTCCTAAAAAGCTCCAATCATAATACTCACAGTCCTGACAAAGTTGTTAATATGTACTTTGTTGGAAATGTATCTTTATCAATGAGAAACCAAAAAATAAGAAGATTAAAATGTATATATAACTATCCATTACAGATTCATTAATAAATTGATCAATGTTTATAGTCATTACTTATATAAAATAGTTACTCATTAATAAAAATGTATGTGCCCTATCTATCTATCATATATATTGCTTTTCCATATCATTAATGAATTGACCCAATATCTGAATCTTTAAAATGTAATTAAAAGGCATGTGCTTATTATAAACACAAATGCATATAATTAAATGATTATAGTATGCAAAAAATAATTATGATATACCTGATTTACGGAATTCCTGCAACGGAATTCTGACAATAAATGATATCGAGAAAACGAAAAAAAAAAAAATATATATATAATCGGGCACGCCATTTCTAGAGACTGAGCGGGGGATGCGGTCGGTGATGAACTTGGCCTCGCCCGGCTTCCCACTGCAGCTTAGCTCAGTGGCTAGTAGAGCCGAGTGAAATCAAGCACGCTGAATGGCTGAGCAGGCCGCTCACCAAACGGCGTGCTCCATTTTGATGACACCTGCACCATGGGAAAGACAGGAAGGTGAGTATTTATGGCAACCTGGGTGATACACACAGCGGGGCATCCCAAATCAGGATGCCTTGTCTGACAGGAACAATACACAGGAGAGTAAAATTCATGGGTGGTGTTGCCCTTTGAAATAGACCACAATCATCCCCTAAGAGCATCCCGATTTGGGATGGTCCGACAATGTCCGTTTCCCAAGTTCACCATGTACTTGCCTCGATCCTGGATCCCACGGCACACGAGAGCCTCTCCAGTGGCATATGCCTATTTGGCAGACCTGCATGTCTGCTGGTTGGGGCCCGGACAGGATGGAGGATGCAGGGATGCATCAGGATGCTGTGGCAAAGAACAGTGTGTTCTGCATTGCCGCTGCATCCCTGCCTCCCCCATATGTCACTTGATCTATTCTAGACTTGGGAAACTTCTTGTCTGACTGTTGTAGCAGGTTGAGAATGTTGCTAGAATTAAACTCTCTTGTATATATGTATTTTATGTTATTAGCAGCTTAATTGTTTCATTTTTAATTAGCTCAATTAGATTAATACATATTAATAACGTAATCATTAGTTTATTAGTTAAACCCTATTGTATGCGGTTCTGTAGTCGTTGGCCCTAGGAGCATCCTGATTTGGGATGCCTTACAGTGTAAACACCCCCCCCCCCAAGTCCCCATAAACGTACCTTTTTCTTCAATTTTCCAGTGCATGTGCGGTCCTCAGGCAGCATCCCTGCCTCCCCTGGATAGCACCTCTCTGAAGATGAGATATGACATGTCGTATAACATAAATCCAGCCTGCCTCTTGTTCACTCATTGCTGTTTAATGACAAGTGTGACAGTGTGAAGTAACCTCTGTCAGGCCAGCGCCCATATGCGGGAGCTTATCACAGTATAATGGACTGATATTTTCCTTGGCTCCTATGATGCCTTCCCATAATTACAGACCATTACCATGCTGTGTGTGGAATCCTTTCAGCCCTCGCCAGATCCCCGTCACATTTTCTTCAGCTGGCAGGAATGTTGCATTCTTCCACACTGAGGTGGTCATTTTGATTTGATCGTCTTTCTGCTGCGTTGGGTTCCATTTAATCTCGAGTTACTTTTTTTTTGCAGTATGATATAAATCTGTTCACTTTTAAAGCTCAATATCTGCCAACACATTGATAGCGTGTGGATGACTTAGGACTATTTTAATGCTGCCTGTGAAATCTACTCTGTATTCCCATTAGGGTAAAATTATTTTTTAGTCTGTACAAGGTGAAGAATGCTTATTAAACAAAAAAAGAAGAATTCACATGATACATACAGACCAATAATAACAAGATTTACCTTGGATTCTTAAAGCAGAACAAAACCTGACATTTTCACTATCCCAGGATTTGTTCCCTTTTCCCGGGGGCATCCCAATTGGGACTGCCCTGCTATGTAAAACCCTCCAGAAAGCCCTAAACAACTCACTCAACTCACCTTCTCCACAGTCCAATGGCCCATGCAGGGGCGCTCCGCCAATGAGAGCCTTTTGCTCTGTTTACCTCTTTTGGCAAATAGCTCTCATTGACTTGAATGGGGAATGCACGCGGCTGCGGCTGAGCTCCCATCCCAGCATATCTAAATGGCTGGGGCGGGAGTGTGCGCACAACGCCAGGGATGCAGGGGACGCAGCAGCGTGCGCTCCCCATTGAAAACAAGAGCAGGGCTGAGTAAAAACCCCCCGGGTCCAACGGCGCATGCGTGGGCTCTTGTCCAATGAGAGCCGTTTGCTGTGACTATGCCATTCGGCAAACGGCTCTCATTGTTATCAATAGGGAGCACAAGCTGGGGCAGGAGCAGAGGACGTCTGCTGCCCATTGAAGTCAATGAGAGTTCTTTGCCGAATGACATAGTCACAGCAAATGGTTCTCATTTGATGAGAGCCCGTGCATGCATCTTTGGACCCTGGAAAGGTGAGTGAATACCAGCGTCCGGAGGAGTTTCACACAGCGGGTTATGCCAATATTGGTTGCCACCAAGGAACGAAACAAAACCCAGGAAAGTTAAATTCACAGGTTTTGTTCCACTTTAATAAGTAGACTGAGGCATTTAAATCATCTCCTTATGTCTTATTGCTATCCCAAGTGCTCAGAAAGCTACCTAACGTGCTATACTTGTATATAGCTTTTAATATTTACACTTACTTTCTCTCCTATTTGTTGACACAGGGTTCAAGTTTTTGGTCCTCATTCATGCAAGACTAGAGAGACCCATGTTAGGTTTATAGTGTGGGATAAAAATACCCCCCCCCCATTGAAGGGTACAAAGTAAAAAGCGCTTTCTTAAAGTGGACCAACACCCAGGATTTTGACTATCCTGGGTTTTGGTCCACTTCGGCGGGGCACCCCGATCGGGGGTGCCCCGCTGTGTGAAACCCCCCAGAAAGCCCCAAAATCTTACCTGTCCCCGCTCCCACGTGACTGGACGGTCCAATCCCCGCCAACGTCCAGGCGGGGATCAGGAACGTCCAAGCGGCTGCCGCCGCCGCCTCAGACGGCCGCCGCAGACGGCCGGCGCGGGCGCGCGCACGCCTACAGGGCCGCGAGGGAGGCGGCGGCGGCCGCCCGCTGCCGAAGATCAGGTAAGCGATTTGGGGTGTCTGGGGGGGTTTCACCCCGTGGGACATCCCGATCTCGGATGTCCCGCGGGGTGGGAGGTGATCAGCCCGGGAATCTTATAGATTTCCGGGCCGATCACCTCTTGGTGTTGGTCCACTTTAAAACATAAAGCAGTCCCAACTGCATTGGGAAGCCAATTGTTACTTGTTCATACTTACAACTGAGGTCTACGTGAATGGCCAGCAATGTCCAGCACCCTACACAGCTGGGGAGGGGGATATTGCTTTCTGCGCTTATCATTATATATGTACTTTAAGGGTTTCTGTCATTCTATTAAAGGGGCTGTGAAAAATAAAGCCATTGTCTACGACTTTCCCTGAACACCACAGTACTCCATCTCGATAGTGAGTTTATTTTCAAATTGGAGTAGGATGGAGGTGCTGTGGGGTGTAGGGGGGAATGTATGACTTATTTTTTTTATTCTTGCCTAAAGAGACCCCAAAAATGCAAAGGATAGAGGGCTTTATAGAGCCAGTTTTCCATGTTAGAGTTCTGAGAAAAATGGATTTCAATTCTCTTCCCAGTAACACAGAATGCCTAACCCTTCATTACTCTTTAGAATTTAACAAGGGTTATTAAACTTTTTCTTTACTGTCACAATATAATGGATCATGAAATAATACACAGTATATGTATAATGTGTCTTATCATTTGTGAATTTCAGTCGCATTTCATTAGCTCTGCAATGAAGGCCAGTGCAATTCCTCCCCAGGCTCCGGCATCAGTGTGTGTTCATCCTCTTCCTAACCTACATCCTGTACATGGGTCACTGGACACTGCATCTTCAAGGATCACCGGCAAAGGTCAGACATGTTTACTACTCTACAATTTCTAGATTAATTCTTTGTTTTTAGAATTTCATTGATGCTCAACACTCCCTATATGTCCCTGTTGCCTATGTTTTCAGCTGTAGAATTAGACACATACATGTGAAACACTGGTTGGTTTCATACAATTCCGGTCTATAAAAAAACAATAAGCTTGGCATGCTGTCACAACATGAATGAGCATATCAGTAATGATGAGCCGGAGCGGGATCAATTGAGTTCGGAAGCCCTCCATCTGGATAGTCCCCAATACCAGCATTCAATACCTACAGGATAAAAAAAAGCTGGTATAGGCGTTACCAGTTCACAAAAAAATTCCCCTCTTGTCATCTTCCTCCTCCTGTTTTCCATTGAACGGCGTTCTCTCTTCAGGTTAGCCAGGTCCTAGTCCTCCCTCCTAGTCCAATGAGCGCTGTACTTCTGAAGGCCGGGAGCCGCTATTGCAGCCTCTCTGCTGGCATCTTTAGTGGGGGGGGGGGGGGGAGGCCCCCCCTCCTTACTTGATATTCTGCGTTAAGTTAATGCCTGGCCGCCGGGGCAGGGAGGAGTCTCTGTGGAATCCCCTCCATGTGACCAATGATGCCACTAGAGGGGAGGGATATTCCCTGGAAATCTTTTTTTTCTTTATTTCACATCCTTTAATCTAATTAGTGGGCTAGTTTTTTTCCTAGTTGTTCCTTTAGCAGTGATGTTACTGTAATATACTGCTCAGACCTTCTTTTTCCATATCCAATGTATTTTGCCATCCTGCCACAACGAATCCATTGTATTTTTGTGTATATGCTAAATAATATTCTGATTTCTGCATGAAAGACAATGAATCCTAGAACTGTAATGTAATGCCCATGGTGTAATAGTCCTATCATTCACAATAGCGGACCAACCTGCGACAACTGATTCTGGAACAAGTCCTCTAGAGACTCCAGCTCCTCGCAGGTTTGCTCCAAGACCAATATCCATGGATGTGCAGCCTCCACCAAACAAGTTACTTGGGAAGGAAAATGTGGAAGACTCTAAAAATCCCAAAAATGCAGGTAAGTTACAGGAGATACGTGTTTAATTGTATGCCTTCCTAATTCCCCTACTGAACATGCAAAATATAACTGACTGTGCATATATAGTGCATTAAGACCCACCTTTTCCCTGAAAAGTTTGTGGAGAGGGTATCTGTGCTTATGGAACCAATATAAAAGAAAAAGTCCACTTGCCTTACCTGCACTCCTGCGCCACTGATTGTCCTGTATCTGATCGTCCTACCACAACAATGGTTTGGGAGCACTGTAAGAGGTAGATCAGATGCAGGACACAGTGGTGCGGGAGTGCCATTAAGGTGAGGGGACAGGGCAGGGGGTTAAAAAAAAAAAAAAAGTAAAGTCGGCGGAGATCCAGCGGTGGCCACGGCTGCAGCCATCTTGTTTTTTTTTGTTTTTTTTTGCACAGAGCGGCATCCCCCACTCTGTGCATGGCCCCTACCACCCATTCACATGTGCAACCGCCCTTGTGCTGATGGCATCAATTGATCCTGAGAAAAGTAAGGTGGTTTTTATTTTTAACCCCCTCGGCATGGTGATTGGGGGGGGGCTGCCACATTGCCTGTTCTAGAGGAACTGGGGAGATTCTCACACACTGCCTGTTAGGGGGGGATTTTGCTACACTACCTATTAATGAGGTATTGGAGATGGTTCTGCACAATGCCTATTATGGAGAGTTGGGGGGGATTCTGCACACTGCCTGTAATGGGGGGATTCTGCCTCTTCCTGTTATTCCTGTTACTTCTCTTTCTCCTCTAAACAATAAAGACCGATCTAAACCTCTAGACCACAATTTTCTAGTACAAAAATATGCTATATATAATATCTTTTTTACAAAATTATGTTTGTGGTTTCTAAAAAAAATATGAAGCGCTCCCCACATTAGACACTTACCTTTTCACTTGAGATGGGGAGTTTCTCACATTTTTGTGAATTATTCTCCTCTTCAGGACAAACCTTTGTAACAGACCATCAATAGCATGTGTCATTCTCATCTTCATTCAGAAACTGAGTTAGTTACACGTTTTAATAAATCTGAAACAGCAGCCATGTGTTGTGATTGATTCAACAGCTAGGACCTTACTATACTAACTTATTAACTTGTGGCAGGACAAAGGACAAAAAGCTGAATGAGAATTTAACTGTTAAAGAGGAACTTCGAAGGCTCTGGTTTAGACTCAAGGGTTATCTGAGTCCCACCCCCTGGTGCATCCCAAATTGGGGTGCCCTGCTGTGTGAAACCCCCTGGATGGCCTGTGCCACGTCTTGGTACAGCAGCTGCATCCTGCTCACCTCTAGCTGTGCATGTACCCGGGCCAGTCTTTTCTGAATGGCGGGCGCACCAACGGCAAGACCCGAGCAGGGATGCCGGCGGCAGCACGCTCAGCCTCATTCAGCTTGATTCCGCTCATTAGCTGCTGAGCCAATCCATTTCAGCCACACCCATGTAGTGGGAAAGCCATGAGAGTGCGTTTCCTGTACGATCCGTGGGGATACATTTAGCGGGTTGTTCCAATTTGGGATACCCCACCCGAGAGAAACAACACACAAGAAAGTGAAGTTCTTTAGTGGTGTTCCTCTTTAACACACAATTGACTGTATAGTTTCCTCCCTTTCATCACAGTGGTTGCACTGTAGTTCCCACTTGTTATGCTTTACAAGGAAAGGATTTGCTAATTAATTAATTTTAATAAAATGAGCACTTTTAGAATGCTACTGTTTGCTCCTTAACAGACTTTTGTTCTTATTCTAATGACTGTAACTCGATGCCTAAAACTAATTGTTGTTCTTGTGTATCAGGGAAGGTGCACTTCCTACAACAGGTACTTGGAAATGATGGCACTACTTGGTCTGATTTCAGGACTAATACGCCCTTGAACCTGACAACAGGTGATGACAGGTAACCTGATTTTTATTGCATTATGCGTTTTAGTATGGCTAAATTTCAGCGCTACCTCCAACGCTCCAACGCCAAAGCTACAGAGGGAAACATGGTTTGCTGCATTCATTTAGACAACAGCTAAAACCCTGACGCCCTTACTAAGACAGCAGACCTTCACTTTAATCATTTTAACTAACTAGGTACCTAAACATGGATTTCATACCTGCACTAGCTGCAAATACCATCTACAGATGACAATATGCTTACATTGGTATATATCCATTCTCTGTTGGTTTACCACAAGGCTCAGTCCCAGGACCCCTTTTTTCAGAATAAATTCATGGTCTTGGCCATTTAATAACGTCATTGGGCTTCTAATATACCTTTTATGCGGATGACACTCAGATATACCTCTCTGGCCCAAATCTCCCTTCCCTCCTCTTTTGCCTTCCTGACTGTCTAACAGCTATCGCTTCCTTTATGTCCCGCTTTGGCACAATTGCGAAAAATGGCCCAATAATGAAAATCCATATACTGGATGGCGGGAGTAGGGGTCACTTATACACCCGGCATCAAAAAATACCCAGCCAGGCTTGTTTTTAGAAGGAAAAGGACATCTGGGGTGACAGGCTCTGTCACTCCTGATAGACTAAACCTGTCACCACTGGATTTTATTCCTACCATGAGAGAATAAGCCACAAGCTTGGCGGGAGATTTATTCAGTTCATCTGTATAAGTGACCCCTCCTTTCATTAGCTGACGTGTTTGTATGTATTTTTGATATTACACAATTTCAAGATAGTGCTCCTTTAAGCTGAACATGGAGAAGAGCAGAAGACGAAACTGTCCATTTTTCCACCATCTCACTTCCCTCCATCCCTCCATTCTCTAACACCACAATCTCTATAAATGATCATACAATAACTGCAACGCCTCAAGCTCGGTGTCTGTGTCATTCTGGACTCCTCTCTTATTCACCCCTCACATTCACTCCCTAGCCATCTCCTGCTGTCTCCAACTTAAAATCATCGCCCACATCCACCCCTTCCTTTCACCTGAAGCCACATAAATGCTAATGCATGCCCTGGTCATATCACAATTTGTCCTTTGCGGCTTACCAACAAATCGACTGGCACCCCTCCAATCTATTTTGCTCGCCTCATCCACCTCTACTCTCGCTGCTCCCCTCTGTCAATCCCTCCACTGGCTACCTGTCTTTTAGCGAGTTCAGTTCAAACTTCTAACTCACTAACTTACATGAACTGACCATTTTTTGGGGTCCTCAAAGTGGGACAGTTTAAACTGGTTTGTTGGTGATGGGCAAGGTAGAAGTGTGGTTTAGCATGTGGCTTTACTATAGGTCACAAATATTTTGTCCATAAAAGATGTTGGTGTCTAAGTCAATGCTCAGAAGTCCATGCCTTCCAATGCCACCATTAAACCAAAGAGTCAGAGCAGTTCTAAACCGCCCAGACATACTACATTTTGATGGGACAGTCTGCCCCATGTCAGCAAGGTTGGACGTTTAGTTTTCTCTGTCCCCAAAGTTTTCGGAGGGGCAGTGGGCCTCAAAATGGGACTGTCCCACCGAAAGTGGTCAGTTTAAACTTACAAAACTCTCTCCAGCCAGACCCCATCCTACAATGTATCTGTAATCCAGCGATACCAACCCAGATGTAACCTCCGCTCTGACATACTTCTGTCCTCCCCCCTTAGCCATCTCCTCACACTACCGCCTTTAAGACTTCTTCCACGCCTCTCCACTTCTCTTGAATGCCCTCCCCTGCTTAATCTCTCACCCTCCAACACTCCAAGTCTTTAAAAGTGCCCTCGAAACTTTCCTCTTTAGACAAGCCTATAATCTGGTTTAAGCAACTTCTATACACCTCAGAGCACATGGTGCCAAACTCAAGCTCTACCACCTGTGATCCCTCACCTTTTGTCTCCACCCCTATCCTTTAGACTGTAAGCTCCCAAGGTCAGGGTTCTCTTTCCTATTGCCTCATCCCCCTACAACATTTGGTCTGAACTTCGTGGCATCTAGTTTGTAAAGGTCTGAGTACTGTATGTTGTACCTGGTCTGTAATTATACAGTGTACAGCACTACATTAGAAGACAGCGCTATATAAGTAATAATAAATATAATAACAATAAAAAACAATATGTGGTAACCTTTAAAGCCCCTAAACTCTCCTAAATGGCCACAATTCTACTTCTAGCAGACTGCTGCCCATTTTAGCTTTGCAATGGGTACCCCTTCAGGCTGTTAGGCACCCTTGATCTGAGGTCTGATGGATGAGTCAGTGATTTTCCCTTAACGAAGAGCAACATCTGCGCAGCGTGTGTGTTGTTCCCCGCTGCTATAAGACAAGCTGGGGGAGGGGGGGCATCCAGAATTCTGGAGCCTCCCCCCACCCATAAAGCTTTACCTTAACCTTGGTCTTCCAGCGCTGCAATTGGCCACACGTCCGCCGGAATGTATTGCCCACTTAAGTGCCGGGTGACCAATTACGGTGCTGGATTCTCAGCGGAAAAACAAGATTAAGGTAAGCTTTATGGGTGTTCAGGGGGGTTATGTGAAGGGGGGCAGCCAGTCTTATAGCAGTGGGGACCAACAGCCGCGTTGCACAGGCATTGGTCTGCTTTAAATACCTCTTTCCGGTCAGTAAAAAAATACTTGCCTTCTAGCCTGCAGGCTCTATCCCATGGAGTCTTGCGATCTACTATCCTGAAACTTGCTGGTTCAGCTATGGGGAGAAATAAGCAAGTATCCCTTTTCGTGTTAGTAGCCTACAGATGCCCTTTAAAGTGGACCAAAACCCACATTTTTAACTAGCATCCCCTGAATTGCTCCCCCCATGAAGAGAACCTTTTACCAATTTTCACTGCTCCTGCTTCCCTCTAATCCCAGATAATGGCGCCTGTTTTAGCTGCAAAGCTCAGTCTCCTCCTCCATTCATTGCCACTGTTGTGTGTGGAAATGATGTCATTGCCACACTGATGTAATGACTGCCTGCCATCTTACAGAGAGGGACAAGATTAAGGGCGATTCGAAAAGTGACAATGTCGATTTTTAGTTGTACACCTTAAGAAGGAATTATCAGCAGGGGCTTTGGCCGAATGTATTTCACAAATTCAGGGGGGTTTGGTCTGCTTTACGTTAGTATGGCAGGAGCAATCCTGTATAAATCCATGCTGGTGGTCGGTTATTTTTTTTGCCCGCACATATTTTGGGATGTTTCCCTTTAATATACCTTCTATACCTTCTAATAATTAATATACAACAGAGTTTTGGGTGATGGGTAGTTTCTCAGAGCCTACTTCCCCTGTGGATAGCAGAGAAACAAGATGAAGGATGTTACCGGAGAATTCCATGAAGCCTCTTTGTATTCACTAAGGCATTAGAAACAAAAATAAAAAGTGCAGCCCTTGGGGGGGATAAGCAGCCAATATGTCTGCTAGCCATTCCTCTCTCAAAATTAGACTAATCCCTTGTGAATTGATTGACCATGCAAGAACCCGAGCGAATTGCTGTGTCTATAAACAACGCAAGATATAGAGGTCACATAGATGAACTCAATGGAAAGAGCATTTTCTTTAGAAGGAAAGTATTTACAAGGCACAAACAGACCAAGAACAATAGAATATACATATTATTCTTGGTTAGTAGGCGGAGCCGTGCTAATGATCTTTTTTTGTCTTATAATATTTACACATCTGTCACTTCCTACTTGTGGACTTGTTTTCTGGGCAAATGGCGCTCGTCCGGACATGGCTAGAAGTGGGAGGGCTCCCATTTGAGAGGCTCTCTCTCTCATTTGCAAGATCCTGATTAGCCCGCTGGAGGAAGATGCACTACCCTTTATTTCGAAGTGGGAACAAGTCAGTTTGGCACATAAAACAGCCAAGTGCCCCAATTATAAGGAATGCGACTATAAGATACTTACAGGGTGGTATTGGGTGCCAGCCACACTGCACAAGTGGTTCCCTGAAGTGTCCCCCCATATGTTGGAGGTGCAGCCAGGAAAGAGGAGTCCTGCTCCACATTTTCTGGTCCTGCTCGGAACTGACCAGGTTTTGGCCAGTAGTTTAGGGAACCATAGATCGGATAGTGGGGGAGGTGCTTCGGGGGGCCCGCCAAGAGGTACCAAAAATCTATCCGAGGTCAATAAGCAAACGCGGCAAGAGCGTGCATTTCTTTGCATTGGAAGAACCCAACTCCGCCTAGCATGTCCCTTTGGTTTAACAAGGTGTCAGAGATTGAGAGGTTTGAGGGCATAATTGCGGCATGTAATGAATTGTCCGAGGCACACCGCCTCAAGTGGTTCAGATGGATCGATTTTGTAAACTCTCCAGAATTTAAGGTGCTGGTAGACACCAATCAGTAGTGGCAGTTGTACTGTACTCTCTTTCCTTTCTTCTTTCCCTTTCTTCTTTGCTTTTCCCTGTCCGTTTTTGTGAATGGTTTCATTACCCTGACACAATCACCCTGGTGATGGAGAGACAGGTCCAGGAGCAAGAGTTATATGCATTATATGGACTGGGGAGGTGGCCCTTGGGACGTCTGCAGGGGCCCCTGTGACTGGATTTGAGACCACGGTGGTCAGAAGCAGTCATGAGGGTTGGTGGCCTGGTCACCGCGGTCGGCTGGGTCGATCCCCCATTGACAGTTCTAGAGTGTTTTCAGGTAGTTGTAGGAAGGAATGATCACAGATGTTTGGCAAGAACTATTTTATGTCTGTCTTTGATATCATTCTTTGTACATAATACCTGTCAATTGATTGCGATTGCTGTGTTGTATTTTGTACTTTTGAAAACGTTGAAAATAAAGAATATATAAAAAAATAGAAGTGGGAGGGGTTTTTGGTCTCTTTAAGTCCACTATATTAAGCCTAACATGAGTCTCTCTCTAAAGTGGCTTGTAGATCTGATGATATCTAGACTTGGCCTTCATACAGTCGTCACTTCCAGCATTGGGCGGACAATGCGATACAAAGACAAAAAGAGATGATTTGCATGGCTCGACCTATTCCCCAAAAATAAAAGGGATATCGCCTGTTGTTTTTGGTCTTGCAATAGAAAAGATTTACATTGAAAACCTATGCTGATCTGCATACAAATCAGCATAGTAGAAAAGTGATTAGAGCCATTGGTTTTAACCCTTTAAATGACAAGCACATAACTGCTTCTCTCACAAACTGCCAGCTACGTAGATTCTAGGTACCTGGTGTTTTCCCCCAGTTTCCAACCCCCCTCCCACAAAAAAAACTCACCTATGTCCAGGATTCAGTGCTGGGAGTCTCCTGATCCCCCAGGAGGCCTCTGGTCCTCGGTCCGGGGTCTTCAGCCCATTCTCTGCCATGCGCCAGCTCCTGGCATCTCTCATCTCGCTTGCCGCTGGCCAATCAGAGGACTGCATGTAGGCCAAGGATCGAGCTTAAACCGGACCTTCAGCGTGATTTAATGAAAAGCCCAAACTCTTAAAAAAACGGTTCCCCAGCATCTAAAATTAATATATTTTAAGTTTTTAGTCACTAACTTATTATTCTTTCCCCCACTGGGCTGCAACTCTGTTCAGGAATTTAGGATACGGGCGCCGCCATCTTGACTCAGAAGCATCACACTTACTGAGGAGAGGAGAGTGGGATACGGTACAGGGGGGCGGGTTATAGCTGTGCTTTGCTCAGACAGAGCAGAGCTGGGGTCAGGTAACGGTCAGCAGTCCCAGAATGCAGAGCAGCACAGTCAGGAGTCACTTCCTGTTTGCAGGCTGCCTGATAAGATGGCGGCTTATTGGATGTTTAAAGGCTCATAACATGCAGTAGATGCAGGCAGGATGATTTTTAATGTGGACAATCTGTATGTACAGGGTGTGGGAAACATATAGCCTCTTATTCAGAGTGAAGGTCCGCTTTAAGGTAAGGATTGCAGGGGCTCCAGCAACCTGGATTAGAAAACTAGTGTGGGACCGCATTAAAATTTTGGCCTGTAAAATAAGCAAGTTAGCATTGATCAGGGTCTGGTGGAAAGGATTCTACGCAGGGCAGTGAGCACATATTTCTGGTATTTCTACATACTGTGAAAAATGTCAAGAATGGGTCCCAACGGTGTGAATGGGTTTTCTCACCAGAGGTGGAACACTCTGAATGTTAATGGTTTTGCTACAGACCTCTGTTCTGTTTCCCTGAAATGTGTTGCATGCTACCGGGGCAGGGGGTGGGATGGCTGGTCCCCACGTGAGCCCTCGTTAATCAATTTTAGCAATGAAGTAAGAGTTAAAGTTTTAAACCTGTAATAGGACAACCTGTGCTGGACCTCTTGGACTTTGCAGACCATGATTTGGGGCTAAGCAGCTGCCCTTTAGGCTGCAGTTAGGTGGTTAATGTGTTTTGCCTTTTTATGTGGACTTGTCTTGTATTGCAGCTTGCTCCAGAATGTCAGAGCTGGTACATCTAAGGGTACAAGTTTCCCATCCAGCACGGCGGTGCAGAAGGCAGACGACGTGCTTCAGGACCTAAACTCTTTAAAGAAGGACATGCAGAACATGATGAAGGTGAGACTTTGTAGCTTTTGCCAAAAACAATTGTATTCACATTCCCACCATTTAGTCTTTTAGATGTTTCTATGTCAAACATTCAGTAGCTTGCTCTGAGGAGTTATAACCATTCCTGGGCAGCAGTCATTATTTAGACATGTCTCTTTGGACACATGTATATGTGCATGTGTATTCTGACAAAATCCAGACACATATATTAAAGGGCTTTAGTTTATTTTTGCATTCCTTTAGGTCTGAATAGAGGGGCTTTGTAGTGCACATGCTTTGTGTCACTTTAGTATGTAGTTTAGTGTTCTAGTCCATAATCTATATATAATATATATGTCTGCTGTATAATGGTGACATGTCCACTTTGTAACCTTTGAAATGCATTTCATTCTTGATGTGATCATTGTTGTTGTTCTTGTAGAACTGTTTAGGCTTGCTGTAACCAAAGTCATTTTTGGGCTAGGCTCACATCTATTTGTTGAGCCGGGATAGTGCTTTATTTTGCTTTTGTGGTATTAGAGTTTCATTTTGTAGTTTATTCCTTTTTTTTTTCACATTTGACTTAAAGCAGACCAAACCCACCAAACATTTGGCCAAAGCCCTTGCCGATACTCGATTCTTAGGGTGTAGAATTAGAAATTGATATTTTTGCTTTTCGAATCATCCTGGAACACTGATAGTTTTGCTGTCCCTCTCTGTAAGATGGCAGGTGATCAGTCATTGCATAGGTGGAATTTTATCATTGGCACACACAACAATGGCACTGAATGGAGGAGGCGGAGCTTTACAGCTAAAACAGGTGCCATTATCTGGGATTAGAGTGAAGTGGAAGCATTGAAAATTGCCAAAACATATTCTTCATGGGGGGAGCAATTCAGGGGATGCCAGTTAAAAATGGGGGTTTTGGTCCGCTTTAATAAAGTGCAGCACAGTCAAAGCAAGACATTCTGTCGCAATGCAATACAAACCTTTTAAATGATGAGCCTCATTTTGTCTGTGTTGTGACTATGCTGCAACACAGACCTAACTAAGAAGTGTGAACTTGTAAAATTGTCTTAGTATATCGGCGCATTTATGGTTTTCAGTTCATTAACATTTACACTTATTAGGGCGTAAATCAACAGTTCAGTAATTTTGGATAAAGCTGACAGCCCCACATTTCCAAGGCAGAGTATCCTGAGCAGGGCTCTCCATGGCTTGTTGTGTTTTGTCTGCCTAACAACCTCTGATATTCTTTCTCTAGCTAAAACCTACAACATTGGTTCTGCCAAGCTGGTTTAAAACCCAGGTTTTCCATTTTACAGGGGCATCCAGATTTGGGATGCCCTTGTGTGTGGTGTTCTCAAGTAGCTCTAGCTGGAACACCAAAGTATTAGGCTCTGTTCACGTTTTCTCTGCGTTGCTGAGCTCCATTGCAAGGCAAAGGAAACAGTGCACATTATTCTAGAGGAGGGTGTTCATACATTAGCAGTGCAGGTCAATAAAAGTCTATGGCAACACAAGCGCAATGCATGTATAATGCAGTGTACTTGCGTTGCACTTCCATAGAATTTATTGTTTACTAATTGTGCAAAAAATGTTTTTCTTTTCAAAAAAGCAACACAAACGCATTGCTAATGCATCAAAAGCACCGCATTTGTTTTAATGCAATGCACCTCTGGCATACTTAACAAAACGCCTGCTGTTACTGCAACTAATAGGTGTGAACAGAGCCTAAAGTCTGCTTTTCAAGCATATTTGTGCATTTAAAATAATAAAACAGTTCACCTGAATTCTGCAATCCTCCCCTGATGCCGGCGGGATTGGGGGATCTTCTTGGCAGCCGGGTTTAAATTGGACCAAAACCCAGGATTTTGACTATCCTGGGTTTTGGTCCACTCCCCCGGGGTTGCCCCGCTATGTGAAACCCCCCAGATCTCCCGCATCAACTCTCCTCACGCAGTCCTACGGCGCATGCGCAGCCGCTCGTCCAATCAGCGCGCTCGGAGCCGCTGAGCTATGGACACCTAACCCAAAGTCTTAGCTCAGCGAGCGCATCTCGCGCTTCCCTCTAACAGAAAGCGCCCCCGCGCATGCGCCGTTGGACCGGGATTAAGGTTAGTGTAGCGGGCGACCTGGGGTTTTCACACAGCATCCCAATCTTGGAGGGAATGGATCGATCCAGCTGCGTTTTGGTCCACTTTAAGTGACAGGCCATTCCATTCACACTGCTGCACAGGATTGGGTGACTGACCTGTCACTAAAGATCCCAGCCTCTGTGCAGATTGGCTGCCCTCCCCCTGAGTTTTTTTATGTTCTTGCAAAGTGGGAGGGAGGGGTGGGTGGAGTGTTACAAAATACGGGACTTCCTCATTAAAGTGGACCAAAACTGGACCTATCCAAATTTGGAATGCCCCTCTATGTGAAACCCCACCAGCCTCCTGATATTCTTACCTTGCCAACAAGCCCAAGACTCATGCATGGCCGACAGTGGCATCTTGTGGGCTGTGCTTCCACTGTAACTGAATGGTTGACCGGAGTGTGCTCCCATTCAGCTGGCCAACTAGGTGTCCCCGGGGCATGCAGATTTGAGATGCCCCACTGTGTGAGCACCCCCAGATTGGCCGCTTGCCCTCTTACCTTTCCCCGGGCCCTCGCGGGCCGCCGCTGCATCCCTGCATGTAGGTAGGTTGGGTGCTGGAGCATATGCTGCATGTGCCGCTCCCTATGCCAACACGCTGTTGAAAACAACAGATTTATGCCGTGCATTAGTATGCATGCCATAAAGTGGTGATTGGGCAAGTGCCTCCGCATGCGCTGTGGAAACAGCAGAAAGGTGAGTGCAGCAGGCGATCTGGAGGGTTTCACACAATGCTGCATCCCAATTAATGTTGCCCCGGGGGCAAGAAGCCATCACCAAGCAATCGCCTGCTGATAGGTCCACTTTAACCCTTTAAGTGCCATCCTACCTAGAGATGTTGTCGCCCACTGCTGCCAGACCATTTTTCATTGTGTTGTGCTATACATGTTTAATTATTATTTTTCACAGAATTTCCAGGGATTTCCCAGGAAAATTATATATTGTCTTTGTCTGGGCTTTAAAGCGTGTCAAAACCTACGCGGCCGGGTCCTCAAGGAATTCGCTGGTTGCAAAGCGCTTCCCTGTATAAAAAAGTTGAATAAAAAACACATTTTCCTAAAGTATCAATATGTAAACAGGAAAAAACAAGATAGAACAGAAAGCACAAGGTCCCCCACAGAAAATAATACTCAACATGCATAGGTTTTTTTAATATGCGCGGCTAAAGAAGCTGATTGGAGGAGAGCTACATCTGTGCCGTGGCAACACCGGTGAGGTATGTATAGCAGCACAGCAAGACATCTCATATCGGGTTGCCCCAGGGGGATGGACGGACCAAAAGCCAGGTTACCAAAAAAAATTTGGTTTTGGTTCACTTTAATGGAACTTACAGTGAACTGGCATCTTAAATTTGGATATCAGTGGACAAGGGTTAAAATAGTGAAATGTTTTAAAATTTGACCTAAAAGCACTTACCTGGGCCAGTGACAGCCCTTGTCTAAGGTAACACAACAGAAAGTACATCTACAGGTATCGCGGGAAATGGAGAGTTTCTGAGCCACTGAGAACCATACTGGCTCATTACCCCTATAGTAAGGGTAGTGTTGCCACACTGACAAGACTGCAAACAGTCCTGCTAGAAGATCCAATCCTTTTGTAGGTCAGGTAAGCAGGCTGGTATTAGAAGGGGGCAAAATGCTGAGTTTGTCTCCAAGGTACCTATTCTGTCTTTTTCCATCCTATGCTTGTGTCTGTTATCCCAGGAAGTATTAGTTATATCTCCCAACCAATGCATGTTGCAGTTATACTCCTGACGTTCACCCCCACCTCTGGAAAAAATGCATAATGTGCTAGGCACACATTTATATGGACTGATGACTGAAACATGTTCTATCTGCAACTGATCATTGTTTAGTTAATTTTCACTTTTCACTTTTTCTGTTAAGGATGCAAGACTGTGGTCACAGGAAAGAGACATGAAGGTATGTAGGTTGCACAACCTATTTGATTGTTTGTCCTTTTTATAGATCATATTAGTTTATACTGACTTAAAGTGGATTTCCAGTCGTATTAACCCCCCCGCCCTGCCTCCAAGAACCCCTTACCTTGCCAGGAATCCAGCGCTGTCACTACCCACCTAACTAGTATTTTGAACCTCTCTCCTCTGGTATCTTCCCTTCCATGTTCAAACATTCTGTCATAATTCCTCTATTAAAAAACTTTCCCTTGACCCATTCAGCACAACCAACTACAGACCTGTCTCTCATCTTCCCTTTATCTCGAAACAATTGGAATGCCTGATATACTCCCAGCTGATCCACTATCTCTGACAAAGCTCTACTTGACCCATTGCAATCTGGCCCCTGCACTCTACACTCAACAGAAACTGCCCTCACCAAAGTGACAAATGACCTCCTAACTGCCAAATGCTCATTCTGCTTGATGTCTCAGCAGCATTTGACACAGCAGACCATAATGTTCTACTTGGCATGCTCCAATATATCCGCCTTGAAAACTCTCCTCTCTCTTGGTTCTCTTCCTACCTTCCTGGACGCTCTTTCAAGCAGAACCAAAACCCACCAGCGGCTGGAATCTAAAAGAATCGGGATGCCTTGCTGTGTGAAACCCCCAGGGTGCTGGTAATCACTCACCTTTCCCTGGTCCCTGGCTGACAGCTGGCTTTCCCCCAGGGCATCCCGAATCAGGATACCCTGCTGTGTGAAACCCCCCAGGGCGCTGGTAATCACTCACCTTTTCCTGGTCCAGCGACGTATCTGCTGGCTCTCGTCCAATCAGACCCGTCCCCTGAATTGACGTGACGCGTCAAGGCGACTGTGGGGAGCGAGAGCGGCCGCATCCATGGGCCGCTCTCGTTCCCTATTCACTTTAATCAGAGCCGCTTGCCGAATAACATCACTTCAACAGGCAGCTCTGATTGGAAGGGAGCCTGCGCAGGCACCATTGGACCAGGAAGAGGTGAGTCTGAATGCGGTGATGGTGGAGGTTTTACACAATGGGATGCCTGGGGGGGGGGGGGCCACAAAACAAAACCCGGTAAAGTGAAAGTCCTTGGTTTTGTTCTGCTTTTAGTGTATCTTTTGCTGGCTCTACCTCTTACTGTTGTAGTTCCTCAGGGTTCAGTCCTAGGGCCTCTCCTATTTTCTCTCTACACAGCCCCTATCAAACAGACTATCAGATTTTCAGTACCATCTCTATGCTGATGACACCCAGCTATGTACTGCAAAACACCAGTAACTGTCTGCTGTCTCTAACATCATGTCCTCTCTTCGTCTGAAACTATATCTGTTAAAAAGTGAGCTAATTTTTTTTCACCATATACTAACCTACCTAACCTGGACGTCTATCAGTGTTTGACACTATCGTAACGCCGAAGCAGCACGCCCGCTGTCTAGGTGTCACACTTGACTCTGATCTTTCACCCCCTATATTCAATAGCTTTTCAGCTAATGCCATCTGCACCTCAAGAACATCACTAGAATCCGTCCCTTTCTTAGGGTAGAAATAACAGAAACTCTTACTGTTGCCTTGATCCATTCTCGTCTTGATTACTTAAACTCACTACTAACCAGTCTCCCCCTCACTAAACTCATCTCCAATCCTTGCTGAATGCAGCAGACCGGCTCATCTATCTTTCTAACCGCTACTCTGATGCCTCCCCCGTCTCATTGGTTACACAGAAATTGTAGGATACAATTTAAACTACTTATTTCCACCCACAAAGTTCTTCATGGTGCTGCACCTCCCTATATGTCTTCCTTAATCTCCATCTTCTGCCCTGCACTCTGCAAATGATCTACAACTTACATCTACTTTAGTCCCAACCTCCCACCCCCACCTACATGATTCTTCCTGAGCTGCACCAATTCTCTGGAATGCCTAACAATTCGATTTGAAACATCAAAAGCTTGAGACGCTCCCTAAAAACGCATCTTTTTTTGGGTATACTACCACATGCACTAATCAAACTCCTCCTCTCTAATCGATCTTCTACATTATTTTTATGAACCCGAGCCATTATCAGACACTGCTTTTTTGCTACATAATTTTTTTACTTTGATTGTACATGAACCCTCTGATTGTAAAGCACTGCAGAATATTATCCAGAGTGAGGTAAGGTGGGATTTGATTTTTTTATTTGTAATTTGCAAAACAAAACCTCTCCCACTTCATCCACAACTAAATGGCTGGGCAGGAGGCCCATGGGCAGAAAGTCTAGTGGAGCCCACCCCACATGAGTAACTGTAGATCATTTGCTACCCTTGTTAACAAGTGGTGGAACCCCTGGATTTATGAGTTTTTGGCCAAGGCTCATGTCTTCTTACAAATCTGCGACTTCATGGGCCATACCTGTCATAAAGCAATTACTGGTTTTGTCTTCAGCTTGGCGCCCCACCGAGCATGGCCTCCACATCTCTGAAAGCGCCTCACCTGTATCGCTGTTCAGCTGTGAATCCTCCAAAGTCCATGTTTGAAGATGCAGAGCGTGTCCTGAGAGAAGTGCAGAGCAACAGGAAAGTCCTTGATGAAAATCTGGAAGCCATTATCCGGGCTAAGGATGGCGCTGCTATGTATTCCCTCATCAGTGCTCTGACAACAAATGGGTACAGTACCAGGTTTTGCAGCATCGGCTGTAAGAGCAGACTAAGGATATCAGTTTGTCTCAACCTACACTTGTGAACGCAATGATTTCCTGTAGAGCTTTAGACATGCATATTACAGCCCTCAGGAAAGCATTGCACAGCAGCCATGACAGGGAGGATAACACTCATGTAGTAGAGAATGCTGGGGTAATCTCTGGCTGTTCCGCTGCTGTATGGAAACGTAGCGGAATCCGCTCATAATTACACACTCCAGATTTTCTGATTCAAATACACAGTTAATGAAATGTGACAAATAAAATACATTAAAGCAGACCAAAACCCACATTTTTAACTAGCATTCCCCGAATTGCCCCCCATGAAGATCTAATAGCTAATTTTAACTGCTGCTTCATTCTGATTCCAGATAGTGGTGCTTATTTTAAAGTTGTAAAGTCCTGCCTCCTCCATTCATTGCCATTGTTGTGTGTGGCAATGGTGTCATTGACATACCTATGAAAAGACTTGCTCATCTGTCATCTCACACCCAGGGACAGCACAAAAAAGTGTTCCAGGACGATTCAAAAAGCAAAAATATCTATATTCCACTACTCCACTTTAAAGCAGCCATTTAGTCCAAAATTACTGGAGAGTCTACATACCCCCACAGCTGGGTCGGATCCCAATTTGAAATGCCCGCTGCTGGCCGTAATTAGGTGCCCAAAACTGTCTGAAACACCATGTAACTGCCAATAGCCAGTCAGGTGTGAAGGGCCACGAGTATCCAATTGCCTGCCACCTGCAGCGGAATATGGAAGCAGGTCACTTTGCCCATTCACACACATTCTGTTACTGTCACTACAGTGTGGCATCCAAAATGTGGTTTACCTCATGCTGTGGAGGGTGAGTGTGCCAGTCATTTTTGACTGGAGGTCCACTTTAAATTATATCAGCTTGAGCTGCCAAATAAAAATACAAAAAGGTACTTACCGTTTGTCCCGCGCAGCTGATCGGTGCTAGTTTGGCGATCAGTAATTCACCGTAAATTGCGATCGATGGATCCGAGCCATTACAACTGCTGTGTCCCACATGATCTGGTGCCAATGCGTGGGGTCCGGTCTGATGGCTCTCCTTCAGTCAAAGAGCAGCCCCCTCACTCTCTCTATTCATTGCAAGGGAGAAAGCGCGCCAAGGCCTGTCACACCCCCTCCATTGTAGTGAATGGAAAAGGCTTGTCCGCTGCCCTGTGAATGATGATGGGGGAGGTGGAACCTGGCCTGCAAGCATCGGTGAACGCAGTTCAGGCCCTGGGGTGGTGCAGGAAGCGAAGGATTCAGCATAGCCTCAGATACAGAGATCATCTGAGATGCAGCTGGCTTGAGGGTGGCCTGTTTTTTTTTTTTTTTTTTTAAAGGGGTTTTCCATTGCCGAGGCCATGCCCACACTGCTTTCTTTTCAGATCGCTGATTGGCTGATCTCAAGAAGGCCGCTGACGCTGGCTGCATCCCATTATTAGACAGTATTCCCAGTCCCGTGGTGATCTTCTCTTCTATTACTTTTTTTCCAAGTATTCAGCACGTCCTGTTTCACTAATTCTTTACGTCTGGGTTATCCGCCACAAGGTGACGCAGTGGACTGCAGAAAAGACTTGTGGCATTTCCCGGCCCTATAAAAATCCAGGAACCTCCCACAAATTCCTAGTTTCCTTTTGCAGTCAGGACTGCGAAGATAGAAGATGGCTCTCTATACTGCGCAGGCGAGCGGGGCTTACCAGCCTGCGGCCCTGCAGGGCTATTTCCACCCGTTCTGGACCCACTGCCTCCCAGCCTCGGCTGACGGTTTGGGTGAAGGTAGGACAGCACCAGGGTCGGGTGCTTGAGGAGCGCTGCTCCAGACCGCAAAACCCTGTACCACAAGGGTAGCCGGTTCAGGTCTTTGGTGGGCCTGTTGTGGGATGCTGGGAACCTCGCCGTTACTTAATCTGGGCAAAAAATCTTCAGCCCTGGTCCCAGTGGCTCCCCTATATACTGACCCGCCTCGCTCCCACGCTAGGGGGACCAGGGCTGAAGATTTTTTGCCCAGATGAAGTAACGGATCCCCGACCGTTACGAAAAGCGTTGGCTGGGGCAGGGGGACGTGCTGGCAGGCAGGCAACCTGTATGGGTAATGTACTTATTTAGCACACATGTGTATGGTTTGATTTATCTTGCTTTTTCTGCTCTTGGCGGTCCTCACTTAGAAATTATAGGTTTTAGCACTTAGCACTTTATAAATGTTATTATTAGATTGATGTATAGGATAAATGCACGGTAATTAATCATGTTCTTTATATGAATAGCATATGAGTTGGTATAGATATTAGAGAGGAGCTTGCCTACAGTGCCCCCTGGTGGTCATTGGTTTGACTTTTTAGGATGTTTTAAAGTGGACCAACACCCAGGATTTGACTTCCTGGGTTTTGGTCCACTTCGGCGGGGCACCCCGATCGGGGGTGCCCCGCTGTGTGAAACCCCCCAGAAACCCCCAAAAACTCACCTCTCAACGCTCCCACGTGAGCGCCGCAGCCAATCCCCGCCAACGTCCAGGCGGGGATCAGGAACGTCCAAGCCGCTTCCGCCGCCGCCTCCCGCGCGTCACTCTCGGCGCGCGCGCGCCCCCGCCGGCCATTCACAGAGGGCCGGCGCGGGCGCGCGCACGTCTGGAGGGGCGCGCGGGAGGCGGCGGCGGAAGCGGCGGCGGATCAGGTAGGAGGTTTTTGGGGTTTCTGGGGGGTTTCACCCCGCGGGACATCCCGATCTTGGATGTCCCGCGGGGTGGGAGGTGATCGGCCCGGGAATCTTATAGATTTCCGGGCCGATCACCCCTGGGTGTTGGTCCTCTTTAAATGTCTTTGTAATATGTGATCCTTGATTAATAATAAAATAGGATAATGTGGTACAATTTTTTGGGTAGTGCTGTGTTTTCTGGTGGGTTTGAAGAGACTGTGGGGTCTCTTCCTAGGGTAAAACATATATATATACATTTTTGTATATATATGTTTTTGTAAATGTATATATAAAATATATGTATTTTTGTAAATGTATATACATATATACATTTTTGCACGCCCCATTTATTAGTTGGTGCGGCCATATTCTTTTCTAATCATGTGACCGTGATTTCACGCTCCTTGGGGGGGGGCGGCACCTGTGGATGACGCGTTCTGCGTCGCACCACTGAGGCCCGACCCTCAAGGCCCTCTTCGGCGCCATTTTGTGTTCACTACGCTCTGGGACCCTCCTTTCTTCTGGAGCTGCGTCGTGCTTTCCCTGTGGTGCGGTCGGTGCATCTTATCCTCTTGGTCCGTGAGTCCCCTGTGGGGTTGTTTTAATGTATATATATTGCTGCGCTGCAGGATTTTTATATGTCCTTATTGTGTCTTTCTGGCGGGACAACCGTGACTGTGGTTTCTCCCGGCCCTGCCCTTTTCATCTCCCACCTTCCCTAGCGGGCTTTTGGGCATCCCTGGGGGGGGGGCATCCCGGGTGGCTCTGGTTAGCCATGACCATATACTGGCTGTTGGCGCCTATAATAATCACCATATGGAGGCTTCCGGGGATAATGTGCTTGGGGTTCCTTCGGGACAAGCCCAGCTGTGTGCCGCGTGTGGGGTATCCCCTGTGAGTGATGGTGTCAGGGTATGTGTGCCCTGCGCCCAGATGGTACTTGCGCTGCAGTCTGGGTTGCCTGCTACGCTGCCCAGCTCTGCGCCCCCTTCTACATCACCTAGACCCCTGCCCCTGCATTTGACCCCTAGTGAAAGACATGCTAGCGGGGAATCACATTATGATTTGGCTATGCGGGTGGCCAGCCTGGAAAGGCATATTTCTGGGCCTGTCCCCCGTAAGGCTTCTGGCAAGAAGCGGCATTTAACTCCCGCTGTTTCCCTTTTTCCTGAGGAGGATGAGGGACATTATTCTTATCCTGGCCATTACCCCCTAGAAGAGGGGGAACTTTTCTCTGATTCTGATTCCTCTGGGGAACAGCAGGAGGTTTATGGTGGTACTGGGTCTCCTTTTGGAGAAGATCCATGGTCTCCCGAGGATACTGATAGGCTGTTGGCTCACATTTTTTAAGTACTAGGTATTACCCCTCCTGTGGTGGCTAAAAAGCAGCAGGGTGAGCTTTTTCACACTGTTCAACAGCGCTTGGAGTTCTCTGAGCAGAACCACTTTAATAATCTGGTGCTCAAGGAGTGGGAACATCCTAGCAGATTGCCCGCAGTGCCCAAGAGTTGGGACAGAAGGTATCCCTTCCCTGCCGCTGTGGTTAAGCGCTGGTTGTGTCCCCCCGAGGTGGATGCTCCCATGCTTGGGTTGTCCAATACCTCGGTCATGCATTCCCCTGACACTTCTACTCTGAGGGATGGTGAGGACCGGCGTGTGGATCAGCTGGCCTGTCACGCTTTTGCTTGTGCGGGAACTGCGCCGCACCCTGTGTGCGGTTCTGCCATCACGGCTCTTGCTATTAAAGGGTTGCTCAAGTGCCTTCTGGATAATGCCTCGGATGCCAATAGGGGGGAGGACTATAGATCCCTCCTGCTTTGCTATGAATTTGTTGCATTTATTCTTTCTGCTATGGATGATGCGGTCAGGATGTGTGGTAAGACTTCTGCCCTTTTGGTGGCTATACGCCGTTCTGTTTGGCTGCGTCAGTGGGCGGCTGATAATGCTGCTAAGAAGGCTCTCACTGGATTCCCCTTTACGGGGCTACGGCTCTTTGGTGAGCGCCTGGATCTGTTTGCCAAAGATGGTAGGCTGCCTCAATGCAGGAGGCAGCCGCGGCCCTTTCGGGGGGCTGGTTCTTCTCTCCCCTCCTTCCGTGCTCCCAGGACTGGCCGGGGTGCACCATTTGCGGGGACACGTAGAGACCCTTGGGGCTGGGGTAGAGGCCGCGAACGTCCCGGTTTCTCATGGGATCCCAAGTCCTAATCTTCCCTCAAGCCCCCTCAGGCATGAGGAGATGCCCTCACCCATCCAGGTGGGGGGACTGTTGCGGCTCTTTGCTCACGTCTGGGGACTGCGCGTTTCAGACCGATGGATTCAGGAGGTGGTGTCCTCCGGGTACAAGATAGAGTTTGCAGCCTGGCCGCCCCCAAGATTCATCAGATCCCGGATGGCTCAAAACCCCCTGTTAGCTCGCGGCTTGCGGTCCAAAGCCTTTTGGAATTGGGTGTCGTCTGCTCGGTGCCCTTCTGGGAAAGGGGCAGAGGCTTCTACTCCAATCTGTTCACTGTTCCCAAAAAGGATGGGTCCCTGAGGCCCATCCTGGATTTGAAACGCCTCAACAAATTTGTCAGGTTCAAGCATTTTTGCATGGAGACTCTGCGCTCGGATTGTGTCTCAGTCCTTCCATCAAGCCGAGCTGGATACCCAGATGGTGGTCTCCACACTCGAGTCCTTCGGCTGGGTGATCAACCATCCCAAGTCTTCACTGTCTCCGTCCTTGGTGAGGTCCTTTCTGGGCATGACTCTGGATACATCTCAGATCAAGGTTTTCCTGCTTCAGCAGAAGGTGGAGAGCCTGCAGACACAGGCACGGTTTCTACTTTCTTGTCCTCATCCCTCCATTCGGCAGGGGATGCAGTTGGTGGGCCTGATGGTGTCATGCTTCGAGGCAGTCCCCTATGCTCAGTTTCACATGAGACCTCTTCAGCTACACCTCTTGTCAGTGTGGGATCGGGACCCTGTGTCCCTGGATCAGGAATTTGCTCTGTCCCCTCTGGTCAGTCAGTCCCTCTCGTGGTGGCTGGACTCAAGGAATCTTCTAGTGGGCAGGACCTTTCTGCCCCCGTGCTGGGAGACTGTCAACACAGATGCCAGTCTGACAGGTTGGGGGAGCTTTTGGAAGTCTCTGAAGTTCCAGGGTCAGAGGGGCCCTCAGGGAGGCCCATGCTTCCATCAACATTCTAGAACTGCGGGCGATAAGGTTGGTTCTCTCCCAGTTGAGCCCACACCTTCGGGTCGGGCTGTTCAAATCCGCTCGGACAACCAGATGGTTGCCTACATCAATCATCAGGAAGGGACTCGGAGCAAGCGAGCCGTCAAGGAAGTGTCCCTGATACTGTCCTGGGCGGAAGAGAATGTCCCCTGCATCTCGGCAGTTTACATCCGGGGAGTGGAAAACCTGGAGGCAGACTCCTTGAGCAGGGGGATGTCTCGGCTGGGGGAGTGGTCCCTCAGCAACAGGGTGTTTCGCTCCCTGTGCCGTCGCTGGGGTCTGCCGGATGTGGACTTGTTTGCGTCCCGTCACAATGACAAGCTTCCATTCTTTGTCTCTCTGTCACAGGAACCTCTGGCCTTCGCCACGGATGCGCTAGCAATGCCTTGGAAGGGGTTTTGGCTCCTCTATGTGTTCCCTCCGTTTCCTCTGTTGGGCAAGATAGCCCAGGAAGGGGTGCCAACCATTCTGGTAGCCCCCTGTTGGCCAAGAAGGGTGTGGTTCGCAGACATCGTGCAGTTGGCAGTAGATCAATACGTCCTGCCCAAGGATCCAGACCTGCTCACTCAGGGGCAGCTGCGCTATCCCAATTTACAAACGCTGGCTTTGACGGCTTGGCTGATGAAACCTCCATCTTGATGGTAAAGGGGTTGCCTGCCTCTGTTGTTGATACCACGATTAGGGCTAGGAAGAAGTCCTCGTCCTTTATCTACTACAGGGTCTGGCATGCTTACATTGCCTGGTGTGAGTCCAAATCTCTTCCCTGTCGGGTGTTTTCTATTCCCGGGATTCTGGAATTCTTGCAACATGGTTTGGATTTGGGCCTTCAACTTAGTACCCTCATGTTTCAGCTCTGGCAACTTTTTTCCAAAGATCTTTTGCCAATCACCGTTTGGTTAAGACCTTTTTCCAAGGGGTTTCTCACGTGCGTCCGACACGTAAGCCTATGTTACCAGTTTGGGATCTGAATCTGGTATTATCTGCTCTGCAGGGTCGTCCCTTTGAGACTCTTCGTGAGGCCGCTTTGCCCATTCTGACTCTTAAGGTTGTCTTTTTGGTGGCTTCTGTCACTTCTGTCAGGCGTGTTTCTGAGTTGGCGGCGCTTTCCATCAAACCTCCTTATTTTGAGCGACACCAGGACAAGGTGGTGTTTCAGTTTAAGCCAGGTTTCTTGCCTTAAGTTGTGTCTGCTTTTCATCTCAATCAGGACATTGTTTTGCCTTCTTTGTGCCCTAATCCTAATAATCCTAAGGAGCGGACTTTGCATTCTTTGGATGTGGTCAGGGTTCTGAAGTTTTATTTGGTAGCTACTGAATCCTTCAGGGAGACTGATGCTCTTTTTGTTCTTCCTTCTGGACCTAGGAAGGGTTTGCCTCCGGCTAAATCCACTATCAGCAAGTTGATCCGTCAGATGGTGGTGCAAGCCTATTCTGCTAAGGGGAAGGAGCTCCCTTCCGCCTTACTGCTCATTCTACTCGTGCTATTGGTGCCTCTTGGGCTTTTCAGCACCAAGCTTCTGTTGAACAAGTTTGTAAGGCAGCTACTTGGTCTTCTGTTCATACTTTTTCCAAGTTTTCCAAGGTTGATATTAGGGCCTCAGCTGATGCTGCTTTTGGCTGCAAGGTTCTTCAGGCAGCAGTGGTTTGAACCGCTCGCCGTTGCTTTTGGGATCCCACCCTACCTTACGGACACTGCATTTGGATGTCCCAGAAGTAAGGAATTAGTGAAACAGGACGTGCTGTATACTTGGAAAAATAAAATTCTGTGAGTACTCACCTGTAGAATTTGTTTTGTAGTATACAACACGTCCTGTTTCATCCCTCCCTTGTTTTCATTATTCTTGGTTTCCTCTATATGGTGATTTGTTCAAATGCTCCTTTTGGGATTTCTTCGTTATTGTTCTCCCGGCTTCTTGTCTAACTGCTTTGTAACACTGGGAATTTGTGGGAGGTTCCTGGCTTTTTATAGGGCCGGGAGATGCCACAAGTCTTTCTGCGGTCCACTGCACCACCTTGTGGCGGATAACCCAGATGTAAGGAATTAGTGAAACAGGACATGCTGTATACTACAAAAACAATTCTACAGGCGAGTACTCCCAGAATTGTATTTTTTCTATCTTCTGGTCATTAAAGGGACTGTAATCCCTAAGGCAGCAAGCAACTCACCTGATGTCTGTCCCATGTGCCTCACCCCCATTTCCTGCAGTGCTGGGGAGTAGAAGCCGGAGCAAACTCCATAGTTTCTCCCAGGGCCACGCAAAAACGTCTAACGGCCACTCTGTCCCTTGGTGCTCTCAGCGTATGTGAGCCCGGAAAGCAGTGGGCATGCAGCTGTCTCTGGCCACAGCAGAGTATGCTCATGACTCCTAAAGCCATGACATGACATGCTCCATGACATGTTCCTTCCCTGCTTCCCTGCCACAATGCAGAAATTGAAGCAAAAATGTGGCTTTGCTTAGAATATAGGGTGCATCATATACCCTTGAGATTTTGAGATACTTTTAAATGTATTGTTTTACACACAAGGGGGATAAGGTGGGAGGAAGTTAACATGTGCCTAGACAGGAATGTTAGTCAATAAAAAAAAACTTAACTCAAGCTAAAACCCACCAAGTGAAAATCTTCAATTATTGTTCCTTGTCAGCTGGGGACATGCTGGTTGGGTTTGATTCTACAGTCTGCTAGGCCAACAAGTCAGAACTTCTCATTTTCCTAAACCGTTTCTTTTTGTTTTAGTTGTGGTGCAGAGAAAATCAGAATTCAGAAAGCTGTGGATTCTTTGATTTCCGGGATCACCTGTGAAATTCAGGTCAGTAATATGGTGTAGCTTTTAGTCTGGCCGTAGACAAAGGCAATTGCAAGCGGTGTAGTAGACTGGCCTCCCTTATATCTATTGAGAGGGGCCCTCATGCTGACATTGATTTAAATCCAAGGTCCCCAAACCTTTTTTTACCATGAGAGCTACATTCAGCACTGAGAGGTGTTAATAGATTGTAGAAGCCATAAACCACCCAAACACATAAGAGCTGAAAATGGTTCTGAATATTAATGCAGTGAAGTCCTTCTATACCTACTGAAGTGTCTCCATTCACCAAGCATTGTGCATACTTTACCCTTCCATGTTCCATTGGTTCAGCAGTAATTCACCACCAGGAGAGGGGCACCTTGCTTGCACACGCACCCAGTGAACCTGATTGGTTGCCAGTGGTCACATGGCATGGCAAGCTGACAGCCTGCTTTATTGGAATTCAGTCCTGGGCTTGTGGCAAGGGAAGATACTTGTCCCACATGAGTGGATCCTCCAGCTCCAAAGAGGGGACAGCCTTAGCAATGTACTAAACTTCCTCAAGTGTTTTTGTGTAACAGATGGCACACAAGCCACACAACAAGGGTCTGCAGGCCTCTTGTTGCTCCCAAGCTACAGGTTGGGGACCCCTAGTTTAAATTGGCTTTCTTTGAGTGCTGTTTCTCTCTGGTGGGTCATCCCAATTCGGGTTGCCCCACTGTGTATCCCTGAGGAATCGCCCATAAACTTGCATGCGCGTCTAGCTAGAGGTATGCTGGAGATTCCGTGCAGGCTCGTAGAAAAGGTGAGTAGATCTCACGATCTGGAGGGGCATCCCGATTTGAGAAGTGTGGTGGTTGCAGGTGGGGGATGTTGCTCCTCTTTAAATTAATTGCAGTTTCTAGGAGAACCTTTAATATGCCCTGAGATGACAGCAGCGATGTTACAGTTAAATCGTTTAGTATCTAATAATGAGATCTTTAGTACGTTGCCAGTTTTATGCTATGTTAACCTTAATTCCCTGTCCGGGTTATTAAAAAAAAATAAAAAAAAATAAAAAGAATCGGAATCCATTCTACCGACTCCTTCTGACTGCAGCCGTCTGGGTTCTGCACTGGTGCTGCTAGTTCCCCCTGGCTCTGTGCACTTGGTGGCCACTGCCAATCATGTGACTGTCTGCTTTTGATATGCTATCATCACTGGATGCACTGGGGCCAGGCAGTAGCTTGCTGTCAAAACAGCCTCAATATTGTAATAACATTCTATACAAAATGATGTAGCTATTATATTATTAACATTCTATATACAGATTATGCAATAATTGTATGTTCAAAGGTGCAAAATGTTTTGGGTAGCTAAAACATTAGCGCACCCAATCCACTTAAAACGGACCAACACCCGAGCGGGTGCAGGTGGTGTTCCCCTCCGCAATAAGACAGTCTTGGTGAGCATCCAGAATGCTGGAGCTTCCCCCCCCCCCCTGCACATAACCCTCAAAAACACCCAGTATTCTTACCTTATCCTTGATCCTCACTGGGAATACAGTGCCGCAATGGCCATCCGGCGCTCATGTGGGTAGTAATTTTCCAGCTGCCGGAAAGCCCTGGTCACTTGAGTGTAGGCAGACAGTCACAGCGCTGTATTACCGCTAAGGATTGTGACTAAGGTAAGAATATTGGGCGTCCTGGGGGGTTATGTGTGGGTGGGCTCCAGCATTCTGGATGCCCCCCCCCCAATTGTCTTATTGCGACAGGGAACAACGCCTGCACCCGCATGGGTGTTGGTTCGCTTTAAGAAAAGTGGGGTGGGTTTGCTGATGCTTTAGCCACCCAAAATCTTTTGTACCCCTGAACATACAATTATTTCTATTATATACTCTGTATATAGGATGTTATTATTACTATAGTTACATAATTTTGTATATAATATTATCACAATATATAATTATCACAATAATAATATACAATAATAATATCACAAAACAATTTTTTTTTCTGCCAGCCTGAAGACTCGACCCCACTGAGGCTACAGTGGTCCAGCATTTAGCGCTGTTTGCTTTGATGGTAACAGCATTCTCCCGAGGCGGCCTTTGTGCTCTTCCATGCTGCTAGATGAGGGTGCAGGCTCCTCTATTGAGCAGCAGGGGATTTATCACATGACTAATCACAAGCACCCACCGTTTATATGTACTATCTGCGGTGGACACTTATATGTGTACCGGAGGCCAGTTGGGAGTACACTCTTAGCTTCAGATTAGTTAAGGGGGAACAACACCTGTGCCGAAGCGTGTGTTGGTACCGCAGCTATAAGACAGTATGGGGAGGTTGTCCAGAATACTCAAGCCTCCCCCACGCACATACTGCCCCAGAATGCCCATAAAGCTTACAATAAACACAAGCCTCCGGAAGGAATCCAGCTCCGCAATTGGCTGCACAGCACGTGGGTAGGTTCATTCTAGCGGCCTGAACAATGGTGGCGCTTGCTACCCACATGAGCGTCATACGGCTAATCCTAGCACTGTATTTCCGGCAGAGGTCTAAGATAAAGATTACGGGTGTTATGTGCGAGGGCTTCAGCATTCTGGATGCCGCCCAGACTATCTTATAGCCGCGGTACCAACACCTGCACCTACATGGGTTGTTGGTCTGCATTAAAACAAATCAAACATGGCTTACCTGCCAGTTCACAGGCTTGATCACTTGTAGTCCTGCTGGCTGGCAGGAAGTGCGGTTTATTTTTAAGTTGCCTCGACTGTCCTGGAGTTAAAATGTGTTCTGATAAAATCCTAATTACAATGTCTATACTTACCTGATAAAGTATGGAGTACAGTACATTTGTAAAAAATTATTATATCAAAGTATTAATTAGATTGTGTTCTCCAGGATGAACTGGCAAAAAAGGAGATGAACAAAAAGCGACCTGAAGTTCAGGAGCCCTCGTTGAGGAGGACGGCAGGAAGCAAAGACGTTAAGAATAATAGAGAAGGGGAGATCAAAGCTCCGACAAGAAGTGCGCTGAATAGTACAAAGCATTTGCCCGGGGTCCCAGCCAAGGTTCAGTGTAAGCACAGTAAAGAGAAGCCCACGGGACCACAGAGTAGAACCTCTCTGAAGAAAGATGCAGGGTTGAAGGTGAGCTCTCATGAGGCTTGATGTTGAAGTGGTTCTTCTGCTGACATCTGCTTTCTCTTCACTGGTGTTTTCTATCACAACACTGCTGTCCTGTTTTATACAATGGATCTTTCACAATTGCTTACAGATTCCTCCTTTGTCTTTTCACCTAATGCAGAATCATATCTGGCCTCTAAATACTGTGATTTGTTGACTGAGGCATTTTTTGCTGCAGAATGGCCCGGCTCTTCTTCACCTGCTCTCAAGAACATAAGTTCTTGTGACAGCAGCGGGCCACACGATTTACAGATTATTAGGATCAATCTATGTCTCCTACAAGATTGAAGTCCACCCATCCTTTGTCTGTCCACTCAGTTCCCTGCAATGTAGGGGGCATGCCGAGGCAGGCCGTGCAGGGACCAGTGTAATGAATGGTGTGGGCATGCGGTGAGGCAGAATTCCATGATAGCAGCCACCGAGTTTTATCTGCTTTGGACAGGGCTGCCATTTGGAATGAATAGGCCCTGTACAGCAGCAATGTCTGGGCTCCCTCTCATAACCAATGTGTGATAGCTTGGCCCCTAGTTTGAACGGAGCTTCTGACCCCAGGGCAACCAGGCTTGCTTCAAAATCTAGACCATATAGGTAACAAAAACTCTAGAGGCCCAGCCATCACATATATGTGATGGGGGGGGGGGGGGGCGTGCACAATATAGGCTGAATAGAAACTAGGTCCCTCTATAACAGGGGTGGGCAATTATTTTTTCCATGGGGCCACATGAGAAACTAAAAATATTGTGGAGGGCCGCTGAGCTATGGGCGTCTAAGCGACGTCTAAGCGACGTCTAAGCTCAGTGGCTCTGAGTGCGCTGGCGGCTGCATCTCGAGCTTCCCTCTAACAGGGAGCGCGCCCGCGCTGGCCATTCTCAAATGGCTGACACAGGCACGCGCCCTGCTAGAGGGATAGCGGGCATGCGGCCGCAGCTCGTGCATGCGCCGTTGAACTGGGAAAGAAGGTGAGTTTATGGGCGACCTGGGGGTTTCACACAGCGGGGCATCCCGATTTTGGATGCCCCGCGGGGAGGGGATCTATAAGATTCCCAGGCTGATAAAGCAGGGTTTTGGTCCACTTCAAACGTTCTGATGTGATAATTTCCCAGCCAATCAGAGAAGCCCTTGGCTTCTGGCAGTCTGGAAGGAGAGCTCATATCAGCTGGGGCAAAGTGTAAGAATGGTGGGCAGCAGGAAGGGGGCATGGTGAGAGCATGGTGGACAGCAGGAAGGGGGCATGGTGAGAGCATGGTGGACAGCAGGAAGGGGGCATGGTGAGAGCATGGTGGACAGCAGGAAGGGGGCATGGTGAGAGCATGGTGGGCAGCAGGAAGGGGGCATGGTGAGAGCATGTTGGGCAGCAGGAAGGGGGCATGGTGAGAGCATGGTGGACAGCAGGAAGGGGGCATGGTGAGAGCATGTTGGGCAGCAGGAAGGGGGCATGGTGAGAGCATGGTGGACAGCAGGAAGGGGGCATGGTGAGAGCATGGTGGACAGCAGGAAGGGGACATGGTGAGAGCATGTTGGGCAGCAGGAAGGGGGCATGCTGAGAGCATGGTGGACAGCAGGAAGGGGGCATGGTGAGAGCATGGTGGACAGCAGGAAGGGGGCATGGTGAGAGCATGGTGGGCAGCAGGAAGGGGGCATGGTGAGAGCATGGTGGACAGCAGGAAGGGGGCATGGTGAGAGCATGGTGGGCAGCAGGAAGAGGGCATGGTGAGAGCATGGTGGGCAGCAGGAAGGGGGCATGGTGAGAGCATGGTGGACAGCAGGAAGGGGGCATGCTGAGAGCATGGTGGACAGCAGGAAGGGGGCATGGTGAGAGCATGGTGGACAGCAGGAAGGGGGCATGGTGAGAGCATGGTGGACAGCAGGAAGGGGGCATGGTGAGAGCATGGTGGGCAGCAGGAAGGGGGCATGGTGAGAGCATGGTGGACAGCAGGAAGGGGGCATGCTGAGAGCATGGTGGACAGCAGGAAGGGGGCATGGTGAGAGCATGGTGGGCAGCAGGAAGGGGGCATGGTGAGAGCATGGTGGACAGCAGGAAGGGGGCATGGTGAGAGCATGGTGGACAGCAGGAAGGGGGCATGGTGAGAGCATGTGGACAGCAGGAAGGGGACATGGTGAGAGCATGGTGGACAGCAGGAAGGGGGCATGCTGAGAGCATGTGGACAGCAGGGAGGGGGCATGGTGAGAGCATGGTGGACAGCAGGAAGGGGGCATGGTGAGAGCATGGTGGACAGCAGGAAGGGGGCATGGTGAGAGCATGGTGGACAGCAGGAAGGGGGCATGGTGAGAGCATGGTGGGCAGCAGGAAGGGGGCATGGTGAGAGCATGGTGGGCAGCAGGAAGGGGGCATGGTGAGAGCATGGTGGACAGCAGGAAGGGGGCATGGTGAGAGCATGTGGACAGCAGGAAGGGGGCATGGTGAGAGCATGGTGGGCAGCAGGAAGAGGGCATGGTGAGAGCATGGTGGGCAGCAGGAAGGGGGCATGGTGAGAGCATGGTGGACAGCAGGAAGGGGGCATGCTGAGAGCATGGTGGGCAGCAGGAAGGGGGCATGGTGAGAGCATGGTGGACAGCAGGATGGGGGCGTGGTGAGAGCATGGTGGACAGCAGGAAGGGGACTTGGTGAGAGCATGTGGACAGCAGGATGGGGGCATGGTGAGAGCATGTGGACAGCAGGAAGGGGGCATGGTGAGAGCATGTGGACAGCAGGAAGGGGGCATGGTGAGAGCATGGTGGACAGCAGGAAGGGGACATGGTGAGAGCATGTGGACAGCAGGAAGGGGGCATGGTGAGAGCATGGTGGACAGCAGGATGGGGGCATGGTGAGAGCATGGTGGACAGCAGGAAGGGGACATGGTGAGAGCATGTGGGCAGCAGGAAGGGGACATGGTGAGAGCATGGTGGACAGCAGGATGGGGGCATGGTGAGAGCATGTGGACAGCAGGATGGGGGCATGGTGAGAGCATGTGGACAGCAGGATGGGGGCATGGTGAGAGCATGTGGACAGCAGGAAGGGGGCATGGTGAGAGCATGGTGGGCAGCAGGAAGGGGGCATGGTGAGAGCATGTGGACAGCAGGAAGGGGGCATGGTGAGAGCATGTGGACAGCAAGAAGGGGGCATGGTGAGAGCATGTGGACAGCAGGAAGGGGGCATGGTGAGAGCATGGTGGACAGCAGGAAGGGGACATGGTGAGAGCATGTGGACAGCAGGAAGGGGGCATGGTGAGAGCATGGTGGACAGCAGGATGGGGGCATGGTGAGAGCATGTGGACAGCAGGAAGGGGACATGGTGAGAGCATGGTGGACAGCAGGAAGGGGACATGGTGAGAGCATGTGGGCAGCAGGAAGGGGGCATGGTGAGAGCATGGTGGACAGCAGGAAGGGGACATGGTGAGAGCATGGTGGACAGCAGGAAGGGGACATGGTGAGAGCATGTGGGCAGCAGGAAGGGGACATGGTGAGAGCATGGTGGACAGCAGGATGGGGGCATGGTGAGAGCATGGTGGACAGCAGGAAGGGGACATGGTGAGAGCATGTGGACAGCAGGATGGGGGCATGGTGAGAGCATGTGGACAGCAGGAAGGGGGCATGGTGAGAGCATGTGGACAGCAGGAAGGGGGCATGGTGAGAGCATGTGGACAGCAGGAAGGGGACATGGTGAGAGCATGGTGGACAGCAGGAAGGGGACATGGTGAGAGCATGGTGGACAGCAGGAAGGGGACATGGTGAGAGCATGGTGGGCAGGTACATGGTGAAAAAGAGACAGCAGGCAGGAAGGGAAAACACAAGCAAACTACATAATCTTTCTGAGCAGACTTACTGATGCTCTGGAGCCCCTACTCTGTCCTTCCAAAGTCCCCAGGTCTCTATCACCTGCTCATCGGGTCTGGCTTCCTCAGAGGAAGGGAGAATGTGCCAGACCCGACGAGCCGAGCGGCCGATCAGCTGCTGCTTAACCTAAGCCTCTCACACTGTACACAGGCGATCACCTAAGTTAAGCAGCAGCCGATCGGCCACTCGGCTCGTCGAGTCTGGCATGTTTTCCCTTCCTCTGCGTCTCTTACTGGCCAGCTCAGCCCGGGCCGGTAAGAGCCTAGCAAAGGGCCGTATACGGCCCGCGGGCCGTACATTGCCCAGGTCTGCTCTATAACATATATGTGACGGCTGGAATCTTTGTTTGTACTGGGCCTCTGCCCCCAGGGCAGCTTTGCTTACCTTGTTATCCAGGCCATAAAGGTAACTGAAACTCAGACTAGGGGCCCAGCCATCACATTATAGGTTCCGGCTCTGAACTCGCACTACGCACTGATTCTTCCGTGAGGAGGTAATTTCGTTCTTAGGATGGGAAACACCATACCCATACTGGATATAGAGCTTGGCAGGCTACTGCCATTAATATCGGCATCTGCATTGATTAATATGAATCATAAGAAAGTACTCATGACATGGATACGATTATTTTTGGGCTCTCAGAGATTAGAGTTAGGACTGCACCTCACAGAGGCACTTTGGGGTAGTGGTGCAGCTTAAGCATACTTCTGCAGATGTGTGTGACCGAGTCTTCTGTTTTTAACTAAGTTTAGAGACAGATTATAGGCTGGCCTGCAAGCTGACAGGTTTGAGTGCTGTGGCTCCTTTAAGACTTTTGTATCCTAATTTCCCTGCTAACGTGCACCTCCCAGGTAAAATGGTCTGAGCGGCTGCCACCCCCCCTTTGTTTCTTATGGATACGATTATTTCCCATATTAACAGTGCAAACATTTGCTTTCATACAATCTACTTTCTATGCTAAGAAAGTAATAAAAAACTATCCATGAATGATTGCTCTAATGATTTAGATTTTTGGAAACCACCCTATCCATATTCATTCATTCTAACTTCTTTGCAAGAACAAAAACCGGCATGATCAAGTGGTTGGAACACTTATTGTTTGATCGAATTCTAAAATCATAGAATTTTTCCTGGTCTATCTTACCGGCGTCCTCTTTCTGAGAGATGCTACTAAGAAAATACCACTATAACTACGTCTCCCCACTCAAATATTTCCAGATGGGTTTGTATGAATCCCCCCGATGCCTGAAATGCACAGAAAAATCAGCTGATCTCTACCATGGTTTATGGGAATGCCCCAAAATAAAGCCATTTCGGTGTGGACAATCTTTGGGGAGCATATGACTGATGAGCTGAGAGTCTCCAAGGGCACTAAAGGATTGCTGTTAATGATTTCAGCAATATCTAGGAAAACTATTTTACAAGCATGGATATACCCTGACACACTCCAATTCAATTTTTTTCTGGAAAAGCTCCCAACTATTTTTCACATTTCGACTAAATAGAAATGGCGACTCAAAAAGAATCAAAGGTAAAATGGAAAAAATTATTGAAACCTTGGAAAGTGTTGTTTATATTGTGTCTCCCAAAAGTTAGAAATAAGGTTCAGAACACATTCAAAGACACCGCCTGGTACCTCACGAGATAAGTGGCCACATATCCACCGATCCTGGAGTAATAGGGGTTACCGCTGAGCGCCTCCCCTTCCTAGACGTTTGCTACATTCAAGATGTGTGGAAACAATCCTCTACATCGCCAAGAGATTCATGTCATTTGCCGACTAAGATGAAATATTGGTGGAAACCTACCACCTCCCTTGATGCTCTTTTTAATTTAACTATCTAATGATATATAGTGTCATGATGAGATATCTACTTGATTTCTCTATAGCAAAAGGTACTGTCAGGATAAGATGTCCACCTGATTTAAATATGCAAATGTTGATATATTGATATATTATTGTCATATTTGTGTGACAGAATGCTTTACAATGAAATATTGGACACCAGCGATATCACCATTGATAGAGATTGATTTTCTTACAATGGCTTTATTTTCTAGGTGCCTCAGAAGGTTGATGAATCCTCCATGAAGATTGATGAAGAAGCCTTAAACAGAGTATATGGGACTCCATTATATCAAGGTCACCGCAGCACCCTCAAGAAGGGACCTTATCTTAGGCATAGCTCTCCTTCTCCCAAGTCCAAACCAAGGAGACCCAAAGTTGTAGAGACTGTAAAAGGTAAGAGTACATGGATCACAACCTCTTAGTTCATATGTGAGTTCATAAGGAGCCTGAGCCAGTCTGTGCTGCAGTAACTGCATTTGCAGTCCTTTTGATGTATGTAAATATATTTTACCCATCAAACAATACTTTGGGCTGACATTAAGCAGTTGATGCTATATTTTTTCCTGGCTGGCTCAAGGGAAAGGGCCTTTTGAAAAGCTGTTGCCCTTTTTTTTTTCTTTTTTTTTTAATAAAGGAAAATAACAAACTTGGTGGATTTTTCACCTGATGTAAAAATACTGTCTCATATTTTTATGTGAGTTTTGAATATTAGATCATTTTGCAAAAGATCTCAGCTAAGAACAAACTAAACACCTGAATCCTCCTCCCTGGCCTAGCAATGACTCCACTGGCCATAGATTTCCCAAACTGCTTCACCTATACTAGGGGTGCTCAACCGTTTGATGAGCGCGGGCCACTTAAATGATTTGGAACCTGTTCACAGGCCACAATGAATAGGTTCAGAATTTTTTTAACTTGGAATAGCGTATTGAAGGTTTTCTACAAAACTCCACTCGTATATTCTTCTACCACATCCTTACATTTATACAGTATGTAACAATCCCCACATGCTGATTGGGTTAACTCTCTGAATATATGGCTCCGTTATTTATAGCCCTCCCCAATCAGTCGCACCCTGAATAAGAGCATATCTTATATGTTTCCCACACCCTGTACATACAGATTGCTCACATTAAAAATCATCCTACCTGCATCTACTGCATGTTATGACCCTTTAAGCATCCATGGAACATCAGGCAGCCTGCAAACAGGAAGTGCCTTCTGACTGTGCTGCTCTGCATGCTGGGACTGCTGACCTTTTCCTGACCCCAGCTCTGCTCTGTCTGAGCAAAGCACAGCTATAACCCAGCCCCCTGTATTTTATCCTACTCTCCTCTGCTCTGTTAGTGTGAGGTGCAGCCCGGTGGGGGAAAGAATAATAAGTAAGTGACTAAAAACTTAAAATATTTTAATTTTAGATGCTGGGGAATCGTTTTTTAAGGGTTTGGGCTTTTCAATAAATCATGCTGAAGGTCCGGTTTAACCATGTTCCCAATACTCTACCCATCTGAGCTCCCAGCATTGCTAAGCATACAATGATTGAAATTAGAACTACACTTTTTTTACCAAAATATTCTTCCCCTCTATTTGCCCCCAGGGCTGCAGGTTGAGTATTTTGCCCTGTACCAGATTGAAGCAGTACTATCCTAGTTGAGTCAGTGATTTGTTAGCTTTTGTTTTATATCTTTCGGGTATTAAAGGGACTCTCTAGGCATAAACTGTCATTCAACAGCTCAGTAGTTACCCACCTCCTGAATTCCTTTGCCATGGACAATAATAATAATAGGTCTAAGCTGGTAGTCTAATGCTCCGCATCATCAGACTGTGGACACTGGGAGAACAGCCAGGTTGATGAGAATGCCTGTCTTACAGACCCAGCCCATAATGCTGATTATTATGTGGCATAACAGAGCCAAGGGCCTCACCCAAATAGTTTAGGACAGTGCCAAATCTAGCCCAACACAATGGTCTAACAATTGTCTTTGCTTTCTGTATCCCTTTTAAAGTGGACCAAAACCCAGGATTTCGACTATCCTGGGTTTTGGTCCTTTCCCCCCGATCGGGGTGCCCCACTGTGTGAACCCCCCCCCCCCCCCGCCGCCGCCGCCAGATCGCCGAGCGCAACTCATCACGGTCCAACGGCGCATGCGTGGCCGCTTGTCTAATCAGCGTGCTCGGATCCACTGACGTCACGCCGCCTGAACCAGCGTCTAAGGCCAGCGGCTCCGAGCGTGCTGGCGTGCCCGCGTGGGCACCCGCCCTGCTAGAGGGATAGTGGGAATGCGGCTGCAGCTCGCACATGCGCCGTTTGACCGGGAAGCAGGGTGAGTGTACGGGGCGACCTGGGGGTTTCGCACAGCTGGGCATCCCTTTTTTGGATGCCCCTGGGGGAGGGAATCGATCGGCCCGGGAATCTTATAGATAGATTAGTATGAGGGACAGAGTTCTGTCTTCCCCTGCCAGTGTGTGCTGTGGGATATACTTCACTCCACACTTGTGTGCATACAACTCATGCATAACCATTTGATGAACTCTTTTAGGCAGAATAAAGTGCACAATCAACCTGATTAAGGATGCCCAGGGGTATCGAACAGAATGGCTTAGTAACCCTTTCCGGGTGCTTTAACCCACCTTTTCCTGGTGCCCGCAAGTCTTGCAATTAGCCATGCTCGCTTATCAAAAGGGAACCACAGCACATACTCCCTCATCCAATGTCCTCTATTGTAAAAGTGCCAGCAGTCATCTGTGTTGTAACTTTTGCTTCCCAGCGCATAGAATTCCAGCAGGGGAAGAGGAGAGTATAGCGAACTGCAGGGCTGAAACAGCTTTTCCAGGGAGAATGTAGTTCCACTTGAATAAAGATTGCAGGTACCCTTAACATATAGGTGGAATCTACTGATCTTCGTTTTGCACTTTCTGGAGATGGCAACAGTCGAAGCAGTAATGATAGAAAATCTCCTCTTATCACACCTGTCATACAATCAGTTTAAAGTGGAATAAAACCCATTGGGCCGGCCCACGCAGATACTCTCCATGTCATATTAGCAATTCAGTTCCCATTTTAGCAATATTCTGGCTTATCGTGTTTTGCTTGCGACAGAACCTTTATCCTTTAGATCAGGGGTGCCCAGCCCTTATCCATCGATTACCACTTTTATTACTGTGTTAAAAATATGCAAAACAACCCTTTAAATGCAATTTACATAAATAGTTTTCAAAATCGGTCCTGTACTTTTGAGCTTGTGTGCAGTTTAGATGGTAGCAGATGTGTTTGAGTACTAGTCAGTCTGCAGGCTTACCGATCTTGCATAGCACTAGTGGTACTTTAGTTGGGGACCAATGCTATAGATTGTAAGCTTGCAGGGTCAGAATCATCACTCTTACTGTACTCCAGTATCATTGTGTTTTTGCTGCATATCTGGTCTATGATGCCTTTGTGCATTGTAAGTACCGTATATTATTTATTTTACCCTGTCTGTAATTTTTGTATACCACCATTGAAGATGATGTGCTTTATAAATAAACCATTATAATATTTACTCCCTCAGCTCACCAATAAACCTCCTCATGTAAAGCAAAATACTAGGAAGTAGGCAGTGGAAAGGTCAAGCCCTGAAATATTTCTGGTTACAAATTCCATACTGTAGCATTAATGTTGATTGATACTCTTCTTTAAAGTTTCCACACAGGTCATGTCAAAGTAATACTAAAAAACTTAGTTACTTGAGCTGAGGGACATGCAACGCACTACTGGAATTTCCCTTTTGTCTACACCTGCGCCAAGGTGGCAAACTGGGCAATTACCCAGGGCCCCCAATACCAAAGGCACCCCTGGCTTCAGTACTATTGCTTGGTTGTCAGGGACCGTATAAAGCTCCCAGATGTGTTGTTGGGACACTTATAAACTGTTACTAGTTTACACAATTCCATAGCCGTATCTACAAACAGATCATTTTATATCATTTGTATGTTTAAAAAGATGGATCCACAAGGGCAGGGCTCTCTTTCCTATTGTATCTTGTACTCAGAATATTCATTGTAAACTCTGTAACACTGCATCTGTAATAGTCTCTGTACTGTATGTTTCTACCCTGTCTGTAATTACTACTTAGTACAGTGCTACGGAAGATGATGTGCTATAAAAAAACAATAATAATAATAATGTGCTCTGTCTAAATTTTTATTTTAAAGGTGTGAAGGTCAAATCTGAAAAGGTACAGACCTCTTTGTCTGAAGTTGAAAGGCCAGTTGTCATGCAGAAGCCTCCAGAATTTTCTGTGCTGAAGAATTATGAACCTCAATATGTGTTCACACCTTCTGCAGATCCCGGAACATTGTCTGTTCCCATGGAGGGGCACCTAATCCCGATGGCTATTCCTCTAGGTAACAATGTATACAATCATAAAAAATGGCCAGTGTTGTTACCTTGGCAAGTGTTTCTCCAGCACCATGTCTCCTCTCAGCTCGGTGCCCTAAATGAAGAAATTTACTTCCCCATCTGCCCTTTCAGCACCACCCTGCCGATGTGGGCCACTAATATTCTCTCAAGTAGCTAATCCAGACCACGCCCCCTCTGTATTCATGGCTTGAACTGCACTCTCAGAGCCTCCATTCAAGCCCAGCTTAACCCTCCCTCTCTCCTACCTCCCCACCCTTCCAGGATTCTCCTACTAAGTGCTCTCCACCCATTTTGCTGATTATTATGCAGAATCACAGTTCCAAGGGCCACACCCACATACTCTCAGAAGAGAAATCCTGAGGTAAAACCTTGATATCTCGGCCACTTCTTCTTCAATTTAAAAACCGAAAAAAGATTAGGACATCACCAAACGTAGTTTGACGCAATGGGCTAACAATTGGCTATGCCTGAAATATCACTTTAAAGCCCAACGGGGGGCAGACACTAAAATAGCTAACCTTCACTCAATGCAAAATGAAAACACCTTGGCTGGAGTTGGGCTTCACAGTGGTTGTTGTAGCTAGTTAATGCTATTTCTGCCCAGGACTACCACTAGAGCTCACAGCACCCCGATCGCTGCCCTGTGTATCATTTCCACAGATGGTCCAGGACAAGAAGGCAATGCAAACTACCTGCTGTTGATTTGGGGCAGTACAAGCAAATATAATTGACTATGGTTTGTTAAGGGGTTTTGCTTGAGGTGCTGACTGTGTCAATGAAACAGATTTTTTGGGCCCAGGTAGGTATAAGATCTGTAACGTCAGATTAGGTGGCCTTACACTTCTCTTATGTTCTCTAAACCCCCCCTGCTAGGGGATAATGTCAGCTCTAAAAATGCCCTCTGTTTGCAGTCAAACCTCCAGTCCAAATGCTGGTGACTTTATTTTTCCTGTTATTCTAAGTATGCAGCACGTCCTGCTCCAGATAATGATTCATAACAGATGGGAATTACCTCCGCCAGAGGGCGCTTGACTGCAGAGATGGCAAAAAGAGGCCCCTCCCGGTCCATATATACCGGGACCTCCCACAAATTCCCAAGTTTCTTCTCTGCAGTCGGCTGTGAAGGTCAGAAGATGGCTTCTCTTATCGCAGGTGAGCGGGGCTTAACAGCCCGCGGCCCTGTAGAACTATTCCCACCCGTTCCACTTATTACTTATGCCTCCCAGCTTTGGCTGTGCTGGTCGGGTGACGGTAGGCAGCACCTATCACAGGTGCTCTTCTTTGCGGAGCCTGGCTCCGACCACAATCCCCCACCAAAGGGTAGGCGGTTCAGGTTATGGTGAACCTGATTTGGGATGCCCCGTCTGCTCTTGCCCTTCCCTGCCCTGGTCATTGGTGGGTCTTTTATTTGACATCCACTCTCCCCCCTCTCTCGTTATCCCATTCGGGGGAGGGGTATATGTATGTGCGCTTATTGCCTTTTGTGTGTGTGTGATTGCACTTCATTCAGGGCTCCGCGCTCTGTCTTTCACTTTGTCATTTTGAAATTGCCGCCACTGACATGCGCGCCTTCTGTCGTCCGCGGTCAGCGGCAGCATCATCAAGAATCCCTGCGCGCCCATTGGCTGTAGCGTCTGGCCTGTCTCTGCGCTTCTCGGAGGGGGCGTGGCTTGCTCTGTTTGCGCGTTCCGCATCGGACCCTCCTGCAGCCCGCACCTTGAGGTTCCTCCAGCGCCATTTTGGTCCTCTCCTGGTGTGATTGCTGGCTTCCCACCACGGTCCGTGAGTGCCCCTGCGGGCTTGGCTCTTATTCATTTGTCATTTCTGTGTGATTATGGGGTGTCACTATTATGTCTTTCAGACGGGATAACTGTTTTTTAAGAGGTTTCTCCCGGTCCTGTCCCCTCTATTAGTTATAATAACTTTATTAGAGGCCTACACTGTTTAATCCTCCCACTTCCCTGGCGGACATTTGGGGCATCCCGGGTTGCTTATACAGCGTAATTCCTATTGGCCAGTTGTGCCACCTTAATCATCATATGGAGGCTTCACAGGATATTGTGCTCGGGGGCCCCTCGGGAAAAGCCCGGCTGTGTGTAGTGTGTGGGGCATCCCCTGTGAGCGATGATGCGCGGGTCTGTGTACCCTGCACCCAGCAGGCGCTTGCGCTGCATTCTGGGCTAACTGTGACTGGGCCTGCGCCTACTATGTCCTCACCCACTCCCCCTCGCTTGATTATGACTCCCAGTGAACTAAATACTAGTCTCAGCCTGACGTGTCTTCCAGGTTGGCTAACATTGAGAGGCTGATCGCTAGCTCTGCGGCCCGTAAGGCCCCGGTTAAAAGGCGGCATGTGGCGCCTGGTGCGTCTGCCTTTCCTGTGGAAACTGAGAATTTCCTTGATTTGTCTGATTATACCCCACTTGAGGAGGGGGAATGATTCTCGGATTCAGAGTTATCTGATGATCAGCATTTCAGTGGTGCTGACTATGGCTCTGATCACTGGGATGCTGATGACACCAATAGACTGTTAACTCAGATTTTTGATGTGCTTTCTATCTCCCTTCCTGCTGGGGCTCCCAAGCTACAGGGGGAACTTTTCAGTACTGCTAAACCACATCTGGAATTTTCAGAACAGGCCCATTTCAATAATCTTGTTCTCAAAGAATGGGAGCGTCCCGGCCGGCTTCCGGAATCCCTAAAGGCTGGGATAAAAGGTACCCTTTTCCCACTGATGTGATTAAATGTTGGTCAACCCCCCCCCCAGAAATGGATGCACCAGTATTGGGGTTGTCCAACTCATCTGTGGTCCATTCCCCTGATTCCACTACCCTCAAGGATAGTGAGGACTGGCGCATTGACCAGCTGGCCTCCCATGCCTTTGCCTTTGTGGGGTCTGCCTTGCGCCCTGTCTGTGCTTCTGCTATTACTGCTGTTGCTGTTAGGACTCTCCTCAAGGGTCTGTTGGAAGGCGCCCCTGATGAGACCTCTAGTGCCGAGTTCAGGGCCTTGTCACATTGTGAAATGTTCATTGCATATGTCCTTTCTGCCTTAGATGACACCATTCGGATGTGTAGTAGAACCTCTGCCTTGGTGGTTGCTATACGCCGCTCTGTTTGGCTGCGTCAGTGGGCAGCTGATAACGCTGCTAAGAAAGCCCTCATGGGGCTCCCCTTTAAGGGGCTGCGCCTATTTGGTGATCGCTTGGACCTGTTTGCCAAGGGGGGTAAGTTGCCTCAACGTAAGAAGCAGCTGCGGCCCTTTCGGGGTTCGGGTGCCTTTGCCCCCTCCTACCGTGGATCCAGGTCTGGGAGAGGGGTTTCCTTTGCAGGTCCTAGGGGAGACTTCTGGGGCAGGGGCAGAGGTCGTGCCCGCTCCGGATCTTCCTGGGGGTCCAAGCCCAAATCTGTCGCTAAGCCTCCTCAGCCATGAGGGGGCGCCCTCACCCATCCGGGTGGGGGGATGGCTGCGGCTCTTCGCTCATGTCTGGGGACAGCAGGTCTCAGACAGGTGGATTCTGGAGGTTGTGTCCTCCGGCTACAAGCTAGAGTTCGCTGCCTGGCCGCCTCCAAGATTCCTCAGGTCTCGGATTCCTCTAGAACCTCTGGCAGCTCAGGGTCTGTTTCTGGCTGTGCAAAACCTATTGGACATGGGGGTCATCTGTCAGGTCCCTCCTGGGGAGAGAGGTCTGGGTATTTATTCCAATCTCTTCACAGTACCCAAAAGGGATGGTTCCATCAGACCCATCCTGGACTTAAAGCTTCTCAACAAGTTCATCAGGACCAGACACTTTCGCATGGAGACCCTGCGCTCCGCGATCAGCTCTTTGCTCCTGGGGACTTCATGACCTCCATAGACATCAAGGATGCTTACCTTCATGTACCAGTCTTCCCAGGGCATCAGAGATTCCTCAGGTTCGCACTGGAGGAGCAGCATTACCAATTTGTGGCACTGCCCTTCGGTCTCACCTCGGCCCCCAGAGTCTTCACCAAGGTGCTGGCAGGTGTTATGGCTCTCCTCAGCGCTCGGGGCATTCGCATTCTTCCTTATCTGGACGACCTCCTCATCACTTCTCATTCTTTCCAGCAGGCAGAATTGGATACCCAGCAGGTGGTGACTACTCTGGAAACATTCGGATGGGTGATCAATCACCCCAAATCCTCCCTGTCTCCGTCTCTGGTGATTTCCTTCCTGGGCATGAATCTGGATACTGTTCAGGCCAGGATTTTTCTTCCTCAGCAGAAGGTGGATTCTCTTCAAGGTCTGGCTCATTTCCTTCTGTCCTTCCCTCGCCCTTCCATCCGGCAAGGGATGCAGCTTGTGGGACAAATGGTGTCCTGCTTCGAGGCAGTTCCACATGAGACCTCTTCAGCTCCATCTCCTATCAGTCTGGGACAAGAGTCCCCTGTCTCTGGATCAGGCCTTTGTTCTGTCTCCTCTGGCCCGGCGGTCCCTCTTGTGGTGGCTGGACTCGAGGAACCTGTTGGGGGGGGCAGATCCTTTCTGGCCCCCTGTTGGGAGACGGTCACCACGGATGCTAGTCTGTCGGGTTGGGGGGCTTCTGGAGAACCCTACAATTCCAGGGGCTGTGGGGCCCTCAGGAGGCCCTTGCCCCCATCAACGTCCTGGAACTGAGGGCGGTTCGGTTGGTACTGGCCCAGTTGACTCCTCACCTTCAGGGCCGGCTGGTCTAAGTTCGCTCAGACAACCAGACGGCGGTTGCCTACATCAATCATCAGGGAGGGACTCGGAGCAAGAGTGCCCTCAAGGAGGTGTCCATGATTCTGTCCTGGGCGGAGGACAATGTTCCTTGCATCTCAGCAGTGTACATTCCGGGGGTGGAGAATCTGGAGGCGGACTCTCTGAGCAGGGGGACCTCTCGCCTGGGGGAATGGTCTCTCAGCAGCGAGGTCTTCCTGTCCTTATGTCACCGTTGGAGGGTACCGGAAGTGGATCTGTTTGCGTCCCGCCACAATCACAAGCTCCCAGTCTTTGTCTCTCTGTCCCAGGATCCCCTGGCCCTTGCGGTGGATGCTCCTATTCTATCCTGGCAGGGGTTCCGTCTCCTGTATCTTTTTCCTCCATTCCCCCTGCTGGGCAGGGTTCTGTGCAAGCTGGCTCAGGAAAGGTTACCAGCAATCCTGGTGGCCCCCCGGTGGCCAAGACAGGTGTGGTTCGTGGATATCGTTCAGCTGGCGGTAGATAAGTACGCTCTGCCCCTGGTCCCGGACCTTCTCACTCAAGGGCAGCTATGCCATCCCAATTTACAAATGCTGGCTTTGATGGCCTGGCTGCTGAAACCTCCATCTTAAGGGATGAGGGGCTTTCTGAGTCTGTGGTTAACACTCTAATCAGGGCTAGGAAGAAATCCTCTTCTACCATCTACTATAGGATCTGGCGGGCCTACATTGACTGGTGTGAGTCTAGGGTCCTTCCATGTCGGGTGTTTTCCATTCCTAGGATTCTGGAGTTCCTTCAGCATGGTTTGGATCTGGGACTTCAGCTCAGCACGCTCAGCACGCTCAAGGGTCACGTTTTTTTCCTTGGCTGTTTTCTTCCAGAGATCTTTCGCTCAACATCCTCGGGTCAAGACTTTCTTCCAGGGGGTTGCTCATGTGCGTCCCCCTCGCAAACCTCTGTTGCCAGTTTGGGACTTGAATTTGGTTTTGTCTTCCCTTCAGGGCCCTCCTTTTGAGCCTGTGCATGGGGCTACTCTGTCTATTCTTACTCTTAAAGTTGCCTTTTTGGTGGCTATCACCTCGGTCAGGCGTGTTTCGGAGTTGGCGAAGGTGGTTTTCAGATTTAAACCTGATTTCTTGCCTAAGGTAGTCTCTGCCTTCCATCTCAATCAGGACATTGTGCTTCCTTCCTTGTGCCCTAATCCTGGTAATTCCAAGGAGAGGGCCTTACATTCCCTGAATGTGGTCAGGAATTTGAAGTTCCACTTGGTGGCTACTGCACCTTTTAGAAAAACTGATGCCTTGTTTGTGGTTCCTTCGGGTCCCAAGAAGGGCCTGACACCTACTACTAATAGCAAATGGATTCGTGAGGCTATTTTTAGGGCCTATTCTTCTAGGGGAAAGGATCCTCCTTTCCGTGGTACTGCTCATTCTACATGTGCTGTTGGGGCCTCCTGGGCCTTCCAGCACCAGGCTTCTGTTGAACAAGTTTGTGAGGCTGCTACTTGGTCTTCTGTTCATAACTTTTCCAAGTTTTACAAGGTTGACGTTCGTGCCTCAGCGGATGCTGTTTTTGGCCGCAAGGCTCTGCAGGCAGCAGTGGTGTGAACTGCGCGTTGTTGCTTTTGGGATCCGACCCTGTTTACGGACACTGCTATGGGATGTCCCATCTGTTATGAATTATTATCTGGAGCAGAATGTGCTGCATACTTAGAATAATACAATTCTGTGATTACTCACCTTGTAGAATTGGTATTATAAGTATGCAGCACGTCCTGCTCCACCCCACCCTGTTTGCATTATCTTGGATCCTCTGTATGGTGATTGTTATCCTTGTTAACGTTGTTAATTTTCATTGGCTTCTCCTGGTTCTCCTTACTGCTTTTCTATACTGGGGAATTTGTGGGAGGTCCCAGGTATATATGGACCGGGAGGGGCCTCTTTTTGCCATCTCTGCAGTCAAGCGCCCTCTGGTGGAGGTAATCCCATCTGTTATGAATCATTATCTGAAGCAGGACGTGCTGCAAACTTATAATACCAATTCTACAAGGTGAGTAATCACAGAATTGTATTTTCCCCTACAAGCCCTGTTTAAAGGAGCTCTATTGTGAAATGTAAAGGGTCTGTAAACCCAATAGTGCTAATAAGGCAGCGAGCAGTTTCCTTAATGCCTGTCCCATGTGCCTCTCTGCATTTTTTGCAGCGTTGGGTGTAAGCCTTAGCAGGGCTCCAAAGTTTGCCCTTTTTCCTTCAGGTCGGCAAATAATGTGATCTCTATTATGAAAGGTAGAATAACTGCTGAAAGGGTCAATCTTTAAGAAATAGGTGTGTTTCTGGGCTAGGAAGGGGTTTCTGGGTTAGCAAGGTATCTCTCTGGTATCTTATGTGTAAGCTCCATCGTTTGTGGCTCCAGGTTTGATGTGTAGAGTATGTAGTAAAGCTTCACTATGATAAGATATCCAGTCCTCCTCCTAGAACCCTGTTTCTCAACCTGCTGTATGTGTACCTCCTGGGGTATTTGTCAATGTTCAAGGGTGCACTAGCAGGAAAGGCTGACCGGTCTGGTATATTATTTAAACAGTAAAACATTTTTCTTTTGTGCTACAAGGCCAGTGACCTACTTATTCTGGTAACATTAGTAATTGATCTCCTCCTTGGGGGTACTTTGTTGTAAATGCTTGTCACTAGGGGGTACCTGGCATAAAAAGGTTGAGAACTACTGTCCCACAAAGTGGCTTTCTTCAGGGGGGTTGCAGGTTGGCAATTGGGTTTTGGTCTTTGGTCTAAACCTGAAGGAACTGTCATGATCTGCAAAGAGGGACCAGCAAGTGATAGACAGAGATCAACCAGAATATATGCAACACTAACTGAATACCACAACACAAATATAATATATACAAGCTCCATAGACAATGGCTGCCAAGTACCTGAACAATCAGATTATGAACAGAGTATGGGCAGCGGAACCGGAGAGCAGGAAGGACTGAACAATAGGGCTGGACACAGGAACAGGAAAGGGCACAGGATCTTGTAATGGCGGTTCAGAGAGCAGAGCAGCAGGTCTGGAGTTCCGGAAGGCAATCTGAAACTGGAGTTCTGAGGGTTTTCTTGGATCTGATTTATGGCCTAACAATTAGCAGCTGCAGTGGGGCAAATCCCCCGGAGGAACTACCTGAGAGGGCCACCTGCTGGCCAGGCCGCATGGACAGTGCTAAGACTTGGGTGGAACAGTGTCACCAGCTGGTGGCTAAGGGGTACTGCAACCAAGAGTCCAGCCATTCCCTGACAAAAACAGACTAAACCCCCTTTCTACATTAAAATCAGATGATACATTGACTCATAGTATGTATGTGTGTTTGAAACCTGTTTTTAGTTAAAGGGATTTTTCATACAAAAGGTTAAAAAGAATAAACTGCAGATTACCATGCCAAGTGTTGTGCATCCTCTCAGCTCGGTGCCGTAAATGGGGAAATTTACTTCCTCATCTGTCGCTCCAGCCCCACCCCACCAATGTGGTCCACCAATTCTAGCTCAAGGAGCTAGTACAAACCATGCCCCCCTCTGCTTAGATGGCTTGAATGGCACTCAGAGCCATTTAAGCACTGCTCAATTTAAAAATGGAAACAGTTTAGGACAGTGCCAATCACAGCCTGACACAAAGGACTAACACTTGCCTTTGCCTGAAATATCACTTTAATTGTATTCATATTCAATATTTTATTTGTACACAATAAAGCCGATTCTTTATATGTTCTTCATCGATTTAGGAAGATCACGTTTGGACACTGCACCTCCTTTACCATCTGCTGTCATCCTCGCCAGACCTCAGCCAGTAACGGTCAACGTGTCTGTCCCACCACAGTCACCCAAGAGACAGGCGAAAGTGGAGAAACCCAAAATAGCCATTGTGGAGATGAAGTGTGAGAAGAAGGAACCACCACAGCTCAGTGTCCAGGTATGGGAGAAGCACTTCTGGGAAAACATTGGCTTATTAGCAAAATAGTAAAAAAGGGGGTGTGGAATGGTGGGGTTTTCTGCCCTGGAAATATCTCTCTGCTCCTCATAGTTTATGTGATTTGGTGAAGGTGAACCCTTTTGATCCTTTTTCTAGGTTTTGCCCTGTGTTGACATTGATAGCATAGTCAGTGACAGCCCGAGCACCAGTCAAATGGCACCAAGTGTGGAAATGCCACTGCGTACCCCCAGCCCTGTCAAACCTGACATACAGGTAAGAATATGAAACATTAACAGATGATCAGGGCATCCATCAAATGGTGGACAGGATAACGCTGTGTACATTATGCATCATCGCAGGGGGGGGGGGGGGGGGAGTGTGCTGCAGGGCGTTTCAAATTTTCCCTTGAATGCGAGGTTGGGAGGACCTCTGGTCACTTATACTGGAGGTCCTATTTAAGGTGAGTGGGCCAGATTAACAGCCACACATTATTTGTTCATAAATGTAGGACAGGGAAAAGCCTACAGTAGGAAGCCCACCCATCTGTGGTCTACCAACAGACTAGCACCCCTCCAATCTATTCTCAACTCTGCTGCTCACCTCATATACCTATCCTCACTTTTAGAAGGGCTTAAACTTATCAGGAGAGACTTAAAAAACTTAATTTGCACAGTCTGGAGGAAAGAAGAGAGAGAGAGGGGACATGATTGAGACCTTTAAATATGTGAAAGGATTGAATAGGTTCAGGAGGGAAGTGTTTTTAAGAAGAAACTTAATGATAGAACAAGGGGCACAACCTAAAGCTAGTCAGAAGGAAGATCAGGAGCAATGTTAGAAAATATTATGTTACAGAAAGAGTAGAAGATGCTTGGAACAAGTAAGTGGAATAAGCACACATCTATCCTAAGATAGAGTACATACAGTATACATATAAGGGCAGACTAGATGGACTGTATGGTCTCCTTCTGCCATTACCTTTCTATGTTTCTATGCCTCCCTGTGCCCGTTGTAACACCTATTTTGTGAAAAATGGCATTGTTCCTGTTTAATATGCAGCAGCGGGACAGCCTGCATCGCTATACTACAGAATGAGGCCGCCGGGATCATGCCTATCAGGAAGGCCAGTGGCCAAGCAAATTTCTGTGCAGCGACTGCTGTGCAAGCCTGATAAGCTACTTCCTGGCTGCTATAGCAGGATCCTGAAAGAGGCGAGTATCTGGGTGACCTCCTTCTGCAGTATAGCGCCCCCGATGCAGGCTGCCCTGCTGCATATTAAAGTGGACAAAAACCCACAGCAATCGGCCTGGGGCTGATCGATTCCCTCCCCCCGGGGCATCCAAAATCGGGATGCCCCGCTGTGTGAAACCCCCCAGATCGCCCATGCACTTACCGTCTTTCCTGGTCCAGTGGTGCATGCGCGAGCTGTGGCCGCATCCCCTCTAGCAGGGCCGTTTGTGAATGGCCGGCGCAGGCACGCTCCCTGTTAGCCTTGGACGAAGGCTTAGATGATGTGACGTCGGATCCAAATGTGCTGATTGGACGAGCGGCTGCCCATGCGCCGTAGGTGAGTTGGTTTCGGCGACCTGGGGTGATTCACACAGCGGGGCACCCCCGATTGGATAGTCAAAATCCTGGGTTTTGGTCCACTTTTAAGAGGGAGTCTGGTCATTTCTGATCAGAGTTCCTGTTTAACTTTCACAAGTTAATTGATGAGTATTTGACAGTTATCCACTCCTAATCCTTCTATCAGGCCATGTAATGAGTTAATAGCGATAAGTACAACACACCTTTTTGATGTATTAATTATTTTAAGAAAATCTTAGACTATACACTGTAAAATTTAATGGAAATGTCCACAGACGGCACTGAAGGGGGGGGGGGGCATCTTCAGTACCTGTTTTTTTGTATTTTGTTTTTTTACTCATATACTTTTATCTCATTAGTGGTTTAGAGGAGGGGGTGCTGTCATGTTTTTACAGTCAATCATTGGTAGCTAATTGGCTGCTTCCCCCCTGCTCCCATCAAAGGAAAGAGCATATACTGGGGGGGCTTTTTACAGATCGCCTCAGGCAGCAGAGAGGCTAGGTTCATCCCTGCTAAGACCTCAGATCAGTAGTGCCATGTAGGGCGTGGGGCGACACTCTTACCTGAGCTGTGATCCAGAGGAAGCCGCCACTCTGCACCATTGGTGCAGCCTGCCGCATGCTGATCCATCAATGACAGCGCACAGAGCGGCGTGTAGATCTCATTGGTGCGTGCTGGCTGCACTGACTGTGCAGAGGGGATCACGGCTCAGCTATGACATTTTTTTTTATCTAACTGCCTCAGCCGGTGGTTGTGGATTTGGGGGGGGATCTGCCACATTCCCCCCATAAGACATGCGGGTGTTTTCCCCCAGCTTTATGGTGAAAATGCGGTACTTCTCTTCCTGGGACAAGAACCCAGTGTGGTGCCTTGGAAATGACTGCCTTAAGACTGGGAAGGTCCTTTCTTTGAGCCTCAACCCTTTCCCTGCTATCCTCTGTTTTGCCAGTGCTGGAATGTTAATGTTAGTCCCCTACTTATTGTACTTGGTCTCCTGCCACAACGACTTCCTTGTATGTCTGTAACTTTTATTCATGGTGAATAAATATAAAGACTTAGTTGTCAGTAGATGGAACTGTATTTAATTAATTGTATATGGTGCTTATGTCAAACTGGTTTTAAGTTATCTGAAAATGTGGAGACTGAAGAAGAAATTGTGGCCCTGCCTGGCAGCTCTTTCCAAGACACAGACTTCCCAGTGGTAAGACACGCTTTACAGATGCCAGTATGTCTGAATAGTTGGGCCATACATAGACTTGGTTTTGACCACAAAGCTCTTGCTATGCCTTTTTTTTATTTCAAAAAGGATTAATTATTAACAATTCATTAACAAAAATGTGACTTTTGGAGTGAACCTCCAGTCAGCAAATCAAAGTAGTAGTGTAGCACTACAGATTGCATGTGCCATTTCCTGACCTGTCTGATGGAGCAGCACAAACAAATGTTGCACATATCTCCATTGTGGTCTGTGGGGCCCATGAGAAATGGGGGGGGGGGATGGGTAGAAATTCCTGCATCATAGCAGCACAGGGTATAAACTCCCCCCCCCCCCCCTTCCTAATTAGGATAGCCATCTGCTTCCTTCTTTTGGGTGCTCCCCCACCTTCCGCTGTCGATTTTAAAGAGGAACAAAGCCCGGGTTCTCCTCTCAAATTGGGATGCCCCGCTGTGTAAACCCCCTGGAACGCAGGTAGTACTTAAATCACCAGCGAACCTATGGTGCATGTGTGAGGTGTCCTTCAGTCCCTGGCTTGTTTTGCCACTTAGCTTTGCTATGCTGCTGTGACCTCCATATACCTGTGCCAGCCATTTAAAAATGTCTGGTGTGGGTATGGGCAGTAGCTGGAGTGAAGTGGAGATGCAGCCCACACATGTCGGATCACTGGCTAGGTGAAAATACCAGGCAATGTCATACATGCCCCACAAAGAAGCATATCGGCGGTTACTTCTCTTTAAGGGACACTCTGGTCTTTTTTGACAGAAGGTCACTAAATAACCCCTGCAGATCAGCATTATTGAGAAACCTCTGCGTTTAGGGCCGGCACGGGATTTTTAAAGGGTGACAACACCCAGGAGGGTGAAAATCCTGGGTGTTCCTCTTTAAATAGTCCCCACAAGACAAGTTTCATATAATTAAAGAAAACCAAGTCAGAAAAGACCAGTGGTCCACTGACCCTACATGCATACCCGCCAGGCACCACCTTGCCCTCGTTCTCTTGTAGCTGGTTGCCATTCGGCTGCCCTCCTCCACTGTTCGTGAACAGTAGCCAGCGATGGGGTGGGGGGATTGTGGAAAAGTAAGTAAGCACTGCTGGTCAATGGCTTGTCACGTGGGGTGCTCAAAAGTTAGAGAAATCAGCTGTAAAATGTATTTTCTTTTGTGTTTTTTCCTGTGTAACCCCCCCCCCCCCAACAACTATAAGAACACATGACCTAATAAGCCCCCAGCCTTGATGAACTCACCTGCAGAGGCAGTATCTGTGGGTGCTGATGCAGAAGGCAGTGGGGCACAGGTAAGTCATTTTCAGGGGGCGACAAGGGACTGCAGCACAGTGCTGGCTCCTTGTTTCTGCCAGTGGGTAGGACCCATGATAGTTGTTTCTACTGGGGGTGTCACCACACAGTTTGCAGGTCAACAGGGAAGACTTTCTTTATAAGCAGTGCAATGTACTGACAGAAACATTCGCCCGCCATTGTAGTCCTGGCTCACACAACCTACAGTGTTGACTCCCCTGGCACCCTGTAAGCAGCGCGGCACAACCCCGAACAGAAGCGCACATAACATGGACCATTGTCACCGACCTGGGCCACACCACACCTTGCCCCTCCCTAATGATCCCATGGATTGTTATCTAGTATCTTTACAGAGATTTAACATTTTCAACCATGTTGCCGAAAGCTCTCCTATTAAGCATTGACATTAAAGCTGTAAAATGTGTATTATCTTAAAATGTAATTTGATGTCTGCTTGCTTTAATGCCCCATCCCTTCGGATATTCTATTTTTCTATCTAGGATGAGGAATTGAACGAAGCTCCTGAACCATTACTGGAACTTGATGGCTGGGGAGAGGTAACCTCCCCCCAACATGGTGGAATTCCCTTTCCCCCACCTGCACCTGCCCCACACGCCCCCACTGACATCTTGGATGGGATCATTCATAGGAAGGAGAGTCTAGAAAACAGGCTGGTTAGCTGGTATGTCAGTTTTTTATTTTATTAATTTAGCATTTTCCTTCATTTCTGATGTGTAAGTGTATAGCAAATCTGCTGGGAAATCATCCCATTATACATCAATATAGACTTCCTAGATAAGGTTCATTTTACTCTCAATTCTCACCAATTTATTTTTCACCTTTAAAGAAAAAAGCAAAACAAAGGGGGCAGCTTTTAAAATGTTGCATTATGGACCACTGCAAACACAGCACATTGCTTGATGGGTAAAAGTATTGTATTTTTGCTCCATAAGACGCACTTATTTTCCCCAAAGCTGGGGAAATGCCCATGTGTCTTATGGTGCAAGTGTAGAGCTCCATCCCAACCTATAGGTGGCTGTGGCTGTAAAAACAAAAAACTTCTTATCACCCACAATGCGGAAGCTGACCACCTCAGCACGCGCAGTGCAGCTGGCTGTCCGCTGTTCCATATATGGCATCGGCGTGTGACTGCTGCACTGCACGTGCAAAGATGGTTTGCGTCTTCTGGATCGCGGGAGATCATTTTTGGGGGGTTTCAACAACCTCAGTGGCAGTCGGAGATTGGCAGTGGGGGGGATCTATCAACTGTTATAGGTTGGGGTGGGGGTGTTCTGCACGTTGCTTGCTTTTGAGGATGGGGGAGGATCTACCACACTAACTGTTATAGGGTGAGTGAGTTCTGCACGTTATATGCGAGGGGGATTCTACACACTGCTTGCTATTGGAGATTAGAGGAGGATCTGCCCGGTATATTGTTTTTTGGTGGGATTCTGCACACTGCATGTTATAGGGGATTACAGAAGTTCATCCACACTTGTTTTTTTTTTTTTTTTTGGGGGGGGGGGGGGTATTTCAGCTCACTATATATTATCTTAATTTCTTCCTCCAAATCCTAGATGCATCTTATAGGGTGAAAAATACAGTAAATCAAAAAAGCATGGCTGGATTTTTTTTCATGCATTAACCCTATTCTTCCTATTTTTATTTATTTATTTTTATTAAAGCCCCTGTCCAGGCAAAACAAATATATCACTTTCTCACGATTTGTTCCCCGAAACGGATCAGTCCAAGTCTGGTGCATAAAGCTTACTGCCTGCTAAGGTCGAGTCCCACAGTTTTCATGGTCACTGGTGGCCTCTGGGATGAACAGCTGCCCCCCACCCTCCGCTTTCATCACAGTGATTGGCCATAATGACTTTATTGACTGCCAGGCCTCAGCTTACCTCCTTTATTGCTACAATTGCAGAGTGGGAGTGTTTATGTCACTGTGACTATTGCAGATGCTGGTTGGGTGTGAACGGTACATTTTATATCACCAGGCACAAGAGGTGAGAATGTGCTTTTTTTTTATTTGTTTTGCCTGCACCGTCACTTTTAAATAAAGTTTAAAGTGGACCAGAACCCACAGCGATCGGCCTGGGAATCTATAAGATTCCCTCCCCCCCGGGCCTCCAAAATCTGGATGCCCTGCTGGGTGAAACCTTCCAGGTCGCCCATACACTTGCCATCTTTTCAAGTCCAACGGCGCATGCACAAGCTGTGGCCGCATCCCAACTATCCCCCTAACAGGGTGCGTGCTCCACGCCAGGCATTTGTGGATGGGCGGCACTGGCACGCTCCCTGTTAGAGGGTAGCGGGGGATGCGGCCTTAGACGAAGGGCGGAACTAATTGGAGGAGCGCCCGCGCATGAGCCATAGGTTCGGGAAGATGCGAGTTTGTTTCGGCGACCTGTGTGGTTTCACACAGCGGGGTACCTCGGGTGCAAGAACCAAGACTCAGGATAGTCAAAAATCTGGGTTTTGGTCCACAGATTATGTGTGTATATTGTACTTAGAAGTCTTTGTAATATTTCTATAACACAGTTTAATCCCATAAATGCTTAATGTCCCTGTTCAGACACACACTAACTTCCACTAACTTTATCCCCTTGGAAACATGGTAAAATTAACCTTTTCAAAACCTCTAAAAATACCATTTTGTGAATACTCACCTGTAAAATGGGTATTAAAAGTATGTCACACACCCCACTTCATTTACTAATTATCATTACACTTGGGTAATCTCACCGCTAGGTGGCGCAGTTGCAGAGATCTCCAAAAAAGCAGCAAGCCCCTCCCGGTCTATACATACCTGGTACCTCCCATCAATTCCCCAGTGTTAAAACAGCAGTAAGACAAGGTACCAGGAATAAACAAATGTAACCCTCAACTGTAAATAACAAAACTTCACCATATAAGGAACCAGGATACCAAAAGAGGGCGGGTGAAGTGGGGTGTGTGACATACTTATAATACCCATTTTACAGGTGAGTATTCACAAAATGGTATTATTCTAAGTATGTCACACACCCCACTTCATTTACTAATTATCATTACACTTGGGACATCCAACAGCAGTGTCCAAAAAGGGCGGGTATCCAAACCAGGCAATAACGCAGATAAAACTCAAACCACTGCAGCCTGCAGAACCTTACGGCCAAACACAGCATCCGCTGAGGCCCGCACATCAACCTTATAAAACCTGGAAAAAATGTGAACCGAAAACCAGGTAGCGGCCTTAAAAACTTGTTCAACCGAAACCTGGTGCTGAAAAGCCCAGGACGCACCAACCACACAAATAGAATAAGCGGTAACGTGAAAAATGGGACCCTACCCTTGGCAGAATAGACCCCAACAACCGCCGGACGAATCCGTTCGCTAATGGAAGACCTAGCCAGAGCCAAACCCTTCCTGGACCCACAGGGCACTACGAAAAGGGCATCAGTCTTACGAAAGGAAGACGTAGCACGCAAAAAATACCTAACACAACGCACAACGTCCAAGCAGTGCAACGCACTCTCCTTGTCATTCCTAGGCTTAGGACACAAGGAAGGAAGAACAATGTCCTGAATAAGATGAAAAGCAGATACCACCTTAGGGAGAAAATCTGCCTTGAAACGAAAGACCACTTTGTCCTGATGCTCCTCAAAATAAAGAGCCTGAATCGACAAGGCTGCCAACTCCGAAACACGCCGAACCGAAGTGATGGCCACCGAAAAGACAACCTTCTGAGTAAGAGTGGACAGAGCAATATCCTGCAAAGGCTCAAAGGGAGGAGCCTGTAACGCAGAGAGCACCAAATTCAAATCCCAAACTGGGAGCAAAGACTTCCTAGGAGGCCGCAGAAGCGAAACCCCCTGGAAGAAAGTCTTGACCAAAGAATGGCTAGCAAAAGACCTCTGGAAAAAAATAGACAAGGCAGACACCTGCCCCTTCAAGGTACTCATCTGAAGACCAGAATCCAGCCCTAACTGAAGAAAATCCAAAATCCGAGAAATAGAAAAGACCCGGCAGGGCAAAGATCTAGCCTCACACCAATCAATATAAGATCACCAGACCCTATAATAGATGGAAGAGGAAACCTCTTCCTAGCACTAACGAAAGTCTGAATGACCGAATCCGACAGACCCTCCTCCCTCAAGATGGAGGTTTCAGCAGCCAAGCCGTCAAAGCCAGCGTCGGTAAACTGGGGTAACACAGTTGACCCCGGGTGAGAAGATCTGGCCGAAGAGGCAGATCGAACTGATCCACTGCCAGACGAACGATGTCTGCGAACCACACCCGCCTTGGCCACCTTGGAGCCACGAGAATGGCGGGAACCCCTTCCTGAACTAGCTTTCGCAGCACCCTGCCTAACATGGGAATCGGAGGGAACAGATACAGGAACCCCAGATCCTTCCAGCTCAAGGCCATGGCATCCGCCGCCAGAGCCAGAGGGTCCCGAGGCAGCGACACGAATGTCGGAAGCTTGTGATTGTGACGAGAGGCAAACAGATCCACCTCCGGTGTCCCCCACCGAAGACACATGGACCGAAACACGTGGGGATGAAGGGACCATTTCCCCTGGCGGGACGAGCACCGGCTCAGAAAATCCGCCTCCGTGTTCTCCACTCCTGGAATGTACACTGCCGAAAAGCAAGGGACGCAAGTCTCCGCCCAAACCAGAATCAGAGACACTTCTCTGAGGGCACCCAGACTGCGAGTCCCTCCCTGGTGAATGATGTAAGCAACCGCCGACCGATTGTCCGATCGAACCTGAACCGGCAGACCCTGTAAATGATGCGTCAAGTGGGACAGAACCAACCTGATGGCTCGCAACTCCAGAACATTGATGGGCAAGTGGGCCTCCTGAGGATCCCACTGCCCCTGAAACTGAAGATCCTTCCAGAAACCTCCCCATCCTGACAAGCTGGCATCCGTGGTGACAGTTTCCCAAAGCGGCGTCATAAACGACCTGCCCTTCAGAAGATTGTCCGAGACCAACCACCACCGAAGAGACTGCCGAACCCGAGGGGACATCCGGAAGGACCGATCCAATGACCGCGGGCGCCTGTCCCAAGACACCAAAAGATGAAGCTGCAGCGTCCTCGTGTGAAACTGTGCGAAGGGAACCGCCTCGAACGAGGCCGCCATCAACCCCACCAGTCTCATCCCTAGCCGAATGGACGGGTGAGGATCGGAAAGAAGAAGCTGAGCCAATTCCTGAATCAAAAGAACCTTGGCCTGAGGGAGAAAACACTCTGTGCTGGCAAGAGTCCAAGGACATCCCCAGAAAGTCACCACCCTGGCCGGAACCAGAGAGGACTTGGGGTAATTGATCACCCAGCCGAACCTCTCTAACATAGACACCACCATGCTGGTGTCCCCTTCCGCCTGACTGAAGGAAGGGGCCAAGATGAGAAGATCGTCCAGGTAAGGCACAATGCGCCCTGAGCTCTGAGCAGGGCCATCACCCCTGCCAACACCTTGGTGAACACCCTTGGAGCCGAGGTGAGGCCGAATGGAAGAGCTACAAACTGAAAATGCCGATCCTCCACCACAAAGCGAAGAAACCTCTGAGGAGCCGGAAAAAATCGGAATGTGAAGGTACGCATCCTCGATGTCTATGGACGTCATAAAGTCCCCCTGCCGAAGCGAGCCGATCGCAGACCACAAGGTCTCCCTGCGAAACTTCCGGGGACGAAAAAACCAGTTGAGAAACTTCAAATCCAGGATCGGACGGAACGACCCGTCCTTCTTGGGTACAGTGAACAGATCGGAGTAATACCCCCGCCCCACCACTGAAGGAGGGACCGGGCAAATGACCGCCAATTCCACGAGATTCTGAACCGCCGCCAGGAGCCCCTGCGCAGCCACCGGGTCTGAAGGAACCCAAGACCTGAAAAACCTTGGAGGAGGACGGGACTCGAACTCCAGCTTGTAACCGGCCGACACCACCTCCCGAATCCACCTGTCCGAGACCTCCTGGCCCCATACCCGGGAGAAGCGTTGCAACCGTCCCCCCACCCGCACGGGTGAGGGCGCCCCTTCAATGCTGAGCGGGCTTGGCGGCTGACTTGGGCTTGGCGCCCCAGGCGAGAACGGGGCGGCCACGGCCTTTACCCCTATTCCAACCCGCACCCCTGGAAGCCGAGAAGCCCGCACTCCTGCCGGCTCTGGCTCCCCGAAAGGACGGATTGAAGGAGACCGCCCCCCGAAAGGAACGGCGAAACTTCTTGCGCTGAGGCAGCCTACCTCCCTTGGCCACAGAATCCAGCTATTCTACCAACAGGGCAGACGCCCTGCCACACATCAACATGGCATCATCCTGAGCGGCCAGGATAAATGACAAGAAGGAGTCATAACGCTTAAGCGCAAGAAACCCATCACCCGAGGGATCAAGATCCACACATAAATCCCTGACCATAGACCTAACCGCCAAGGCCAAAGAAGCCGAAGCACAACCAGGCCTCAAAAACCGAACCCGCACAGACGAAACCATGGCGGGCCAGCTGATCAATCCGGCGAACCTCGCCATCCCTAAGATAAGTAGTGTCAGGAAAATGAACAGCCGCCGTATAAGACAGCCCCAAAACCGGAGCATCCACCTCGGGAGGGACAGACCAACGTGTCAGCAAGTCCGCCGGAAAGGGATATTTCTAATCCCAGCTAGGCGGTACCCCCGACGAGCCGTGTAGGAAACTCCCACTGCCTAAGGACAACGTCCTCGAAATGCTGTTGACTGGGGAACTCCAGAATCTGCTTAGAGCCCCCCAAAAAGCTGGCCCCTAGGCCGAGGAGCAACCTCAGGAGGGTCCAAATCCAAAACCTCAAACATTTGGGCCAAAATAGAAGGCGTAACAGGAGCGGGACCATCCACCTGGTCCCCCTCAGCGCCCAGCACCTGCTGGCCCTCTGAATCATCCAAATCCTCCACAAGGTCACCCTCTTCGAGGGGACGATCTGACCAATCCAGGTCCTCAATCACCTCCACCTCAGAGTCCGGCGGAGGCGGAGATAGGTGTTTACGCTTAGCCGTAGCCTTCTGAGCGGACATAGCGGAAAACATTCTATCGAGGTCGGCCAAGCGGGCGCACACCTCAGATTGCGAATCCCCACCCGTGACCACGTCACACGGGGTCCGGAACAGGCGAGGAGGAGAGGGAGATGGCGCGGACGATGAAGTACCAGGCACAGGGGTGCTGGACTGGCGCTCAACGCTCCGCTGCGCACATGGAATGCATACAATGACATCATCCCCCGGGAGCGGAGTCCCACAACCCCCACACAGCCTGGATTGTCCCGAAGGATCAGTTCCGGCATCCTTGGCAGCCTCCCTATGGTGAAATTATGGTATTCGCAGACCCCAGGGATTTACGCAGTAAGCAACCCGGGATGCCCCTTTAATACTGGCTAGCTAAAATTCTATGCTACCCTGACCATGGGGATTAAACAGACAAATATCCCAATTTTTTTTTTTTTTTTTTTCAAAACTAGCCAGGTATGGAAAACCGGGAGAGCCCAGCAGGATGGGGTCCCAGGATCTGAGAAACACAGTACAACCACAATCATTCCGGGCACATGCTACACATATGTAAAAAGTAACATCCGAAGATATATGAATATATATATAAATATATACATGTATAATATATAAATACTATATGCTGAAAAGGTCTCCCCCCTTCCACCTAAAAACAGGATCAAGAACCTGCCCTCACCTCCAAGGATGGGAGCGAGAGAGGGGAGGAAAAAAGGGGGGACATCACAGCAGGGGAAAACTAGCAACAACCCTGCCACACATCAACACGCAGGCCACCCCCGTCAGTGACAAGGAAAAAAGGGGACCTACCTCAGCGCGCAAGATGGCGGCCGGACACAAGCGCCGCTCAGGAGGAGAGAAGATAGGCGTGCCTGATTGGAAACGCGGGAGCCGCCGAGGCCCCGCCCCCCCTGAAGCGCCAATCACCGCGCGGACCACGCAGCACAGCGGTCCCGCCCCTATCCAGCGCGCCGAGCGTCTGACCCTGCGAGGGCAGCGCCGGCATCACAGGCCGGACCGTCGGAGCATCAAGTACACGCACTCAACACACACACACAGTAATGCACCCCCCGGCCCGCAGCAAACCTCTCTCTCCCCGCGTAATATACAGAGCCACAAGCGCCGAGCAAGGCGCATCCATCCCAGCGGGCCCGCAGCGCAGCGCGCCGCGTGACCCCGCCTCTCGGCTCCCTGAGGGGGATAATGAAAACCGGTGCCAAACTTGCATCTCCCCCCCAACGTAAAACAGTCACCCACAACGACCAGAGCGCAGCCGAAAAACGTCGCTAAAGCAGGGTTCAGGGTTCCATGATGGTGTGGGAGGGGGGGGGGAACACAACCCGCCAATCATGCCACACACGGACAACCATGACGCCCGACCAGAGAGTAAACCACTGTAAGGCACTATCTAACCGCTAGGTAAATGGGGCATCCCACATCCGGATCACCACTCCGGGAATCCCGCTATGCCCCGCAATGAAGGGTCGAGCGGAGGAGCTAATCTCCTGGGCACCTAAGGTGCCGGCTACCTTTTGCCCGACCTACAGCCAAGGCTGGGAGGCTGCCTGTTAACAGGGGAACACACAAAACAGGATCGGGCAGCAATAGACCATGGGGGGGGGGCCGGGGTGATACCCCGGCTACCTGCAAGCAGGAGACTTCTTTCTTCTGTCTTGTCGCCATCTTGCAGAGACCAACACTGGGGAATTGATGGGAGGTACCAGGTATGTATAGACCGGGAGGGGCTTGCTGCTTTTTTGGAGATCTCTGCAACTGCGCCACCTAGCGGTGAGATTACCCAAGTGTAATGATAATTAGTAAATGAAGTGGGGTGTGTGACATACTTAGAATAATCTCTAAATATATGTAAATACTGAACAAAGAGGGACATGTCATGGAGCAGCTTTGAGTCTGGAGCATGCTCTGCTGTGGTCAGAGACAGCTGTGGGACTTTCCGTGCTCGCTTGCACTGAGAGCACCAAGTGACAGAGTGGCTGTAAGACCTTTTTTTGTGCTGCTCTGGAGAAATAACATTGAAAGGAAGGTACATTTTTTTGAGCCCTTCTAGGGCTTTTACCCTCCGCTGCAGGAAATGGAGGAGAGGCACATGGGGCAAGGTGAGCTGCTTGCTGCCTTACTGTTGCTGCTGGGTTTACAGTCCCGTTAAAGAATTGGTACTATTTGTCCCCTCCTCCCAAGCTGCTCCAATCCAATTGTAGGCTACACATTTCCTTGTGTCCCCCTGTGAACTCGATGGCGGGTGTACAAGTGGGACTCGTCCCTTGCGTTCTATTGGGCAGCCAGAACCCAGCCTCACTCTCAGCCTGAACATCCTACTTATCTTTAATAACCTCTTCTATTTCATGTTAGGGTGGAGCAAGAAATAATGGCCCGGGTCATCAGTGAGATGCTCCCAGTAAGACAAGACCCCATTCACGATGTCACCTCATCCAGCAGTGACCCATCTGAGATGGCCTCAGACATTGGTATGTGCATGTATTTCTTTCTGTGTGCTATCATAGGGTGATAGGGGTTCCTTATGTATCCACTATGTGCAGCCATAATATATGTGCAATTAACTGGATTTTAATTGCCATGGACCTGTTTATAGCCAGCTAAGATGTATAGCAATGGCAAATTTTGGGTGGGGACAGCTTATATGCCATACGATATCCATAAAGTCTTACTAAAGCTTTGATGTAGCCTATTAGAAATGCGCAGAGTTAACATAGATTGACTGGACTGAGCAGCCTGACAGGAGGAGAGGGCAGCATGTGTCTGCTCACAAAGCTTTTATGTACAGTGCTGTATTTAAACCAATCCTCAAAGTTTCACATACAAACATAGCTGGGACAGGTGTTTAGGAAAGCAAAACAGCAAATTAAACCTTTAGGCTTCTCAAGCCTCTCACATTCTGCTGACATCCATCACTTTCTGCTGACTCTTTCCTTTTTCCTCACTTGAAGATTGAAAAAGCACAGAGGGGAAGATTTTTTTAAAGTGGACCAAAACCCACAGGCCGACGGCCTAGGAATCTCTAAGATTTCAGGGCCGATTGATTCCCTCCCCCTGGGGCATCTAGAATCAGGATGCCCCACTGTGTGAAACCCGCCCAGCTTGCCTGGTATACTCACTTTCTCCCCCAGTCCAGCGGTGCATGCACAAGCAGTGGTCACTCCCCGCTATCCCTTTAGCAGGGAGCACAGCTGTGCCGGGCATTTGTGAATGGCCGGTTGCGGGGGGGGGGTCTCACAGTGGGGCATCCCAGATCAAGATGCCCCTGGGGGAAAGGACCAAAACTCAGGATAGTCAAAATCTTTTTTGCCACTTTAATATATATATTAGTGAAATATTTCTTTTTCTGTAGCCGGTAATACAGTATAATAGCCTTTTTCACTGGTGATTAAAGGGAGCCAAAGGCCACATGACACAGTCGTGGAGTCTAAAAGACTCCAGGGCTGGCTGCTAGCCTTCCCCCAGTCCATCTGAATTTGAGATACCCTGCTGTGTAAAACCCCTGGGGCCATGGCACTGTCTTTACCGGTGGCCACATTGCCCAAGGTGCTTGGATGGGGAGGGCAGGTGGGCACCCAAGATATATCATGTTTAAAGCGGACCAGCAGTCAAAAATGACTTAAGCCAGACCAACACAACAAACAGTGCTCATGCATCCCTCCCCAGGGCAATTTAGATTGCTGCATATAAAAATGAAATTACCTTTTTCGTACTCCTGCTGTGGTAAATTTTAGAAACGAAATGGCGGCTCATGAATTTACAGACCACCTTCAAACATGAAGTGCTGCTGGGCTTCCTGTTACCGTGCATTATCCGTTGAATCCAGGCAGCAGCATGGCTGAGATGCTGGGAGAGGAAGCTCCAAAATGCCCACTACCTTTCTTTTTCAACTGTGCCAGGCTGTTAGTCCGGTTTAAGCATAGCTGTCCTAGATCATGAGAACCATAATAGAAGTAGTTATGTATGGCTGTAGTCCAGTAAGGGTTAGTGGTAGTTGGATGACAATCAAAGCTGCTGTTTTGACCTTTGTAAATTCTGATATAAGAAGTGATGTCATAACTGTTCTAAATACTGAAAGTCAGCATTGCATGGATGGGCACCTTACTGGGGTACCCTATGTACAGACACTATAACACTTTTGTTTGCCTGGGGATTTTGTATGTGTTGATTCATTGCATTTGTTCCATTGCGCTCTTTGCAGTAGAAGCAGCTGGAGGGAAAGGCTTGCAGTTGTTCGTTGATGCCAGTGTTCCTGTCGATTCCAATCTGATTCGAGAGTATGTTAATGAAGCCTTGGCGGAGACCATAGCCATCATGCTGGGAGAGAGAGAGGCTCACCACGCACCCGCACCCCGGCTAAAGCCGCCTGATCTGCAGGTTCACATTATTATATTCCTGTATATCCTGCAAAAATGATGTACCGCATGTCATGGATATTCTTAGTATACAGTACGTCCTGCTCCAAATCTAATACTTACACTTGGGATATACTCCGCCAGATGGCGCTGGACTGCAGAGACATCGAAAATAGGCTCCTCCGGGCCCCTCAAATACCCGGGACCTCCCACAAATCCCCAGAATTTCTCTGCAGTCTGGCTGCAGAGGACGAGAAATGGCTCTCTACTCGCAGGTGAGCGGGGTTTTTAACCTGCGGCCCTGTAGGGCTATTCCCACCCGTTCCACTAGTAATATGCCTCCCAGCCTTGGCTGCGTTGGTCGGGTGAAGGTAGGCAGCACCGCTGTTAGGTGCTTAGGAGCGCTGCTCCACCGCAATCCCCCACTAAAGGGTAGGCGGTTCAGGCTTATGGTGAGCCTCTATGGGATGCCCCTCCCGCACTAGTGCCCCCTTGCCCCTGCCCATCGGTGGGCCCTGTTTAAGTGGCCGCTGTCCTCCCTCATCCTCCTTGTAGCCTTCGGGGAAAAAGAGGGGAGGGGGTGTGTGTAAATGTGTATGCTATGCATTCTGTGTATACTTAGTATACAGTACGTCCAGCTCCAAATATAATACTTACACTTGGGGTAATCCTCCGCCAGATGGCGCTGTACTGCGAAGACATGAAGTATCACTCTCTCACAGGTGAGCGGGGCTATCAAAGCCTGCGGCCCTTTGGACTGTTCCCACCCGTGCTCCCTGTGATGTGCCTCCCAGCCTGGGCTGCGCTGGTCGGGTGAAGGTAGGCAGCACCTTGTGTGCTTATGGAGCCATGCTCCACCGCAGTCCCCCACCAAAGGGTAGGCGGTTTAGACTGATGGTGAGTCTCTAGAGGATGCCCCTCCCACGCTATTGCCCCCTGTAGCGGTGGGCCCTGTACGAAGGGTCGCCGTCCTCCCTCGTTCCCCCCCCCCCCCCGTAGTCCGGGGGGAGAGAAAGGGGGGGGGGGTGTGGTTGTCAGTGTATATTACACGCTCATGGCCTTAGTACTGTCTTTGACTGGTATTCCGGGTGTCAGTGCTGCGCTGTTAAAACTTCAATTGCATCTGTCGCCGCCACGCGCACTCCTTCCATGGCTGAATGTGCCGTGCCAAGCGGCGGCGGCGCCTCAGACGCTGCTACGTCTTCATTGGTGTATCTTTTTCTAAGTGTGCCACACATTTCGCTCTTCTGACATCTTTGAACTATTTCAGAGCTTAGCGCTCTTTGAGGGGGGTGGGGACCCGGTTTGGCGCGCTCCGCGTCACAGCCGCTCTGGCCCGCCCTTCGAGGTTCTTGGCGCCCTTCTGTTGCTGGTCACGCGCACACGTGTTGCGGCCCTCCTCCTCCTTAGGTCGGTGAGTGCCCTCGTGGGCGAGTTTCTTCTTCCTTTTTGTCCACTGCGCATGGCTCTGACATCCCTATTCCCATTATGTCTTTCAGACGATCGAATCCAGTGGCTTCTCCTGGCCCGGTTAATTGCCAGGGGTCCTAGAATAGTTACTCCCACTTCCCTGCGGGTCTTTGGGGCATCCAGGGTAGCTTACAGCGTCAATCCCTACTGGCCTATTGTGCCCATCAATCACCATATGGATATTGTGAACAGGGTTCCCTCGGGACAAGCCCGTCTGTGTATAGCTTGTGGGGTCTCACCTATTAGCGGTGACAATGCACGGGTCTGCGTCACTTGTGCACAGCAGGCGCTGATGGTGCTTCACGCCCCTCCTGTGGCTGGGCCTGCACCTCGCCTCACTTCACCTACTCCCCCAAGCCTGAGTCTAACCCCCAATACAAGCGGGGATTCTCATCCTGATGTGGCTACTAGACTGGCCAGTGTTGAAAAATTGCTTGCTAGTTCTCTAGCGCGCAAGGCCACTGCTAAAAAGCGGCACATAATCCCTGATTCTGCTCCTTTCCCTACGGAGTCTGATGAGTTTTCACATTTTTATGGCCATACCCCTTTGGATGAAGGGGAGCTATTTTCTGACTCAGAATCTTCTGATGAGAAGGCAAGGGGTCATGACGATTCCGGTTCTGACCACTGGACCACGGATGATACTGATAAACTACTGCTTCATATTTTTGAAGTTTTGTCCATCTCTCTGCCTGTTGAGGCCCCTAGGCAAAGGGGTGAGTTATTTCATACTGCTAAGGCTCGACTGGAATTTCCTGAGCAAACCCATTTCAATAACCTCGTGTTGAAAGAATGGGGACATCCCAGTAGACTTCCCGGGATCCCTAAGAGTTTGGACAAGAAGTATCCATTTCCTGCTGATATGGTCAAGTGCTGGTCATCGCCCCCCGAGGTCGATGCTCCTGTTTTAGGGCTGTCTAACACCTCTATTATGCACTCTCCCGACACCACTACACTGCAGGATTCATTGACCAATTGGCGTTTGGTGGGGCGGCGCTGCGCCCGGTTTGCGCCTTGGCCATTACTGCTGTGGCGCTCAGGGCCATGGTCAGGAATGCCCTTGACGGCCCGGATGAGTTGCCTACTGATGCTGTTAATGTCTAACTGTGAGGTTTTCGTGAACTTTATCCTGTCTGCATCGGATGATGCTATTAGGCTGTGTGCCAGATCTTCCGCCTTGGTGGTGGCTATTTGCCGCGCGGTATGGCTGTGCCAGTGGGCGGCTGACAATGTGGGCTTCCATTTAAGGGCCTGCGCCTGTTTGGGGACCGCCTAGACCTCTTTGCTAAAGGAGGTAAGTTACCACAGCGCAGGCGGCAGCCTCGGCCCTTTCGGAACCAGGGCCCCCTTTCCGCCCCCTACAGAGGTGTTAAGCAGGGAAAGGGGTGTCCTTCGCGGGGCTTGTGCAGACTCTTGGCATAGGAGCAAGGGGCGGCGCCCCGGCTCCTCTTGGGGGACCAAACCCAAAGCCCCTCCCAAGACCCCTCAGGCATGATGGGGCGGCCTCGCCCGCCAGGGTAGGGGGACGGCTACAGCACTTCGCACATGTCTGGAGGCACCAAGTCTCAGACCGGTGGATTCAGGAGGTAGTTACCTCTGGCTACAAAATAGAGTTTGCTGTGCGGCCCCCCTCAAGATTCATCAGGTCCCGGATCCCCCAGGACCCGGTATCTGCTCAGGTCCTGATGCAGGCAGTACAAGACCTTCTGGATCTGGGAGTTATTTGTCAGGTTTCCTTGAGAGAATTAGGAGAAGGGTTCTACTCCAACCTTTTCACAGTACCCAAAAGAGATGGGTCAGTCAGGCCCATTCTGGATTTAAAGATCCTCAACAAATTTGTCAAGCACAAGCGATTTGGCATGGAAACTCTGCGCTCGGCCGTTGGCTCTCTGCGCCCAGGGGATTTTATGACGACGGTGGACATCAAGGATGCTTACCTTCACATCCCTGTGTTTCCAGGACATCAGAGGTTTCTCAGATTCGCGTTGAACGATCAACATTATCAGTTTGTGGCCCTACCGTTTGGCCTCACTTCAGCTCCCAGAGTGTTCACCAAGGTACTGGCGGGAGTGATGTCCTTGTTAAGGTCAGGGGGCATTCGAGTGCTGCCCTACCTGGACGACATCCTCATCGCCTCATGGCCCCTACAGCAGGCGGAGCTGGACACTCAGCGGGTGGCGTCCACCTTGGAGTCCTTCGGCTGGGTGATCAATCACCCCAAGTCTTCTCTGTCCCCTTCGTCGGTGACCCCATTCCTGGGGATGATTCTGGATACGGTTCAGTCACGAATATTCCTTCCCCAACAGAAGGTGGAAGCCCTAACTGCGCAGGTGCGGTCTCTGCTCTCGTGTCCCCAGCTCTCACTCAGGCAGGGAATGCAGCTGGTGGGTCTGATGTTGGCGAGCTTCGAGGCGGTGCCCTTTGCCCAGTTCCATTCTAGGCCTCTGCAGCTTCACCTCCTCTCGGTATGGGACAAGGACCTTGCGTCCCTGGACAGGGTTTGTGTGCTTCCCCCGTTGGTCTTGCGGTCCCTCTCGTGGTGGCTGACCACAGGAATTTGCTAAAGGGCAGGTCCTTTCTAGCCCCCTCCCCCTCCGGTCACCACGGATGCCAGTCTGTCAGATTGGGGGGGATTCTGGAAGTCCCTGAGGTTCCAGGGCAGATGGGGTCCTCAGGAGGCCCATTTACCCATCAAGGCGCTGACTTGCCTTTACTGTCTTTTTAAAATTGCCGCACGCTGACTTGGTTCCGTGCTTGGTGGCGGCATTACCTCAGGCGCTGGTGCGCCGTCATTGGCTGCTTGCACGTTCTGGCTTCGTGCTCTTCGGTGGGGGGGCGAGGCCCGTCTATGGCACGCTCTGCGTCATTGCTGATACCAACAACAAGTTTGTCAGGGGCGTCCGCGTGCTTCCCTATCTGGACGACATTCTCATCACTTCCCAGTCTCTACATCAGGCAGAGTTGGATACTCAGCTGGTGGTGTCCACTCAGGAGTCATTTGGATGGGTGATCAACCACCCCAAGTCCTTGCTGTGCCAAGTGTAAGTATTAGATTTGGAGCAGGACGTACTGTATACTAAGAATAATACAATTCTGTGATTATTCACCTGTAGAATTGGTATCATGAGTATACAGTACGTCCTGCTCCAACCCACCCTTGGTTTGCATTATCTTGGATCCCCTGTATGGTGATTGTTATCATTGTTATAATTGATAGTTTGGATTGTTTAATTCTCCTGGCTTCTCATTAACTGCTTTTCAATGCTGGGGATTTGTGGGAGGTTCCGGGTATTTGGGGGGCCGGGAGGAGCCTATTTTCGATTTCTCTGCAGTCCAGCGCCATCTGGCGGAGTATAACCCACTTGTAAGTATCATATTTGGAGCAGGACATACTGTATACTCATAATACCAATTCTACAGGTGAGTAATCACAGAATTGTAAAATTGTAGAATTGTAACCAATACAAATTTTTCATGGGAATACAAATGTCGCCATATTTACTGGAAATTAGACATCAGACCCCAGTACATTAAAAAAAAACTTTACCGCTAAATTAATATACTACCCTACAGTTTCCTGTCATCAGTTGAAGGAGGCTTGTGTGGAATAGGTGAGTATCTTCTTTCTAAAGGGGTTTGGAGGCTTCACCTCAGCACCTAACTGGGTTTAGGACCACTTTCATACAGGTCAGAGCACAGGGGTTACCTCATCTCCTCTGTTTAAACACCTAGAAAGACCAAACCTGCACCACAATCCCTTGTTGAAATGGCAACCAGCAGCCATATGGTCTGGAATCCTCATTGAGACTCTGTACCACATGACCAGTCTTGAAGCCCAGTTTTGCCTAGGGAGCGTGGAGCAGGTAAGAGTAATCGGGGATTATGCATTCGATGCCCCCCTCACTGATTTCCGTTATCCTATGACACATGTTTGGCTGCGAAGAGGGCAGGGATGCCCTCCCAAACCAGCTTGGGATGCCCATAGGATAGGGAATCATCGGCCCTGGAGCCAGACATAACAGGTTTCCACAGCAGCTGCCCAGTAGAGCTGAAAAGCTCCTCATAGTGACACTACCTGGGCTCCCCCTTTGCCAATGTCCTTTCCTGACCCTGAGCACTTATGTTAATGAGATCTTGGCACAAATGCAACACAGTGTCTTGGAAAATTGATATCTGATCTGGTTTTACTTAATCCCTGTAAAATAAGTGAAAAAAATATACATTTAGACCCCACTTTCCCCCAAAATTTAAAAAAATATATGAAGTTGATATTTTCGACCTTTAATATAAACCAAATTATGTGACACCTCAGTTTAAACATTTTAGTTTTCTCTTCTTAAAGCCTGAACCTGTTGAGATTGCTGCCGTTCCCACCCCTCGATGCACGCCTCCAACATCTCCCCTTCTCGAGGTAGAAGAACCGTCTCTTGTGAAGACACCTGAGATATCTCCTCAAGCCTCCATAGAAGAAAGTGAAGTTCTCCAGAAAGACCCCGACGAGTCAGGTTAGTTATGAGCATAATAAAGAATTCATGTTAGGTTGTCCAGAACAAAGAAATGTTGAGGCCTTGTGATTGCTAACTGACCTGTCATAAGTTTCACTTGTTTGTGTGTCAGCGAATGACAAGTGCACAACTGCAACTTATGATGGAATGATTATTGCCCTGTATTGTAATGGTATAGAGTTTGGTCCAGGGATTTGTAAGCCCATTGGAAGGAAGTAGGAAGGCAAGGGGCCAAACATTGCCTATAAGGTGAAGCTGTACAGTGTATCGGCAAGCTTTACAGCGTAGTGTTAGTAAGTCCCTGTTTCATATCACTATAATAGTCAGTGCCTGCACAATCATAAACTAAGACTGTGTTTGCCAATCAGTGGTACTAGTACTGCTGGGTGGTACTCAGACTTCAGAATTCTCCCAGCGAACTCACTTCATTTGACTGGTAAAATTAATAGGGGGACATAAAGCACTGTAGTCCAGCTTCTGCACGATTCTCTAATAGGAGGCACTATTGTTAGCATTCAGCCCTCTAGCGATTGCATTGCTCTCAGCCCAAGATGCTGCTCACAGTAACATGTCTCATAGGATGCACTGGTTGGCCAATACATCAAGCTGGCAGAACAGCTTGCACCATTGCACCAGATGGAGCACATGCATTATAGGTCCTCTTATGAAGACCTAAACCTTCCTGTATTGGGTACTTGAGATAACTAAAATTCAAATTAAAGGGATTTTTTCAGGCAAAAGATTAAAAAATAATAATCAGCATCTTATCTTGCCAAGCATTCCTGCAGCACTGTGTCTCCTCTCTCATCAGTACCCTAAAGGAGGAAATATACCTCCTTATCTGCCCCTCCAGTGCCACCCCGTCAATGTGGGCCACCAATACTAGCTTAAGGAGCTAGTCCAGATCATGCCCCCTCTGTATTTATGGCTTGAGTGACACTATTACTCTCTATTCAAGCCCAGCTAACCCCTCATTACCCAGCCTCCTCATAGTAAACGTTCCCACTCCCAACCATTATGCTAATTATTATGCAGCATCACAGCTCCAAGGGCCACACCCACATTCTTTAGAAGATACATCATGGGGTAAATGTGTAAGCCTTGATATCTCAACCATTTCTACTTCAATTAAAAAAATGGAAAATCGTTTAGGACATTGCCATATGTAGCCCAAACCAATGATCTAACAATTGGCTATGCTTTAAATACCACATTTAAAATGGCAAGTGGAACATTAAAAAAGGATCGAAGACCCTGAACTAGGGCTATTTATTACATTTCAAAATGTGAATACCATAATGTGGTGTTTGATGTTTAAATAGTGGGCCTTTATGGAAAATGAATATTGTTAAAATATTGTGTAGTATTTTATTGATATTTTAGTTATTCAGGATTAAAATTGTTTAAATAACTTGAGGGCCATTCAAGAAGATATTCAATTAAATTGTTTGGGACAGAGGAATGTGGGCTGACCAGCCTCTAGGCTTGAGAGGGACCAAGGCCTACATGGTCAACTGCAATTGATTATACATACAGAAATAGATTAAAACATTACACAATATTTTAACAATATTCATTTTCCATAAAGGCCCATTATTTACAGATGGATCTGGTAATTATTCTTGGGTCTGAGGTTATGGCTTTGATCCCCACACAACTACCCACCTCCCAATTATCTGGATAAGTGTTGATGCAAAATTGTGCAAATCAAGCATGTGCTTGGTCTGTTTTGGGTGGTTAGACAGCCCTTCTCATCCCATTAGTGTATTGTCCATGCAGGGCGTGCTTATCATTTATGGGGCCCCATGCAAAGTTGTGTCTGTGGGCTCTGATCAAAGACTAATTTTGTATAGCAAAATACAATATTAACACACCTTGTCAGGCATGTAGCTGTGGCCTACTCATACCCTGTGGTAGCGCAAGTGAACCCAAAGGATTTCACACAGAGGGGCAGTCTGGCATTGTCTGTCCCTTTCATAGGGAATTGCCCATATGGCTGTCCAATTTCTACGCCCAAACTAGAATGCCCCACTCTGTGAAACCCCATTAAATTGCTGCATCTCCACTCATCTAACCTAGTTCCAGTGACGCATGCACAGGCCACTGCCCCGCTCTACCTGATTGGCCAGCCCGGGTACCCCCCAGCTAGAGGTGAGCGGGGATGCAACCATTGGCACGCTCTGCACCCTTCAGCTCGCTAGCTGCTGTGATGTCATAGCATCATGTATAACGGAATGGAGCTGAGCGCTGATTCTGCAGCAGCTGGCTCACATAAGTGTGTAAGTGCTCCACACTCTGCATTGTGTTAAAGTGGACCAACACCCAGGATTTTCACTATCCTGGGTTTTGGTCCACTTCCACGGGGCACCCCGATCGGGCGTGCACCGCTGCATGATACCCCCCAGAACGTCTGGAAAAACTCACCTGACCCCGCTCCTACGGTGCATACGCGGGCCTCGTCCAATCAGAGCGCTCAGAGCCACTGTGGTATGCACGGACAAGGGATGGACAACCACAGCGTCTCCGAGCACGCTGGCGGCCGCTTCTCGCGCTTCCCTCTAACAGGGAGCGTGCCCAGTGCCGGCCATTCACAAATGGCCGGCGCGGGTGCGCGCCCCGCTAGAGAGAAGCCCGAGATGGGCCCACGCATGCGCCGTTGGAACGGGGATAAGGTAAGGTGAATGGGGCGTCCTGGGGGGTTTCACATAGCGGGGCATCCCGATTTCGGATGCCCCGCGGGGAGGGATCTGATCGGCTCGGGAATCTTATAGATTCCCGGGCCGATCAGCCTGGTTATTGGTCCACTTTAAACAGCTCCCCTCACTCACTGCAGGCCACCCGGCCCAAGTGCCGTTATTTATTTTTTTTAAACAAAAAGTTGCCACTAATCTGACCCTGCCTCTGGGGACCCTCTGTCAGGTGGGGGCCCCAAGCATTTACTTGCTTTGTGTGGTGTTTAAGCATGCCACTTAATCTACGGTCTTCTTAAAATGTACTATTATATTTATTTATTTATTTTAGTGCAAAGAAACCTTCCAGTCCATATTGACACGCCTACAGTTACTCCAGTACCATCACCTCCCAGAGTGGCCACCCCCACCCCTGTCCTAATGGAAGAAAATGAAGATCCATCCGTGGTACAAAGTGCTTCTGCTGGTCCATGGGGCATTAGGGAGCTGCCCCTAGAGGAGGAGAATCCGCATTCAGTCAAAGAGATTGTGGAGTATAAGGATGCAGTGTAAGTGGAATCTGTACACACACCAGACCCTATCTGATTTGTAATACTTACTTTTCTCAAGACCTTATCCTTACAATCTCTCAAATCACACTCCTGCCTTTTGGACTCTTAACCCCCCTCCTTTTTTGAAAACTCCTTTTCATGTGGCATTCAGCTATTCTGAACCAGACACATTCTTTCATTTCCTCTTTACACTTTTTAGCCAAACATGCAGTTTAGCTTGAAACACAAGTTTACCTGGAGTCGTTCTTTTTCAGGGTCTGGGCATGGCACTACCCATCACCCCCCCCCCCCCCCCCAGCCACTTTTCCCTATCTTCTGCTATTTGCAGTTAGTTGATTTTTTTTTTCTGAACAGCTATTTTACACCAAGTGCCCCCTAGTGACAGGAAATTCCAACCAAGTACCCCCTAGCAACAAGAAATTTAAACCAAAGGAAGGGGATACATAAGGAGATTGCAAGCCTTGGAACACATTTAAAGCAATAAGGAATAATGTATTACTGTTAAAGTAATAGAACAAACCCATCAGACCCACCATGCTTGTTCACCCTCGTACATATCTGCATACCCCTTGGGGTACGTGTACCGCAGGTTGAGAAACAGTGGTTTTTGCCATCTAAAAGAGTCAGACTAAGAAGAATAATTTCAGAACTTTATTCACATTTGAAATGGATCAAAACCCTTTTTTTTTGACCCTCCGGCCATTCAGATTGTGTGGGCACACAGAGAAGCCGGCAATTGCAGCATGGTGGGAGCCATCAGTAAATGTGAGGTTACTGTGTCACACAGCGGGGCACCCACGCTATAGAATGCCCCAGGGGCAGGCTAGTGGGCCGCCCTGGAATATTTTAGATTCCAGGGCCAGCCATGCTAGATTTTCATCTGCTTTAATGTGACTCATAAGTTGTACAATTTCATTGAAAAACAAACTGTAATCATTTTGAGGGGGGGGAATAAAAGTAACAAACACAAATAATGTGGTTGCACAGATGCTAGCACCCTCTTATAATGCGGGATGTGGTTGTGTTCAGAATTAGACAATCACATTTAAACTCATGTTAAATAGCAATCAGTACCCAGCTGCCATCATTTAAAGTGATCAGCCCCATGTTAAAATCGTTAGTAGTAGTACTAGTGTGTTCTCGTAGGATTTCCTTATTTTCATTTTACTGCGAAGGCCATGGTCCTTAAACTGCTTACAACTCCTCTAATCATGCAGTTGTTAAAAGGTAATTGTCAGGAAAAAGGCACAAAAAAGAAGTATTAGCTACACCATTTAAAAAACTGATGACGGTCAGCAAGAAGTAGATAACATTGGTCACAACAGTATATTACCTAGAGGCCCAGATAAAATTTGGTCTGAGAGGTTGCCAAGAGGCCTACAGCAAGATTTAAGGAGCTGTGGAGTTTCTAGCAGGAGCTGGTTGTGTACTGCACGTGACAACAATTTCCCATATTTGTCACATGTCTAGGCTGTGGGGTAGGTTGGGAAACACATTTTCTTATCAAGAAAACCATTTTAGCCAAGTGTAAACACATGTTCAACGGGTCGAGAATGGCTTTACTGGAAGATCAGTTTTGGACTGTCCCAGCCAGAGCCTAGACTTGAATCCATTTGAAAATCTGTGGGGTAACCTGGAGAGGGCTGTACATAGGAGATGCCCTCACAATCTGACAGGTATGGAGAGATTTTGCAAGGAAAAGTGGGCAACTATTGCTATAACTGGATGTACCATGCTGATAGACCCCTTCCCAAAAAAAAGACTGAAAGCTGTCATAACTTTGAACTTAAAGCAGACCAACAGTCAAAAATGACTTAAACTAGACCAACAAATGGTGCTTATATGCTTCCCTTTCCACATAAAAATTATTTAACTTTTTTCCAAATCCTTCTGTGGTAAATTTTAAAACCAAAATGGCGGTTTATGGATGTGCAGGCCACCTGCAAACAGGAAGTGCTGCTAGGCTTCCTGTTACTGTGCATTGTCAGTTGTGTCAGTTGAATCCAGGCAGCAGCACGGCTGAAATGCTGGGAGAGGAAGCTCCAAATGGCTGCTACCTTTCTTTACCAACTGTGCCAGGCTGTTGGTCTGGTTTAAAGTTGTGAGGATTTAAGCAACCACATTATGTTATATGTTTATTTTGTGGGGAGTGATTGCAGTTGGCTTGGTGAAAACCGCAGAGGTTAAACTGGGTGAAACTCTCGGTGGTTGACAGTAGTAGTTTAATATAGCAATGCATTAGAATGATTATAGGACACTGGAGCACCCAGTGGATTCCCACATAACTCAGAAACAACACCCCATGCCTGGAAAGAATGGAGCTCGCTAATAAAATGCTGCAAGATTAGTGGTCACCCAGTCATTTGCTGATTAATGATGAAAAGCTTTCCCTCTGATGCCTAAGCTGGCCACCCACATGGACCTGATCGTTTTATTTTCTAAAACCTGAGCTTACTGCCAGCAGTGCCCTCCTCGGAAATGTTCCTAGTCCCCATCTTTAAGCCAGAGGGAAGATTAGCCATTTTCTTCCCTACGGTTATCAGCAGAAACAGTAGCATAGTCGTAAGAAATGTCAAGCCACTCTGTTTCTTCCATCGTCTGTATCTAACCAGTGATGCTATTGCAGTCTCTGGGTTTTTTGTTGCCTGATACAACTGGCTTAGTGCTGTCTGAATTTGTAGCTGATACTAAATTTGGCACAGTGACTGGTTTGCACTGTAGTAAGCAGTGAAAGCTCTGCCTTCTATTTTAAGTTCATAAAACTACTAACTCACCTAACCTGCCACAGCTACGATCCTACTCACCTCTGACGTCTCAGATGTAGGCCTTCCTGTCAGCCTGGATCCCTGCTGCTGAACCACTGCATTGACCTAACACTTTTCATGCTGGATCCTGCATATCTAGTCACAAGGAAGCAGGCACCGTTTTGAGGGAGAGGGGCACACCTTGGCCAACCACCACTGAGCCAGTTTATGGGACTTAGCCACCCGGGAAGTGGTCTATCGGCCACTGAGGACAATGTAGCCTTTCAGCAGCTAGGATCAGGCTATGGGAGGTTAGGGGGTATTTGTTTTCCTATATATTTCTGCCCATAGATGCCCTTCAAGCACCATCTCATTCCATCAGTTCAGAGAGGTTGTGGGGACAGGGAGGTTAGTTAACAAACCAAAAACCTATCTGTAGGCTAAAAAAGAATTCTTGATCAGGTTTAAGTCTGGGCCAAAATGCTTTAGGATGCCCCTGCCTCAGTTTTGTCCATTCCCTACAGGGCAAATCCTTGTCCCTGGATCCCGCGGTGCATGTGAGGCATCCATGCTCACTGAACTGGACACACACTGCACACCTAGACCTTACGCTCTGCTGGAAGGTGCATGCAGGGCAAAGGAAGCAGGAATGCTACTGCAATGCAGAGACCTCCCTTGAGAAAGTTTTAACTTAGCCCTAGAATCTTTTAGACTGATTTTCTTTGCAGCTGCTTTCCAATGGTCTGGAAGTCTCACACATGTGCCAGGGGATACCTTGGTTGCTCATCCACCATTTGCAAGCAAGCTGGTTGCTAAGGCCCCAGCCCTGCTTCTGTCACGGTGACTGAAGCATGCCACACTCCATTCACTGTAACAGGGTGGTGCTCCATGCATTGCCTTGGAGCACTGCACCAGGCAGCAGGCATGCATCCAGATTGAACCTGTGTGCTCCAGGGAAGAAGAGGTAAGTATTTTTATTTTTGCCTGGGCGGGGCCTTTGTACAAATCCTGTTATAGACCTTTTACTAGTTGCGCCATTAAAGTGCACCTATACCCAGATAGGAAGTTTATGTTGTCACCTTCTGTATTCTAGGGTTATGACTGTAGCTGCTGATGAAGAGCCAAGCATTATAACCCGTGCCAGCTCCCCAGAATCAGAGAAAGCGGTGCCAGAGTTGCCTAAACAGAGGACACCATCCCCCGTACCTTCTTCACCAGATTCGGCACCATCCACTGATGAGAGCAGCCTGACCATCGCCGTCACTGAGACAGACACCACTGACAAGCCAATCTCTGAGGGTGAAATCATCTATAGCTATGGGCAGATTGCTGCAGCTCAAGGTAATGCCCTGCAAAGAAAATCAGCAGAACATTCAGCGGGAACCAAATCATGTTATGCAAATGGGTGGACACTGGAAATACTATTGATTTGGTCCCCCTGTTTTTCTGATCAGCAATGTATTAAGTAGCTAAAGCAGCTCTCGGGGGCACCACTGCCTTCTGTTTTCCTTTAGCAAGACAGACCACTTTCATTCAGGCATCAAATTAAAGTCAGGCTATTCTAATTAAAGTGGACCTTCACCCTGAATAAGAGCCTATCTTATATGTTTCCCACACCCTGTACATACAGATTGCCCACTTTAAAAATCATCCTACCTGCATCTACTACATGTTATGAGCCTTTAAACATTCAAGATGGCGGCTCATGAAACAGGCAGCCTGCAAACAAGAAGTGTCTTCTGACTGTGCTGCTCTGCATTCTGGGATTGCTGACCTTCTCCTGGCCCCAGCTCTGCTCTGTCTGAGCAAAGCACAGCTATAACCCGCCCCCCCCTCTCCTCAGTAAGTGTGATGCTTCTGAGTCAAGATGGCGGCACCCGTAACCTAAAGTCCTGAACAAATTTGCAGCCCAGTGGGGGAAAGAATAATAAGTAAGTGACTAAAAACTTAAAATACAGTAATTTTAGATGCTGGGGAATAGTTTTTTAAGGGTTTGGGCTTTTCAATAAATTATGGTGAAGGTCCGGTTTAAGTAGAAAAAAATGTTCACCTTGTTCCCACGATCCTTCTTGAATGATCGAGGATGCAAGGCGCTCTTCCATTGCGGAGGAGGAGCTGAGACCTAAGGCAACCCTGATGCATCTGCCATTGGCTAACTCAGTGGTGATATATTTTTTCTTCTTCTTTCTCCAAATCAAGGATTGCTTGGTGGGGAGGCAGACAACGGTTGGAGGTCCTCTTTAGATCATACCTGTACAAGTCAGCCTATATTACCCCTGAACCAGCCAATCCAACACTAAGCTGTCAGCAGAAGATTATCCCTCTTTTGTTATCTCTCTTGTTTTCTCAGCTCAGAGCTAACACAGGCAGCACAGCTGGCTCCAGCACACTCCAAGCGGAGGATCCCAAGAAAAGAGCACTCGGTGTGGTCAGTCTGGGCTCACACCTCTGCTACCATTTAGCAAAGGTCCATTATGATAGGTTCAGGAGAGTGCGCTGGGGCCTTCAGCGACAGGAATGTCTACTGGTGGTAGCTTAGTTGTGGATTAGCATGTTTAGGTAAAGATAAGCATAATTCTGATAGAGGTTGAGCATACTACTGTTAAAATCTCTGGATTTACTTCTCATTTAGCCTAGAAGATGTGAGGCTCAAGAGCCCGCACATGTGCCGCTGGAGCGGAGAAAGTTGCCGGCCCTGGAATCTTTTAGATTTTGGCCACTGCTGGGTTTTGTTCTGCTTTAACAGCGACAAATGGGAAAATTCACTCTGATTGGCCGCTTCGGTCACGTAGGTGCAGGCACTCGGCCATGGTGGCCCATTAGAGGTCTGGATTTCTCCAGGGTACCGAGGAAAAAGGTAAGATTTCTCCCATTTATCGCCATTCATGCACAGGGGAGCTTCTGCAATCGGGATGCCCCCTGCGCCAGGAACAACACCCATCCTGCAATGCATCATCAACAAAGGGCATCTCGATGAATCCTCCACATTGATGCTTATTACATCAAGTTTCGCCTTTGGCAGCAGGTGCATGGACATCAGCCGTAGCTTAAGTCAGCATTTCATTTAGAAGGGGGACTGAATCATTTATTGAGGTTGATCTTTACCATACTGTACATAGTTGCGATGTGAAAGGTTTTAAATGGCAAATGCTGGATGTGGGTGTCAAATGGATAACTACGAACGTGTTGGATGATGATACTATATGGGTCTGACATGTCTGAAGGACTGATTTACAGGAATTGATTAAAGCTTTCATTTAATTTGATGTGCTGGGAATCGTATCTTCATCTAATGGTATATAATGAACGCTAAGGATTGTTAATGATCAAGGGGATAAGGACCCCAAAGTTTCTGATTGCGACTTTAGAAGCAGAAAATATGACCTGTCATTCACACAGCTTTAATCCCAGTAAAATAACTCCTGGCTGATGATACTCCAAGATGGGTTCCAATTTGGTCAGCATTACCTATAGAGTTCCTGTATGTTTATTTAACTATGTTGGTTCTAAATAATCCCCACTCTATATAAAACAAAAATGATCAACAGCTTCTTTAAAATGAAGAAAAATTGCCTCTAAATTCTATTTTACTGTGAACTTTGTTGCAGCCATAGCAGAAGGTGGGATTGTTTATCCGAATCTGGCTGACAGCTTATCCAGCACATTAAAGGATGCTCATGACATGGTAAGGAAACAAGATCTGTATTTTTCCTCATCCTTCAGCTTGACCGCTTATTACTACTCTCCACGTGGTGAAGCTGAAGGATTCCTAAATAATCTGTTACCGGTAAGTCTAACGGTGGTTTTTGAGACTATAGCATCTTTGGGACAGGGGTGTGAAGTGTACTGAAGCTTTATTATTGTAGGAGCAGATTCACGTGGCAGGGGTGGGTATGGCCCCTCAGACATGATGCTGAGGCTAAAGCATTGCAGAGACTAAGCCTGCGCTGGGGCTACAGTGGGGCTTGGTATAGGGGTCTGGGTATAGGGGGCGGGGGTGAGGAGCAGCAGTGCACTGACCACAGAAAGTGAATTCCAGCTCAGGGTGAAGTGGGAGCTACGTCCAGCCAGCCCCAAACCAGTGCCGGAGAGTCAGTTGGCTATGGCAACCAGAAGAAACCTGCAGTGCTGTATGGAAGACATCCCATGCGTTCTCTACAATAACTCTATCATAGGATCCTGCTCACACGCGTTATCTTGTACTCAAGGCATGTCCAAACGTAAACCTGGCCTGGCCCTACATTTTATCTGAAGGCAACCCACAGCTTTTGGCATGAGGTGCAATCCTTGATGTTCCTGGGCTGTACAGTCAGCCTGTAGACCAGGTAACTAGCATTTTGGAGGACCACCATATTCTTAGTATACAGTACGTCCTGCACCAAATAGAATACTTACAAGTGGGTATTACTCCGCCAGATAGTGCTGGACTGCAGAGACATTGAAAAATAGGCTCCTCCCGCCCCTCAAATACACGGGGACCTCCCACAAATCCCCAGAATTTCTCTGCAGTCTGGACTGCGAAGGACAAGAAATGGCTCTCTACTCGCAGGTGAGCGGGGCTATTAGCCTGCGGCACTGTAGGACTATTCCCACCCGTTCCATTAGTAATATGCCTCCCAGCCTTGGCTGCGCGGGTCGGGTGAAGGTAGGCGCTGTTAGGTGCTTAGGAGCGCTGCTCCACCGCTATCCCCCACCAAAGGGTAGGCGGTTCAGGCTTATGGTGAGCCTCTATGGGATGCCCCTCCCGCACTGTTGCCCCTGCCTATCGGTGGGCCCTATTAAGTGGCCGCTGTCCTCCCTCATTCTCCTTGTAGCCTTCGAGGGAAAAGAGGGGAGGTGTGTGTGTAAATGTGTATGCTATGCATTCTGTGTATTCTTAGTATACAGTACGTCCTGCTCCAAAGGTAATACTTAAATTGGGTTATCCTCCGCCAGATGGCGCTGCACTGCAGAGACATAGAAAACAGGCTCCTCCCGGCCCCTCAAATACCCGGGACCTCCCACAAATCCCCAGAATTTCTCTGCAGTGCCACTGCGAAGGACAAGAATATGGCTCTCTCTTCTCGCAGGTGAGCGGGGCTATTTGCCTGCGGCCCTGTAGGACTATTCCCACCCGTTCCACTAGTTATGTTCCTCCCAGCCTTGGCTGCGCTGGTCAGGTGACTGTAGGCAGCACCATGAGTGCTTAAGGAGCGCTGCTCCACCGCAGTTCCCCACCAAAGAGTAGGCAGTATAGGCTTATGGTGAGCCTCTATGGGATGCCCCTCCCGCACTATTGTCCCATGCCCCGTATATCGGTGGGTCCTATATAGATGGGCCACCGTCCTCCCTCATTCTCCCTGTAGTCTTCAGGGGGAAAAAGGGGGGGGGGGGTGTACGTGTGTAACATTATATGTGTTTGTGTGCCTTTGACTTTATGCTGTATCAGCCGCCGCGCTGACTTGCTTTTTCTTTACTATTGTCATTACCGTTGCCGCCGCTCTTCGGGGGGGGGGGGGGGGGCGGCAGGGCCTGGCTCTGGCTCGCTCTGCGTCATGGCTCACACTGGCCCACCCCTTGAGGTATACTGACGCCATTTTGTCTGATTGTGGGCTCCTGTGTGACGGTCTCTACCTACCGTGGTCCGTAAGTGCCCTCGCGGGCGACTTTATTATCATGTTATATTGAATGTCTGCTTACGGCCCACTTTCATTGTGTCTTTCAGACGGGCGAATCCTTTGGCTTCTCCCGGCCCTCTGGTAATTTTAACTTGTGTGGCCTAGTGTAATTACTCCCACTTCCCTAGTGGGTTATTGGGGCATCCAGGGTTGCTTTATAGCATTAATCCCTACTGGCATATTGTGCCTTGTAATCACCATATGGAGGCATCTCAGGATAATGTGACCGGGGTTCCTTCGGGACAAGCCCGGCTGTGTGTAGCTTGTGGGGTCTCGCCTATTAGCGGTGACAATGCACGGGTCTGTGTACCTTGCGCCCAGCAGGTGCTAGCCCTGCAATCTGGCCTTCCTGTGACTGGGCCTGCACCTCGCTTCACTTCACCTACTCCCCCAAGCCTGAGTCTCACTCCCCATGACTTGAATCCAAATGGGGACTCTTAGCCTAATGTGTCTGCTAGACTGGCTAGCGTCGAGAAGTTAATTGCTAATACCCTGGCGCGTAAGGCCACTGCAAAAAAGCGGCACTTAACACCTGATGTCACTCTTTTCCCTATGGAAACTGATGAGTTTTTGCATTTATGTGACTATACCCCCTTGGACGAAGGGGAGCTGTTCTCCGATTCGGGGTCATCTGATGAGAGACCCAGGGGTCATGACGATTCTGGCTCTGACCCCTGGGCCCCGGATGATACTGACAGATTGCTGGCCCAGATTTTTGAGGTTCTGTCCATCTCTCTCCCTGCTGCGGCTCCTAGGCAAAAGGGTGAGCTTTTTCATACTGCTAGATCACGTTTGGAATTTCCCGAGCAAGCTCATTTCAATAATCTCATGCTTAAGGAGTGGGAACGTCCCAGTAGACTTCCCGGCGTACCTAAAAGTTGGGACAAAAATCCCTTTCCCGCTGATGTGGTTAAGTGCTGGTCATCCCGAGGTGGATGCCCCTATTCTAGGGTTGTCTAACACCTCTGTCATGCACTCCCCTGACTCTACTACCCTGCGGGATGCTGAGGACCGGCGCATTGACCAACTGGCGTCCCATGCCTTTGCTATTGTGGGGACGATCAAGGAAATGTCCTTGATGGTGCCCCTGATGATTTGCCTCCTGATGTGTTTAATGCACTATCTAGCTGTGATGTCTTTGTAAACTTTGTCCTCTCTGCCTTGGATGACACCATTAGAATGTGTGCCAGAACCTCTGCCCTGGTGGTGGCTATACGCCGCTTGGTTTGACTGCGCCAGTGGGCTGCTGACAACGCTGCCAAAAAAGCCCCACTGGTTTTCCCTTCAAAGGACTACGCCTGTTTGGGGACCGTCTGGACCTTTTTGCTAAAGAAGGTAGGTTGCCCCAGCGCAGGCGGCAGTCTCGGCCCTTTCGGGGTCAGGGCTCCTTTTCACCCCCCTACCGTGGTGCTAGACAAGGGAGGGGGGTTTTCTTCACTGGGGCCTGAGGAGACTCCCGGGGTAGGAGCAGAGGATGTGGTTGTCCTGGCTCCTCCTTGGGTTCTAAGCCCAAGTCCGCTCCCAAGCCCCCTCAGGCATGATGGGGCGCCCTCGCCCATCCGGGTGGGGGAACGGCTCCAGTACTTTGCTCACGTCTGGAGGCGTCATGTCTCAGACCGGTGGATTCAGGAGGTAGTGTCCTCCGGTTACAAGATAGAGTTTGCTGTCCTGCCCCCCCCCAAGATTCATCAGATCCCAGATTCAGGACCCTGTCTCAGCTCAGGATATAGTTCAGGCGGTGCGAAGCCTCCTGGAGCTGGGGGTCATTTGCAAGGTCCCTTTAAGAGAAAAAGGCAAGGGCTTCTATTCCAACCTTTTCACAGTACCCAAAAAGGATGGGTCAGTCAGGCCCTTCCTGGATTTGAAGATCCTCAACAAATTTGTCAGGTGCAGGCGCTTTCGCATGGAAACTCTGCACTCTGCCATCAGTTCCCTGCGCCCAGGGGATTTCATGACGTCTGTGGACATCAAAGATGCTTACCTTCACATTCCTGTGTTTCCAGGTCACCAAAGATTCCTCAGGTTCGCATTGGAAGATTAACACTACCAATTTGTGGCATTGCCCTTTGGTCTCACTTCAGCTCCCAGGGTGTTCACCAAGGTGCTGGCTGGGGTGATGTCTCTGATCAGGTCTCGGGGCATCCGCGTGCTGCCTTACCTGGACGACATTCTCATCACCTCCCAGTCTCTACATCAGGCAGAGTTGGACACTCAGCTGGTGGTGTCCACCCTGGAGTCTTTCGGCTGGGTGATCAATCACCCCAAATCCTCTCTGTCTCCTTCCTCGGTGACTCCATTCCTGGGAATGATTCTGGATACAGTTCAAGCAAGGATCTTCCTTCCTCAACAGAAGGTGGACGCTCTGATTGCGCAGGCCCGGTCCCTGCTATCGTGTCACCATCCCTCCATCAGGCAGGGAATGCAGCTGGTGGGCCTGATGGTGGCGTGCTTCGAGGCGGTGCCTTATGCTCAGTTCCACTTGAGGCCTCTACAACTTACCTTCTGTCAGTATGGGACAAGTACCCAGCTTCCCTGGACGGGGTCTCTGTGCTTCCCCCCTGGTCAGGAGGTCCCTCTCATGGTGGCTGGACTCCAGGAACCTGCTGGGGGGCAGATCCTTTCTGTCCCCCTCCTGGGAGACGGTCACCACGGATGCCAGTCTATCGGGATGGGGGGGATTCTGGAAGTCCCTGTGGTTCCAGGGGAGGTGGGGCCCTCAGGAGGCCCACACACCTATTAACATCTTGGAACTGAGGGCCATCAGGTTGGTTCTGGCTCAGTTGACCCATCACCTTCGGGGTCTGCCTGTTCAGGTGCCCTCGGACAACCGGATGGCAGTTGCTTACATCAATCATCAGGGAGGGACCCGGAGCAAGGGGGCCCTCCAGGAAGTATCTCGGATTCTGATTTGGGCGGAGGCCAATGTTCCATGCATATCAGCTGTGTACATCCCGGGGGCAGAGAATCTCCTGGCAGACTCTCTGAGCAATCCCTGTGTCACCGTTGGGGTCTACCAGATGTGGATCTGTTTGCGTCCCGTCACAACCACAAGCTCCCGGCCTTTGTCTCCCTGTCTCAGGATCCTCTGGCCTTGTCCACGGATGCTCTATCCATGTCATGGCAGGACTTTTAGCTCCTGTATGTCTTTCCTCCATTCCCTCTGCTGGGCAGGGTTCTGCGCAAGATTGCTCTGGAAGGGGTGCCAGCAATTCTGGTGGCCCCCAGGTGGCCAAGAAGAGTGTGGTTCGCAGACATGGTGCAGCTGGCAGTAGATCAGTACGTTCTACCCAGGGTGCCAGATCTGCTCACTCAGGGCCCCTTACGCCATCCCAATTTACAAACTCTGGCTTTGACGGCCTGGCTGCTGAAACCTCTATCTTGATGGAAAAAGGTTTATCTGCCTCGGTGGTTGATACCATGGTAAAGGCTAGGAAGAAGTCTTCTTCTTCCATCTATTATAGTGTATGGCGTGCCTACATTGACTGGTGTGAATCTAAGTCTCTTCCCTGTCGTGTGTTTTCTGTTCCCAGGGTTCTGGAGTTCTTACAGCATGGTTTAGAGTTGGGGCTCCAACTCAGTACTCTGAAGGGTCAGGTTTCTGCCCTGTCTGTTTTCTTCCAGAAGTCTTTTGCTCAGCATCCTTTGATCAAGACTTTTTTCCAGGGGGTTACCCATGTGCGTCCCCCTCGTAAGCCCATGGTGCCTGTTTGGGATTTAAACTTTGTTTTGTCTGCCTTGCAGGGTGCTCCCTTTGAACCTCTGCAGGACGCTGCTTTGTTCATTCTTACTCTCAAGGTTGTCTTTTTGGTGGCCATCACTTCTGTTAGGCGTGTGTCTGAGTTGGCGGCGCTTTCAATCCAGCCCCCCTACTGTGAGAGACACCAGGACAAGGTGGTGTTCCGCTTTAAACCAGATTTTCTAAGGTAGTGTCTGCTTTTCATTTGAATCAGGACATTGTTCTTCCTTCCTTGTGCCCTAATCCTAGCAACGCTAAGGAGAGGGTTTTGCATTCCTTGGATGTGGTTAGGTGTCTGAAGTACTACCTGGTGGCCACTGTGTCTTTCAGGAAAACTGATGCTCTTTTTGAGGTCACTTCTGGTCCCAGGAAGGGTTTGGCTCCTGCCAAGTCTACTATTAGCAAGTGGATTCGTCAGGCTGTGATTCAGGCCTATTCTGCTAAGGGGAAGGAACCTCCCTTCCGCCTTACTGCTCATTCTGCTCGTGCTATTGGTGCCTCTTGGGCTTTCCAGCACCAGGCTTCTGTTGAAGAAGTTTGCAAGGCCGCTACTTGGTCTTCTGTTCATACCTTTTCAAAGTTTTACAAGGCTGATGTTCATGCCTCAGCTGATGCTGCTTTTGGCCGCAAGGTTCTGCAGGCGGCAGTGGTTTAAACTGTCTGCTGTTACCTTTTTGTTGGGGATCCCACCCTACTTTATGGACACTGCTATTGGATGTCCCAATTGTAAGTATTACCTTTGGAGCAGGACGTACTGTATACTAAGAATAATACAATTCTGTGATTACTCACCTGTAGAATTGGTATTATGAGTATACAGTATGTCCTGCTCCAACCCACCCTTGGTTTTGCATTATCTTGGATCCCATGTATGGTGATTGTTATCATTGTTGTAGTTACCAGTTTGGGTGGTTAAATTCTCACGGCTTCTCGTTCACTGCTTTTCAATGCTGGGGATTTGTGGGAGGTCCCCGGGTATTTGAGGGGCCGGGAGGAGCCTGTTTTTTATGTCGCAGTACAGCGCCATCTGGCGGAGGATAGCCCAATTGTAAGTATTACCTTTGGAGCAGGACGTACTGTATACTCATAATATCAATTCTACAGTAATCACAGAATTTTATTTTTACACCTTATATTTTATTCTTTCTGTCTTGTGTTCATTCTTACTCTCAAGGTTGTCTTTTTGGTGGCCATCACTTCTGTTAGGCGTGTGTCTGAGTTGGCGGCGCTTTCAATCCAGCCCCCCTACTGTGAGAGACACCAGGACAAGGTGGTGTTCCGCTTTAAACCAGATTTTCTAAGGTAGTGTCTGCTTTTCATTTGAATCAGGACATTGTTCTTCCTTCCTTGTGCCCTAATCCTAGCAACGCTAAGGAGAGGGTTTTGCATTCCTTGGATGTGGTTAGGTGTCTGAAGTACTACCTGGTGGCCACTGTGTCTTTCAGGAAAACTGATGCTCTTTTTGAGGTCACTTCTGGTCCCAGGAAGGGTTTGGCTCCTGCCAAGTCTACTATTAGCAAGTGGATTCGTCAGGCTGTGATTCAGGCCTATTCTGCTAAGGGGAAGGAACCTCCCTTCCGCCTTACTGCTCATTCTGCTCGTGCTATTGGTGCCTCTTGGGCTTTCCAGCACCAGGCTTCTGTTGAAGAAGTTTGCAAGGCCGCTACTTGGTCTTCTGTTCATACCTTTTCAAAGTTTTACAAGGCTGATGTTCATGCCTCAGCTGATGCTGCTTTTGGCCGCAAGGTTCTGCAGGCGGCAGTGGTTTAAACTGTCTGCTGTTACCTTTTTGTTGGGGATCCCACCCTACTTTATGGACACTGCTATTGGATGTCCCAATTGTAAGTATTACCTTTGGAGCAGGACGTACTGTATACTAAGAATAATACAATTCTGTGATTACTCACCTGTAGAATTGGTATTATGAGTATACAGTATGTCCTGCTCCAACCCACCCTTGGTTTTGCATTATCTTGGATCCCATGTATGGTGATTGTTATCATTGTTGTAGTTACCAGTTTGGGTGGTTAAATTCTCACGGCTTCTCGTTCACTGCTTTTCAATGCTGGGGATTTGTGGGAGGTCCCCGGGTATTTGAGGGGCCGGGAGGAGCCTGTTTTTTATGTCGCAGTACAGCGCCATCTGGCGGAGGATAGCCCAATTGTAAGTATTACCTTTGGAGCAGGACGTACTGTATACTCATAATATCAATTCTACAGTAATCACAGAATTTTATTTTTACACCTTATATTTTATTCTTTCTGTCTTGTGTTCATTCTTACTCTCAAGGTTGTCTTTTTGGTGGCCATCACTTCTGTTAGGCGTGTGTCTGAGTTGGCGGCGCTTTCAATCCAGCCCCCCTACTGTGAGAGACACCAGGACAAGGTGGTGTTCCGCTTTAAACCAGATTTTCTAAGGTAGTGTCTGCTTTTCATTTGAATCAGGACATTGTTCTTCCTTCCTTGTGCCCTAATCCTAGCAACGCTAAGGAGAGGGTTTTGCATTCCTTGGATGTGGTTAGGTGTCTGAAGTACTACCTGGTGGCCACTGTGTCTTTCAGGAAAACTGATGCTCTTTTTGAGGTCACTTCTGGTCCCAGGAAGGGTTTGGCTCCTGCCAAGTCTACTATTAGCAAGTGGATTCGTCAGGCTGTGATTCAGGCCTATTCTGCTAAGGGGAAGGAACCTCCCTTCCGCCTTACTGCTCATTCTGCTCGTGCTATTGGTGCCTCTTGGGCTTTCCAGCACCAGGCTTCTGTTGAAGAAGTTTGCAAGGCCGCTACTTGGTCTTCTGTTCATACCTTTTCAAAGTTTTACAAGGCTGATGTTCATGCCTCAGCTGATGCTGCTTTTGGCCGCAAGGTTCTGCAGGCGGCAGTGGTTTAAACTGTCTGCTGTTACCTTTTTGTTGGGGATCCCACCCTACTTTATGGACACTGCTATTGGATGTCCCAATTGTAAGTATTACCTTTGGAGCAGGACGTACTGTATACTAAGAATAATACAATTCTGTGATTACTCACCTGTAGAATTGGTATTATGAGTATACAGTATGTCCTGCTCCAACCCACCCTTGGTTTTGCATTATCTTGGATCCCATGTATGGTGATTGTTATCATTGTTGTAGTTACCAGTTTGGGTGGTTAAATTCTCACGGCTTCTCGTTCACTGCTTTTCAATGCTGGGGATTTGTGGGAGGTCCCCGGGTATTTGAGGGGCCGGGAGGAGCCTGTTTTTTATGTCGCAGTACAGCGCCATCTGGCGGAGGATAGCCCAATTGTAAGTATTACCTTTGGAGCAGGACGTACTGTATACTCATAATATCAATTCTACAGTAATCACAGAATTTTATTTTTACACCTTATATTTTATTCTTTCTGTCTTGTGTCAGCCACCGCGCTGGCTTGCTTTTCCCTTCTGTTTTTTTTTCAAAATTGCCGCGGCGGCGTTACCTCAGGCGCTGGTGCGCCATCATTGGCTGCTTGTCACGTCCTGGCTTCGCGCTCTTCGGGGGGGTCGGGGCCCGGCTATGGCGCACTCCGCGTCATCACTGATACCTGCCCGCCCCTCGAGGTGTACCGACGCCATCTTTAACCTGCTTGGTTGGCCCATGCGCGACGGACCTCTACCTACCGCTACCTACAGCCTCCTCCTCTTATGTCTTTCAGGCTGGGCGAACCCTTTGGCTTCTCCCGGCCCTTTATTAGTTATATAACTTGTAGGCCTTGTGTAATACTCCCACTTCACTAGCGGGTTATTGGGGCATCCGGGGTTGCTGTATAGCATTAATCCCTATCGGCCTATAGTGCCGCTATAATCACCATATGGAGGCATCCCAGGATAATGTGACCGGGGTATCTTTGGGACAAGACTGGCTGTGTGTAGCGTGTGGCCAGCCTCATGCTGACGCTGACAAGGCGCGGGTCTGTGTACCCTGTGCTGAGCAGGTGCTTGCATTGCAATCTGGCCTGCCAGTGGCTGCACCTCGTTGCACTTCGCCTACTCCCCCAAGCTTAAATCTCACTCCTACTGAGTTGCATACAAGTGGGGATTCTCAACCTGATGTGTCTTCTAGACTGGCTACTGTTGAGAAGTTGATTGCTAATACCTTGGCGCGTAAGGCCCCTGCTAAAAAGCGGCACCTTTCGCCTAATGTCACTCTTTTCCCTATGGAAACTGAGGAGTTTTTTAATCTTTGTGGCTATACCCCGTCTGATGAAGGGGAGCTTTTTTCTGACTCGGGCTCATCTGATGAGAGACCAAGGGGTCATGACGATTCTGGCTCTGACCCCTGGGCCCCAGATAACACTGACAGATTATTGACCCAGATTTTTGAGGTTCTGTCCATCTGTCTCCCTGTTGCGGCTCCCAGGCAAAGGGGGGAGCTTTTCCATACAGTGAAATCACGTTTGGAATTTCCCGAGCAGGCACATTTCCATAACCTTGTGTTCAAGGAATGGGAGCGCCCCAGTAAACTTCCCGGGGTCCCTAAAAGTTGGGATAGGAAGTATCCCATTCCTGCTGATGTGGTGAAGTGTTGGTCATCCCCCCCCCCGAGGTGGATGCCCCGGTCCGAGGGCTATCTAACACCTCTGTTATGCATTCACCTGACTCTACTACCCTGCGGGATGCTGAGGAGTGGCACATTGACCAGCTGGCATCCCACGCCTTTGCATGTGCGGTGACGGCGCTGCGGCCGGTCTGTGCCTCTGCCATCACTGCTGTGGCCACTAGAACCCTCATCAGAAATATACTTGACAGTGCCCCTGATGATTTGCCTTGTGAGGTGCTCAATGCACTTTCCAGTTGTGACGTGTTTGTAAATTTTGTCCTCTCTGCCATGGATGACACCATCAGAATGTGTGCCAGAACATCTGCCCTTCTTGTGGTGACTATACACCGCTCGGTTTGGTTGCGCCAGTGGGCTGCTGACAACGCTGCCAAGAAGGCCCTCACTGGTTTTCCCTTTAAAGGACTGCGCCTGTTTGGCGACCGCCCGGACCTTTTTGCTAAGGGAGGCAGGTTACCCCAGCACAGGCGGCAATCTCGGCCCTTTCGGGGTCAGGGTTCCTTCTCCTCCCCTTACCGTGGGACCCGGGGAGAATTCTGGGGTAGGGGCAGAGGATGTGGACGTCCTGGCCCCTCCTGGGGTTCCAAAGCAAAATCATCCCCCAAGCCCCCCCAGGCATGATGGGACGCCCTCACCCATCCGGGTGGGGGGACGGCTGCAGCACTTTTCTCACATCTGGAGGCTTCATGTCTCAGACCGGTGGATTCAGGAGGTAGTGTCCTCCGGTTACAAGTTAGAGTTGGCTGCCTGCCCCCCCTCCAAGATTCATCAGATCCCGGATTCCTCAGGACCCTGTGTCAGCTCGGGAACTGGTGCAAACTGTGCAAGGCCTCCTGGAGCTGGGGGTCATCTGCCAGGTCCCCTTAAGAGAAAAAGGCAAGGGCTTTTATTCCAACCTATTCACAGTACCCAAAAAAGATGGTTCAGTCAGGCCCATCCTGGATCCTCAACAAATTTGTCAGGGGCAGGCGCTTTCACATGGAAACTTTGTGCTCTGCTATCAGTTTCCTGCGCCAAGGGGATTTCATGACTTCAGTGGACAAAGATGCTTACCTTCATATTCCTGTATTTCCAGGTCATCAAAGGTTCCTCAGGTTCGCTCTGATGGATCAACACTACCAGTTTGTGGCTTTGCCCTTTGGTCTCACTTCATCTCCCAGGGTGTTCACCAAGGTGCTTGCGGGCGTGATGTCTCTGCTCAGGTATCAGGGCATCCGCGTGCTTCCCTCTCTGGACGACATTCTCATCACTTCCCAATCTCCTACATCAGGCAGAGTTGGATACTCAGCTGGTGGTGTCCACTCTGGAGTCATTTGGATGGGTGATCAACCACCCCAAGTCCTCACTGTCCCCTTCCTTGGTTACTCCATTCCTGGGAATGAATCTGGATACAATTCAGGCAAGGATTTTCCTTCCTCAACATAAGGTGGGCAGTCTGATTGCACAGGCTCAGTTCCTCCTATCTTGTCCTCATCCCTCCATCAGGCAGGGGATGCAGCTGGTGGGCCTGATGGTGGCATGCTTCGAAGCGGTCCCTTATGCTCAGTTCCACTTGAGGCCTCTGCAACATCACCTATTGTCAGTATGGGACAAGGACCCAGCGTCCCTGGACGGGGTCTGTGTGCTCTCCCCTCGGGTCAGGAGGTCCCTCTTGTGGTGGATGGACTCAAGGAACCTGTTGGGGGGCATATCCTTTCTTACCCCTCCTGGGAGAGGGTCACCACGGATGCCAGTCTGTCAGGTTGGGGGGGTTTCTGGAAGTCCCTGCGGTTCCAGGGGAGGTGGGGGCCTCATGAGGCCCACACACCTATCAACGTTTTGGAACTACGGGCGATCAGGCTAGTTCTGGCTCACTTGACTACTCGCCTTCAGGGCCTGCCTGTTCAGGTGCGCTCGGACAACCAGACGGCAGTTGCCTACATCAATCATCAGGGAGGATCCCGAAGCAAGGGGGCCCTCCAGGAAGCGTCTCTGATTCTGACTTGGGCAGAGGCCAATGTCCCCTGCATATCAGCTGTGTACATCCCGGGGGTGGAAAATCACCTGGTGGACTCTCTGAGCAGGGGGACCTCTCGCCAGGGACCCTATGCAGCAGGGTGTTTCAATCTCTGTGTCACCCTTGGGGCCAACCAGATGTGGATCTGTTTGCGTTCCGTCACAATCACAAGCTCCCAGCTTTTGTCTCACTGCCCCAGGATCCTCTGGCCTTGACCTCGGATGCTCCAGCAATGTCATGGCAGGACTTTCAGTTCCTGTATGTCTTCCCTCCAATTCCCTGCTGGGCAGGGTTCTGCGCAGTATTGCCCTGGAAGGGGTGCCAGCAATCCTGGTGGTCCCCAGGTGGCCAGGAAGAGTGTGGTTCGCAGACGTGGTGCAGCTGGCAGTAGATCAGTACACTCTGCCCTTGGTGCCAGATCTGCTCACTCAGGGCTTACTATGCCATCCCAATTTACAAACTCTGGCTTTGACGGCCTGGCTGCTGAAATCTCCATCTTGATGGAGAAGGGGCTGTCTTCCTCGGTTGTGGATACTTTGATAAAGGCTAGGAAGAAGTCTTCCTCTTCCATTTATTACAGGGTTTGGCATGCCTACATTGACTGGTGTGAGTCTAAGTCTCTTCCCTGTCGTGTGTTCTCTATTCCCAGGATCCTGGAGTTCCTGCAGCATGGGTTGGAGATGGGGCTCCAACTCAGTACTCTGAAAGGGCAGGTTATTGCCCTGGCTATTTTCTTCCAGAAGTCCTTTGCTCAGCATTCTCTGATCAGGACTTTTTTCCAGGGGGTCACTCATGTGCGCCCCCCCACGTAAGCCTATGGTGCCTATTTGGGATCTGAATTTGGTTTTGTCAGCCTTTCAGGGTGCTCCCTTTGAACCTGTGCAGGATGCTGCCCTTGCCATTCTTACACTCAAGACTGTCTTTATGGTGGCTATCACTTCTGTTAGGCGTGTGTCTGAGTTGGCGGTGCTTTCTATTCAAGCCCCCTACTATGAGAGACACCAGGACAAGGTGGTGTTTCATTTAAAGCCAGACTTTCTGCCTAAGGTAGTGTCTGCTTTTCATTTGAATCAGGACATTGTTCTCTCTTCCTTGTGCCCTAATCCTAGTAATGCTAAGGAAAGGGTCTTGCATTCTTTGGATGTGGTTAGGTGTCTGAAGTATTATCTGGTGGCTACCACATCTTTCAGGAAAACTGATGCTCTTTTTTGTGGTCCCTTCTGGGCCTAGGAAGGGTTTGGCTCCTGCCAAGTCTACTATCAGCAAATGGATTTGTCAGGCTGTGATTCAGGCCTATTCTGCTAAGGGGAATCCTCCCTTCCGCCTTACTGCTCATTCCACTCGTGCTATTGGTGCTTCTTGGGCTTTTCAGCACCAGGCTTCTGTTGAACAAGTTTGCAAGGCCGCTACCTGGTCTTCTGTTCATACCTTTTCAAAGTTTTACAAGGTTGATGTTAGGGCCTCAGCTGACGCTGATTTTCGCCGAAAGGTTCTGCAGGCGGCAGTGGTTTAAACTGTCTGCTGCTACTTTTTTCTTGGGGATCCCACCCTACTTTATGGACACTGCTATTGGATGTCCCACTTGTAAGTATTCTATTTAGAGTAGGACGTACTGTATACTAAGAATAATACAATTCTGTGATTACTCACCTGTAGAATTGGTATTATGAGTATACAGTACGTCCTGCTCCAACCCACCCTTGGTTATTGCATTATCTTGGATCCCCTGTGTGGTGATTGTTATCATTGTTATAGTTGATAGTTTGGGTTGTTTAATTCTCCCGGATTCTCGTTAACTGCTTTTCAATGCTGGGGATTGTGGAAGGTCCCTGGGTATTTGAGGGGCCGGGAGGAGCTTATTTTTCGATGTCTCTGCAGTCCAGCGCCATCTGGCAGAGTAATACCCACTTGTAAGTATTCTATTTGGAGCAGGACGTACTGTATACTCATAATACCAATTCTACAGGTGAGTAATCACAGAATTGTATTTTTTCGTGTGTGATGTCTCCCATGCTGGGTTTTTGCATGTAGACCGTTATAAGGGATTAACAATGTATTCTTAGTATGTCACACACCCCGCTTCAAGAATCCATAACATGTGGGTAATATCGTCCTGAAGAGGCGTTCCTGCAGAGATGATAGCAAAAGAAAGCCCCTCCCCGATCCATAAATACCTGGGACCTCCCACTCACTACCCAGTTTTCCATCTCTGCAGACGGCGAGCAAGTCAGAAGATGATGGCTCCTCCTTGCACAGGGGGATTTAAGGTAGCCGGGATGTTTCCCGGCCCGTTATGTATTTTTTCTGTTTGGACCTCTTTTTCCCCTTAATATATATGCCTCCCAGCCGTGGCTGCAGGTCCAGGCGAGGGTATATTGGCACCTCTGGTGCTTAGGAACAACGCTCCGCCGTGAGACCCTATAAGAGAGGGTAGGCGGCTTTACCGGGTTGGTGACCCCGGTTTGGGATGCCCTGTCCCTTAGCCTTAATATGGGAATGGCCCTCCCAGGATCCCCTTTGTTCCACTATGGAGATGGGGGGAGTGGGTTCTCCTTTTTATTTCACTTACTCCTGCACTGTCTTTTAACTTTTTGTTATGTGTGTGTTTCTTTAATTTTATCTGCACCGCGGCCGTCTATATTATGGGCCTCCGTGCTGTGCTGCGGTCCCCTGCTCAAAATGGAGGTATTTTACCTCAGGATCTCTCTTGTGAGATATAGGAGGGGGCGGGGCTGGCCCTTCGGCGCGGGGCCGAGGTCCGTTCCTCCCGGCCTTCTTTTATTGCTTAAGTTAACACTGGCCAAGCACCGCAGCAGTACATTAGCTGCGGCGCCGGCCGGTTTGGCGCTCTTTTCATGAGGGGATTTTTTCCCCTCACGATTCTTATGGGGGCGGGGCTGGACTTGCGGCGCGCAATCGCGGCCCGCCCACTACCTTCCCAGCGCCGCTGAGTTGCGGCTTGTCTGAGTTGCGGTTGACTGTTGCTAGGCATAGGAGGGGGGGGCGTGACCTTAACAACGCGCGCGTCCCGCGCTGGCCACGCCCCCTCCTCCTCTTCTTTCTGTCAGAAATGATTTCTCCTCACGATCGGGTGGCAGTGTGACGTCCCGGCGGTGCTGTGAGTGGCCTGTGGCCTTTCTCTTTTTTACTCTGCTTCTTGTTGCTACTTTTTCTCATGGTTCTTTCTTTCTTCTTCTTTCAGAACGGAGGCTTGTAATTCTGATCTTCTATAGTATTAGAGGTTCTTTCCTGGTCCTCATCCCTGGGTTCATTTTATTTGTTCACAAATCCTCCCACTCGGGACATTAAAGGGGCATCCCGGGTTGTCTAATTGGCGTAATTCCCTGGGTCTTAGCGACTATTCAAAGTTCACCTTATGGAGGCATCCCCTGATACTGGGACTGGGACCCCTTTGGGGCATCCCAAAAAGTGTATGTTGTGTGGGGTTTCCATCGCTGGGGATGATGTGTTACTCTGTATACCATGTGCACAGCAAACTATTACGCGGCAGTCCGAACCCCAAGCATCGGGGTCAGCACAGCCGGTCGCCTCAACTCCCCCTCCCACCTTGACTCGTGCCCCGTGTGACGTTGTCATGGGCAGGGACCTGCAATCTAAAATGTGCGCCAGATTGGCTAGCCTTGAAAAAATGCTCTCTAGCTCGGTCGCCCGTAAGGCTCCGTCCAAGAGAAAGCATTTGTCGCCGGCTCCGCCGGTGGATGATCTTGATGACAGAGATAATCTGGATTGGTCCGATTATCCCCAGCTAGAGGACGGGGAGGTTGATGAGGGTTCAGAATTTTCGGACGATGAGCAGTCTGCTGGCGCTGATGCCGAGCTTTCTGACTTAGGGAGATCCTTGGACTCTCCTCACGCTCTGTCTCTGATGCTGGAAGTTCTGAACATTTCCCCTCCAGAGGAGGTGTCACACCAGAAGGGTGAATTGTTTGAGGAATCCAGGCCGCACCTGGAGTTTCCTACGCAGCGGCATTTTGATAGAATCATTGACAAGGAATGGGATAGGCCGGCTCGGCTCCCTGGCATCCCTCAGGGGTGGGATAGGAAATATCCCTTTCCTCCTGAGGCGGTCAAGCGCTGGGCGTCTCCCCCCGAGGTAGATGCTCTGGTTTTGGGGTTATCCAACTCCTCGGTTTTAAACAGACCTGATTGCTCCATTCTCAAAGATGGAGAGGATAAACGTATTGATCAGATGGCTTGTCATGGCTTTACCAGTATTGGGTCGGCCATCCGGCCTGTGTGTGCTTCGGAACTAATGGTTTTGGCTGCCAGGTCTGTGGTCAGGGACCTGTTGTCTTCTTCTGGGCTTCGTCCTGGTAGTAACGAGTTCCTTAGCCTTAAACGATGTGAGTTGTTTTTATCCTTTGTGTTGACTGCCTTAGATGACACCTTGATGATGTGTGGTAGGACGTCGGCTCTGCTTGTGGCTATCCGGCGGTCGGTGTGGCTGCGCCAGTGGGCGGCCGATTTCATGTCCAAAAAGTCACTGACGGCTTTACCCTTTGTGGGTCTACGGCTCTTTGGAGAGACATTGGACTCTGTCACCAAGGGTGGTAGGTTACCTCAACGTAAGAAACAACGCCGCTCCTTTCGGGGGGCGCCTGCCTTTAACCCCTCCTTTCGGGGAGCCAGATCTGGCAGGGGTTCTGCATTTCCCTCTTCCAGAGGAGATTCTGGAGGCAGGGGTAGAGGACGTGCCCGTGCTGGATACAGTTGGGGCTCTAAGCCCAAACCGGCGGCTAAGCCGGCTCAGCAATGAGGGGGCGCCCTCACCCATGCGGGTGGGGGGACGGCTGCAGCACTTCTCTCAGATCTGGGATCAAGAGGTCTCGGACAGATGGATCCGGGAAGTGGTGTCTTCCGGTTACAAGCTGGAGTTCGAGCTCCGCCCCCTTCCAGGTTTGTCAGGTCTCGGATGCCGCCGGAGCCTCTGGCAGCGCAGGGGCTCCTGTTGGCAGTGGAGAATCTTCTGGACATGGCTGTCATTTGCCCAGTGCCCCCTTCAGATCGGGGCAGGGGCTTTTATTCCAATCTGTTCACGGTACCCAAGAAGGACGGGCTGGTCCGACCCATCTTGGATCTAAAGTTCCTCAACAGGTTCATCCGGCCGAGGAAATTCCGCATGGAAACGCTGCGTTCGGCCATTCATTCTCTTCGTCAGGGAGATTTTCTGACGTCCATAGACATCAAGGATGCTTATCTACACGTTCCGGTTTTTCCAGCTCACCAGAGGTTTCTCAGGTTCGTGGTGGAGGATCGGCACTTTCAGTTTGTGGCACTTCCTTTCGGTCTCACCTCAGCTCCTCGGGTGTTCACCAAGGTGCTAGCGGGAGTGATGGCTCTGCTAAGGGTTCAAGGTATCCGCATCGTGCCCTATTTGGACGATCTACTGATCATGGCCTCTTCCTTCAACCAAGCGGAGTTGGACACCAGAGCGGTGGTGTCTACTCTGGAGAGGTTCGGTTGGGTGATCAATCACCCCAAGTCTTCTCTATCTCCGTCCAGAATTCTGACATTTCTGGGAATGTCTCTGGACACTTCACAGGCCAGGGTGTTTCTGCCCCAGGCCAAGATTCTTTTGATTCAGGAGTTAGTTCGGCTTCTCTTGTCAACACTTCATCCCACCATCCGGCTAGGGATGAGGCTGGTGGGGTTAATGGTGGCCTCATTCGAGGCAGTCCCCTTTGCGCAGTTTCACACAAGGACGCTTCAGCTTCATCTGTTGAAGGCCTGGGACAAGTCTCCTCTTTCGTTGGATCAGTCTTTCCTGATGACTCCCCGAGTTCGTCGATCCCTGCAGTGGTGGCTGGGGTCGGTCAATCTGTTGAAGGGCAGATCTTTTCTGGCTCCGTGTTGGGAAACAGTCACCACGGATGCCAGTCTGTCAGGTTGGGGGGGTGTTTGGAAGGACCTCCAGTTTCAGGGTCTGTGGGGCCCGCAGGAGGCTCACGAACCCATCAATGTTCTGGAGTTGAGAGCCATCAGGCTGGTTCTGTTTCAATTGACTCATCAGTTGAGAGGCCTGCCAGTGCAGGTCCGGTCGGACAACAGGACGGCGGTGGCTTACATCAATCACCAAGGAGGGACTCGCAGCAGGAGTGCCCTCAGGGAAGTGTCTTTGATTCTGGTCTGGGCAGAGACCCACGTCCCGTGTATCTCAGCAGTCTACATTCCGGGGGTGGAGAACACGGAAGCGGACTTGCTGAGCAGGGCCTCCTCTCGTCAGGGGGAGTGGTCTCTCAGTCCCAAGGTGTTTCGTTCAATATGTCTCAGGTGGGGGGTCCCAGCGGTGGACCTCTTTGCTTCTCGTCACAATCACAAGCTCCCAGTCTTTGTGTCTCTCTCGCAGGATCCTCTGGCTCTGGCAGTGGATGCCATGTCTCTGAACTGGAGGGATCTGGGGTTCCTTTACCTGTTTCCTCCGTTCCCAATGCTAGCCAGAGTGGTGCGCAAACTGGCCTTGGACGGCGCGTCGGCAATTCTGGTGGCCCCAAGGTGGCCAAGGCGAGTTTGGTTCGCAGACCTTGTAAGACTGGCAGAGGATCAGTTTGCCCTGCCTCTGCTGCCGGACCTGCTCACCCAGGGTCAGCTACGCTATCCCAATTTACCATCGCTGGCTTTGACGGCATGGCTGCTGAAACCGCCATCTTGAAGGAAGAAGGTCTTTCTGACGCGGTGATTCAGACTCTTATATGTGCCAGAAAGCGCTCTTCCTCTTCTATTTACTACAGGACTTGGAGGGCTTATATTGATTGGTGTGAAAGTAGGTCTTTCTCTTGTCGAGAGTTCTCCATACCTAGAATTTTGGAGTTTCTTCAATATGGTCTAGATCTGGGGCTCCAGCTTAGTACATTGAAAGGGCAGGTTTCTGCCCTGGCGGTGTGCTTCCAAAGGTCCTTTGCGCTTCATCCCTTAGTCAAGACCTTTTTCCAGGGTGTTACGCATGTTCGGCCTCCTAGGAAGCCTTTTGTTCCAGTTTGGGATTTGAACCTGGTTCTTTCTGTTCTCCAGGGCCCTCCGTTTGAGCCCTTGAATGAGGTAGATTTGTCTTCTCTTACGCAAAAGGTGGCCTTTTTGGTGGCGATCACTTCGGTTAGGCGTGTTTCTGAGTTGGCAGCTTTATCCATTAAAGCTCCGTACTTCGAGAAACATCAGGACAAGGTTGTCTTTCGTTTCAAGCAGGATTTTCTTCCTAAAGTGGTCTCGGAGTTTCATTTGAATCAGGACATTGTTTTGCCTTCTCTATGCCCAAATCCCAGTGACGATAGGGAAAGGGCTTTGCATTCCTTGGATGTAGTTCGTGTTGTGGAATATTATATGGAGGTTACGTCTTCCTTTCGTAAGACTGATGCTTTCTTTGTGGTGCCCTGCGGGCCTAGGAAAGGTTTGGCTCCTGCCAAATCTTCCATTAGTAAATGGATTCGTCAGGCCATCATTGGGGCCTATTCTGCCAAGGGGAGGAGTCCCCCTTTTCGTGTTACTGCTCATTCTACTCGTGCAGTTGGTGCGTCCTGGGCTTTTCAGCACCAGGCTTCTGTTGAGCAAGTTTGTAAGGCCGCTACCTGGTCTTCTGTTCACACCTTTTCCAAGTTTTACAAGGTTGATGTTCGGGCTTCAGCGGATGCTGTTTTTGGCCGCAAAGTTTTGCAAGCTGTTGTGGTTTAGGGTTGTGCATTGTTGCCTAGTTTTGGATCCCCGCCCTTGTTATGGACACTGCTGTTGGATGTCCCACATGTTATGGATTCTTGAAGCGGGGTGTGTGACATACTTAGAATAATACCATTTTGTGAATACTCACCTTGTAAAATGGGTATTATAAGTATGTCACACACCCGGCTTCAACCCGCCCTTTTGTATTTAGGATCCTCTTTATTGCGAACTTTGCGTGGTTGTGTTTATATTTGCCTCTTCCTGGTCCCTTACCTTACTGCTTCTGTATACTGGGTAGTGAGTGGGAGGTCCCAGGTATTTATGGATCGGGGAGGGGCTTTCTTTTGCTATCATCTCTGCAGGAACGCCTCTTCAGGACGATATTACCCACATGTTATGGATTCTTGAAGCGGGGTGTGTGACATACTTATAATACCCATTTTACAAGGTGAGTATTCACAAAATGGTATTATTCCAAGTATGTCACACACCCCGCTTACAATATTCATGACATATGGGTTATGTGCAGTAGAGGACGAACTTCTGCAGAGATGACAGGAAAAAAAGAAGCCCCTCCCGGTCCATAAATACCTGGGACCTCCCACACATTCCCCAGTAATCGTCTCTGCAGACGGCGAGCAAGTCAGAAGATGACGTCTCCTCCTTGCAGGTAAGCCGGGTTCACACCCGGCCATTTTTATCCCTATTTCTGCCCGGACCTAGTTATGCTTAAGTCCCCTAATGCCTCCCAGCCTTGGCTGTAGGTCCGGGTGAGGGTAGGATTCACCTTAACGGGTGTACTGATAGGAGCCATGCTCCTCCGTGAGACCCCATTACAAGGGGTAGGCGGCTACCAGGTTGGTGACCCTGGTTTGGGATGCCCTGTCCGTTTCCCCTGTTTTACTACCATAGTTGGGGATCCCTCCCCCCCCTTACTTTACTCCCTTTATTCGCAATGGGGGGGGCTGTGCCTTCTCCTTCCCTTGTGTATGTGTGTGATGTTTTCTGTACGTTGGTACATGCGGCGGCAGTATTGGGAGCCGGCCGCCCTGTGCGGCTCCACATTTGTTGGGGTGAGCTTCTCCCCCTCCTTTCTGCGAGGAGAGGGGGCGGGGCCGGGCGCTCGGCGCGCTGGCGGCAGCCCGCCCCACTCTCTCTGGCGCCCTCGGCGGCGCCCGGTCAATGGCTGGGAATCCGCGTTGCTGGGTTCCTCTTCTGCCTTCTGCTCAGGCTAGAGTTCGCCATTTTGCCGTGCTGTGAGTGCCTTGCGGGGGCTTTTCTTGTTTTGCATTATTGTTTGACTTATGTGCCTTATCCTGCGCGGTGGCAGCCATTAGTCTTATTGTACTACTTGCACATCATTATTATATACATTACTATTATTATTATATACAATATTATATATACATATATATTTATTTTATATGTGTTGCCACGCTCTTTGTACATTTCTGCATGTATGAGTGCTTGTCTATGGTGTACCTTACTTACGGGGCACCCCTTTTTTATTGTGTCCTGGGGTCCCTTGGCCAAAAAATAGGGGCATTGCAAATCCTCCCACTAACGGACTTAAGGGGCATCCCGGGTAGCTTTCTAGCGTAATTCCCTCTGGTCATTGTGACTACCATAAAAATCACCATATGGAGGCTACCCAGGATACCGGGCTCCGGCTCCCTTCGGTGCAATCCCGGCAGTGTGTGGGTTGTGGGGTATCCCTTGCGGGGGATAATGTGCTGGTTTGCACCCCATTTTTCAGCAGGCCATAACGCGGCAGTAGGGGGCCCAGGCATCTAGGTCAGTGCCGCCGGGCCTCATCACCTACCCCACCCTGCCTTATCCGTACCCCAAGTGACACTGTCATTAGTGGGGAGTCGCAGTCTGATGTATGTGCTAGTTTGGCCAACATCGAGAAATTGATTTCTAGCTCTGCAGCCAGGAAGGCCCCGGCTAAGAGAAGGAATCTGTCACCGGCTGCGCCGGCTCTTGATGATTATGATTCCCTTGACAGGTCTGATTGTTCCCCGCTTGAGGAAGGGGAACTGTTTACGGAATCTGATGGCTCTGAGGATCAGCAGTTTTTGGATGCTGATGCTGGGCAGGGGCATGGGGATGCCGTGGATACCCCCAAGGTCCTGGCCCATTTATTTGAGGTGCTGGCAATTTCTCCTCCGGTGGAGTCTTCTCCGCAGAAGGGGGAATTTTTTGGGACCTCTAAGCCTCGTTTGGAGTTCCCAAATCAGAATCATTTTGAAAGCATGATTCTTAAGGAATGGGAGAGACCTAGCCGGCTCCCCGGTGTTCCTCAGGGATGGGATAGGAAGTATCCCTTTCCGGTGGACGCGGGGAAGCGCTGGTCGTCCCCTTCCGAGGTCGATGCGCCCGTTCTGGGATTGTCTAACACCTCTGTTGTACATTCTCCAGACGCCACCATTCTTAAAGATGGTGAGGACAAGCGCATTGACCAAATGGCCTGCCATGCCTTCGCTAGTGTGGGTTCAGCCTTGCGGCCTGTTTGTGCGTCTGCGCTCACGGCTCTGGCTACCTGGTCTGTGGTTAGGGACCTGTTGAGTGGTCCCCAGCTTAACCCGGCCAGTGAGGAATTCACAGCCCTAAAGCGGTGTGAATTGTTCATGTCATTTGTTTTATCCACCTTGGATGACACAATATGCATGTGTACCCGGGTTGCTAGTGGCTATTCGCCGATCGGTCTGGTTGCGCCAATGGGCGGCTGACATTGCGGCTAAGAAATCACTTACAAGGATACCCTGGGTATGCAGCTGTTTGGAGATAAGTTGGATTCGGTGGCAAAAGGGGGAAAGTTACCACAACGTAAGAAGCAGCGTCGCTCCTTTCGGGGGGCAGGCTCCTTTAATCCTTCCTTTCGCGGTGCCAGAGCAGGCAGAGGTTTTGCCTACTCTACCTTCAGAGGTGATTTCTGGAACAGAGGCAGAGGACGTGCTCATCCTGGACCTGCCTGGGGTTCCAAGCCCAAGCCCGCTGCCAAGCCAGCTCAGCAATGAGGGGGCGCCCTCACCCTTGCGGGTGGGTGGGCGGCTGCGACACTTCTCCCAGGTTTGGGCCTGGGTGTTCACAGAGAAATGGATCTTGGAAGTGGTCTCTTCCGGGTACAAACTGGAGTTCGGGTACCGGCCTCCTCACAGATTCCTCATTACGGCATCCTCTCTCAGTCAGGCGGAGCTAGACACCAGGACGGTGGTGACAACGCTGGAGAGGTTCGGCTGGGTGATCAACCATCCCAAGTCTTCTCTATCCCCGTCAAGGGGGATTTCGTTTCTGGGCATGAATCTGGATACCGTTCAGACCAGGGCGTACCTACCTCAGTCGAAGGTGCAGATGGTTCAAGATCTGATACGTCTTCTCCTGTCCAACCCTCGCCCGTCTATCCGGCTAGAGATGAGACTGGTGGGATTGATGGTGGCTTCCTTCGAGGCAGTTCCCTTTGCTCAGTTCCACATGAGGTCGCTTCAGCTCCATTAACTGTTGGCTTGGAACAGATGTCCGCTGTCATTGGATCAATCATCTCTGATGTCTCCCCTGGTTCGCCAGTCTCTTCAGTGGTGGCTGGAACCAAGGAATCTTCTGAGGGGCAGGTCTTTTCTGACCCCTTGTTGGGAGACGGTCACCACAGATGCCAGCCTGTCGGGCTGTGGGAGTTTCTGGAAGGAACATCAGTTCCAGGGGCTGTGGGGTCCTCTGGAGGCCCACACCCCCATCAATGTCTTGGAGCTGAGAGCTATTCGGTTGGTGCTGTCACGCTTGACGCATCACCTCCAGGGTCTACCGGTTCAGGTTCGATAAGACAATCGGACTGCGGTCGCTTACATCAATCACCAAGGAGGGACTCGCAGCAGGAGTGCCCTCAGGGAAGTTTCTCTGATTCTTGCATAGGCGGAGAGCAATGTCCCATGCATTTCAGCGGTGTACATTCCGGGTGTGGAGAACACGGAGACGAACTCCCTGAGCAGGGGATTCTCTCGCCGAGGGGAATGGTCTCTCGACCACAAGGTATTCCGGTCCCTTTGTCACAAGTGGGGGACTCCGGAGGTGGATCTCTTTGCCTCACGTCACAATCACAAGCTTCCTGCATTTGTGACTCTGTCTCAGGATCCTCTGGCCCTGGCAGTGGATGCCATGTCTCTTGCCTGGAGGGATCTAGGGTTCCTGTACCTGTTTCCCCCCTTCTCCATCCTGGGCAAGGTGGTGCGCAAGCTGGCTCAAGAGGGTGCGCCAGCAATTCTGGTGGCCACAAGGTGGCCAAGACAGGTTTGGTTCTCAGACGTCGTACGGCTGGCAGTAGATCAGTACAGGTTGCCCCTGTTTCCGGATCTGATCGCTCAAGGTCAACTTTGTTACCCCAATTTACAAACGCTGGCTTTGACAGCGTGGCTGCTGAAACCTCCATCTTAAAAGAAGGGTTTGTCTGATGCTGTGATTCAGACACTTGTTAGGACTAGGAAGAGATCTTCCTCTAACATCTACTACAGGACTTGGAGGTCCTATATTGATTGGTGTGAGGCTAGGGCCTTGCCTTGCAGGGTGTTTTCGATCCCTTGGATTTGGGATTTTCACGGTCTGGTCTGGGGTTCCAGCTTAGTACCTTGAAAGGGCAGGTCTCTGCCCTGGCGGTTTCTTTCAAAGGTCCTTTGCTCTTCATCCTTTGGTTAAAACTTTTTTCCAGGGGGTCACTCATGTGCGGCCCCCTCGAAAGCCTTTGTTGCCTGTTTGGGATTTAAATTTGGTTCTGTTGGCCCTCCAGGGGCCTCCTTTTGAGCCGGTGCAGGATGTTGCACTTTCTATGCTTACACAAAAGATTGCCTTTTTGGTGGCTATTACCTCTGTTCGACGTGTCTCTGAGTTGGCGGCTCTTTCCATTCAAGCCCCTTACTTTAAGACACACCAGGACAAGGTGGTTTTTCGTTTTAAGCCAGATTTCCTTCCTAAGGTGGTTTCTGCCTTCCATCTCAATCAGGATGTGGTTCTCCCTTCCTTGTGTCCTAAGCCTAGCAATGACAAGGAGAGGGTCCTGCATTCTTTGGATGTGGTTCGTTGTGTGAAGTACTATTTGGCTACTTCTTCCTTTCATAAGACGGACTCCTTGTTCGTGGTGCTTTCCGGGCCCCGGAAAGGTTTGGCGCCTGCCAAGTCTACCATTAGTAAATGGATACATCAAGCCATTGTTGGGGCCTATACTGCCAACGGGAGGGTTCCCCCTTTTCAGATCACTGCTCATTCTACTCGTGCTGTTGGGGCTTCCTGGGCTTTCCAGCATCAGGCCTCTGTTGAACAGGTTTGTAAGGCTGCTACTTGGTCTTCTGTTCATACTTTTTCCAAGTTTTATAAGGTTGATGTGCGGGCCTCAGCGGATGCTGTTTTTGGCCACAAGGTTCTGCAAGCTGCAGTGGTTTAAATTTGTGCATTATTGCCTTTTTTGGGATCCCCACCCATGTTGCTATTGGATGTCCCATATGTCATGAATATTGGAAGCAGGGTGTGTGACATACTTGGAATAATACCATTTTGTGATTACTCACCTGTAAAATGGGTATTATAAGTATGTCACACACCCCACTCCATCCCACCCTTATTGTATTCTGGATCCTTTTATTGTTAAATTTTTTGTATTTGACTCTTCCTGGTCCCCTTACTGCTTTCCTATACTGGGGAATGTGTGGGAGGTCCCAGGTATTTATGGACCGGGAGGGGCTTCTTTTTTTTCCTGTCATCTCTGCAGAAGTTCGCCCTCTACTGGACATAACCCATATGTCATGAATATTGGAAGCGGGGTGTGTGACCCATTTTACAGGTGAGTAATCACAAAATGGTATATTCTAAGTATGTCACACACCCCACTTCAAACATTAATAATTACAATAGGGTTAACTCACCGCTAGGTGGCAGCATTGCAGAGAATCTCCAAAAATTCAACAGGCCCCTCCCGGTCTATACATACCTGGTACCTCCCAATAATCACCCAGTGTTATTCTCTGCAAGGTGGCGACAAGACAGAAGAAAGAAGTCTCCTGCTTGCAGGTAGCCGGGGTGCCCCCCCCCCCCGTGGTCTATTTCTGCCCGGCTCTTGTTTTGTAGCATTCTTGTTAACTGGCAGCCTCCCAGCCTCGGCTGTAGGCCGGGCAAAAGGTAGCCGGCACCATTGGTGCCTAGGAGATTAGCTCCTCCGCTCGACCCTTCATTGCGGGGCATAGCGGGATTCCCGGAGTGGTGATCCGGATGTGGGATGCCCCCATTTAACTAGCGGTTAGTTAGCTGTTACAGGTTTGTGTCTAGCCCTGGGACAGTAGTTTATTCCTTACTCCGGGTGTCATGGTTGTGTGAGTGTGTGGCTGCTGAACTGGCTGGTATTGTGAGGGCTCCTGCGCTTGTTTTCTGTGGCGTGTTTGACGTTTGGGTAGGTGTAGCCGCCTGCCTTGTGTGTGTTTTTACTGTGCGGGCGCTGCTTGAGCGAGTTTGTCGGTTTCTCCCCTCAGGAGCCGGGGGGGCTGGGTCACGCGGCGCGCTCCCGCGGCTCGTCTTCTCCTCCCTCGCAGACACGGAGCGGTGTTCGGGCCGCCATCTTGCTGCGGGTGCCTCGCTGCGGTCGTGCTCTTCTCCAGGTAGGCGTTCTTGTGTTTTGGCAGATTAGCCTGCGGGGGTTGTTTGGTTCACATAGGACTGTTGGCCTGGTCCCCCGCCTTACGTCCCCCTCCTTCTCCCTCCTCCTTGCTCCCGCCCGCCTTTTTAAGGTGCTGGCTGGATATATTAACCATCTTTTTTGGTCTATGGTTAATAGGGGGGGGGGTTGTATTTGTATTATATTTCTGTATGTTTTCATAGGTATTACTGTGCCTGGATTGACTGTTGTCCCTGTTCTTTTGTGCCTTTCAGATCCTGGGATCCCGTCTGGCAGGGCTCTCCCGGTCTTATATACCTGGCTAGTGGGGGGTTGTTTTTCCTTCATTGGATATATATATTTTATGATAAAACCCCTGGGTCAGGATTTTTTAAACAATTTTAGATATTAGGGGGCATCCCGGGTCGCGTACTGCATAAATCCCTGGGTTCTGCGAATACCATAAATTTCACCACATGGAGGCTGCCACAGATACCGGAAATGGTCCTTCGGGACAATCCAAGGTGTGCGGGGGTTGTGGGACTCCGCTCCAGGGAGATGATGTCATTTTGTGTATTCCATGTGCACAGCGGAACATTGCACGGCAGTCCAGTACTCCGGTGCCTAGCACTTCGTCGGCCGCGCCATCTCCCTCTCCTCCTCGCTTATTCCGGACCCCGTGTGACGTTGTCCTGGGTGGGGATTCGCAATCTGAGGTATGCGCCCGTTTGGCCAGCCTTGAGAAAAGGTTTTCCGCAATGGCCGCTCAGAAGGCTCCAGCTAAGCGGAAGCATCTGTCTCCGCCTCCGCCGGATTCAGATGAGGAAGTTATTGGAGATTTGGATTGGTCGGATCGTCCTCTTGAAGATGGTGAACTCATTGAGGAAGAGGATTCCGAGGTTCAGCAGTTGCTGGGTGCTGAGGGGGATCAGGCTGAGGGCCTTCCTCTCGATTCATCTACTATTCTGACTCAGATGTTTGAGGTTTTGGATTTGGATCCTCCGGTGGTTGTTCCTAGGCCTAAGGGTCAGCTTTTTGGGGTGTCCAAGCAGCGCTTGGAGTTTCCCAGCCAACAGCATTTTGAAGAGATTGTTTTCAAGCAATGGGAGCAACCTACGCGTCTCGTCGGTGTGCCGTCTAGCTGGGATAGGAAGTATCCTTTTCCGGCGGAGTTGATGAAGCGTTGGTCTGTCCCCCCTGAGGTAGATACTCCGGTCTTGGGACTGTCCAACACGGCGGTCGTGCATTCTCCTGACACGACTTCGCTCAGGGACGGCGAGGATCGCCGGATTGATCAGCTGGCCCGCCATGGTTTTGTATGTGCGGGTTCGGTGTTAAGGCCTGTCTGTGCTTTTTTTGCTTTTGCGGTCAGGTCTATTGTCAGGGACTTGGGTGTGGATCTCGAGCCTACCTGTGATGAGTCTCTTGCGCTTAAGCGCTGTGATTCATTCTTGTCTTTTATCCTTGCCGCTCAGGAGGATGCCATGTTGATGTGTGGTAGGGCTACTGCCTTGCTGGTAGCTATCCGTCGCTGTGTGTGGTTGAGACAGTGGACGGCTGACTTTAATTCTAAAAGATCGCTCACGGCTCTTCCCTTTTTGGGTTTGAGGCTTTTTGGTGAGAGGCTGGATTCTGTTGCCAAGGGAGGTAAGTTACCTCAGCGCAAGAAATTTCGCCGTTCCTTTCGGGGGACGGTCTCCTTCAATCCGTCCTTTCGGGGAGCCGGAGCCGGCAGGGGTGCGGGCTTCTCGGCCTCCAGGGGCGCCAGTTGGAATAGGGGTAAAGGCCGTGGCCGTCCCGTTCGCGTCTGGGGCGCCAAGCCCGCCCAGCAATGAGGGGGCGCCCTCACCCGTTCGGGTGGGGGGACGGTTACGACTCTTCTCCCGGGTGTGGGACCAGGAGGTCTCGGACAGATGGATCCGGGAGGTGGTGTCGGCCGGTTACAAGTTGGAGTTCGAGTCCCGTCCTCCTCCAAGGTTCTTCAGGTCTCGGGTATCTTTGGATCCTTTGGCCGCACAGGGGCTCCTGGCGGCGGTAAGGAATCTTCTAGACTTAGCTGTCGTTTGCCCGGTTCCTCCGTCAGAGGTAGGGCGCGGGTTTTATTCCAATCTCTTCACTGTCCCCAAAAAGGACGAGTCCTTCCGTCCGATTCTGGATTTGAAGTTTCTCAACAGATTTATTCGTCCCCGGAAGTTCCGCATGGAAACCCTGCGGTCTGCGATCAGTTCGCTTCGGCAGGGGGACTTTATGACGTCCATAGACATCAAGGATGTGTACCTTCACATTCCGATTTTCCCAGCTCATTAGAGGTTCCTTCGTTTCGTGGTGGAGGATCGGCATTTTCAGTTTGTGGCTCTTCCATTCGGCCTCACCTCTGCTCCGAGAGTGTTCACCAAGGTGTTGGCGGGGGTGATGGCCCTGCTCAGAGCTCAGGGGATTCGCATTGTGCCTTACCTGGACGATCTTCTCATCATGGCGCCTTCCTTCAGTCAAGCAGAGGGGGACACCAGCATGGTGGTGTCTATGCTGGAGAGGTTCGGCTGGGTGATCAATTACCCCAAGTCCTCTCTGGTTCCGGCCAGGGTGGTGACCTTTCTGGGGATGTCGTTGGACTCCTGCCAGCACAGAGTGTTTCTCCCTCAGGCCAAGGTCCTGTTGATTCAGGAATTGGCTCAGCTTCTTCTCTCCCATCCTCGTCCGTCCATTCGACTAGGGATGAGACTGGTGGGGTTGATGGTGGCCTCGTTCGAGGCAGTTCCCTTTGCGCAGTTTCATACGAGGACGATTCAACTTCATCTTTTGGCGTCTTGGGACTGGCGTCCGGGGTCGTTGGATCGGTCCTTCCGGATGTCCCCTCGGGTTCGGCAGTCCCTTCTGTGGTGGTTGGTCTCGGACAACCTTTTGAAGGGCAGGTCGTTTCTGACCCCGCTTTGGGAAACTGTCACCACGGATGCCAGTTTGTCAGGATGGGGAGGTTTCTGGAAGGATCTTCAGTTTCAGGGGCAGTGGGACCCTCTGGAGGCCCACTTGCCCATCAATGTTCTGGAATTGCGAGCCATCAAGTTGGTTCTGTCTCACTTGACGCATCATTTACAGGGTCTGCCGGTTCAGGTTCGATCAGACAATCAGACGGCGGTTGCTTACATCAATCACCAAGGAGGGACTCGCAGTCTGGGCGCCCACAAGGAGGTGTCTCTGATTTTAGTTTGGGCGGAGACTCATGTCCCTTGCATCTCGGCAGTTTACATTCCGGGAGTGGAAAACACGGAGGCGGACTTTCTGAGCCGGTGTGCGTCCCGTCGGGGGGGAGTGGTCTCTCCATCCCCAGGTGTTTCGGTCGCTTTGTCTCCGATGGGGGACGCCGGAGGTGGATCTGTTTGCCTCTTGTCACAATCACAAGCTTCCGTCCTTTGTGTCTCTGTCCCGGGACCCTCTGGCTCTGGCGGTGGATGCCATGGCCCTGAGCTGGAGGGACCTGGGGTTTCTTTATCTGTTTCCTCCGATTCCCATGCTAGGCAGGGTTCTGCGAAAGTTGGTTCTGGAGGGAGTTCCCGCCATTCTCGTGGCTCCAAGGCGCCATCTTGCTGCGGGTGCCTCGCTGCGGTCGTGCTCTTCTCCAGGTAGGCGTTCTTGTGTTTTGGCAGATTAGCCTGCGAGGGTTGTTTGGTTCACATAGGACTGTTGGCCTGGTCCCCCGCCTTACGTCCCCCTCCTTCTCCCTCCTCCTCGCTCCCGCCCGCCTTTTTAAGGTGCTGGCTGGATATATTAACCATCTTTTTTGGTCTATGGTTAATAGGGGGGGGGGGTTGTATTTGTATTATATTTCTGTATGTTTTCATAGGTATTACTGTGCCTGGATTGACTGTTGTCCCTGTTCTTTTGTGCCTTTCAGATCCTGGGATCCCGTCTGGCAGGGCTCTCCCGGTCTTATATACCTGGCTAGTGGGGGGTTGTTTTTCCTTCATTGGATATATATATTTTATGATAAAACCCCTGGGTCAGGATTTTTTAAACAATTTTAGATATTAGGGGGCATCCCGGGTCGCGTACTGCATAAATCCCTGGGTTCTGCGAATACCATAAATTTCACCACATGGAGGCTGCCACAGATACCGGAAATGGTCCTTCGGGACAATCCAAGGTGTGCGGGGGTTGTGGGACTCCGCTCCAGGGAGATGATGTCATTTTGTGTATTCCATGTGCACAGCGGAACATTGCACGGCAGTCCAGTACTCCGGTGCCTAGCACTTCGTCGGCCGCGCCATCTCCCTCTCCTCCTCGCTTATTCCGGACCCCGTGTGACGTTGTCCTGGGTGGGGATTCGCAATCTGAGGTATGCGCCCGTTTGGCCAGCCTTGAGAAAAGGTTTTCCGCAATGGCCGCTCAGAAGGCTCCAGCTAAGCGGAAGCATCTGTCTCCGCCTCCGCCGGATTCAGATGAGGAAGTTATTGGAGATTTGGATTGGTCGGATCGTCCTCTTGAAGATGGTGAACTCATTGAGGAAGAGGATTCCGAGGTTCAGCAGTTGCTGGGTGCTGAGGGGGATCAGGCTGAGGGCCTTCCTCTCGATTCATCTACTATTCTGACTCAGATGTTTGAGGTTTTGGATTTGGATCCTCCGGTGGTTGTTCCTAGGCCTAAGGGTCAGCTTTTTGGGGTGTCCAAGCAGCGCTTGGAGTTTCCCAGCCAACAGCATTTTGAAGAGATTGTTTTCAAGCAATGGGAGCAACCTACGCGTCTCGTCGGTGTGCCGTCTAGCTGGGATAGGAAGTATCCTTTTCCGGCGGAGTTGATGAAGCGTTGGTCTGTCCCCCCTGAGGTAGATACTCCGGTCTTGGGACTGTCCAACACTGCGGTCGTGCATTCTCCTGACACGACTTCGCTCAGGGACGGCGAGGATCGCCGGATTGATCAGCTGGCCCGCCATGGTTTTGTATGTGCGGGTTCGGTGTTAAGGCCTGTCTGTGCTTTTTTTGCTTTTGCGGTCAGGTCTATTGTCAGGGACTTGGGTGTGGATCTCGAGCCTACCTGTGATGAGTCTCTTGCGCTTAAGCGCTGTGATTCATTCTTGTCTTTTATCCTTGCCGCTCAGGAGGATGCCATGTTGATGTGTGGTAGGGCTACTGCCTTGCTGGTAGCTATCCGTCGCTGTGTGTGGTTGAGACAGTGGACGGCTGACTTTAATTCTAAAAGATCGCTCACGGCTCTTCCCTTTTTGGGTTTGAGGCTTTTTGGTGAGAGGCTGGATTCTGTTGCCAAGGGAGGTAAGTTACCTCAGCGCAAGAAATTTCGCCGTTCCTTTCGGGGGACGGTCTCCTTCAATCCGTCCTTTCGGGGAGCCGGAGCGGGCAGGGGTGCGGGCTTCTCGGCCTCCAGGGGCGCCAGTTGGAATAGGGGTAAAGGCCGTGGCCGTCCCGTTCGCGTCTGGGGCGCCAAGCCCAAGCCAGTTGCCAAGCCCGCCCAGCAATGAGGGGGCGCCCTCACCCGTTCGGGTGGGGGGACGGTTACGACTCTTCTCCCGGGTGTGGGACCAGGAGGTCTCGGACAGATGGATCCGGGAGGTGGTGTCGGCCGGTTACAAGTTGGAGTTCGAGTCCCGTCCTCCTCCAAGGTTCTTCAGGTCTCGGGTATCTTTGGATCCTTTGGCCGCACAGGGGCTCCTGGCGGCGGTAAGGAATCTTCTAGACTTAGCTGTCGTTTGCCCGGTTCCTCCGTCAGAGGTAGGGCGCGGGTTTTATTCCAATCTCTTCACTGTCCCCAAAAAGGACGAGTCCTTCCGTCCGATTCTGGATTTGAAGTTTCTCAACAGATTTATTCGTCCCCGGAAGTTCCGCATGGAAACCCTGCGGTCTGCGATCAGTTCGCTTCGGCAGGGGGACTTTATGACGTCCATAGACATCAAGGATGTGTACCTTCACATTCCGATTTTCCCAGCTCATTAGAGGTTCCTTCGTTTCGTGGTGGAGGATCGGCATTTTCAGTTTGTGGCTCTTCCATTCGGCCTCACCTCTGCTCCGAGAGTGTTCACCAAGGTGTTGGCGGGGGTGATGGCCCTGCTCAGAGCTCAGGGGATTCGCATTGTGCCTTACCTGGACGATCTTCTCATCATGGCGCCTTCCTTCAGTCAAGCAGAGGGGGACACCAGCATGGTGGTGTCTATGCTGGAGAGGTTCGGCTGGGTGATCAATTACCCCAAGTCCTCTCTGGTTCCGGCCAGGGTGGTGACCTTTCTGGGGATGTCGTTGGACTCCTGCCAGCACAGAGTGTTTCTCCCTCAGGCCAAGGTCCTGTTGATTCAGGAATTGGCTCAGCTTCTTCTCTCCCATCCTCGTCCGTCCATTCGACTAGGGATGAGACTGGTGGGGTTGATGGTGGCCTCGTTCGAGGCAGTTCCCTTTGCGCAGTTTCATACGAGGACGATTCAACTTCATCTTTTGGCGTCTTGGGACTGGCGTCCGGGGTCGTTGGATCGGTCCTTCCGGATGTCCCCTCGGGTTCGGCAGTCCCTTCTGTGGTGGTTGGTCTCGGACAACCTTTTGAAGGGCAGGTCGTTTCTGACCCCGCTTTGGGAAACTGTCACCACGGATGCCAGTTTGTCAGGATGGGGAGGTTTCTGGAAGGATCTTCAGTTTCAGGGGCAGTGGGACCCTCTGGAGGCCCACTTGCCCATCAATGTTCTGGAATTGCGAGCCATCAAGTTGGTTCTGTCTCACTTGACGCATCATTTACAGGGTCTGCCGGTTCAGGTTCGATCAGACAATCAGACGGCGGTTGCTTACATCAATCACCAAGGAGGGACTCGCAGTCTGGGCGCCCACAAGGAGGTGTCTCTGATTTTAGTTTGGGCGGAGACTCATGTCCCTTGCATCTCGGCAGTTTACATTCCGGGAGTGGAAAACACGGAGGCGGACTTTCTGAGCCGGTGTGCGTCCCGTCGGGGGGGAGTGGTCTCTCCATCCCCAGGTGTTTCGGTCGCTTTGTCTCCGATGGGGGACGCCGGAGGTGGATCTGTTTGCCTCTTGTCACAATCACAAGCTTCCGTCCTTTGTGTCTCTGTCCCGGGACCCTCTGGCTCTGGCGGTGGATGCCATGGCCCTGAGCTGGAGGGACCTGGGGTTTCTTTATCTGTTTCCTCCGATTCCCATGCTAGGCAGGGTTCTGCGAAAGTTGGTTCTGGAGGGAGTTCCCGCCATTCTCGTGGCTCCAAGGTGGCCAAGGCGGGTGTGGTTCGCAGACATCGTTCGTCTGGCCGTGGATCAGTTCGATCTGCCTCTTCGGCCGGATCTTCTCACACAGGGCCAACTATGTTACCCCAGTTTACAAACGCTGGCTTTGACGGCTTGGCTGAAACCTCCATCTTAAAGGAGGAGGGTCTTTCGGATGCGGTCATTCGGACTCTTATTAGTGCCAGGAAGAGATCTTCTTCTTCCATCTATTACATGTATTGGAGATCTTATATTGACTGGTGTGAGGCTAGGTCTTTGCCTTGCCGGGTCTTTTCTGTGTCTAGGATTTTGGAGTTTCTTCAGTCGGGGCTGGACTCCGGTCTTCAGCTGAGTACCTTGAAGGGGCAGGTTTCTGGTTTGTCAATTTTTTTCCAGAAGTCTTTTGCTAGCCATTCCTTGGTCAAGACTTTTTTCCAGGGGGTTACGCATGTGCGGCCTCCTAGGAAGCCGTTGCTCCCAGTTTGGGATTTGAATTGGGTTCTTTCTGCTCTTCGGGCTCCTCCTTTCGAGCCTTTGCGGGATATTGCTCTGTCCACTCTTACTCAGAAGGTTGCCTTTCTGGTGGCCATCACTTCGGTTCGGCGTGTTTCAGAGTTGGCAGCTTTGTCTATTCAGGCTCCTTATTTCGAGGATCATCAGGACAAAGTGCTTTTTCGCTTCAAGTCAGATTTTCTCCCTAAAGTGGTCTCTGCTTTTCATCTTAACCAGGACATTGTTCTTCCTTCCTTGTGTCCTAAGCCTAAGAATGTCAAGGAGAGTGCTTTGCACTGCTTGGATGTTGTACGTTGTGTTAGGTACTATCTGCGTGCTACGTCTTCTTTTCGTAAGACTGATGCCTTTTTCGTTGTGCCCTGTGGGCCTAGGAAGGGTTTGGCTCCGGTCAAGTCTTCCATTAGTAAATGGATTCGTCAGGCCATTGTTGGAGCTTATTCGGCTAAGGGGAAGGATCCCCCTTTTCGCGTTATTGCTCATTCTACTCGTGCGGTTGGTGCGTCCTGGGCTTTTCAGCACCAGGCTTCGGTTGAACAAGTGTGTAAGGCTGCAACTTGGTCCTCTGTTCATACTTTTTCTAAGTTCTATAAGGTTGATGTGCGGGCCTCAGCGGATGCTGTTTTTGGCCGCAAGGTTCTGCAGGCTGCAGTGGTTTGAGGTTTTTCTGCATTATTGCCTGGTCGGATACCCACCCTTTCCTGGACACTGCTGTTGGATGTCCCTATTGTAATTATTAATGTTTGAAGTGGGGTGTGTGACATACTTAGAATAATACCATTTTGTGAATACTCACCTGTAAAATGGGTATTATAAGTATGTCACACACCCCACTTCACCCGCCCTTTTTGGTATCCTGGCTCTTTATATGGTGAAGTTTAGTTCTTTACGTTTGAGGGTTACGTTGTTCATTCCTGGTACCTTGTCTTACTGCTGTTTTAATACTGGGTGATTATTGGGAGGTACCAGGTATGTATAGACCGGGAGGGGCCTGTTGAATTTTTGGAGATTCTCTGCAATGCTGCCACCTAGCGGTGAGTTAACCCTATTGTAATTATTAATGTTTGAAGTGGGGTGTGTGACATACTTATAATACCCATTTTACAGGTGAGTATTCACAAAATGGTATTTTTTATGACCTCCCTGTAACTTAGGTTGTTCTAGAATTGCATGTTCTGTTACCATTCATGTAGTGGTTTTGTCGACTGCAGCCTTATTTATTTTGAAATGTCTTTCTGCCAATAATAGTCGTCCATTTTTCTACCTTGCAGGAATTTGATCCACCCAGCGAGGGACAGGTAATACCGGGACCTCACGGAGGAGCCCATCGTGACCCTGTTCTCTCGCTCATAGCTACATTCAATCAGGATCTCGTTGCACCACAGGAGGCTTTCTTCCATCTTGAGGTATGTTCCACTCGTCCACTCTGGCATTCGGTAATAAAACACGGTCATGTAAGTTGATAGCTTCATGGAAATGCATGTGGGTGGCCGTCCTCACTGGCTTGTACATTAGCAATTTTCGCCTCTATTTTTAGAAGCTTTTTGCAGCAGCGGCTTGGTATTCAGCATGTAACCCTGCATGGCATTATTCTGCTGCTCTCTTACTGAATGGTTTTCTGCTGAAAGAGTTTATGTTGTTTTTTATTACCTTTCCTCTAGAGCTCAGGAGAAGACAGCAGCATGGGAGAGATTAGTGAAGGTCAAAGGCCACGACTAACCACGGCTGCGGAGCAAGTCTTGGTGGGACACTCTGTGTTGATGGGTAGACCTTCTAATGCTGCCCAAACTTCCAGGCTTCTTCAGAACCGTTCACCATCTCCTGGACAGTATGCACAAGGTGATACATGCTCACCTCCCTTTCAAGAAAAGCACAATCATTAATCCCTCTATATGGCCTATAGGTCTCTCCCTAGCCTGACTATGTTTTGGCACTCCCAAATCTCATCCTCCATACAGCCATCTACTTCCCTCCCTGTGCTGATGAGGGGGAGAACCCTGAAACACGTGTCCACAGATGCTAGTGGATGGCTGTTTAAAAATGGGTAGCTATATCCAAGCATTACACCCCTCCCCCAGCGGTCTCTGAGAGCTTTAGAAATAGGGTTAGAGATGTAAAAAGATAATTTGCAGGCTCCGACTACTGCAGAGGATTCTGGGAGAGATCCTTATATCCTTGGTTTGTATGCAGCTTGTAAATACTTTCTGTTTTAGGTAAGCATTCTCTGCAGTGTACCTTTTTAAATAGAGGTCTTTTAAATCTCTTTAATCCCTGTATATTGTCTAACATGGGTCTCTCCCTAGCCTGGCTACTGACCAAAAAACACCTAAGCAGAAATGTACGGTTTTGAGAATCTGTAATTCTGTTTTTTAGATTTATTATATTACATCCCTTTTGTCTGATAAAATATATCTTGTTTTTCTTTACTCTTCTACTTCTTAATGTGGAATTACCCAAGAACCTAATAACAGGAAATGGCAGACCCCCCCCCCCAATCACCCCATAACAGAGTGCAGAATCATTCCATAACAGGCAGTGTGCAGAATCTCCTCCCAATCACCCTTAACTGGCACTGTGCAGAATCTCCGCCCAATCACCCCATAACAGGCAGTGTGCAGAATCCTCTCTCAATCACCCCATAACAGGCAGTGTGCAGAATCTCTGCCCAATCACCCCATAACAGGCAGTGTGCAGAATCTCCTCCCAATCACCCTATAACAAGCACTGTGCAGAATCTCCTCCAAATCATCCCATAACAGGAAGTGTGCAGAATCTCTGCCCAATCACCCCATAACAGGCAGTGTGCAGAATCTTCTCTCAATCACCCTTAACTGGCACTGTGCAGAATCTCCGCCCAATCACCCCATAACAGGCAGTGTGCAGAATCCTCTCTCAATCACCCCATAACAGGCAGTGTGCAGAATCTCTGCCCAATCACCCCATAACAGGCAGTGTGCAGAATCTCCGCCCAATCACCCCATAACAGGCAGTGTTCAGAATCTCCTCCCAATCACCCTATAACAAGCACTGTGCAGAATCTCCTCCAAATCATCCCATAACAGGAAGTGTGCAGAATCTCTGCCCAATCACCCCATAACAGGCAGTGTGCAGAATCTTCTCTCAATCACCCCATAACAGGCAGCGTGCAGAATCTCCTCCCAATCCATCCCATAACAGGAAGTGTGCAGAATCTCCTCCCAATCCATCCCATAACAGGAAGTGTGCAGAATTTCCCCCCAATCGCCCCATAACAGGAAGTGTACAGAATCTCCAACCAATCACCCCATAACAGGAAGTGTGCAGAATATCCGCCCAATCACCCCATAACAGGAAGTGTGTGCAGAATCATTCCTCCCATAACAGGCAGTGTGCAGAATTTCCCCCCATCACCCCATAACAGGCAGTGTGCAGAATCTCCTCCCAATCACCCCATAACAGGAAGTGTGCAGAATATCCCCCATCACAGGCAGTGGGCAGAATCCCCCCCCCCCCCCCCCCAGCCACACCAACAACCGTCAGTGTGCAGAACCACCCCCCCCCCCCCCAACAAAAACTCGTCATCTCACCCTGGGTGCAGTAATGGCAGCGGCATGCGGGTAACTGCTCAGACAGTGCAGATTGCTGGGATCGCCACTGGATTCCGGCTGCGGTAAGGATTTTCATACATTTTTTTTTGTGGGAAAAAGTTTTTTATAATGAGTTTTTCCATCGTGCAATTCAGCACCATTAGCTGTGTTAATTATTAAAATATTTGCATAGCTAAAAATGGTGCTGAATTGCACTATGGAAAAAAATCATTTAAAAATTTTCACACAAAAATATGAGCAAAAAACCAACCCTTTTGTCACTCCTAATGAGTAGCTTGTTCACATTCTTGGCAGTTGGGGCCAATATAAGCGGCCACCACCTGATTCTTTTTATTGTTTTATATCTATTCACAGGATGAACAGCAGCACTGAGCTTAGGTTCTGCAGTGTAAACATTCAATCCTTTTAATTGAAAATATGGGCCTAAAACCTGACCCAACTGATATTCAAACCAAATGTGGGTAACCTTAATTGTTATTTTACAGGTGAAGCTGAGCAGACCAGCTCTGGTCCAATGAGCATCAGGGATCTGGACTCGCATCATTTGACTGGTTATTATCCTCGCACTAACAATGTGTACCAGACGCCTTCTGTACCCAGGGACACCGTGCAGGTAAGGACCTGAAAGCTTTGTTCTGTACACGCTGCCTTTTTAACATGTGCTTTAGATTTGGCTCTGTTTCTACTTGAGGAACAACCATGAGCTTTTCTCTGCACTTCATGGCCTGCCAAGAAATAAATGGAGAACGTGAAAACAAATGAAGTTTCTATGATGGTACTTTGTGTTTATTCTTTTAAATGTTATAATTTTTGCTTTGTTTATCTTTCTGAAACTGGCCATAGCTTTGATGCACACATATCTGAGTAGGTGTTGGTTACACTTACTTGGCTGTTCTGATTAACTTGAGGACTGTGTCCAAAGGTCCAAACCTTTCATAGCATCCCACCAGCAGTGTAAGGGTTTCCATGAGGGTGGCTAAATCCTGTTGTTTAGACTATGAAGTGGAGTCTAAAGAAAACTTAACTTTGAAAAGTGGCCCAATCACCCCATATGCCGGCCCTGCAGTTTAAAAGACTCCAGGGGTGGCCAACTAGGTGCCCCAGGGGCATGTCGTGCACCTCCGCGTAAGCCGCCCAGCTCGCCCACAAGAGTCTTACCTCTCCCCTGGCCCTCGCCACGGTTGCCGGACATGGCTGCACACCTGCACCCAGTCAGTCATATAGAGAGCGGGAGCGTGCACCCCAAGCGGATCTGGAGATGTGTGTGCCACTGCACTGTATTCCGACGCGCCATTCAAAACAATGGCTTTATGCTGTGCATTGGCAAGTGTATGCGAATTCGCCACGGAGATAGCGGAAAGGTGAGTACAGTGGGCAATCTGCTCCCTGTTGTTGATGCCCCCTCCTCCACCCTATGAGTACTGCCCCACCACTGCTGCTGCCTTTTCTATTTTTTGTGTGCTTCCTTTTAGAAAAAAAAGCTGTATTGCCAGATTCATTGTTAAAGTGGATCAAAACCCACGGAGATCAGCCCGAGAATATACAAGATTCCCCGGCCTATCGATCCTCCCCCCCCCCCCCCAGGCCATCCAAAATCAGGAAGCCCCACTGTGTGAAATCCCCCAGGTCGCCCCATTCACTGGACCTCGTTTCCCGGTCCAAAATGGCGGTTCATGGATCTGCAGGCTACCTGCAAGCAGGAAGTGCTGCTGGACTGCCTGTTACTGTGCAATGTCAGTTATGTCTATTGAATCCAGACAGCAGCATGGCTGAGATGCTGGGAGTGGAAGCTCCAAAATGGGCGCTACTGTTCTACCGCTACCTGTGCTAGGCTTTTGTTCCGGTTTAATGTAAAAAAAGAAAACTGATTTTGTAAAGTAATAACATAATTAATACCATAATAATGGATTAATTCGTAGACCTATTTCTCTTAACTGGCAAAAGTTAAAAAGCATAGTAATAGGAACGAGTACAATCACTGCTAGTCCAATGTAAATGCAGTTAGAACCATCTCCTTTGCTGCATGCAGTTGCTAGGGAGGATGCTGAGTGGGGTGATGTCAGCTGGTTCTGATGTGTATTACTATATTAGCACCTAACTGACACCAGCTCCAGCCTAATTAGCAGCTCTGTGAGACTGGCCAGTTTACATGCGGACAGTCAGCAGCTCTACAGCTGTTGTTGCTCTGGATTTACTAACAGCCAACAGAAGAAGCACTTCAACAATGATAACAGTAAAGATTGTATACACTGAATGTATAAGACAAATTCAAAGCCAGCCATAGACTTTATAGCAGGGGTTCCCAACCATTGTCTTATTATTTCACTTAAAGAGGCTGCAACAACGTCTAAGCATAGAAAACACAAACCATTTACTGCAAGAAATCTTTAAGCTTAAAGCATTATTTATGCTGGTATGTATATGCAGAGGAGAGCAGGGTGGAGGTGAGGCGGGGCGGGAAATGTGATCTGAGGTGAACCGAGGAGAGCAGACGTGAGGCTGAAAATGTGGACTGAGGTGTGGTGCAAAGAGATGAGGGTTTGAAGAACTGGGCGAATGTGAGTTGGACCGAGTTGAACAAGGCAGAGGTGAGGCAAGAATAAGTGAGGTGGAAAGAATTGGGCAGAAGTGAGGTTGGAGAATGTGATCTGAGGTGTGGTAGGAAGAGGTGAGATGAGTAAAGGTGATGTGAACTGAGGAGAGGAGAGCAGATATGAGGCCTGAAAAGGTGAACTGGACTGAGGCGTGGTGGGAAAAGCTGAGGGATTGAAAAATTGGGCAGAGGTGAGGGAGGAAGAGAATTGGGTAGAGGTCAATGGGGTAGATGGTCAATTGGGTAGAGACAGGAAAATGTGATCTTAGCTTTGATTGGAAGAGGTCAGATGAGTAGAGCTGATATGACCTCAGGAGAGCAAACGTGAGGAAGGAAAAGGTGAGGTGAACTGAGGTGTGGTGGGAAGAGGTGAGGGGTACTGAAGTGGGCAGAGGTGAACAAGGCAGAGGGTGAGACAAGAAGGGGTGAGGTGGAAAATGGCAGGGAAAAGGTGAGATGTGAATAGTTAACGCAGTAGGTGGGATGAGTTTATTCTGGCAGTGGCTTGAAGAGGTGAGTGGGCAGAGGTAGGTAGAGGAGAGGTTAGCACAGGTAGGTAGAAGTAGGCAGAGGTCCCGGGTATTGCAAGTGACAGCAGTGTAGGACGCAGTTTGTGCGTCCCTGCTTTTATAGGGTAGTGAGGTGTGCACAGCCTGACTTCCCCTTCATGGGCATGCATAATGATAATTGCTTGAATCTGTGTGGATTATGGATTAGGGTTGAGGTTGGGTTAATAGCCCCAAAAGATATCTATATCTGTAAAGCAAGTCCAGTGTTGAATCAGAGCACTATCTTGCTCCGTTTGCCCAGCTAAGAACTCCCAGACCATGTTCCACCCCCATGCTTTAGCCTCAGAATTATGGGAGGGGCGGTGTATATCCGGCCTTGCCTCTTTATTTGCCCCTTCAATACTAAAGCTTTAGTACCATCAATGGCCATCTCCATAGCCGCAGTCTCTCATGACATGGCAGAAACACATGCATATTCAAACAGTGGTGTGCAGATAGGGTAACAATCTACCCATAAAGCTGCTTGGTTGGCCAGACATCCCTCCCTGAAACTGGCATTTGGCTTTACTGTGTCATGAATGGCTGATGCTATACTGCAGAAGACTTCTAGAAATGTCATGATTTAAAGTTAAAGGCAACAAAAAAAAACTTTACTTACCTGACCTCCCTCAGACTCAAGTCCTCAGAATCGTGCAGGCCATATTTGTTCTGTTCTTGCTGTCAGCTTGCTCCCTGGGTAGTTTCTGGTGCCACCCCCTGCTTCCTCATTTATTAATTGGCAGCTGAGGCGCGCCATGTGACTGCTTCACCCCACGTGACTCCAAATAATTAAGCCTGTGTAAGGTCATGTAACTAAAGACTTTTCCCAAATCATATCCAGGATGGTCCACCACGAAAGCTTGTGCCTCCTCCCCCTGCCGAAAACACAAATAAATTACAATTAAAAGTCCCTCCCGCCCCCCTGTACCTTAGTTCTTTGTGGTTCCAGACCGCAAGCACAGGAAAGTTGGTTCTCCAGGCTTTAGTATTTCCAAGGGACAGCCAGGGCAGAGGAACTCACTCCCCACCTCTCTGGGGGGGGGGGGGGATTCCCTTACAGTGTACTGGGCTTAGGGAAGCAAGCTTCTTAAATGGAGTCCCTGATAGGGTTAGAGAACCGCTATCAGGGCTCCAAAGTAGGTATAGACTGTGCTTATGTTGTTTCTGGGTCGCTCCTGCAAGCGAGTTGCAGTGCAAGGTTCTCCAGGTGGCTGAGGATGCAGCACCGAGAGCTGAAGCCAGCCGGGAGTGTATACACTGTGTATACACTGTGGTCTGGACAACAAGTGAGGGGAGATCGGCTCCCAGCTCTGGGTCTGCAGAGGATCCATGTCTGCACTGAGCCACTGCGACATTCAGAAACCGAGGGCTGGGCAGTGGGGACATCTGGAGATGGATCTCAGTGCTAAAGATTACACTGAACCCTGAAGAGCTTAACCGCTTCTGGGTACAAGGGCGCTACGGTAATTACTAAGGTATGAGGTTATTTTCTCTTTTGGTGCAAAGGTTACAAAGGGGGGGGGTAGCTCTATGTGCAGATTTACCTCTTGGTTCATTTGTCCTTCATGTCTTGAAGCACATCTCAACCAAGAAAGTATCTTCAGAGTCAAGTTCTGTAAGGAAGTTTATATAATACTCAGCTGGAAATCCGAAATTGTGGCTGCCATGTTTTTTGTTAAAAAGCTATTTTCACAAAAAATTAGTCTCAAGGGGAGAGTTCTACTTCAGTTCCCCTCGGGCTTCTTGATCAACTTAAACAAATCGCTGCTGATTCTGTCGCAAACAATGCCATTTTTGGGTCTAAGAATTGAGTCATTAATGAGAAAACTTTTCCTGGTAGATGGAAAATTATCCCTGTAGAAAGAATTTGTACAGCGACTGATTGCATCGCCAATTTCATGAATAAGAGATCTTATGAAGGCATTGGGGTTGATGACATTAACCATCCCTGCAGTCCCATGGGCGGAGTGTCAATCAAGGACATTACAGGCCTTTCTTCAGGGCATAGAACACTCTGGATATAGAAATACAGGTAAAAGCCTCTCGTGGATTTGCCCAGACAACTTGTTGCAGGGAAGATACTGGAGACAGGAAGACCCAGTTTTATTAACCATGGATGCAAGCGCAAGGGGTTGGGGAGCACTCTGTGGCTCAGATTTCTGCCTGGGTGAGTGACAAGACGCCTTCCTATCCTCAAATCAGAGGGAGCTTTTGATTGTGAAGATGGCATTGGTTACTTTTCAGGATTTATTAACTTTAAGACTTAAAATTCTTTGAGACAACATGGCGACAGTGTTCTATATCAATGAACAGGGAGGTACAAGGTCCAAGCCCCTACAAAAAGCCAGCAGACTTTTTAAGCAGGTTCCAGGTATCGGAGGCGGAGTGGAGTCTCCCTGTATTCGAATCGGGGAGAAGAGGGTTGCCCTTTCTCAAATATCTCCCTCTGATTCAGCTAATACCTCTGGTACTACAAAGAATCAAGGAAAAAAGAGCAACAGTTATAATGGTTTGTCCCTTTTGGCCCAATTGGGCCTGGTTCGAAAGTCTTTTGGGCCTGGTGTGTGCAGGGAACCTTGGGGCGATTCTGCATCCATCCATTAAGTTTGGGTGCCTAGATCCTGAAGTCTCCCTGTTAGAAGCCATGAGATGTTCCTCAGAGGTCATTAAAACTTTGTTACAAAGTCGTAGGCCTATCACTAGATGAATTTATCACAAGGGTTGGCAAGAGTTTTCCCAATGGAATAATCAAAACGTATTAGCTGCTGACGCCTCTGCTACCCCACTGATATTAGATTTTTTTCAGGATAGTCTGGCAAAAGGACTTTCGATTACCACATTAATGGTCCAGGCAGTGATCTCTTGCCCCTGCCCATCGGTGGGCCCTGTTTAAGTGGCCGCTGTCCTCCCTCATCTTCCTTGTAGTCTTCGGGGAAAAAGAAGGGGGGGGGGGGTGTAAATGTGTATGCTAGGCATTCTGTGTTTTGAACCTTTTTTTTCCATTCTGTTTAGTCTTGTGTCAGCCGCCGCGCTGGCTTGTCTTTACTGTCTTTTTTTTTTAAATTGCCGCTGCCGCACGCTGGCTTGGTTCCGCGCTTGGCGGCGGCATTACCTCAGGCGCTGGTGCGCCATCATTGGCTGCTTGCACGTTCGTGGCTTCGCGCTCTTCGGGGGGCAGGGCCCGTTTTTGGCGTGCTCTGCGTCATCGCTGATACTGGCCCGCCCCTCGAGGTATACCGACGCCATCTTTATCCTGCCTGTTTGGCCCATGTGCGACGGACCTCTACCTACCGCGGTCCGTAAGTGCCCTCGCGGGCCGCTTTATATCTTTCATTTTTATTACTGTGTGCTTACAGATCTTGTCTGCTTATGTCTTTCAGGCGGGACAAACCCTTTGGCTCCTGTATTGGTATATACTTGCAGGCCTTGTAAAAATAATGCTCCCACTTCCCTAGCGGGTTATTGGAGCATCCGGGGTTGCTATATAGCGTTAGTCCCTATCGGCGTATAGCGCCGCTATAATCACCATATGGAGGCATCCCAGGATAATGTGACCGGGGTCCCTTCGGGACAAGACCGGCTGTGTGTAGCGTGTGGGCAGCCTCATGCTGACGCTGACAAGGCGCGGGTCTGTGTACCCTGTGCTGAGCAGGTGCTTGCATTGCAATCTGGCCTGCCAGTGGCTGCACCTCGTTTCACTTCACCTACTCCCCCAAGCTTAAACCTCACTCCTGCTGAGTTGCATACTAGTGGGGATTCTCAGCCTGATGTGTCTTCTAGACTGGCTACTGTTGAGCAGTTGATTGCTAAGTCCTTAGTGCGTAAGGCCCCTGCTAAGAAGCGGCACTTGACGCCTAATGTCACTGTTTTCCCTATGGGAACTGAGGAGTTTTGGAATCTTTGTGGCTATACCCCATCTGATGAAGGGGAGCTCTTTTCTGATTCAGGCTCATCTGATGAGAGACCAAGGGGTCATGACGATTCTGGCTCTGACCCCTGGGCCCCGGATGACACTGACAGATTATTGACCCAGATTTTTGAGGTTCTGTCCATCTCTCTCCCTGTTGCGGCTCCCAGGCAAAGAGGGGAGCTTTTCCATACAGCAAAATCACGTTTGGAATTTCCTGAGCAGGCACATTTCCTTAACCTTGTGCGTAAGGAATGGGAGTGCCCCAGTAAACTTCCCGGGGTTCCGAAGAGTTGGGATAGGAAGTATCCCTTTCCTGCTGAGGTGGTTAAAGGTTGTCATCCCCCCCCCCCCCCCCCCCCGAGGTGGATACCCCGATCCTAGGTCTATCTAATACCTCTGTCATGCATTCCCCTAACTCTACTACCCTGCAGGATGCTGAGGACCGGCGCATTGACCAGCTGGCATTCCACGCCTTTGCATGTGCAGGGACGGCGCTGCGCCCGGTCTGTGCCTCTGCCATTACTGCTGTGGCCACTAGAACCCTTATCAGAAATATGCTTGATAGTGCTCCTGATGATTTGCCTTGTGTGGTATTTAATGCACTCTCCAGTTGTGATGTTTTTGTAAATTTTGTCCTCTCAGCATTGGATGACACCATCAGAATGTGTGCCAGAACTTCTGCCCTTGTGGTGGCTATACGCCGCTCGGTTTGGCTGCGCAAGTGGGCTGCTGACAACGCTGCCAAGAAGGCCCTCACTGGGTTTCCCTTTAAAGGTCTGCACCTGTTTGGGGATCGCCTGGACCTTTTAGCTAAGGGAGGCAGGTTAGCCCAGCGCAGGCGGCAATCTCGGCCCTTTCGGGGTCAGGGTTCCTTCTCCTCCCTTTACCGTGATGCAAGACAGGGAAGAGGGGTTTCCTTTCCTGGGGCCCGGGGAGATTTCTGGGGTAGAGGCAGAGGACGTGGACGTCCTGGCCCCTCCTGGGGTCCCAAAGCAAAATCCTCTCCCAAGTCCCCTCAGGCATGATGGGGCGCCCTCACTCATCCGGGTGGGGGGACGGCTGCAGCACTTCGCTCACGTCTGGAGGCTTCATGTCTCAGACCGGTGGATTCAGGAGGTAGTGTCCTCCGGTTACAAGTTAGAGTTTGCTGCCGATCCCCCTCCAAGATTCATCAGATCCCGGGTTCCTCAGGACCCTGTGTCAGCTCAGGAGCTAGTGCAAGCAGTGCAAGGCCTCCTGGAGCTGGGGGTCATCTGCCAGGTCTCCTTAAGAGAAAAAGGCAAGGGCTTTTATTCCAATCTATTCACAGTACCCAAAAAAGATGGTTCAGTCAGGCCCATGCTGGACTTGAAGATCCTCAACAAGTTTGTCAGGGGCAGGTGCTTTCGCATGGAAACTCTGCGCTCTGCCATCAGTTCCCTGCGCCAAGGGGATTTCATTACTCTGTGGACATCAAAGATGCTTATCTTCATATTCCTGTGTTCCCAGGTCATCAAAGGTTCCTCAGGTTCGCTCTGATTGATCAACACTACCAATTTGTGGCCTTGCCCTTCGGCGTCACTTCAGCTCCCAGGGTGTTAACCAAGGTGCTGGCTGGCTCAGATGTCAGGGCGTCCGTGTGCTTCCCTATCTGGACGACATTCTAATCACTTCCCACTCTCTACATCAGGCAGAGTTGGATACTCAGCTGGTGGTGTCTACTCTGGAGTCATTTGGATGGGTGATCAACCACCCCAAGTCCTCACTGTCCCCTTCCTTGGTAATTCCATTCCTAGGAATGAATATGGATACAGTTCAGGCAAGGATCTTCCTTCCTCAACAGAAGGTGGACAGTCTGATTGCACAGGCTCAGTCCCTCCTAGCTTGTCCCCATCCCTCCATCAGGCAGGGGAAGCAGCTGGTGGGCCTGATGGTGGCATGCTTCGAAGTGGTTCCTTATGCTCAGTTCCACTTGAGGCCCCTGCAACTTCTCCTATTGTCAGTATGGGACAAGGACCCAGCCCCTGTCCCTGGACAGGGTCTGTGTGCTCTCCCCCCTGGTCAGGAGGTCCCTCTCATGGTGGATGGACTCAAGGAACCTGTTGGGGGGCAGATCCTTTCTTGCCCCTTCCTGGGAGACGGTCACCACGGATGCCAGTCTGTCAGGTTGGGGGGGGGGTTCTGGAAGTCCCTGCGGTTCCAGGGGAGGTGGGGCCCTCAGGAGGCCCACACACCTATCAATGTCTCGGGCGATCAAGCTAGTTCTGGCTCACTTGACTACTCACCTTCGGGGCCTACCTGTTCAGGTGTGCTCGGACAACCAGACGGCAGTCGCCTACATCAATCATCAGGGAGGTACCCGGAGCAAGGGGGCCCTCCAGGAAGTGTCTCTGATCCTGACTTGGGCGGAGGCCAATGTCCCCTGCATATCAGCTGTGTACATCACGGGGGTGGAAAATCACCTGGCGGACTCTCTGAGCAGGGGGACCTCTCGCCAGGGAGAATGGTCCCTATGCAGCAGGGTGTTTCAATCTCTGTGTCTCCTCTGTGGCCAACCAGATGTGGATCTGTTTGCGTCCCGCCACAATCACAAGCTCCCAGCCTTTGTCTCTCTGTCCCAGGATCCTCTGGCCTTGACCTCGGATGCGCTAGCAATGTCATGGCAGGACTTTCGGTTCCTGTATGTCTTCCCTCCAATCCCCCTGCTGGGCAGGGTTCTGCGCAATATTGCCCTGGAAGGGGTGCCAGCAATCCTGGTGGTCCCCAGGTGGCCAAGAAGAGTGTGGTTCGCAGACGTGGTGCAGCTGGCAGTAGATCAGTACGTTCTACCCAAGGTGCCAGATCTGCTCACTCAGGGTCCCTTACGCCATCCCAATTTACAAACTCTGGCTTTGATGGCCTGGCTGCTGAAACCTCTATCTTGATGGAAAAAGGTTTGTCTGCCTCGGTGGTTGATACCATGGTAAAGGCTAGGAAGAAGTCTTCCTTCTTCCATCTATTATAGGGTATGGCGTGCCTACATTGACTGGTGTGAATCTAAGTCTCTTCCCTGTCATGTGTTTTCTGTTCCCAGGGTTCTGGAGTTCCTGCAGCATGGGTTGGAGATGGGGCTCCAACTCAGTACTCTGAAGGGTCAGGTTTCTGCCCTGGCTATATTCTTCCAGAAGTCCTTTGCTCAGCACCCTCTGATCAGGACTTTTTCCAGGGGGTCACTCATGTACGCCCCCCACGTAAGCCTATGGTGCCTGTTTGGCATCTGAACTTGGTTCTGTCAGCCTTGCAGTGTGCTCCCTTTGAACCTGTGCAGGATGCTGCCTTGGCCATTCTTACGCTCAAGGTTGTATTTCTGGTGGCTATCACTTCGGTCAGGCGTGTGTTTGAGTTGGCGGCGCTTTCCATTCAACCCCCCTACTATGAGAGACACCAGGACAAGGTGGTGTTTCGTTTCAAACCTGACTTTCTGCCTAAGGTAGTGTCTGCCTTTCATTTGAATCAGGATATTGTTCTTCCTTCTTTGTGCCCTAATCCTAGCAATGCTAAGGAGAGGGTTTTGCACTCTTTGGATGTGGTTAGGTGTCTGAAGTACTATCTGGTGGCTACTGCACCTTTCAGGAAGACTGATGCTTTTTTTGTGGTCCCTTCTGGTCTTAGGAAGGGTTTGGCTCCTGCCAAGTCTACTATTAGCAAGTGGATTCGTCAGGCTGTGATTCAGGCCTACTCTGCTAAGGGGAAGAATCCTCCCTTCCGCCTTACTGCTCATTCCACTTGTGCTATTGGTGCCTCTTGGGCTTTTCAGCACCAGGCTTCTGTTGAACAAGTTTGCAAGGCTGCTACTTGGTCTTCTGTTCATACTTTTTCAAAGTTTTACAAGGTTGATGTTAGGGCCTCAGCTGATGCTGCTTTTGGCCGAAAGGTTCTGCAGGCGGCAGTGGTTTAAACTGTCTACTGCTGATTTTTATTGGGGATCCCACCCTACTTTATGGACGCTGCTATTGGATGTCCCAAGTGTAAGTATTAGATTTGGAGCAGGACGTACTGTATACTAAGAATAATACAATTCTGTGATTACTCACCTGTAGAATTGGTATTATGAGTATACAGTACGTCCTGCTCCAACCCACCCTTGGTTTGCAGTTTCTTGGATCCCATGTATGGTGATTGTTATCATTGTTATAATTGATAGTTTGGATTGTTTAATTCTCCCGGCTTCCCATTAACTGCTTTTCAATGCTGGGGATTTGTGGGAGGTCCCTGGGTATTTGAGGGGCCGGGAGGAGCCTATTTTCGATGTCTCTGCAGTCCAGCGCCATCTGGCGGAGTATATCCCAAGTGTAAGTATTAGATTTGGAGCAGGACGTACTGTATACTCATAATACCAATTCTACAGGTGAGTAATCACAGAATTGTATTTTTCACATTTTCAGGCTATGAATCACAAGCTTAGATCAGCAACGCGTCTGGGGTGTCTAGCGCTAGACAAGCCTGTTTTCACATAAGGGCCCCAGATGGTTTATGCAGAAGTGAGAGTGTGAATTGGGTTTTAAGTGACAGTGGGCCCTCGTTACACTTCCATCACGCCGCAGGCCAGCGAGGTGTTTATATAGGAAGAGCTTTATTGCTGTTTAACTGCTTTGCTCTCAGTGTAGTGCTTATTGGCTGTGCTGGGAAAGCCATCTATTTACAGGACGTCCTATTTCTTTTTAAAAGCTTCTCATTATCATCTTTATAATTATCACAGGGTCCTGGACAACCTCAAAGGGAGCATCAGCCAGCGGCCACCCGCCTTATACAAGTTGGCGTTAAGCCTGCTGAGGGTCCCCACCAAGGTAAATGTTTGGGTGTTAACTGGCAGAAGTTTGGCAGAGGATGTTTTTTTAATGCACATGCTAAGTGTTCTGACAGTGGTGTGATTCTGCATTCTGCTGCGATGTGTCCGACACCCCCTATAGAAAACCGCCCAGCTTCTCCACATGTAATGACAAGTGGCGGCCACCAGATGGCAGCACTGTTTTTCGCAGGATGAAGTCGTGCAATGTGGTTTGAGGCTATTGTCTGTGGTTTTTCAGCAATTTACTTACATTTTTTATTGTCTGCCAAAAAGCAATTTCATTTAACAGCCATGTTTATTTGAAAGGAAAATCCTCAGCAGAAATTTGTTTCTGTACAGTGTTGTTTTTCCTATAGCTGAACATTGTGAATGGAAAGAAAATGCCCCATATACAACTGCTTTTTTTCAGGATAGGAATTTTTGTGGAAATTGACTAAATAAAAAGGGGACTGTTTTTTGCAGAGCAGCCTTTCTAAAGCAGATATCTGAACAAAACATTTGGATAAAGTATGGTATTCAATAAAACAAAAGAACCCTTCAAGTGGACCAAAACCCACGCGCCAACACCCCTGAAATCTATAAGATTGCAAGGCCACTGAATTCCCTCCCCCTGGGGCATCCAGAATCGGGATGCCCCGTTGTGTGACACCCCCCCCCCCCCCAGGTCGCCCGGAAACTCGCCTTCTTAAGCGGTCCTACGGCGCATGCGCCAGCAGCTGCCGTATCCCTGTCATCCCTTTAGCAGGGCACATGTCAGCGCCAGGCGTTTGTGAATGGTAATGGTAATGGAAAGAGGCAGGAGCGGATCCAAGCATTCTGATTGGACAAGAGGGCTGTGCATGCGCTGTAGGACTGGGGGAGGGTGAGATCGGACAACTTGGGGCAATGGCGCATGCGCGAAGTGCGGCCTCATCCCTGTTATCCCTTTAGCAGGGCGCATGCGCCAGCCATTTGTGAATGGCCGGCATGGGCACGCTCCCTGTTAGATGGTAGCGGGGGAGCTTTGATCTGCTCGCCTTAGACAAGCTATTAATCGAAGAGTCCGGAGCGGATCAGAGCCTGCTGATTGGATAAGAGGGCTGCACATGCCCCGTAGGACAGGGGAATGGTAAGTGATATTGGGCAACCTGCGGGGTGTCACACAGCAGGGCATGCCCGATTGGGGTGCCCCAGGGGCAAGGACCAAAACTTTTAAAAGAAGACTCATATACCCTTAAAGGGAACATGGCAGTGGTGGTGTGCCAGGCAAGGCCATGTTTCACAGGGGCACAGATGCGCGTCTGCTTCACACCTCATCATTAACCCAATGTCTGATTTTGGGCGACTTGTGGATCTTTAACTAAACAGGCATCCTAAATCAGGGTGATTGTTTTTAATGGCACCTAAACCCTCCTTGGTAATGCTGTGCTAAGTAGGGTCCTGGTCTGTAGGGAACACAAACAACCAAGTACTGTTGCCTGTGAGCTCCCTTATCATAGAGATACTTACCTTTTCCTTACAGTGCTCCATCTGGCACTGGGCTTTCAGAAATGGCTTCACAAAAACAGATTGCTAACAAATCATTCTAGTCATGAAGTTTCTATTTACCTCCAAACTTTCTGGAGATGTCCCTCAGATACCTCCTCTCTGACCGACTGCTTTGGAAGTAATGGCATGGAATAGCAGATGTGCATGTTTTACCCTGTCTGTAATTATTGCATTTTGGATACAGATGGTGCTATATAAATAAACAATGAAAGCTTAAAGTGGACTAAAACCGGCCCTGGAATCCGAGACTCCAGGTACGGCTAATTCCCTCTTCCTGGGGCATCCCGAACTGGAATGTCCCACTGTGTGAAACTCCCCAGATAACCTGCAGTTCTTACCTTCCCTCCGCATGCTCGGCCAGTGGCGGCATCACTGAATGGCTGTGCATGGCATGGGATTTTATTCAGCTTCTTCAGCTGCACATTAATATGCGCAACCGGAGAAACTGATTGAACAAGCACATGCACCATTGGACCGGAGAGAGGCGCGTTTGCTCAGCGAACTGTGGGGTTTCACACAGCGGAGCATCCCAAATCGGGATGAACCTAAACGGATAAGGAAAATCATGGGTTTTGGTACACTTTAAAGTGATCATATAGCCATATGTTAATCACTTCCTCATTTGCAAATGGCTGGGAATTGTGTGACTGCTGATCTGGATTTCCCAGTCGGCTTACACATCACACCTAAATGGTTTCAACTGGTCACCTGATTTACTGCCACTTTGTAACATACACCATAAATAAGGACGTGGTGACATGGTTATAGTGTCGCTTTAAGCTTAATATTAAAGCAGAACTAAACCAAGGATTTTGGCTATCCCTGGTTTTGTTCCGTTCCCCCCAAGTAATCCGTTTGCCATGCATATTTCCGGCAATCAGAAGCATGAGCAGCCGTATCCCCAGCAGGGGGCGCACTCCCAGGTGGGAACGCACCACAGCCCAAAGATGTTGGAGATGAAGCCGCCGATATTTGCGTTGACCAGGTAAGTTTTGTGGCATCCCGGGAGATTCCACACAGTGGGGCATCTCCAGGGGAAGGCAGTGGGTTTTGTTTCAAAATGCATTGCCTAAATTCTTCACTTTCTATTGGAAGCAATAGTGAGCCAAGATGCTCTGCAGTCAGAAAGTTAGGGGCTAACCCTCCAACCCAAGCCGAGTTCTGCACTTGCCTGTGACGTGAGCCATAAAATATTCTCATGAAAAATGCACTTTATACTTTAGCAGCATGGTTAATCATTACAGAAAGTCTCACAACTGAGGGGCTAGGCAGGCGCCGGGACGGCACAACGTTTCGGCGCTGATAATCAAATGAGGCCGTTCACTGAAACATGCTATGCTTTCATTGGCTTTACCTTTCTTTCTAGGATTTAGCCCTGTACTTACCCCTTATTCTTTTATCTTATATGCCCATAGACTAGACCAAGCCCAATGTATAAAGCCTAACATAAGTCTCTCCCTGGCACTCCCCAGATTTTTGCCATCACTGGCAGCCTTATTCCGACAATGGCCACTAGCCCGAAATGTGTGTTCAAAAGTAGGAAGCATACTTAATCATTGGACAGCTAGCCAGCTTACTATCATTTGGCATACATGTTGTGTGCACCCAGTTAAAGAATATCTTTTGAAGAAATATGATTTATTAAGCTGCCTTGTTTTTAAAATAAGCTAGTTTATTATTATCTTAAAAAGTGCTCTTGTGCAGCAGACAAAGTGGAGTCTTTGGTACAATTTATATCTAATTTTGGGCTTTGTGGCACGCTGGAGTCTTTGCTTGGTTTATCCAGCTGCTTTTGGTGATTTAATGCCCTATTATTTATGTAGTGGCAGACCCGCAGAGACTGCTGCTTTGCGGCACGTTTCTACGTTTGGCCACTGGAATATTCATTTATTTGAGGTCTTTATGGGGAAAAACTACCCGACTGCTTCTCATTTGATGGATGATGTGGATGGGATGTAATAAATGGCATGTTCCTATTGCCGCTTACAAATCCAGATTTAATATCCAGCTATGTGAGTATCCGGTATTACTCCTTGTAATTAACGTTTTCCACTAAACTATGAGCACAGTGTGTGTGTGTGTGTGTGTGTGTGAGATATATATATATTACTGTGTACAACATTTTCTCATACCTGCCAAAATGTTCTAAAGAATTATTTAAAAATTAAAAGAAAACTAAGAAAAATGTGCGACCACCCTTTGCTTTCAAAAAAGGATCAGTAATTTTCGGTACAGTTGCACAAAGTCATGGATTTTGTAGGATTATAGTCAGGGATATGATTGACCAATTATACCAAACAAGTGGAAATGATCATCATGCTCATATGTAGGTGCAAACACAGTCATTAACTGGGTGAGGAATACCCAAACTCTACTATGAACGGTGAGGTTGTGGAGAATATTTTCATGTAACAAACCATAACTTATGGCAAGACTGAGCACCCCAACAAGATACAAGGTATCTTGTTATACTTTATCAGCAAGGTATCTTCTATGCACATTGAAAGCAGGCTGTGGTTTAAAGATGCGCTGTTCAAGCACAAAGAAACCGTCAATGCTTAGGGCTGAAGATTGCTAATTGAAAATTGGAACATGTCCAGAATAGCCTGAAGATTGCTAATTGAAAATTGGAACATGTCCAGAATAGCCATCAGTTAAGAACTGGTAGAAACCAGTGGAACCACTACCCTCTACTGGTCAGAGAAGTCAGGCCAAACATGGTCCTCATGGAAGAATTGCAGCCAAAATACTAGACCTTGACATGGAAGCCAGGCCCAGTGACACAACTATGCACAAAAATATATGAACAGGGTTGCAGAAAAATGACACCAGGAGTTCAGTTCTGTTTGCTGACAAACTGGAGAAGTGCTGCAGTGAACAGTGAAGCATGTGTACCTACCTTGCAAGGCTGGAGCTACATTTCATCAGATGAGGTTGGGAGTTGGTCTGAATTAGCAGTGTCCTTAATGCTGATAAATCCAGGCAGATACTTATCTAGTATGCAGTACCATCAGGGAGGGTGATCAGCCTGAAACATACAGGCATTAAGAACTTCAGCATTAAGACAATAAGGAGTCCTGAAAGTGATAATGTGGCTCCCACAGAGTCGTTATCTCAACATTATTGAATCTGGGATTATGTGAAGAGACCGAAGGATTTTAGCAAGTCCACATTCACAAGAGATCTTTGAGCAGTTCTCCAAGATATATAAAATGTAACACCGCTCTAAAATCTTATACCATAAAATCTACATAGAACATATTCTCTCCAATGTTTGCTTAAATTTGCTACAACGTGCCAAACTTTTCATCCAAAAGAAAGTCTAACAGCAATAAACAAATATAAGACACGGAGCAATAAGGACACAAATGATTGTGATCACAAAAACAGTCTTTGAAATAATTCTTAAGGAGGTATCCCACGGTGCATGCACACGTTTGCAGGATCCAATCATAAATTTAAAAAAGAAATCTAGTGCAACCCCATCAAGATTTCTTTAAAAAACGATTCCATACGATCGTCAGTGTGGGCGCCAAATTTGAAGCAAGTTGAGAACTGCCTTGAAGACTCTTCAAGGCAGTTCTCAACTTGCTTCAAATTTGGCGCCCACACTGACGATCGTATGGAATAAGGGGATAAAGGACTCCCTCTTAACCTACATCTATATACAGGCGTATGTTACTTCAATGAAATGTGAGTGCATTTTTATTCATTAAATTGGTTTTTAAAGAAATCTTGATGGGGTTGCACTAGATTTCTTTGTGCTTTTTTACATTTATGATTGGATCCTGCAAACGTTTGGGAGGAATATATATACTACAGATTGAAGCATCGAATTGTATGGAATTCTTCAGTGGCTGAAATTGCTTTAAGGCTTTTCAATTTCTTTAATCTGGTAAGCGTATAGGTGTGGAGGTGGCGGGCACGTGTGGCAAGACCCTGATTTGTGGATGTGCATGCACCGTGGGATACCTCCTTAAGAATTATTTTTGTGTGTTTTTGTGATCACAATCATTTGTGTCCTTATTGCTCCGTGTCTTATATTTGTTTATCAGTTCTCCAATATGTTTGGAATAACTTCCTTGGAAGTGCTTCCTTTCCTCAAATAGTGCTATTCCATCCTTTTACCTTTTGCCACAAAACTATTCCATGAGTCTCCTCCCACTTCACTATAAATGTTCTTTTCTCCCCTGTGACTGTGATTCTCTTGCTTTATGGCGGTGCAGTGATAACTTGCCCTTATAGTGATACCACTTTTCCAAGTATACAGCACGTCCTGTTTCACTTATTCCTTACGTCTGGGTTATCCGCCACAAGGTGGCGCAGTGGACTGCAGAAAGACTTGTGGCATCTCCCGGCCCTATAAAAAGCCAGGAACCTCCCACAAATTCCCAGATTCCTTCTGCAGTCGGACTGCGAAGATAGCTCTCTATACTGCGCAGGTGAGCGGGGCTTACCAGCCTACGGCGCTATAGGACTGTTTCCACCCGTTCTGGACCCACTGCCTCCCAGCCTCGGCTGACTGGTTCGGGTGAAGGTAGGACAGCACCAGGGTCAGGTGCTTGGGGAGCGCTGCTCCAGACCGCAAAACCCTGTTCCACAAGGGTAGCCGGTTACAGGCTTTTATGGTGAGCCTTTGGGATGCTGAGACCTTTGCTGGTAGCCCCTTTTGAGTAAGGGGCCCGCTATCACCCCCCCTCCTTCATTTCCCCTGGGTGGCCCCTTGCTGCTGCTCCATTGCCCTCTCGCTCGCTCCCTGGGCTCGGGGAGGGGCGCGGCTGGCAGGGTGCCCTGGGGATCTGTTTGTGTGCTGTTATGTGCCTTTTTGCGGTTAATTGTCTGTCACTGTTTGCTTCGCCGCCGTGCTGTCTTGTACGACGTTCCGCGGCGATATTTTCTGAGGTGCCTTTTTTTTCTGCTCATCATGGCGCTGGCAGGTCATGTTACCTCGATTTTGCGCTCTTCGGGGGGGGGCGGGACCTGCGGATGACGCGTTCCGCGTCATACCACCGCGGCCCTCCCCTCAAGGACCGCTCCGGCGCCATTTTACTTTCACTGCGCTGTGGGGCCCTCGTCTCTTCAGGAGCTGCGTCGCACTTCCCTTGGGGTCTGGCGGTTGGTGCAGCTTATCCAATTGGTCCGTGAGTCCCCTGTGGGGTTGCTTTTTTATGTTTATTAGCTGCGCTGCAGGATTTTTATATGTCTTTATTATGTTTTTCAGGCGGGACAACCGTGCCTGTGGTTTCTCCCGGCCCTGCCCTTGACATCTCCCACCTTCCCTAGCGGGCTTCTGGGCATCCCGGGGGGGCATCCCGGTTGGCTCTGGCTAGCCGTGACCCTGTACGGGCCGTTGCGCCTATATTAATCACCTTATGGAGGCTTCCGGGGATAATGTGCTTGGGGTTCCTTCGGGACAAGCCCAGCTGTGTGCCGCGTGTGGGGTATCCCCTGTGAGTGATGGTGTCAGGGTGTGTTTGCCCTGCGCTCAGAAGGTACTTGTGCTGCAGTCTGGGTTGCCTGCTTCGCTTCCCAGCTCTGCGCCCCCTTCTACATCACCTACTCCCCCGCGCCTGCATTTGACCCCTAGTGAGGGACATGCTAGCGGGGAATCACATTTTGATTTGGCTATGCGGGTGGCCAGCCTGGAAAGGCATATTACTGGGCCTGCCCCCCGTAAGGCTTCTGGCAAGAAACGGCACCTAAATCCTGCTGTTTCCCTTTTTCCTCTGGAGGATGAGGGACATTATTCTCTTTCTGGCCATTACCCCCTAGAAGAGGGGGAACTGATTCTGAATCCTCTGGGGACCAGCAGGAGGGTTATGGCGGTGCTGGGTCTCCTTATGTGTTATGTATTACCCCTCCTGTGGCAGCTAAAAAAGAGCAGGGTGAGCTTTTTGACACTACGCTTGGAGTTCCCTGAGCAGAATCACTTTAATAATTTGGTGCTCAAGGAGTGGGAACATCTTAGTAGATTGCCTGCGGCGCCCAAGAGTTGGGACAGGAGGTACCCCTTCCCTGCTGATGTGGTTAGGCGCTGGTCGTGTCCCCCTGAGGTGGATGCTCCCGTCCTCGGGCTGTCCAATACCTTGGTCATGCATTCCCCTGACACTTCTACACTGAGAGATGGTGAGGACCGGCGTGTGGATCAATTAGCCTGTCACGCCTTTGCCTGTGCGGGGACTGCGCTGCGCCCAGTGTGTGCTTCTGCCATTACGGCTCTTGCTATTAAGGGGCTGCTCAAGTCTCTTCTGGATAATGCCACGGCTGCCAATAGGGGAGGAGATTATAGATCCCTCCTGCTTTGCTATGATTTTGTTGCATTTATTATTTCCGCTATGGATGATGCGGTCAGGACGTGTGGTAGGACCTCTGCCCTTTTGGTGGCTATACGCCGCTCTGTTTGGCTGCGTCAGTGGGCGGCTGATAATGCCGCTAAGAATGCGCTCACTGGATTCCCCTTTACGGGACTACGGCTCTTTGGTGAGCGCCTGGATCTGTTTGCCAAGGATGGTAGGCTGCCTCCCCTCCTTCCGTGCTCCCAGAACTGGCCAGGGTACACCATTTGCGGGAACACGTAGAGACCCTTGGGGCCGGGGTAGTGGCCGTCCCGGTCTCTCATGGGGTCCCTAGTCCAAATATTCCCCCAAGCCCCCTCAGGCAGGAGGCGCCCTCACCCATCCAGGTGGGGGGACGGTTGCGGCTATTTGCTCACGTCTGGTGGCTGCGCATCTCAGACCGGTGGATTCAAGAGGTGGTGTCCTCTGGGTACAAGATAGAGTTTGCAGCCTGGCCACCCCCAAGAATTTTCAGATCCCGGTTGGCCCAAAAACCCAGCTCAGGGCTTGCGGCTTGCGGTCCAAAGCCTTTTGGAGTTGGGTGTCATCTGCCCGGTACCCTTCCGGGAAAGGGGCAGAGGCTTCTACTCCAATCTGTTCACGGTTACCAAAAAGGATCGGTCCCTGAGGCCCATCCTGGATTTGAAACGCCTCAACAAATTTGTCAGGTTCAAGCATTTTGGCATGGAGACTCTGCGCTCAGCGGTCAGTACCCTGCGCCCAGGCGACTTCTGTGTACGTCAAAGAAGCTTACCTTCATGTTCCAATCTTTCCAGGTCATCAGAGATTTCTCAGGTTCGCTCTGGAGGATCAGCACTACCAATTTGCGGCCTTACCATTCGGTATTACCTCGGCCCCTCAGGTTTTTCACCAAGGTGCTGGCGGGGGTGATGGCTCTGTTGAGATCTCGGGGCATACGCATCCTTCCTTATCTGGATGACATTCTGATTGCGTCTCAGTCCTTCCATTAAGCCGAGCTGGATACCCAGATGGTGGTCTCCACACTCAAGTCCTTCGGCTGGGTGATCAACCATCCCAAGTCTTCACTGTATCCGTCCTTGGTGAGGTCCTTTCTGGGCATGACTCTGGATACATCTCAGGTCAAGGTTTTCCTGCCTCAGCAGAAGGTGGAGAGCCTGCAGGTGCAGAACGGTTTCTACCTTGTCCTCATCCCTCCATTCGGCAGGGGATGCAGTTGGTGGGCCTGATGGTGTCATGCTTCGAGGCGGTCCCCTATGCTCAGTTTCACATGAGACCTCTTCAGCTACACCTCTTGTCAGTGTGGGATCGGGACCCTGTGTCCCTAGATCGGGAATTTCCTTCTAGTGGGCATGACCTTTCTGCCCCCGTGCTGGGAGACTGTCACCACAGATGCCAACCTGACAGATTGGGGGGGCTTTTGGAAGTCTCTGAAGTTCCAGGGTCAATGGGGCCCTGGGAGGCCCATGCTCCCATCAACATTCTAGAACTGCGGGCGATAAGGTTGGTTCTCTCCCAGTTGACCCCACACCTCCGGGGCAGGGCTGTTCAAATCCACTCGGACAACCAGACGGCGGTTGCCTACATCAATCATCAGGGAGGGACTCGGAGCAAGCGGGCCCTCAAAGTCCCTGATACTGTCCTGGGCAGAAGAGAATGTCCCTTGCATCTCGGCAGTTTACATCCCGGGGGTGGAGAGCCTGGAGGCAGACTCCTTGAGCAGGGGGATGTCTCGGCTGGGGGAATTGTCCCTCAGCAACAGGGTATTTTGCTCCCTGTGCCGTCGCTGGGGTCTGCCGGATGTGGACCTGTTTGCGTCCCGTCACACAATCACAAGCTTCCATTCTTTGTCTCTCTGTCACAGGACCCTCCTGGCTTTCGCCACGGATGCGCTAGCGATGCCTTGGAAAGGGTTTCGGCTCCTCTATGTGTTCCCTCGGTTTCCCCTTTTGGGCAGGGTGCTGCGCAAGATAGCCCAGGAAGGGGTGCCAACCATTCTGGTGGCCCCCTGTTGGCCAACAAGGGTGTGGTTCGCGGACATAGTGCAGTTGGCAGTAGATCAATACGTCCTGCCCGAGGATCCAGACCTGCTCACTCGGGCAGCTGGACCATCCCAATTTACAAACGCTGGCTTTGACGGCTTGGCTGCTGAAACCTCCATCTTGATGGAAAAGGGGCTGCCTGCCTCTGTTGTTGATACCATGATTAGGGCTAGGAAGAAGTCCTCGTCCTTTATCTACTACAGGGTCTGGCATGCTTACATTGCCTGGTGTGAGTCCAAATCTCTTCCCTGTAGGGTGTTTTCTATTCCCAGGATTCTGGAATTCTTGCAGCATGGTTTGGATTTGGGCCTTCAACTTAGTACCCTCAAAGGTCATGTTTCAGCTCTGGCTATTTTTTTCAAAAGATCTTTTGCCAATCACCGTTTGGTTAAGACCTTTTTCCAGGGGGTTCTCACGTGTGTCCGCCACGTAAGCCCATGTTACCAGTTTGGGACTTGAATCTGGTATTATCTGCTCTGCAGGGTCCTCCCTTTGAGCCTGTCCATGGGGCTGCTTTGCCCATTCTGCCTCTTAAGGTGGTCTTTCTGGTGGCCATTACTTCTGTCAGGCACGTTTCTGAGCTGCCGGCGCTTTCCATCAAACCTCCTTATTTTGAAAGGCATCAGGATAAGGTGGTGTTTCGGTTTAAGCCAGATTTATTGCCTAAGGTTGTGTCTGCCTTTCATCTCAATCAGGACATTGTTTTGCCTTCCTTGTGTCCTAACCCTGCTAATTCCAAGGAGCGGACCCTTCACTCTTTGGGTGTCAGGGCTCTGAAGTTTTATCTGGTAGCTACTGAATCCTTCAGGTAGACTGATGCTCTTTTTGTTCTCCCTTCTGGACCTAGGAAGGGTTTGCCTCCAGCTACATCCACTATCTGCAAGTGCATCCGTCAGGCGGTGGTGCAAGCCTATTCTGCTAAGGGGAAGGAACCTCCCTTCCGCCTTACTGCTCATTCTACTCGTGCTATTGGTGCCTCTTGGGCTTTTCAACACCAGGCTTCTGTTGAACAACTTTGTAAGGCTGCAATTTGGTCTTCTGTTCATACTTTTTCCAAGTTTTACAAGGTTGATATTAGCCTCAGCTGATGCTGTTTTTGGCCGCAAGGTTCTTCAGGCAGCAGTGGTTTGATCTGCCTGCTGTTACTTTTTGGGGATCCCACCCTACCTTACGGACACTGCTTTTGGATGTCCCAGGCGTAAGGAATAAGTGAAACAGGACATGCTGTATACTTGGAAAAATACAATTCTGTGAGTACTCACCTGTAGAATTGTTTTTGTAGTATACAGCACATTCTGTTTCATCCCTCCCTTGGTTTCATTATTCTTGGGTTCCTCTGTATGGTGTTTTGTATAAATGCTCCTTTTGGGTTTCTTTCATTTTTGTTCTCCCGGCTTCTTGTCTAACTGCTTTGTAACACTGGGAATTTGTGGGAGGTTCCTGGCTTTTTATAGGGCCGGGAGATGCCACAAGTCTTTCTGCAGTCCACTGCGCCACCTTGTGGCGGATAACCCAGACATAAGGAATAAGTGAAACGGGACATGCTGTATACTACAAAAACAATTCTACAGGTGAGTACTCACAGAATTGTATTTTTTATACCATTTCATCAATTTGTAAAGCCCTGTTCATCACTGTTGTAGTTCATAGTTCTGTTGCTGTTGCCATATGTTGCTTGCCACTTATTGTGATGATTATAAAAATCAATAGAACATATGCTGCCATGTCCCTGGTTTGCATGTTATCACCACCTTTTAATTTTATGCCACTTTTGCTGGAAAAATTTAAAGTGTCATAAAAAAAGTCTGTACACTATATTTTTTATAAATCTGATAAAAATGTTTTCATTTTGTCAGCCGGACTTTGGATTTAATATGAAAAAGGCAAAACAAAGGATCGGGACAATTGTCTTAGCCCTTTTTAATTGATTAATTTTCAAAAAGATCAAGCTAAATTGACACAAATGAATGTGTGACTAAACCTTGAGGTTTCAGAAGTTAAAATCCGTTAGCTTAGACAGTTAGAAATAATGAGGGTTTCTTGTTTTACGTTCAGGACAGGTGAAACAAAAAGGCCTCTGTCTTTCTTTTTTACGTTGATTGCTTCAATACCTTCCCTGCCACAAGGAGCTGGCTCCGCAATGCACAGTAGGGACCAAGTGGTTAAACTAAGAGGTGTTTTTTCTTGGCTGTCGTTCTTCAGCGGCTTATTGTCCCAGGCCTATGATTTTCTACCGACTACTGCTGGAACACAGTCAACAGGCCCTGTTGGGCGCACTTTTCAGGTTTTAATCGAGGTTTTAACCTGACCGTCTCAGTGCCGGCTGTGGTTTAGAGCACACGGCTTAGCTTGTGTTTGCAGGTCAGCACGCCACAATCCAGCTCTCTGCAATGAATTCTTCATCCGCCGATAAAGACAAGTAGAAATCATATATTTGGCTTCACAGGTGCTCGTCATAGTCCTTGTACTTACACACAAGACACTGCAAAAAGATTTATCAAAGCATGACTTGTTGTTTCTGAAATAGATAAGTAATGCTACATAAAGAAAAACATTTTTTTTCTTGGAGGTAAAAAGAAAAAATAGCTGAATTAAACACATTCAGTTCATGATGAAAAGGCTAAAAGAGATGCTTCATAAGGTGAACCAAGGGAAAAGATTCCTGCATCAGTGCCCATCTTCCATTAGCACCTTCCACTTCATCATTGTGATCGGTGCAGTCTCGGCTACCATGTCTACATCAATCACTTAATTAAGCAGAATTAATTACTCAGAGATTATATTTAACAACATCGCCATGCACACTGACCTCTTGGTTGGGAGACAATAGCCAGGTGAGGAGTACTCCTCGACATTATGCGTTAGCAATTATATAGTCACAAGCCACAGCTAGACTGATATACCGTCATCTCTCGAGGCGATCTCTGTGCGGTGTCTATGTCTCACACAGATGAAGCTTTTTTGGGATTCCATCTTTTGAGCACCTCAAGTGATATATAGTGAAGAGAAGGAAAAAAGTGAGCTGTTGATGCCAGTGTCTGCTAACAATCAGGCATTAAAGCAGATGGAAACCCAGTTTTGGGTCCATGACTCATTCTTTGAGCCCCCGCCCGGTTAGCCGGCCGCTGTTGTTGGCTGGCGGTGGCCCGGTTTTCAAGGGAAACTGGGTTTTTCCACCACCGAAGAAATGCCCTGTGACGAGCTGCAGCCGGTTAGCTGCATCCCCGGCGCGCTGTTGGGGCATCTGCGCACTCCCACACCCAGCCATTCAGAAAGGCTGGGTATGGGAGCATGCAAGGCTGCAGAGAAGCTGGGGATGTGTCGCAGGCTGCGATCGCGTCGTTGGACCCACAGATCGCGTCGTTGGACCCCCGGGGGTCTCACAAAGTGAGACATCTGGTTTAGGGACCGACCGTGGGGTTTTTCATCCACTTTAATACAATGTTGCAGTTTAGAACCCCGACAATCTCCCTTTTTTCATAGCTCCACCAAATAAACAATTTTCTTAAACTCTCTTCCTAGGTTTATACACATAGTTGAACTGTTCCCGTTAGAAACCATATATACATTGCCCATAAGTCTATGTGAGCTATTACTACTTAGCTGTCATAACCAACTACTTCTACATCTGGATAGGAGGTTCCTTATCCTTTTGATTCCCTATTCTTTTAGATATGTGCAGTCACTGTGATGTACATGTTTTCCCCTCAGTTGGCTGAGTGAGGATTATGTGTATGGCACAAGAGGTTATGGGCAGACATGTTACTGCTCTCGGCTCTATATGTATCCATTTGGCAAAGCTTTCTGAGACCTATGTGTATATGTGTATATATATATATATATATATATATATATATATATATATATGTGTGGCCAGTCGGTGGGAAGCATTGTATAATATGTCACACTAAGAGCTGTGTATAGTGATTGTGGTGACTAATTTGTTCTATGAATTGTGTTTTGGGATTCAATGCTGTGTAGGTTGTGTTGGCCAGGATCCTGCAGCATAATGCTGAATGAGCGCAGATGGCAATAAAATGCTTGTCACCAGTTGTGTTATCATTGTATTGCGTATTCTCATTTAATGAAGGAAAATAACCTGTTATTGCCAGGCAATTGTCCTCACTGCCTCTATTTTAAGCACATAGTGTGTCGTCATACATTTTTGTTTTGTTTTTTTGTTTTTGCTTTAAACATTTGCTGAACATTTTAGGAAAGTGGTTGTATAAATCGGTAGCTATTATGGATTTATAAATCTTGCAATTCTTTATACATAACTGTAACGTGTAACCAGGGAAGTTTCTAGGCAAAATAGCAAAATAGTGCAGGAAGGAGAAAATTCTGTCCCCTCCTCACCCGTCCTATGGTGCTTCTGCTGTCCATTACCCATATATTTTTCTGTACCTCTTCCTTAGAAGCAGGCAGACCCCCACAATGACTGAGCCCAATATGGAGGGGTGAGGGGCCTGTATTATGGCTGACACCGCTAACAGTGGCGCTCTGGTGCCCAGGGCGACTGCCCTGCTTGTTGTTTGGCTTCAAAATAAAAATTGTGGGAAAATGAATTATTAATTTGGCTCTTAACTTCCTTCCTAAATGAAAATTCAAATCCCTATAATAGGAATACCAAGCAGCAGTGAGGGCAGAAAACATTCAAAAGGTAATGTACCTGTGGTGGGGGAACAAAATAGATTGAGTTGTTTTGGGGGATTTTGGTCCGCTTTAAATGATTTTGAACCTGGTGATGGGCCCAAATGAATAGGTTCAGAATGTTTTCATTTTGAATAGCATAATGAAGATTTACTACAACAATCAGGATAACCAGTATCTCTACAAAATCCATTAGAGTTCTTTACCACACCACCCCAATAATGCTGATTGCCTTACCTTTCTGAATATATGGGTCCTGTTTTCATAGCCCTCCCAGCTGCTGGGGCACTGTGGCTCACTTTTCCAAGGTACAAAGTGACTGTTAGACTTCTTTTTGTGTGGTCCCGCAGAAATGGAGGGAAAACTTTGGAGCCCTGCTTTGGCCTATAACCTGCTCTGCAGGAAATGAAGTAGAGGCAGATGGGACATAGAGTAAGCTGCTTGCTACCTTATCATTGCCTGGACTATCCCGTAAAAATATGTTGGCTGTATGCTGCACAATAATGTTGCTGTACAACAAAAGTACAATTGGTTCCTTGCACATAGAGAGAAAGAGAAAGGGAAAAAAAGAAAGAAGAAGAGAAAAATATGAGAAGTTTATTCACTTAAACTGGACTTTGACCCAGAATAAGAGCATATCTTGTATGTTTCCCCCACCCTGTATATACAGCTTGCCCACATAAAGAAATCATACCGTCTGCACCTAGTGCATTTCTGAGTTTTTAAATCTCCAAAATGGCGGCCCATAGAGTCTCAGGCTGCAGACAGAAAGTGTCTTCTGACTATGCTACTCTGCATTGTGGGATTGCTGTACTTTTGCTGACCCCAGCTGTGCTCTGTCAAGCAAGATGGTGACACCCGTATCCTAAAGTGCTGAACAACGTTGTAGCCCAATGGGGAAAATAATTAGCGACTAAAAATGTAAAATATATTTATTCTAGTGGCTGGGAAATCGTTTTTTAAGGGTTTGGGCTTTTTATTGAATGATGCTGAAGGTCCGGTTTAGAAGAAGGTGCGTCTAGTCTTGGTCATGTGGTTTTAATTAGCTATGCCTCCCTTACTCTGCACCCCATGTTGCAGCTTGCAACCTGGACGTTGGTATAGACATGAGGGGCATCTCAGTTGAAGATTCCCCTGTGCACACCAGCCCCAGTCAAACCCAGTTTTACTTATCTGCTCCATGTTGCACCTGGAAAATTGGGTGCTGGGATTGCCGGCTGGCAGTCATGTGGCCCAGCTTTTCTTTGGGAGGTGGAATCACATAATAGGCTGTTTTGCCAGCGGCAGATAAGGAGAGCAGGTGCAGGTAAGGAGAGATGGGTTTTCTGGGAGGCTGGTGTATGTGCATGGGGGTCATCGGCAATCAAGTTGCCCCTGTTTTTGTACAAAAACCCATTCAGTTGAAATTGTGTGTTAGTACTCTTTTTGAGGAGCAGAGATGAGACGCTCCAGAACTTGGCTAGACCTTCAGTCCCCGGGGACGTACCTAAAGCATGGATGGTGGAATCAGATTTGAACAGTCTGTAATAGGGGTACATACCAATTTAAAATATCACTGCTCACTCTATACAAAACAAAAGAAAGAAAATGCCTGGAGTTCTACATTAAAATGGACCTCAAGTTAGTTAACCCAAAACTGCCTTGGGATGACTGCATCCCCCAACTCCTGGGAATCCTGATTCAGGATTTCTTCAGTATTTCTGCCTAATTTTGTGCTTCCTACGAGCATTAAAGGTCATGGGTCATACTTTTGGGCTTCTTAAGAGGCCTGAGTAGACATCTCAAGTTGGAATGGCCAAGAGCGAAGGGTGGCTAAAATGGCCCTATTTCTCCATTTTGACTTTAGGGCCCCTTTAAGTGCCCTGCTGTAACTTATCTGTAATGTTTTCTCCCTGCCACAGTTGTTACCAGTCTCCTTTAACACCGATATATCTGTCTACTGTTCCTATGTAAGCTGTATCAGTTGCTCTTTGACATCAGGCATCTTATAATTTAGGTTTAGTGACCCCCCCTGTAGCTGTGTCCCTACCTAAATGACAGGATGAGAGAGAAGGTCCGGATCACTTGTAATGGGTGAACAGTGAGGCAGTGTTCTCTGGCCATTTAACAAAGCTGTGTTCTATTGCAGCCTGTCAGTATGGTGGATGTGCAGCTGGGGAACATCACAGGCTTGAAACATATCCTGCCTCACCCCACCTCACCCTCGCCTCGCCACCTACCTTCTGGGCAGACAGCAGGAGATCTCTTCTTTTTCCTGTCCTCATCATCTGTCATTTCTAAAATGCACTTATTGTTCCAAAATTGGTCTTTATATGTGTTGACATAATTGTTGCTGCTCTTTATAGTTGTTTTCACTGAATGTTTACAGATTTTTTATATAAGAAATCCAGTATCCAAAGCAATATGATGGGAAAAAGTAAGTATATCCCATGGAAACTTATTTTAACAGATATTTGATCATCTTTTTAGGAGCAGTTTAGGCAACCTGACAACCTGCAGACTCGAGTCCAGGTAGTCCTGAAAGCCGAGTAGATGCTAAGGTTTTGCTCCTGAACGCCCCCCAGTCCACATCTGAGAATCAAGAGATGATAGCATATCAGCAGTTGACGTTCTGGTGGTCTGCCCTTGGCATCCACTCAATAAGGGAGCCTGCCAGTGGGGGAGTGCACCTGTCAGCACTGGATCTGACAGTGGAAAGAGCCGAGCAGCTCAAATCGCAGAACGTGGGGTCAAACCTGCAGGTTGTTGATTATCCAGGGTTTTGTTGTGTAATTCCGTTTTGGGATTTCCCACTCTGTGAAACCCCTCAGATCGCCCATAATAACTCAACTCTACCCGGTCCAATGGCACATGCTCGGACTATCGTCCAGCCAGAGCCTGAGTCCAGTCAAAGGGCTCAGATTTACTTCAATAGGGAAGCGCTGCCAGGTGCATCCCCCTATCTGAATGGGTGGGGCAGGAGCACGTGCACAGCCCGAAGATGCAGCCACTTGTGCTCCCCATTGAAAACAAGCAGAGCCGTTTGCTGACTACTACTAACTGGATGGGCTATGATAGAGCTTATGTTTATTATTTCTGGAGAGAGGTCCCCCTTAAAGAGGAACAAAACCCAGGATCTTCAATTTTCCCTCTTGCCTGTGCTGTGTGTATCCCCCCCCCCCCCCCCCCCCCAAGGTCGCCCATGAAACTCAGCTCTCCTTTGTTCCCACGATGTAGCACATTCCAAATGTGGAGCTCTCCACTGACCGCACACCCCCTCCCACCCGTTTCTCAATGATTTTTCAAAATGGCTGACGTGGTTACACAGAGAGAGAGAGGTGAGTGGGGACAAAGAAGACCACCAGCTCTAGAGTCTAATAGACTCTAGCCTGGTGGTTTCTCCTCTTTAATAGGAGTGGGGATTTTCTGTAAATAATGATGGTGCACCTTCTCTCCCAGATCCCCCCCCCAAAGATCTTATTAGGACTTTCATTGCGCCCGAGTGACTTGTATGTGACGGCTGTGACACAATATGATAAGTGGAGATCCCCCGGCTTTGTGTCAGCTGCTCCTCATTTCCTGGCGGAGCGTTACCAGCCAGGCATCATGGTCGCAGCACATCATATACGCACTTGCTGATTAGATTAGGAGATTTTTTTCAGCACAATACATTCCAGAGACTAAACAATAACATCCAACACACTAGCTACTAATTCAATTCACAGTTCCATTTATTAACGCTGCGTCTGCTGTACTAGACTGGGCCACACACACACAGATTGTTTGGGATGGGCCTAGCTACAGGGGATGCAGAGGCAGCATCTGTATTGCTGCTCTTGAGATCTTCCCATCCTTTTCTTTAATAGTTCACACACAATAAATCATGTAAGCCTCAAGCAGATTAAATTGTAGAAAGTATAATAAAAAATATTGAGCGACAAAGATTAAAGTGGACCCAAACACAAGGGTCACAGAGCCGTTATGTCCCCTACTCAACAGGAATAATGATTTCAGATGCCTGTATGCTGTAAGGTCATAAAATGCCTGGAAAGTGGGCATTATATTCACTCGTCATGCTTAGGCTATAGCATTGTAGGGAAAGATCATGGGTAGGGGTAAATATGGTCACTCTTAAAAAAAAAAAAATGGTATTGAAGCTTTGGTAATGTAGAGACAGATAATGTGGCAGGGGTGGGTATGACTCCCCACTGCTATGATTCTGAGGCTGTAGCACGAGGAGTAGGAAAATCAGTTGGGGTTTCTTGGTTGGTGAGGTATCAAAGGACTGGGTACAGGAGGCTTGATGGCAGGGATTGAATGGGGATAGAATCATCAGCTGAGCCAACCTAAAAGCAGTGCTGCCCACTGGGTATTCTCCCAGGTCTATCTATGGCCAGTACGCCTGTGTCCTGGAGATTCATCAGTTGCATCCATCACCCCACGTGATGGCCATTAGGGTCACTAGGTGGGCATGCATCTTAGTCTTGCTAATAGCACGTGCTGAGGTTTGTTCTGCCTTGTTTACTGTATTGCAAACCTGACTCAACAACTTTAGTAGACTTTTTGTGAAGTTTGTGTAACATGACACAACAATGGAACCTCTGTTTATCCCACTGTGGTAGAGAACAAAAACAGTGACTGACTGCTTTGTGTCCTTATTGGATAACTTTCCTTCATATCGCTGAAGGCCCTATTTACTACATAGTCATGTTAAGTGGGTCCAGGGCAAAGATCAAAAGAAAGGCTCTCATGGTGAATTGTGATGACTTGCAAGAATTTGTTGCCATAAAATTAGAAAAAATACAGGGGAAATGGTTACATGATATAAGGACTGCTTAGGTGGCACCCACAGAAACACAATGATTGCTCATACAAGGTCTTAATGGGGGTCACAGATGACCTTGTGAAGCCTTCGTTCCTGGGAATACTGGGGTATTACTGGTACAGCAACCCCCATGCTGGTCAACACTTTTAGGCTCCAACAACACTCATATAGTTTCTGTTAACTGAAATCCCTTTCTCCAGTGACCAAAGTGATGCTGTCAAAAGAAAATTAAAGCACTATAAATCATTTCGCATTCTAAAGATTTTAAGCTCAACTGACAGCTCAGCCTATTCGAGTGTGTGTAAGTGAATAGAGTGAGGTTTAAAAACTGCTTTAAAGCCCCTGTCTTTGAATGAACCCTAAGGGTGCCAGGGGGAGGGTGTTGTGAGGGCTACTGCGGGGAATAGGAGGGGAGTCCCTTTTAAGTGGACCAAAATCCTAACCAGAGTGAAATCTGAAATACTTCACGCATCCCAGTTTGGAGACCCCCGAATCTCACTGTATACTCACCTTGTTTTGGGATCCTGCATTGATGACCTTTGGCAAAAGGCAGAGCGCTATGCTTTGTCATGGCATCTCCGCTCCATCCACTTTGCACCACTCTGCCTCCAGCGGGTGTGGCCGTGGGATTCTGAAATAAGGTGGGTATACAGTAAGTTCCTAGATCCAAAGCTCTGCCCAGGCATTGACCAAAAAAAAAATTACTTCCCTTCCCTTTTGTCCCCCACAGCTCTTTAATCCGGCTCCAGTGTGTTACAACTTACCTACTGCAGGTATTGCACATCGATCTCCATCCATGTGAACGCCCACCTCCCCAAAGACCGAAGTCCCACATTTTGCACCCCACTTGATTCATTGTAATATAGGGGGCATGCCGAGGCTTAGCACATGCCTCCTATTGCAATGAATCAAATGCGAAGGAGTGGACCTCTCTATTAAGGGAGTGCGATTGAAAAGGGTCGGACATCCGTCTTGGAGGCAGTTGGACGCAAGAGCAACTAGGGACAAAAGGTGTGTATGAATGTTTTATGTTTATGCCTGGGCAGACCCTTTAATATTTGTTTTGCAGTCTCAATTTGGTCACCTAAAAATGTTATTTAACAGAAAATGTTTTGGCGCCAAAGGATGTCCCAACGTAAACGTACTAAAATCTTCTGGTTTTTATCACACCCATAACCTTTATTTTAGATGGACTCCCTGTTTGGTCACAGCATAAAGTAAGGCAAAAAGAGACCAAAAATAATATTAAAGTGGCTGTAACATGTCACCACCATATCCTGAACCATTGTTGATGAAGCGCACAGTAGATTACGTTGTGTCTATGGACAGACCATGTTTACCTCAGGATGAAAGACTGTGTGGGCGGTTAATCTTGTAAAGCTGTGAAGCTCCTTGTCCAGAAAGCCAGTTTGGCTCATTAGGCTAGAGATGGAAGTAGGGTTAGTGTTTGTAGGTGAGCGTGATTCTGAGTATGGAAGGTGACAAGACTCCTCCTGTAATGTGTTAGAGTGACACTGGCTACATGGAAAGTGTTTGTTCCTGGATGTGACGTCTGCAGAGAAGGCACCCCCCCAGCTCTCTGAATTATTTACTATACGGCCACATGGAGCAAACACACCTGGCTTTGTTTCTGGAGGACGCTTTCTCCATAATGCCCTGCAGGCAGCCGCAGAACATTCACTCCCTTTCCAGCATCATGCTTTCATCTGCTTGTAGGACACCCACGTCCCACCGTCTGATCCTCTATGCCACATCTTCTATTGCTACTACTAGCTCCACCATCCAATTATTATTCTTGTATTTTATCCCCTATCCAAGCTAGAACCTTTAAGGAATCCTGCCAATTAGATAAAAATCCTCACCTCTATGTTCCTGGGGCTGAGGCAGCTGCATCCACATGTTCCACTGCACTTCCACTGAGCAGTACGGTTCACCAAGCACTCATGCACATGCATGCAAGAGTGTGGACCGAGTGAGCACTCTTGCCCAGATTTTGGGGAGATCTTTGCGTTCAGGCATTCCAATATTTTTATTTTAGTAGCTGAATCTGACTTCACACAGGGAGAGGGAGGGAGTGTACTTGCTCTCTAAAGGAGAATGAAATTTAGTCCACGTAATCTAACTACCAAATTAGGATACAGCAGGGACCACTTTGCTTACCCCTCACGCAAGCAGCACACTCACCTCCCTGGAGTCCAGTGCTGATCAAATTTGACTCTGGAAGAGCAGACAGTGGTATCTCTGCTCTGTATGCCAACAGACCTAAAGAACTGGTCTGATGTGGCCCTGAAATGCTGTAGGTACGGTGTCTGTCACCAGGAAGGCTCAGGATGGTAATTAGAAGCTTCAGTGCATGTGACAACAGGAACTACTATTGGAATCAATCGGCTGGTCTAAATTTTTACAGAAAAAGTTTTTTTTATATAGAGTTGCAAGCCACCATTTATATAAGATGAGTGCGGCGGAGTGTGATTAGAAAATATAAAAGCTGGAATCTTAAATGTGCATAGGGAGGTCAGAGTCAGGATTCATGGATCTTGGACTTTCTCATATGTTGGTGGCGCCATGCGTATGTCACATGACCCCAGTCTCTGGTAAGCCGGTATGGTGTGCAGCCGTTTTCATGGACTGGTTTGAATGCAGAACGTCTGAATCTGACTTTTATTGTCTCATATGAATATAGATGGCCCAGTCTACCTTTACTGATAGTTTGGCCAGGTGTTTATGATGCTATAAATATGTCAGCTGAGGAAGGAAACGTAGGCCTCTCTTTGATGATCATTTTTTTTTTTAAACGTGGCTGTGCTCTACTTGCATCCCCTGCAATGCCTGAAATCAAATTCCATAATGAGCAACAATCACTGGGCCAAGCGTGGGGAGAAATCCGTTTATTCGGCGGCTATGCCACATGGCCGTTGCTTGTTTGCATCAGTCGGGCCTGAGTTATTGTCTTCTGGTTATTCTCTGGGGTCGGGTCTGACTTTGGTGAATGAGCCAATTGTTTTCCTTTGTATCGGCCATCAAGTCGGCTTCCCATCTGGTTTGCATCAGACTGTTTTCACAGCTAACAACTGCTGCCTTCGCTATATCCTGACACTCCAGGGCCCCGCTATCAAAGCCTTACTGTGATAGCATGTGCGTCTGGCCCGCGCAGCTGCACCGCCGCCGTACACCTTGAAACTATTAACCAGCGAATACTAACGTAGAACTTGAACTGCCGCGGCTATTTATAACAAATAATCTGTACCTAGCGGTTACTGTTACACCTCTGTGCATTCATCGCCACAACACATTGGCCATTCTTAGCCACAGCCCTGTGTGAAATGAAAAATAAAATGCTTTTATTATTTTATGACAGGTTGAAGCTCCAGATGAGCCCAGGTTACCCTTCGCTGGAGGGCATTGGTGTGCAGGAGACATCAAAATTCTGTGGACAATCCTAGTTGTATTGAAATTATATATATTATATATATATATATTAAAAAGGCCAATACATTATTCAAGCCTTATAAATAAATAAATGAAAAATAATAAATACGTCCATAATTATTTCTATGAATCAAAGTAACTGAACTTTTTTGTATTGTTTTCTTAAAGATGTTTCACTAGCCATCTGACTGATAGTGTCAGATAACTAGCGAAATTTAAAGAAGATAAAAAAACAAGTCCAGTTGCCTTGATTTTATTCCTGCAGATGTACCTTGACCTGTATAAACAAGAACTAATCTTTAATATAGCAATCCTTGTGGAAGCACTGAATTGGGTCAAGGAAGGGCATCTGACGATGATTGTTCAAAAAATAAGGGTAGCATGGACAAAGGCCTGGGTGGTAAGGATTACTTGCTCCCACTAGGGACTACCCCACTTCCTGTTTATTCACGTTAGATAGGAATAGAATTTGAAACTGAAAGTCCTGTTGACAAAGAGGACCAACCCAGTTTAAAACTCCACCCCTGTAGTCTAAAATAGTCCAGGGCTGGCCGATGTACTGCTCCTGGGGATCCTGATTTGAGTTGCCTCACTGTGTGAAACCCCCGGGATCCCCAGCACACACTGTCCTTTCCCAGGTTCCTACATCACGTTTGCCAGGGTTGCGGCCATTCCCTGCTCTGTATACCGGAGCTCTGTCTAAAATAGGGACGTATGCCATGCATTAGTCACTGGACAGGAGGGTGGGCCATGAGAATGTTGGTAAGGTCATTTTGACCTGGAGTGTTTCACACAGCAGGGCATTCCACATCAGGATGCCCCGGGGGCAAGAACTAAACCCGGGATAGTGGAAATCCCTGGATTTGGTCTACTTTATGTCCTGATCAAATTTTCCCCCAACAACTTAAACATTTTGGTTAATTTAAAGTAGCAAAGTCTTATCTATGCCTGCAGTTCATTCTATCTGGCCACTGGAATGTTCTCTCCCAGTGGCTGCTGCTGCCATGGACTTCTATTAAAAAAAGCTTTGGGTGAGTGATTTCTTTCCCCCTCCGTTCTCAAGTATGAAGAGAGAAGCAGTCTGAAGGAAGGGGGGGGGAGAATCACTCGCAGGATGGAGACTCGCTACTTTAACAGAAGTCAATAGCAGTGGCATCCACTGGTGGTCAGATAAGATTCAGACATAATATAAACTAGTAAAGTATTATTAAGTAATTTTTTTTTTTTTTTACTGGACTTCTGCTTTAAGGTGAAAAGACACTTGCTCCACCTACAATGGCCTCTATGGAGGCCTCTTGTTTTGGTATTCACCCTTTAGTGTTCTTTGCTAGTAAAATTACTGGGCTGGGATCCCGTGCCAGCAGACAGCAGCAACAGCATTTCTACTTCCTCCAGCAATGACGGCGGAGCATTATAATGTCAGGCATGCAGATTGAGGGAGCATGCCTTGGTAAACCCCTTGGACTGTCACTGTGACTGCCGCGGGGGCCGGGTAGAGACTCCACGTCCTCTGTTGCCAGTGAATGGCGAGATGGGCATGCAGGCTGTGGGACTAGATCTAGGGACTTAGTAGATTTTATACAGTCTGAGTAGGATGGAACAGCTGGGGGGCATAAGGTGAGCATAATTTTTTTTTTTTGCATGGACAGAATCAAACAAAAGTGGCTGCGTAACGAATGGCACCATCAAAGTCTTTGGTATAGAAGCAAATACACCAGCACACCAACATAAATAGTATTGAAAGAGGCACATCTTTAAATACTATAAAAAAGAAGAGCTTTAATATGGTAGATTTTCTTTCATATTAAATGACTATGATGACACCATCTTAATCCTCAGTATATTTGACTATGCTTAGTCCTAAAGGGGTGAAACATTTATACTTGCCTAATACATTTGCTATCTTCTCCTAGCAGTCTGGCAGATCTCCTCTACCCACAGTGCTCTCCAAACCTGGGTTATCTAAAAGTGCTCCCTCCCCATTAAGCAGCTAGGGGGCATGCTGGCACACAGGTCATAGTGGCCATTCTTCTAGCTTGAGATGGCTGGGTAGAGTCCAGGAGAAAGAAAGAAGGATTGCAGAGAAAAGGACTACCAGAAGATGTGGGTAAATATATAAAAGACATCCTGCAGATGTCCTATAAGCAATCCTTGGGGTTGCTTTTCCTCGTCCATGGCTGCTGTTCAAAGCAATATATTGTTAGTAATTAAAAACCCTGTACATCTTTTCACCCCCACCCCTACGCATTCTGGAGTCTACCAAGCTTTGGCTTGTAGACCTGTACCTCCTGCATGGGTCAGTAAGAAGCCCAGAAAACACAAGTCGATGCTGGGCAGGTAGACATCTGATTGGACATAATTTTTTCCCCGTCTTACCTGGGCCCTTCTGTATCCAGTTGGGCAGGTACAGTTTGTAAAATGTCACTTGGCTAACTTGGGCCACTCCTCACTCATGTCATTCTGCAACATTATCCCAATGCCTAAAAGTTAGGTCATAGATTCATGTTTTACTTGGGATCATTGAATCAAGGGGTAGATTAGTGCATATTGTATAATCTCTAGGTTTCCAGCATCTTAAAAGTTTTACGCCTCTATCTGCCAAATATTTCCTTTCAAATATCTTTTCATGTGCGTGCCCAAGTTGGCAGAGTTTAGTGGGAAGATCATCCGCGCCCAGGACTGTTAGCCAAGCAGATGTATTGGCACCCATCACTCCCTGCAAAGCCATCTTTCCATCTATATCCAGTATGAAACCATAAGAAACATCCTTTCATCTAGTATCTGCAATAGCACACGATGCTTCTAAAAGTCCTGATATTGGGTCCAAGTTGGATCATGATACAAAGGGTGCAGAAAATAATCAAAAACTGCCATGGGAACTTACAAGGCTTGTAGCTTAATCTATGGATAGCAATCCACAATGGCTGCCGCTGGATAGATAATGCTCATCTCTACTCTGATTAGTATCAAGGCAGCAAAATCAGAGCTGCATACCCTTCAACTGAAAGTTAGAGGAGCAGCAGGTCCTATGTCCTCCTGCCTCCTACCTGGTACTGGTTGGGGTGCCATTAGAGAAAAGCTCATCTGTAATACTGATTGAGAAGCACTGACTTTAGACAGTCAATTAGTGTAAAACAGGATTTTTTTTTGGGGGGGGGGGGTGCATGCCACTGACGACTCAGGAGTGCTAAGCAACCTCTGTGTACCGCATTTTACCTACTGACATTTTGCCATAGACTTACAAACCACAATGCTTGTGAAGTGCAGTACCTGTGCTGCTATAAACTTCTATGAGCATTATGCAACAACCAAGTGAAATGCAGTACTGAAGCTGCCTAATAAAGTGGACCAAAACTGAACCTAATTTATGTCCCATCTTTAGGTCTGTCTGGAAGGGGGGGGGGTATTCCAATTTGGCTACATCCTGCTGTGTAAAACTGAAGAGAGACCCAGATTGTGTTAACATACTTTCCCCTTTCTCATACCAGTGTGGCTGTCAAAGGCACTTTGCACAGTAGCAGTGTGTGACCACGCCAAACCAATGAGATTTGAAACAGGGATGCCACTGCTGCGTGAAATGAGGCAGTTGGCAGCCATGCTGGAAAGAAGAAGGGGTGATGTTAATGTGATCTGTGTCACAAGCCACTTTTGGGGGCAAATGGAGATGTACCAGGGGTACTTGATCGGAGTCTTGTAGACTTCAGGGCCGGCATAATAAGTTGTTAAGTGGCTTTGGGGGTAACCCAAGAGACCGCTTCTGTTTAGAATCATGGGAAAAATTTGTATGCACCATGTCATTATGATTTGGTGCTCCCTCTTTAGCTTTACACTGCGGTGCATCCTAAATCAGGGTGATCCCCTGCTTTCCGACTTTTACGGTTTTTGATCCAGTTTAAATACAATGGACAGAACTCTGTGTTGGAGTATTGTTACGTAGCACTTAGGTGTGAAAGGGTCCTAAAACATGGTCTATATTGAGCACTATATTTTCTGGACTTATGTTTGCTTTAAATAGCCTGCAAAAATATTTTCCTCCTAATACACTTAACACATGTGAGCAATGAGTCATCTGAGAAATGCTTTTGTCCTGCCGCTGACCTGCGCACTGCGCTCATAATGGCGATGCTGGATAGAGTTAGAATTGTAGATGCCCTTAAACGTACACTGTGACACAAAAATAATCCAATAATATAAAAAAATATATAGAAAGAGGAGAGGTTACTAATATAGTCTACATCATGTTTCTTTATTTTAAAGAGGAACGTCCGGCTGTTTCAGGGCCCGATCCTTACCCCTGCCGACGGCTTAGTCGTCTGTGACAGCACAGCTTTAAAGTCCCGCGCCACTTAGTGAAGTCTCGCTGGATTTTGGGCAACTCCATTGCATGGGATGCATGATGGTGCCGCCCGTCGGGAAGGTCGCCCAGTATCCGAGGGACCCAGAAGATGGATCCCCCAGGGAGGTGAGTAAGTAGTGCTCAAAGGTAAAACCAGAGGGGGGGTAACATATCGGTGAGGTTTGGGGAGGTTTTAACCTCCCCTAATGTTCCCCCAATGTTTCCCCAATGTCTATTCAACTGTGATGGCATGTTCCCTTAGCGAGCCCGTGCCGGAATAGCTGCTTATTGCTATTGCAAATCTTTTGGTCTGTGTGTATATGCTTTTACCTTTCATGCAATGCTTTGGGAAGATATTTGAAGTGGTTGATACTGGCTTGGGAAACAGGCACTGGAATGAAGCAGATCACCCCTGTAAAAGTGGAATACAAAGCTCAAAAACCTTTTACCCCTGGATCTTATTACAGCGAGAATAAAACCACCAGCTAGGCAGGATCTTTTTTGGTAAGTGGGTTTTAAAAGTAAATGCTTCTCTTACTATCTAGCATGTTTATTCAGATTTTACAGTCTACGTCCAGACTGGGCTTCCACTTTAAAAATGGTGGAACTTATAAACACAGGGTTCCCTTTGATTTAGGCAGTGAACCCCTTTACTTTGTATATCAAGATGGCACTTTATAGGAGATCCAGCTCTAAAAATGATGAGGGCACAGGAAAGGGTTAATTATGCACCCTGCATTAAACAGACATGCGTGTCCTTTTTTTTTTTTTTTTTGCTGGAAAGATGTCCATGCTCCTCACTGCTTCTGACATGCTGAGGGTGGGGTTGTTTCCAACAGTTTACTCTGGCAAACCCTGGACAGCCACCAGAATCACGATGGGGGGTGTGGATTATGGGACAGATGGGGAGACTAGAACAATCTGCTGTTAAAGTGGACCAAAACCCAGGATTTTGACTATCCTGGGTCCATGCCCCGGTGCCCCACCGTGTGAAACCCCCCCAGGTCGCCCAAAAAAACTTGCCTCTACCCAGTCCTATGATGCATGTGCGGCTGCTCGTCCAATCAGCGTACTAGGATCCGCAAGAGCCCCTTAGCTCAGGAGCTTGTCTAATGCGAGTGGATCAGAGCTTGCTGACGGCCACATCCCCCGCTACCCTCTAACAGGGAACGCGCCCGCGCCCTCTCCGGCCATTCACTAAAGCTCGCGCAGGCGCCGCTAGACCAATTGTTTTTTGTTGTCCAACTCTGGCCTTATTTTAGAAGGAATTGCCTTTTGTTGCTATCTGTTATCCAGTTGTGTGGCCAAATGTTGCTCCTAATGACACCCATACTTTCTGTTAGATATGCATCTGTCGGCAAAGTCTAACATTTTAAAATGATCACTTGAATGATCACACCTTGAAAGAGGGATACAATTGCCAGCACCAGTGCATTCTAAAACATCTGAAGGGGTTGGTCATGGAAGGAAAGGTGATTACCCAATGATTTTGTACTTTGGCCCCCACTTAGGATATGTTATTATACCAAAAGGTATGGGCACAGACCACAAAGGAAAATTGCAGTGATTCTTACCCATCCCACAGTTGAGTCCTCTAGTCTAGTGAGTGCATCCCTTCTGTCTGATCTCCTGTGCGGTAAGTGGTGTGGCAGAAAAATCCTACCCCTTCCCATTCTTCATGAACACGTCACATGTTGGGATAGATTTCCTAACTGGTGAGTGATAAATAAATAAAATCTGATATTTGAGACAGCCACTATGGGAGGAGGATCCTGTCAGACCCTTATCTTCCTGGCTTATTTATAGTTTATGCCAGCATTTAATGTCTTTGTCTCATCCACTGTTACTAGAATGTCATCACTACCCACCCCCCCCCATCACAAGAGGTTCATCTACTTAAAGCGGACCAAAACCTGCAAAAACACCTCAATCTATTTGCTCCCCCACCCCAGGTACATTTCAGTTGGGATGTTTTCTGCCCTCAGTTCTGCTTGGTATTTCTGTTGCTGCTTGCTCACTCTGGCTTGCTAATCCTCTGCTTGGCCAATGCAGACATGACAAATGTAACCCCATCTGCACTATTTCAATCTCTCTTTTTTGTCATTTTAACTGTTATGATTGTGCTGAAGTTATTTCTTAAAGGGACACACCAGAGTGTTAAATTAGCATTCTTTCTGCCTGCCTAATGCTAGCTGTCAGGGGCTGCATCTTCCATTCACCAACACTTTGCATTCCCTAATAAACTCTATAGACACCAAATAAATTCACTTCTGATGGGACTGAGACGCTGAAACATGAATGAATTAGTCATCCTCTGCTGCAAAGGAGGACCGATCCTGTTTCAGCCAGCTATAGGGCCAGGTGAGTCAACTCGGGATGTTGTGCTGTTTGAAACCACTGCCTCTGTCAGCGTCCACACTTTGCACACTTGCAGTACTCGACGGACTTGAACGTCTGTTGGTGAGGCTGCGCCGGATCCGGGGAGAGGGGAGATGCTGCGGGATGCTTCCCAGTCTGGCAAACCTTGTCAATCAAGATTTGAGGGGAGCTTATGGGGGAAAGCCATGAATTTCTCCAAGGAAAACTCCTAATAAGTCACAGCTGAATAATATGGGTTTTGTTCCTCCTTGAATTTGTTTATCGTGGCTATAGATGGGACACACAAGACAAAAATACTTGGAATGAATTATGTATTCGCCTATTCACTGATAGTCCAAGGGTTCAGGTCTGCTTTAAGTTCAACTGTGGTGGTGCTATTTACCTTACTGGGAAGTCCTGCATGCAGCCTTTTTGGCGCATGCAATGCAAGCCTAAGGACAGTACAGTTAAATCACAATTATGCATCTTCTCTGCATTGTAAGAGAAGGGTGCTGCTGGGGAAAGGCAAGTATTACAATATAGAATCATGAAAACATTGTGATAGGTCCACTTTCATATCCTTGTGGTTCCTCTCCAGAAATGATGTTTTTAGTCTATCCTTTTATAATTACCTTGTATATAATGCAGAAATGGAGCTGACTAGTCCTTGTTATTAACAGCCCCAGATGCAACGCAGGAGGATACAGAGAGGACTCGTGTGGAGCCCAGAACGTACCTCCCCTCTGTCTTTCCAGGTATGACCTTTCTTCTGTTACTTCTGCTACTTGTGTCCATGAGATCTGCAATGTCTTCAGCTCACAGCATATCCACAATGATCAGACACATGGCATATCCACAATGATCAGACACAGCATATCCACAATGATCAGACACACGGCATATCCACAATGATCAGACACACAGCATATCCACAATGATCAGACACACGGCATATCCACAATGATCAGATACACAGCATATCCACAATGATCAGATACACGGCATATCCACAATGATCAGACACACGGCATATCCACAATGATCAGACACACAGCATAGCCACAATGATCAGATACACAGCATATCCACAATGATCAGATACACAGCATATCCACAATGATCAGACACACGGCATATCCACAATGATCAGATACACAGCATATCCACAATGATCAGACACACAGCATATCCACAATGATCAGACACACAGCATAGCCACAATGATCAGACACACAGCATATCCACAATGATCAGATACACAGCATATCCACAATGATCAGACACACGGCATATCCACAATGATCAGACACACAGCATATCCACAATGATCAGATACACAGCATATCCACAATGATCAGATACACGGTATATCCACAATGATCAGACACACGGCATATCCACAATGATCAGACACACGGCATATCCACAATGATCAGACACACAGCATATCCACAATGATCAGACACACAGCATAGCCACAATGATCAGACACACAGCATAGCCACAATGATCAGACACACAGCATATCCACAATGATCAGACACACAGCATAGCCACAATGATCAGACACACAGCATGGCCACAATGATCAGACACATGGCATATCCACAATGATCAGACACACGGCATATCCACAATGATCAGACACACGGCATATCCACAATGATCAGACACACAGCATAGCCACAATGATCAGACACACAGCATAGCCACAATGATCAGACACACAGCATATCCACAATGATCAGACACACAGCATATCCACAATGATCAGACACACAGCATATCCACAATGATCAGACACACAGCATATCCACAATGATCAGACACACGGCATATCCACAATGATCAGACACACGGCATATCCACAATGATCAGACACACAGCATAGCCACAATGATCAGACACACAGCATAGCCACAATGATCAGACACACAGCATAGCCACAATGATCAGACACACGGCATATCCACAATGATCAGACACACGGCATATCCACAATGATCAGACACACAGCATAGCCACAATGATCAGACACACAGCATAGCCACAATGATCAGACACACAGCATATCCACAATGATCAGATACACGGCATATCCACAATGATCAGACACACAGCATATCCACAATGATCAGACACACAGCATAGCCACAATGATCAGACACACAGCATATCCACAATGATCAGACACACAGCATATCCACAATGATCAGACACACGGCATATCCACAATGATCAGACACACGGCATATCCACAATGATCAGACACACGGCATATCCACAATGATCAGATACACGGCATATCCACAATGATCAGATACACAGCATATCCACAATGATCAGATACACAGCATAGCCACAATGATCAGACACACAGCATATCCACAATGATCAGACACACGGCATATCCACAATGATCAGACACACGGCATATCCACAATGATCAGACACACAGCATAGCCACAATGATCAGACACACAGCATATCCACAATGATCAGACACACAGCATATCCACAATGATCAGATACACGGCATATCCACAATGATCAGACACAGCATAGCCACAATGATCAGACACACAGCATATCCACAATGATCAGACACACGGCATATCCACAATGATCAGACACACGGCATATCCACAATGATCAGACACACAGCATAGCCACAATGATCAGACACACGGCATATCCACAATGATCAGACACACAGCATAGCCACAATGATCAGACACACAGCATAGCCACAATGATCAGACACACAGCATATCCACAATGATCAGACACACAGCATATCCACAATGATCAGATACACAGCATAGCCACAATGATCAGATACACAGCATAGCCACAATGATCAGATACACAGCATAGCCACAATGATCTGAGACATGGCATATCCACAATGATCAGACACACAGCATATCCACAATGATCGAATACAGGCTTGTTAGACTAATTGTTGCACTTATACCAATGAGCATTGGGTGATCTAATGCCGCCCATACACCATTCAGTTATTTGAGTAACCACTGGACAATCCAGGCAATACTAATCCATCCTGTTCATATTCAGCTAAAGCTGCCTTCATATCATATAGTGTTGCCTAGTTTGTTTGGGCTAAATCCATCCTGAGTGTACATGGCCAGCTATAAGGTGCTCACTCACAGCTCCTCCTGGTCATGTAGGACCTCTCTAGCCAATAGAGTGCCACATGGTTTGGGTGGGTTGCTATGGGACAGGTTAATTCTTTGGAGCACAAAGCACCCCTCAGACTCCATTTTGGTTAATCGCTGCATCTAGTGCTGGGTTTAATTGTGTTGTGCATCAGAAACTGCAGCATACACTGCTGGCTGCCGATGCTCTTCTAATAATACAGTGCCCCATCCCCAGCACTGGTAGTGCTTATGGTTGCGGGGGGGGGGGGGTGCTGTAGGTACAGGCTCCGGAAGGGAAGCATGTCTCACGGTGGCGTTTCCTGTTTGTGGATGCAGGTGGTGTGGGCTGAATGAAAACTCGTCTGGTTGTTTTCTGTCTCAAAGTGGACCAAAACCTGGCCCTAGACCCCCCACTCCATCATGATTCGGGATACTACGCTGTGTGAAACCCAGTGAAATCGGCATATTCTGACCTCAGGCCTCGATTCCCGCATGACATGTATGCCCCCCCACACCACCCTGGCTGTGCCCGCAGCAGACTGCTACATCTGGGGTAGCAGGGGATGCTGCGAGATTCCGGGGCATATAGCAGTAAACCGCAGATCTCCCTCTTTGCAGCATTCTCTGCTAACCTCTCTCATATCCACAGACATTCAAATCTGCCGTGTGGACACAGCATATTATCCAGAGGGCATCCCTAATTGAGATGCTCTGCTGTGTGAACCCCCCCCCCCCCTCAGGGTCCTGTAAAAACATACCTTCTCCCCAATCCAACGGTGTGTGCATGACCTGTGGGCGGCACCAGCTATACCTTAGCAGGGTGTGTGCCTGTGCCAGGCGTTTGTGAGAGTGTTAGAGGGTAGCGGGAATGCAGCAGCTTATAGGATGAGAGCCTGCGCATGCGCCGCATGACCAGGGAAAAGTGGGTTTTATTGGGCGACATGAGGGGTTTTACAAAGCAGCATTACAAATCGTGGTGCCCCGGGGGCAAAGACCAAAATCGGGGATCGTCAAAATCCCGGGTTTTGGTCCACTATACGAGGTGCCTTGTGCAAGAATTCAAGATGGTACCCATAAACACACACATAAACTAGGACAACTGGAAGAGACAGAATGATGGAAAGAATGCAGAAAAAGATGAATAGAGAGAAAGAATGAGGGAATGTGGAAAAGAGATTTGAGAAGGGAATGTGGAAAAGAGAAAGGACCCTTACTTTGTATTGCCATCTATATGGTTTTACTATTACATTTAAGTTCCAATCTACATAGAAAGGTGTAAATGGCCCTAACACCACCTGCATCCTTCACTCCATTTCCCACCTCAGTGCAGCTCTCAGTTACTCTGCCAACAATAACAGCGCGGGATGTCGCCTTCCTTCCCTCCATCCCTGGCGATAAATTACTACACCTTAGCCACAGAGCGTGCTGATCGAGGGGAAAACTAAAATTCTGCAGGTGCTCAATGACATAGAGAATAAATGCGTCAGGGTGGTTATTAAAGACCAGCTGCCATAAAAAGGTTGCTGTTTATGGGAAGATTTACTGGTAGGGTTTGTTTTCTTCTCTTCCCCTCCTCTATCGGTTTGTTGCAGCCCTTTCTTTTTTACTTTTTTCTCTTTCCTTTCTTCCTCTGCAGTCTCTTTCCTCCTCTTTTTCCCTCTCTCTTCTTGTTTTTATTTCTCTTTTCCCTTTTTTCATATTTCATGCTTTGTTTCTCTCCTCCCTCTTTTTCCTTCTCCCCCTCCTTTTCTTTCTTCCCTCTTTTTTTCGTCCTACCTTTTTCTCCCCATCTCTCCTCTCATTCTTATTTCTCTCCTCCTCCCTTTCTTTTCCTCAGTTCTGCTCTTCCGTCCTTCCTTATCAATTGCTTTTCTCTCTTTCTTCCATCTATCCTTTCTTTCTTGGTTCTCTTCTACCCTTTTCCCTTCCCCCAATTTTCTCTTTGCTTGACTTTCTTCTCCTCCTTCTCCTTTTCTCCCATTCTATCCACCCATTCTTGTTTTTCTCCTCCACTCCCTTTCTTTTTTTATTTCTTCTTCCTTTCTTTCTTTCTTTCTTCCTCCCTTTCTTTTCTCCAATCTTCCTTCCTTGTCTTTCTTCTCTCTTGTTTTTTTTTTCTCCTCCTTTTTTTTTCCTTCTCCCCAATTCTCGCCTCCCTTTCTTCCTTACTTTCCCTCTTCCTTGTCTCCCTTCCTGTTTTCTCCTCTTCTCCCCTCTCTTTCTTGGTTCTCCGTTCTTCTACCCTCTTTTTCTCTGATTCTCCTCATCCATTCTTCCTTACAGTCAATCTATTTAATCCTTTTCTTCTATCTCACCCCTTCTCACTCTTTCTGGTTTCTCTCCTCCTCTCCCTTTCTTTTTCCATTCTCGACTCTATTTCTAGGGGTCACTAAGAGCAGGGCATACCAAACCGGGATTTCATGGATTGAACTAAAACATTTTGATTTTCGGCCAGTTTTAAGCGGTTAGACATCCCAAATAGGCGTGGCGCGGTCACACTAAAAGTTTCCACCAATTACTGGGTCGGTTCATACCCAGATATCTTGTTTTGCGTGTCCTGAAGATTGCATATTCCATGAAGGTGGCCGCAGGATTTAGGTCCTATAATTGCCCAGTTACTGGGACCCAGGACCCTGAACTGGTGGCTGACCTGCATTTGCATTGGCTATGGCTGTATTTACTCACTATTACAGCAAAAGCCAGTTTGAAGCATGGCTTTTCGGGATGGAGTCATGTATGGACATTCTTACACTTTGGGTCCTGTCCTTTTTATGACCTTTTGTATGTGAAGGTTTTGGTTATACTTTTTGATTTTCCTCTTTGGCTTCATGTAAGATCTTCCACCATGGCGGCATGTTATGGAGAGTTGCAGTCTCTGCGGAGGTCTAATGAATCTACCAGGCTAGCTGCTGACACGGATAATCCATATTCTAGCCATAGAATATTCCTGCTGACAGGGGACTATTGAGTCAGCCCAACACTTTCCCTGCACCTCCCCGCCATGTCCGAGATAATGCAGTCTGCAGAGCGTTTTACGGGGGAGATTTGGGAGAATTTCACATGACTGGTCTTTCAGCAGCCTAACTTCAAACGATTGGCAGACAAGCTTTAGAAACCCCTCCAGACCCCCATATTTGTGCTTTAAGAAGCCGGGAAGCAGCTGCTGAAGCGGTGACTTCATAGACTGGTGCGGCCTCCTCGGGTTAGAAACAACCTCACCTAAACATCACTTTGTTTCATGGACCACTAGCATGGCCCTGCTGGGTTATAAATGATATACTGAGCATGTTGGTTTGGCAGCTATTTGTTTCCTTGTGGTTATTTTCGTGGCATGTGGAACCTTGCCTGTTAAGGGAAGTCACTCATTCTAGAAAAGTTTTAAAAGCTGCCCTGCACTACTGTTGAATCTTTTACTGTCAAATCTTTTTTTAAATAAAGAATTTACTTGAGATTGTTCAAGTTCTTTTTCATTTGAGAAGTTGTGTTTTCCTGATCTTTTTCCCTGCTTATGAACCAAAAGCACAGCTATAGCCCTAGTAACCTGTACCGCCCTATGCGTCCACACTAAAGGGCACATAGATCAGCTGTGACATTAAAATGGGGTCAGGGCTGGCTCCAGGTTTATGTGGGCCCTTGGGCAAGATGGTCTCAGTGGGCCTCTTTGTGGTGAAGAGTCGCCTCACATCACCAAGGGATGTCCCAAAGCTGGATGCCCCCTAAGGATCATGCTATTTGGACCTCTAGCTTGAGTTAACAGCCAAACCAGGGACATCCCAAATTGAGATGCCCCTGTAAAGCGGGCCAAAACTCAGGGATGGAATTGCTTTCATAGTGGGTATGCCAGCGATCCCAGGGGGTTTCATACAGTAGGGAATCACAGATTAAGATGCCCCAGGGATAGGAAATCAGCTGGGGTGGACATCTTAAAAGTAGAACAAAACCAGATGCCCCATTGTGTGGAACCCTGCCATTTGAGGAGATGTGGGGCCCAGCTGTGGCAGTGCCCTCCCAGTCTGCTGCTGGTCAAGCACCACTGCACATCCCAAAGGCCGGCTTTGTCAGTAGGCCCCCCAGAGTGTGGGGGCCCCTAGTACCTGCCCCACCTTGCCAGGTTCTGACGCCGGCCCTGAAATTGGTAACCAGTTGGAAGATGTGTGTGGGTGGGTGGTGGGAGATCATCGGGACCTGTAACAACAGATTTATATATCAGTCACTGCCCCATGAGTTAAATGTGTGCCTTAATAAGGCAAAAGATCCTTCCTCATACTGATACTATGCATTGTTATATGTCCGCCTATCGGTGCGATGCGATTTTGTAGTTTATGGCCGGGCAAGAGGGATGAATCCAGTAACGGTGACCAATCACCAGTGAGACCACTCCCTTCTAAACACCTCCTCCCCGCCCCTGGAGCCCAGCATTGTACGAGTGGCTCAAATTATAAAAACGCGTTGACAGTCCTCACCCTGTAACATAGCGCCATCTTCATTATCTTCATTCATTTTGGGTCACCCCTGCTCTCCTTCCCAAGTTTCCTCGCCCAGCCTGAGATTCTCCGCCTGTTCTCCTGCTGCTTCAGGTGCTGTGTACAGCCGTCTTGCACAGAGCCGCATCCCCTGCTCTATGCATGCTCTCACCCACCCATCGAATGGAATGAGCTTATTTTCACGGTAGTGCTTATATTTTAAAAGCGTTCACAGAAATTCAGAAAAATCACACTAGGTTTTATTTTCTGGGAAACACAGTAGTACATATCCATGGCGATACAAATCATGTGATTAATGGATTGAATTGACAAGCCTTGCAGTGGCTATATTGAATGTTAATTTGTGAGTGTTCACACCGGTCTTGCCTGGACTGTATGGGGTGGGGCACAGGGGATGCCACCTGCTCAGCTCAGGCTCTCCCTTATTGCTTTTTGGGGTTTTGGAGGGCAAACCTGGGGTTAGCTCATCTATGTCAGACCTATTTTTTTTAGGAGTGGGGGCGTACATTGGAGTCTGTTTTGTCCTAGGGGCACCTTCCAACCTAAGGCTGGCCCTGTATGGTGGCATATCGAGAAATCTGTTGTGCCTTCTGGCGTTACATATAGAGGAAACTCATTTATGAACTTTGCAGCTTAATTAGGGTTATTGGTTAAACGACCAATAACATACTAAAATACAGAAGATGGCAACCCTGTGAGAATGTGTTCTTTTGGTGGCTCCTATATTAAACATGGACATTTTGAAAGTTCTCAAGTCTACAAAGCTAAGGTATGGCCTTTTAACTTCTATCAAGGAGGGAAAACACTTTTTATGTGCCAGACATGATAGGTCTGCATCTTTATATCCGATGTGTTTAGGAGGTATCGATCATACTACATGAAAGTGTTATGTAGAAGGTATAGGGTTCATTGCAAGGTGGGTAGTCCCTGTTTACAAACACCATTTCCCTCATTTCAGGCGTGCTGAGTTGTACGAGAGCGGAATGGTAATACAAATCAATGTGTCTGATATGTTTCCATCCGCTTTCAGCCCTAACAACAATTTCTATAGGCTGTATGGATACATTTAAATGCCGAGTAGCAGCCAATTACTACAATGTTTTCTTAGTCAAAGGGTCACAAGAAAAAGGTTAGCCTAATATCAAGTATTAGGCACACACCAGCACAGCCCGGAGGTTAGAAACCTGACCTGGGCCGGTGATTAAGCTGAGCGAGGTTACACTTTGTCGTAGGCGCTGTCTGTCAGCAATCTCCTCGATGAACGGCTGGTGTACAATATTGATGACACACTGGGCTGTGCGAGTATTCCCTCAGATTCCTTTATTGCAAAGACAAAATACACAATTTGAAGTGCGTGCAGTAGGATCAAATAGTCCTGCCGCCGGTGCGGTTATATCACTCCTGCCGCCACTGCTTCCTGAGACCTGACGCACATTTCGGCTCTCGACATTGTCAAGGTCTTTACTTGCGCAGAGTGTTCTGTTGTTTTAGGGCTGAAAGCGGATGGAAACATATCAGACACATTGATTTGTATTACCATTCTGCTCCTGTACAACCCAGCGCACATGAAATGAGGGAAATAGTGTTTGTAAACAGGGACTACCCACCTTGCACTGAACCCTATACCTTCTACATAACACTTTCATCTTCTCTTAAAGGCCAGGTTGACCTGAAAAGGACGCAGCTAGATATAGGGACATACTAAGCACTACCTAATACCACATATTCCATACTACACGACTTTTTGTCCCCCTCGACCCCTGCTGAGGCTATGCCCACCCAGCACTTTTGAGATCGCCGATTGGCTGATCTTGAGTCCCAGGCATTGTACTCCAACTGGTTGACCACATCCCCAGCTTTCTCCCTGAGTGGTCATGCTTGCCTGCCCTGCCTGCCTGAATATCTGGGCGCGGGAGCATGCACAGATACGGGGAGGCAGCCGCTGGTGAACACAGCATTGCAGGAGCCACTGGCCCACCATTAAAGAAGAGAGTTTGAAATCTTTACAGAGCGCCACCAGGAGTCACGGGGCTACTGAACAACACATTTCTCTATCTAATATGAAGTCCTTCCAGCCATACCATATCTAGCCCATATTGGTTGCTTTAACTGAAACCGTATGACTAAGCATATGTACTATAAATATAAAACAGATTTTACATTCTTTCAGAAGTTTCATTATAGTTGCGGAGTTAACATTAAACTTAATGTCTAGCCGTGTTCTTTTTAAACTTCGCCCACTCTATAATCATTTTGAAATTATTAATGGCTGACTGCAGTCGGCACTGTTTAAATCCCATAGTCACCTGCAGCGTCGAGGAATGTAGAGCCGCTCCTCTGCATTACCTAGTACACAATGTAGCCTCCGATTTCCAGAATAGAGATATAGAAAAATGACCAGAAATGATGGTTATTGTAGCGTTAAGTGGTCTGTGTGACGTCAGCTGCTATTCTGAGCAATTTAATCTGTGGGCCTCTGCTGGGTATAAATAGCCAGAAAGAAGGAATTGATGCTTGGGGACATGATGAAAATAAGAATCCACTATTAGAGAGGCACCTACAGGTCTGCAGGTACATTCTATTCCTGATGAGACTGCTGAATAATTAACTAATGACTGCCGCCAATATCTTGCGTCATTTTGACATGGTTGATGTGCTTAATAATACTTTGCACAGACTAACTGTGCCACATCTGGTTTATATTTGAGTTAAACAGTAATGACTAATTTGTAGCCCTTAAAACTAAACTCTGGCCAGCAATAACAAGTCCCATCCCTTATTCCAGTAATACCATATTGTTTATGGCACTTGGTCTCAAACTGCTGCTCTCCTGGGGGTGGCAAAGTGCCAGGAATGCCTGCTTTCTCAGGGTAAAATTCTGGGCTTAAAACACCTACAGCTCTTGGGTAGACAATAGTATTTAAATAGCAGGTAAAATGTTCAGATTCAAGATTGCTGCACCCAGCGCTGGAATTGTCGATCAGTGCTGGATACTGAGTAAGGTAAGGATTTCTTTTTATTGTAACCCCCCTGTCTCAGCGCCAGGGTAGGGAGGGTTACATGTAGACTGGACTTCCGCTTCAAGTCTGTGAAGGTTTTCATTCATTCAGGTCATGGTAAATCTGTAGGAACAAATCAAGACAACTGCACTGATGTAACAGAATTGAGAAAGCCATTCGCATGACTAGCGACACATCTTAAACAAACCAAAACAGCGAGTCAGGTTGCCTTAATTTATCACTATGGATATGTCCATTTCATTAATGTATTTGGGCATGTTCTTTGGGTGTGATGTAAACTATCCGCATAGGACGATATAGATTTCATTTCATCAAGAAACCTCCAACCACAATTCCAAAAAGATTAGGGTGCTGTGTAAAATGTAAACAAAACAAAAGTGCAATGATCTCATATAACCATATTTTACACACACACATGTATGTAATATGCCACAGAACACATATCAGAAGATGAACAATAGACATGTTTCCATTTCATTTAAAAATAAAAATTAGAAATCTATGGCAGCAACACATCTTCAAAAAGTTGAGACAGGGCCTTGTCTAGCATTGTGCAGCCTCCCCGATTCTTTTACAGCAGTCTGTAAACATCTGGAAATTGAAGAGTCCAGTTGCTGGACTTTTGGGAGAGGTATGTTGTCACATTCTTGACTGATGTGGGATAATGTGTCATATGTTTTCTATTGGTAAATGGTCTGGACTGCAGGACAGTTCATCATCCAAACTACATGCTGTTGTGATGGATGTAGTATATTGTTGAGCAATGTCTTGCTGAAACACACAAGGGCTTCCATGAGGAGAGGTTGTCTGGATGAGAGCATATGTTGTTCTAAAACCCCTATATATATCATAATATTGTCTACAAACTACTGCTTGATAGAGACAAAAACATGTACTATTCCAACATACATAGCCTATCCAAGATGCTGTTATTTTGTTTCATTAGGATTATCAAGACTGTCTAGTTAGAGAGCTGGACAGATGCAACTAAATGCACTTACTCAGGAAATAGAGCTGGAACAGTGGGAATGATTAGGCAGTGCACATGTGTCTGTATAATAGTTGAGGAAACCTCTGTGAACTTACCAGTGTTGTAAACAGGCTTAATTGAACCCCAAATGATGGTGATAGTTTTGCCTGGGAAGCCACCCACAGGTAGGTATTTAGAGCTTGAGGACGTGGAGCTGAGATAGTAAGTGAATTATATATTGTATTCGTTGTGGAACTTGTAACTGGTTGCGGGTGCTGCAAGTTGAGAGGAGATGAAGTGATTTAGTTCATATAGCACATTTGAAGGAATATAATGGTGTTTGTTCTCCTACCTCGTAAAAGGTTGTTGCAGTAATCAAGTTAGGAATCTGGATTAACGCCAGAGAGACATACCAAGGTCAGAGCTTGGGGGACTCACCAGTAATACCAAAGGAGCTTAGGCAAATACTAATGTAAGTGCATATACCAGCTTCACAGGCGTGATGGTTAGGGTACACAGTTACCCTTTTACTCTGAGCCTTCCTACAACTATGTATGTAGTTCATTCCCCAAAATTCAATTTTCTGTGTTTTAATCTAGTTATGATTTTAAAGCTTTTTTTAATACACCATATTATAATTTCTTGCCTTAAAGAAGACCACATGTGTGAAGATTCTCTAATCTGTTCCCAATGAGCATAAATTAAAGATCTGTAGTATGGCATGAGTTAAGCAAGTAGCGGCCAAGTTCCCATATAGCAGACAGGGTATCATCAGGACATGGCGTTCACGCCAGTAAACTCTGCAGCATGACTTGCCATTCCCTTTTATGGTAACAGGAATTTCTAGGGCTTCATGGGGCGTCGTTAGCATGTATTTTGTTCTTTCATGCGGTGTAACACTTTCCCTTTTCGCAAGAAAACAAAGGCTTGAAAGCACTATAAAATTATTTTCTTATTAGACCCTCTGTGGTGCGTACACCAGCCGTAATTATAAACACAATGTAGGAATCAGTCCACAATCCTAAACAGTCTTGTGTTTCTTGGCAGCTTCAGCTGGATCTGTACATGGATAGAGCAGAACAGAGGCTGTCAGAGACCCCCCTGCAAACCCCCCTGCTAGCAGTGTCTGGCCATGGAGCCATTGATCCTTGCCAGACACTTCTGGACATGGTCCTCTGCAAAGTGTCATTATCACCTCCAGAACTAAGTGGCTGCTTGGTCAGTGTATGGGGAGAAACGTGTAACTCGAGCACTCTGCAGACAATAGATTCTGATTGCTATGGTAATTCAATCCAAAATGGAGACTGGAAGTAACCCTTTCTTTGTTGCTTCAGTCAAATTAGCTAAGCCCTTTACATTTTATTTGCTTGTACACTGTATCAGGCCTCATAGTGGGTTGTCACAGGCAAGTTCTAGAAGCAGCTGCTGCACAATGTAAAGGACAGATCCTGCTGAACATCTACAGTACGCTGTCAGTGTAATGGATAAGTGTGATTTAAAATAGGGTTTTAGTTTGCAATAGACAGTTTAGTAGGTTGACATTCTAGATATCACTGTGTTTTGTGGTTGTGGTAGGACAATTGGAGTAACTGAAGGAAACCTCCACAAATATGAGAAGATGTGGTCCATGCAAGTAGTGTCCATATAATTAATTAGACTCTTGCCACCTTCGGTATGGGATAGTACAACATTCTTTCATTTTAATGTGAACCAATCACCAGGATTTAGACTATCCTGCTGATAGGCATAATGGCATAAAGCCGTTGTTTTGGGTGGCCCTTTGGCATAGGGTACGTCGGCGGCCATATCCCAGGCTCTCCTGTGGAGTGTGTGCTCCCACACGCCCAGCCTATGTGAATGGCTGGGTGCAGGACTGGGATGCCGGGGATGCGGCGGCCCACAATGGCAGCACAGGCCTGGGGAAAGGCAAAGAGGCTTTCAGATGATCAGTGGGGCATGATGAATCGCATGTAGTAGGCTGGTACTGGAGTCTTTTAGACTTTAAGGCCAGCATCAGTGGAGATTGGTCCACTTTAATGGGATCTGCATTATTTTTTTATCTTTAAAACTGTTACTTTGAATATAAAGGATAATTCCCCTACAATCGCGTACATAGAAGCTGAATTAACCATGCAGAGATGGTTCAATATGGGTGCAGCCATCTGGGCCATTCAGACCATCCATGGGATTTGTTTGCCTCTTCCTGCCTGATCATCTGGATTCCACCTGTTGGATAGAACTCTTACCTTGAAGCAACATGGTGTGACATGGGTATTGATTTGCATGAGTATTTGTTTAGTACGAACATTGTTCTATAGCAGATGAACCCTATATTTCCCAGCTCCCTAAATGGGGTTAGGTTCTCCTTTTACTTTCCCCAAAAATGGAGAGGTGCCATTGCCCACTAGTACTTCCATATTATGGACCTTAGGTTGGTTCCCATGAAAAGGAACCACTGGACAGGGAAGAAACCCCTCATTCTTCTGGAACATTGGGGACAAGGTTCATAAGTTTTCTTGCACCCCAATTACTCACACATGAAAATAATGTACAAACAACTAAGCATGGGAAAACTAGGTGGGGTAAATTACAAATGGGGTTGGGGGTTAAAGGCATAGTGCATTAAATTTTCTGTGCTAGACTGAACTGGCTATTTGGCCAGTAAGTTAGTCATTTTCAGCAGAGAATATTGCTATGGTTCCTCAACTACTAATTACTTATTACTTGCCATCCAGTGTATACTAATACTTCTTCTGTAGATTGTAATAGTGGCAGACATGGCTGATTCTTGTGTGTACTCAAGTTTTAATCTCTCTCATGGCTTTCATGGCTCAACACAACAGTAAAGTTGCCCTCTGACCTTTCCAGTATGTCGCTCTTGCTAGCAGTGTCCAGGTCAGCCTATGTGTCATGCTGGCCTATTTACTGATGTTTTCATTTCATTATTGGTTTTCTTCCAGGAGAATTTGACCGGCCTACAAAAAACATGTCTGTGACCCTCCCCACTATGAGTGAAGCCAGCGAGGAAAGGCGATCACCCTTTGCGGAGTCAGATTCTTCTGGCACGGATACCTTCTGAATATAATTTTTTTTTTTTTTAATGTTATATGCCAGAAATCGATTAGTGTGTTTTTGATATGTACAGAGAAATGTTTTATATATTGTGAAATTTCAAATTATATATATATACCACTGTACATTAAACATAATAGAAATCTAAATATTCCAGTTGTCCTTTTGTGCATGTACCTATGTCTATGTAAGTAGACCCCCAGTGTAAATCAAAGGCCCTGCATCCCCCACCCCCCAGATATCTTATTTCAAGATTCCCAACAACTGAAGGTTACCTGGTAAGCATCAGAAAATGTACTATGACCGTGCCCCAACTGGCACATCCCACATGACCACTGGTGGCTAGCGAAGGAGTGAACACACCCTCAGCAGCCACCACCACTGATCAACCACAGAAGTGTATCTGCCTAATATCCAGCTTCATTGATCTTTGTACGGGGTCAAGCATTACAAACTGGAAGCCCAAAGCACAACGCAGGCTTCAGATCTTGAAAGGCTTTCTCTGCTTCTGGGGTCCACTTTACCATTACGTACCTCCCACCGTTAAATCTGTTAATGGGGCTGCAATTGAGGCAAAGTTCAGTACAAACCTACGATGGTACCCAGTGATGCCTAGGAAGGCTCTGACTTGTTTCTTTCAGTTTTATATTGCCTCAACTTTGTTTACCTGAGACTTAACCAACCTCTACCAGTGATGTACTCCAGGTATTTGGCCTCCTCAAGGCTCAGGGCACACTTCTCTGGGTTGATCGTAAGGCCTGCATCACTGATGGCATCCAGTACCTCCTGTAGCTTACGAAGCTGACTTTTCCAATCTGAACTGAAAATTACCACAGCACCTTGAAAGGCTTGAAGGGCTGTGGAAATAAGATACTAGGGGGCTTATTTGGCAGGTGGGGCATGACTCGCAATTGTTTATTTATTTTCTGATACACCCAGAGGGTCAGAAAAATCTTTGGACAGTTCTCTCCTGGGTTTGGAGTTCCGAAATGCCCAGCAAGGGTATGGCTCTGCGTCAGTACCATATGCCTGTAGCGCCTGGGCACCAGAAGCTGCTCCACGATTTTGCAAAATGTGGAAATTGTTGGTCAGTTCTGGATTCTGGGGCACCCCATTACCAACCTTAAAAGCATCTCAAACATGGACCGGGTTGGGATCCCTCAATTGAGCAGTACCAACATTTTCCCTGGAACTATTTACGTTAAGCACATTTTGCTCAATAGCAGGAGCATCGTCTTCTACAGCCAACGCCTGTAATGACAAATTGTCCACATTTACATCAGGTAACTCATCAACACTTTTCTTGTTCGCTTGGATGGGGCGGGGTCATTAGGAGCTTCCTCGCTTTTTTCAGGGAGGTTCTCCCACAACTCCGAAAACAAAGGAAAGTCGTGGCCCATGATAACAGTATGCATAGGATTTTTAACCACCCCCATTTGATGCGTTACCGTTCCCACCACAGTCTCTATTTTCACCAGTGCTACCGGGTAAGCTTTGGTGTCCCTATGGATGCAAATTACACTCAATTGCTTACCATGTACATAGTCCCCAGCTATCAGGCTTGTATGCACCAGAGACGTTAGACTACCAGTGTCAAGCAAGGCTTTCACATGCTGATTGTTCACAATAATATTGCACACTTGGGGCTCATTCTCACCTCCTGGGTGATGTCGCACAGCCAGGCACAGCAAATAGCTTTTGGTGGCGCATTAATATCCCGACTTCTTTTGAAAGTCAGACTAGCCTATTGTTTTCTATAGAGGCATCTAGAGGCATCAGGAAATAACCAGCCAGGCTTGTTTTACTTTCTTTTAATGGGAGGATAAGGAGTCGGACATTTGGGGGGGGGCAGGATCTGTGTAAGGATCTAGTAAATAATAATCTAAACTGTAGTGATCAATGTCAGGCAGCAGTTGCCAAGGCAAACGAGATCATGGGGTAAATCAAGAGGGGCATAGGCCAGAGCATCATTTTACCCAGGGGCGGACTGGGGCTAAAAAATGGCCTGGGACTTTTTGGGGCACACCGGCCCTGCTGTACTGCTTCTGGCCCAGTATAGTATCTTAATGGCACATTACATATACACCTTATTTTTTCGTTCCACAACATGCACACAGAGTCTAAAGGACAAAAATAATAAAGAAAATATACTTAACCAAATGGTATGATAAAATCCCCTGTTGCAGACAGCGTGCAGGATCACTCCATTACAGGCAGTGAGCGGAATCCCTCATTACAGTGGGTAAGCGGAAGCCCACAGAGGTATGTTGCAGCATCTCCCATTACAGCCACTCGGGGCATCCCTCAGTACAGCCACTGGGTGGGGGCATCCCTTAGTACAGCCACTGTGTGGGAGCATCCCTCAGTACAGCCAGTGGATGGGGGCATCCCTTAGTATAGCCAGAGGGGGCATCCCTCAGTACAGCCTGTGGGTGGGGGTTTTCCTCAGTGCAGCCAGTGGGTGGTGACAACCCTCAGTGCAGCCAGCGGGTGGGGGCATCCTTCAGTGCAGCCAGCGGATGGGGTATCCCTCAGTGCAGCCTGTGGGTGGGGCATCCCTCAGTACAGCCAGTGGGTGGGGGCATCCCTCAGTAAAGCCAGTGGGTGGGGGCATCCCTCAGTACAGCCAGTGGGTGGGGGCATCCCTCAGTACAGCCAGTGGGTGGGGGCATCCCTCAGTACAGCCAGTGGGGGTATCCCTCAGTACAGCCAGTGGGCGGGGGCATCCCTCAGTACAGCCAGTGGGCGGGGGCATCCCTCAGTACAGCCAGTGGGTGGGGGCATCCCTCAGTACAGCCAGTGGGTGGGGGTATCCCTCAGTATAGCCAGAGGGGGTATCCCTCAGTACAGCCAGTGGGTGGGGGCATCCCTCAGTACAGCCAGGTGGTGGGGGCATCCCTCAGTAAAGCCAGAGGGGGCATCCCTCAGTACAGCCAGTGGGTGGGGGTTTTCCTCAGTGCAGCCAGTGGGTGGTGACAACCCTCAGTGCAGCCAGGGGGTGGGGGTATCCCTCAGTACAGCCAGTGGGTGTGGGCATCCCTCAGTGCAGCCAGGGGGCGGGGGCATCCCTCAGTACAGCCAGTGGGTGGGGGCATCCCTCAGTATAGCCAGAGGGCATCCCTCAGTACAGCCAGTGGGTGGGGGTATCCCTCAGTAAAGCCAGAGGGGGCATCCCTCAGTACAGCCTGTGGGTGGGGGTTTCCCTCAGTGCAGCCAGTGGGTGGTGACAACCCTCAGTGCAGCCAGCGGATGGGGTATCCCTCAGTGCAGCCTGTGGGTGGGGCATCCCTCAGTACAGCCAGTGGGTGGGGGCATCCCTCAGTAAAGCCAGTGGGTGGGGGCATCCCTCAGTACAGCCAGTGGGTGGGGGCATCCCTCAGTACAGCCAGTGGGTGGGGGCATCCCTCAGTACAGCCAGTTGGTGGGGGCATCCCTCAGTACAGCCAGTGGGTGGGGGTATCCCTCAGTACAGCCAGAGGGGGCATCCCTCAGTGCAGCCAGTGGGTGGGGGCATCCCTCAGTACAGCCAGTGAGTGGGGGCATCCCTCAGTACAGCCAGTGGGTGGGGGCATCCCTCAGTACAGCCAGTGGGTGGGGGCATCCCTCAGTACAGCCAGTGGGTGGGGGCATCCCTCAGTGCAGCCAGTGGGTGGGGACACCCCTCAGTGCAGCCAGTGGGTGTGGGCATCCCTCAGTGCAGCCAGTCGGTGGGGGCATCCCTCAGTGCAGCCAGTGGGTGGGGGCATCCCTCAGTACAGCCAGTGGGTGGGGGCATCCCTCAGTACAGCCAGTGGGTGGGGGCATTCCTCAGTGCAGCTAGTGGGTGTGGGCATCCCTCATTCCACCCCCTCCTGCCAACAATGCACAATAGTAGGGCAGCAGCAATGCACAATAGTAGGCAGGGTACCCAATTCATGCCTGCCTGCTGCTGCTGTTACCCCTCCCAGCCGCGCACACACTTACACTGGTTCCAGGCGGGTGGGTGGCCAATCTGCCCTCACTGCTGTTCCCGCCTCGACCGGGAGCAGGCAGGCAGGGTACCCAATTCATGCCTGCCTGCTGCTGCTGTTACCCCTCCCAGCCGCGCACACACTTACACTGGTTCCAGGCGGTTGGGTGGCCAATCTGCCCTCACTGCTGTTCCCGCCTCGACCGCTCACACACATATACTCATGCTTACCGGCGTCGGTGGGCGGGACCCATATGGGCGGCGTCCAATGAAAACAACCAGGAAGTGCCGGTAAGTGTGTGTGTGTGTGTGTGTGTGTGTGTGTGTGTGTGAGAGAGAGATTGGCAGCGGGGGGGGGGGGGGGGGCAGCGGCCTTTCCTGGTGCCGGCTTACCGATATTTTGCCCGGTATGCCTGTGGCCAGCCCACCCCTTGATTTTACCCCTGTACAAGTCACTGGTCAGACCCCATATGGAATATTGTGTAAAGTTCTGGAAACCAGTGCATAAGAAAGACATATCAGAACTTGAGGCAAAGGTGAGCCACTAAATTAATAAATGGAATGCGGGAACTAGATTACCCTGAAACATTTTTAGGTTTAGTTTGGAAAAGAGACACCTGAGAGGTGACCTAATAACTATGTATAAATACATCTGGGGTTAATACACATAGACCTGTTACACAATCTATTTAAAGCCAAAACTGCAAGTAAAACTTGGGGGCATCCACTAAGATTAGAAGAAGGATGCTTCTTACACCGACATAGGAGGGGATTCTTTACTGTAAGAGCAGTTGAGACTATGGTACTTTTTGCCAGAGGAGGTAGTAATAAAGGCCTGGATGCCTTTCTTGCATGTAATAACATTACCAGCTATGGCTACAAGACCATTAGGCTGAACTAGATGGACCTGAAGTCTTTTCTTAGCCTTACATACTATGTTACTATGTGTTTCACTGAGTACATCAGACCCTCTGTGGCAACAGTAATCTTTTCTGATTAGTGTTCCTTTTTGTTTTACATTTTTTCAACTTTAACTAGTTATTTCTAGTGCAATGTGCTATATATATAGGGGGGAAGGAGGGGGCCCTAGGTTCGGGTAACCCCTAATTGTGAAGGGCTTTCTAGGGGGATGAGGAAAAGGTTCCTCTGTTAACTCAGTATAAACATAATGAAAACATTTAAATAAAACAAAATTTCTACATTTATTTTCTATACAGGTAGTTTACATCATAACTCCACAGTGTCCATATATTGGCATTATGTACCTAAATTTTTTTCCTATCTTACTCAGTTCCTTATACATTACAGAGGTACTGAACAATGCGGTATGAGTCTCTGTTCATATGGGAACTGGCCATTCACTGGGGGCTCCGTCCCATCTAATATCAGTTTGTAGCAAGCTTCAGGTCAATATACACTCAGTTGTAGCAAGTGATTCCTTGTGTGCAAACGTTTCACTCCTTATGAGCTTCCTCAGTGCACTAAAAATAGTCTGTTCATACATAGCAGAGTATACCGTTAGCTTGAATACTTTCAATCATGGAGTCATTACAATCACTATGCCTTATAACATACCTCTTCATTTCTTGTGTTAGTAAGGGAGCGCTTGCTTCCAAACGTCCTGCTGCTTTATATATTGCTGTGGGATCTGCAAATCGTTTGAGCTATTTAAATACTTGTCTAATAAAGATACATATGGCTATGGTCATACTAAGAGGTAAATCAAATGTACCTTTGTCCGTTGGATAAAGGGGGCGTTTATTGCTGGGCTGTATGTTGGTCTTGATAGTAATTGAGCCCGCATTGACTGTATATGACAGAGAAAAGGAATAATCATTTTTCAGTATGCCGTTATAGTAGAATGGCTTTTCTATGTAACTTTAATGTAACCTCGCACTTACCTTTCACAGCGCCGTGCCTGTCTATGGACAGGCTTCGAGAGCAGTCAAATCTCGTCTGCCCGCAGCATGCCGGTGTAGTTCCGGTTTGGCCGGCAGTGTCGGTGTGACTGTCTCTATATTCCGGAGGCCGCCCAGGGACGTGGTGGGGGGCGGGCTTAGGCCGTTCTCCCACGTCCTCCTGCCTATTGGCAGTCCCATATCATGACGTATTACGTCATGATATGGGACTGCCAATAGGCAGGAGGACGTGGGAGAACGGCCTAAGCTCCTGGGGTTCCCCTTTAATCCCTACTCCCCTTAGGTATCTGCCTCCTCCTTTCATTATGTTTCACTGAGTAGCCCCCTTCCTTCGCTCTCCTTGGAGATGTCATGGGGGGGGGTGCGGTATGTCAAGCAGCCTGAATGTTTACTTGCTTGTGCCAGAATTGATTTTGTTGTATCCTGCATGTCTTGCCTAATGTGTTTTTTACTGGCAGCCGCCACCACGTGTTTGTACATCGCTCCGCGGACGGTGGCGACATTACCTCAGGCTCTGCCGCGCCGTCATTGGACGGCGGGATCATGTGGGCGCTCTTCGGGGGAGGCGGGCTCTGCGGATGATGCTTTCCGCATCACTTCTCTAGTGGCCCACCCCTCGAGGTATATGCGGACGCCATTTTTACCTCCCTCGTGCTGTTTGTCTGCTGTTTCCTACCGTGGTCCGTGAGTGCCCCTGCGGGGTGGCTTGTTATATATGTATTCCTAGTATGTGACACCCCCCACTTCACCAAAATTCATGACACTTGGGAACCCGGCCTGTAGAGGGCGATCCTGCAGAGATGACACGGAAAAAAGGAGCCCCTCCCGGTCCACAAGTACCGGGTTCCTCCCACTATTCCTCAGTCTTTTCATCTCTGCAGTCGGCAAAGCATTCAGAAGATGACTCTCCTTCAAGCTGCAGGTAGCCGGGTTTGCCCCGGACCTTTTTTTCTCTATTTCTGTCTGAAACTCTTTAAACCTGTTTGGTTATATTGTATGCCTCCCAGCCCTGGCTGTGTGGTTCAGGCAAAGGTAGATATATACACCTTCTGGTGTATACAGGACTATTACTCCTCCGTGAGACCTAAATGTGGGTAGGCGGCTTCCGGGTTGGTGTTCCCGGCATGGGATGCCCCTGTCCCTTTATAAATCCCCTTGTGCCTTCTGGGTGCTTTTCTATCCTTTCCCCTTAGTTCTCCTTTAAACCCTGCTGGGTAAAAAGGAGGGGGGAAGGGGGGGCGTTATCTGGGCTTATTTGTCACCATGCACACACACAAAAAAAAAAAGATATATAAAATAAGTCTTTATTTCTTATTTTTATTATGTATGTTTTACTATACTATTTAATAGGAAATGTTTTATTTAGATTTTCCTATCTCTGTCTAGGCAGCATTTTTTGCTTACCTATTAAAGCTCTTTGTTTTCTGGCTGTGTTCAGATTTGAATTTTCCCTCCATTTTTGGCCATGTGATCCTGGAAGTGGGCGGGGCTTAGGCATGCTTTTATTCAGAGAGCACCTGTATGCTCTGTTTGACTTCCTGTTTCCTACTTCCCTGTGGCCTTACCTCATGATGTGAGCTTATTGCATGTGTGCATTTGGTGTTTTCTCTGTAGGTAGAAACTCCTTATTTAAAAAGGGGTTTCTCCTGGTCCTTATATAAAAAAAAAAAAGCCCTTAAGCCTTATTTGGGGGTCCATTTGTGTTTCAATCCTCCCACTTGGGACTATTTAAAGGGGCATCCCGGGTAGCAATTGCGTAAATCCCATATATACTTGGCGACTATAATCAATTATAGTATAATACTAAACACCATATGGAGGCATCCCAGGTTAACGGACATGCAATTCCCTCTGCACAGACTCGGCAATGTTTTGGATGTGGGGCATCCCTTGTTGGGGATAACGCAATTCTTTGCGTCCTTTGTGCACAATTAACTATTATGCAGCAAACTGAGGCCCAGGCTTCAGGGCCTGCGGCTAATGCCTCATCTCCTACTCCGCCATGTCTTGTCCATACCCCCAATGATATTGTCATGGCTGGTGAGTCGCATGCTGATTTATGTGCCAGATTGGCTCATCTTGAAAGATTAATGTCTACCTCTGTGCCTAAGAAGGCCTCAGCTAAAAGAAAGCACTTGACTCATGCCGCTCCGGCAAATGAGTCAGACAATTGTGAATTGCTTGATTGGTCTGATCCTTCTCAGTTAGAAGAAGGAGAATTATTATGAGGAATCAGATGTTTCTGATGAACAGCAATTTGTTGGTACTGAGATTGAGCAGGGTGAAGCAAGTGTTGTGGATACCCCAAAAGCTCTTGCTCAGTTATTTGAGGTTTTGGATATTACTCCTACTGAAGTAGTCCCTCCTCAAAAAGGGGAATTCTTTGGAGTCTCTAAACCTTGTTTAGAATTTCCAAATCAAAAGCATTTTGATGAAATTATTCTTAAAGAATGGAGGAAGCCTGCGCAAGCCTGGCATTCCCTTGGGCTGGGACAAGAAATATCCCTTCCCAGCTGATACTGTTAAGCGTTGGTCATCACCACCTGTGCCCACCGCTCTGGGCATGTGTACACTCACTGCACGGATGGGTTAAATGCGGAGGACAAATTCCTATGTGTGCGCAAGCATACCATGGCCATCTATGCATTAATATTTAATTAATTTATAGAGAGACTGGATTTTTATAAGATACTATGCTCATGGTGGATGCCCCTGTGCTTAATTTATCCAATTCTTCTGTGTTGCATTCTCCTGACTCCACTACACTTAAAGATGGAGAGGATAAGCGTATTGATCAAATGGCGTGCCGCGCTTTTTCCAGTGTGGGCTCGGCCTTGCTGCCTGTTGGTGCTTCGGCACTCATGACAGTGGCTATTGGGTCTGTTGTGAGAGACCTAATGAATTACTCAGGGCTTGATCCGGCCTCTGATGAGTACGCCGCTCTTTTGTACTTTCTGCCTTAGATGATACTCTGCTCATGTGCAGCAGAACCTCTGCCTTGTTAGTCGCCATCCGGCGGTCAGTATTGTTGAGGCAGTGGGCAGCTGATATTGTAGCTAAGAAATCACTTACAGCACTCCCTTTTGTGGGATTGCGCCTCTTTGGAGAAAGAATTGGATTCTGTCACTAAAGGAGGTAAATTACCTCAGCGTAAGAAACAACGTCGTTCCTTTCGTGGAATAGAGGAAGGGGACGTGGCCATCCAAGTCAGAATTGGGGGTCCAAAACCAAATCTGCCACTAAGCCTGCTCAACAATGAGGGGACGCCCTCACCCTTACGGGTGGGGGGACGGCTGCGGTTCTTCTTCCAGGTCTGGGTTCAGGAGGTATCAGACAATTGGATTCTGGAAGTAGTCTCTTCCGGTTACTAACTGGAATTATTAACTGGAGTCCCGGCCTCCTCCTAGATTTTTCATGTCCCGGATGCCGTCAGATCCGGCAATTGCGCAGGGACTGCGGGCAGCAGTAGCGAATCTGTTAAACATGGCTGTTATCAGCCTAGTGCCTCCAGCGGAAAGGGGTTTGGGGTTTTACTCCAACCTATTCACGGTACCCAAAAAGGACGGCTCTGTCGGCCTATCCTAGACCTAAGGAGACTCAATCAATTTATCAGTTTCGGAAAATTCCGCATGGAGTCTCTGCGATCAACGATCGATGCTCTCCGTCAGGGGGACTTCATGACATCCATAGACATCAAGGATGCTTATTTGCACATTCCTATTTTCCGGGTCACCAGAGATTTCTCAGGTTCTCGATAGAAGACCAGCATTATCAATTTGTGGCTCTGCCATTCGGCCTTACCTCGGCCCCAAGAGTCTTTACCAAGATGCTGGCAGGAGTGATGGCTATATTCAGGGTCCAGGGCATCCGCATTGTGCCTTTCCTGGACGGTCTTCTTATCGCGGTGGTCTCTACGCTAGAAAGGTTCGGATGGGTAATAAGTTACCCCAAATCCTCTCTCTGTCCGTCCAGGGAAATTCCCTTCCTGGGCCTGATTCTGGAATGGTTCTGATTCAGGACTTGATTCGTCTATTCTTGTCCAACCCTCGTCAGTCTATCCGTCTAGGGATGAGACTAGTGGGATTGATGGTAGCTGCATTCGAGGCAGTCCCGTTTGCCCAGTTTCACATAAGGACGCTTCAGCTCTTCCTCTTGGCAAAGTGGGACAGGTGCCCACTATCATTGAATCAGACTTGTCTGTTGTCTCCCCACGTTTTGCAGTCCCTTCAGTGGTGGTTAATATCGCACAACCTCCAGAAGGGCAAGTCATTTCTGACTCCGTGTTGGGAACTGGTTACCACGGATGCCAGCCTGGTGGGCTGGGGGGGGGCTTCTGGAAGAAGCATCAGTTCCAAGGATTGTGGGGGCCTCAGGAGGCTCATTCTCCAATCAATGTATTAGAGCTTCGGGCCATACGTCTTGTTCTACTTCGACTGACCCATTTCTTACAGGGCCTGCCAGTTCAGATTCGGTCAGACAACCGAACAGCATACATCAATCACCAGGGAGGGACTCGCAGTTGGGGTGCCCTCCGGGAAGTGTCTCTGATCCTTCAGTGGGCAGAGATCAATGTTCCCTGCATATCAGCAGTTTACATTCCAGGGATAGAGAATGTGGAGGCAGACTCCCTGAGCAGGGAATGTTCTCGCCAGGGAGAATGGTCTCTAAATCCAAGGGTCTTTCAGTTCCTCTGTCACAAGTGGAGGACTCCACGGTTGGACCTGTTTGCTTCTTGTCACAATCACAAGCTGCCAGCTTTTGTGTCTCTATCCCAGGATCCTTTGGCAGTGGCAGCAGATGCCATGTCTCTAGCCTGGAAGGATCTGGGGTTCCTATATCTGTTTCCCCCATTCTCCATGATCAGCAAGGTGGTGTGCAAGCTAGCACTGGAGGAGATGCCAGCAATTCTGGTGGCGCCAAGGTGGCCAAGACGTCTGTGGTACGCAGACGTCGTAAGGCTGGTAGTGGATCGTGTCCATCTGCCTCTTCTTCCAGATCTCATCACTCGGGGTCAACTTTGTCACCCCAATTTACAAACGCTGGCTTTGACGGCATGGCTGCTGAAGTCTCCATCTTGAAAGAAGAAGGTCTTTCTGATGTGGTTATTCAGACTCTTATTAGAGCTAGGAAGAAGTCTTCCTCTGTCATTTATTACAGGACTTGGAGGTCCTATATTGATTGGTGTGAATCCAGGGCTTTGCCCTGTAGAGTATTTTCTATTCCTAGAACTCTAGAATGTCTGCAACGAGGTCTGGATATGGGATTACAGATTAGTACTTTGAAAGGGCAAGTCTCTGCCTTGACAATTTTCTATTCTAAGTATGTCACACACCCCGCTTCAAGATATCCATAACGTGGGTAATACCGACCTGAAGTGGGCGTTCCTGCAGAGATGATAGCAAAAAAGAAAGCCCCTCCCTGATCCATAAATACCTGGGACCTCCCACTCATCACCCAGTTTTCCATCTCTGCAGACGGCGAGCAAGTCAGAAGATGATGGCTCCTCCTTGCACAGGGGGATTTCAGGTAGCCGGGATGACTCCCGGCCCGCTATTTATTTATTTCCGTTTGGACCCTTTTTTTCCCCAGAAATCCATATGCCTCCCAGCCTCGGCTGAGGGTCCAGGCGAGGGTATATCAGCACCTTAGGTGCTCAGGAGCTATGCTCCACCGTGAGACCCTATATGAGAGGGTAGGCGGTAATACCGGGTTGGTGACCCCGGTTTGGGATGCCCTGTCCCTTGAATTAATTTTCACTGGCCCTTCCCAATTCCCTTTTCCTCAGTGGGGATGGGGAGTGTGGGTCCCTCCTTTATTAGTCCCAGGGGATATGTGGAAGTATCTCTCTCATGTTGTGTGTGAGTGTTCCTTTAAATGTTTTACTGTAGCTGAATAACATTCCTTTCACAGGGCAGCATACTTTTGAGATTCTCTGTCTCCGTTTCTTATCTCCCCCCCCATCTTGTCTCTGTCTTCTATGGCGGAGGCAGCTCCCTCATACTACACATTAGTGGGGGGGCCGGTCCGTCGGCGCAGGGCCGGGACCCGTAATTCCCTGGGTCATAGCGACTATTCCTAAAAAAGTTCACCTTATGGAGGCATCCCCGGATACTGGGCTCGGGGCCCCTTCGGGGCATCCCCGGAAGTGTATGTTGTGTGGGGTATCCATTTCTGGGTACGATGTACTTCTGTGTATACCATGTGCACAGCAGACCATCACGCGGCAGTCCGAACCCCAGGCGTCTGGGTCAGCACCGCCAGTCGCTTCGTCTCCTCCTCCCACCTTGACACGCACCCCGTGTGACGTTGTCATGGGCCGGGAGCTGCAATCTGAGATGTGCGCCAGATTGGCTAACCTTGAAAAAATTATCTCCAGCTCGGTCGCCCGTAAGGCTCCGACTAAGAGAAAGCATTTGACGCCGGCTCCGCTGGTGGAGGACCAGGAGGATGTTAATAATCTGGATTGGTCTGATTATTCCCCGCTAGAGGAAGGGGAAGTTTATGAGGATTCTGATATTTCGGACGATGAGCAGTCCTTTGGCACTGAAGCCGAGCTTGGTGACTTGGGGAGATCCTCTGATACTCCCCACGCTCTGGCTCCTATGTTAGAGGTCCTGAATATTTCCCCTCCTGAGGAGGTGTCACAGCAGAAGGGTGAATTGTTTGAGGAATCCAGGCCGCGCTTGGAATTCCCTACACAAAGGCATTTTGACAAAATTATTGCTAAAGAATGGGACAGGCCGGCTCGGCTCCCTGGCATCCCTCAGGGATGGGATAGGAAATATCCCTTCCCTTCGGAGGCGATTAAGCGCTGGGCATCTCCCCCCGAGGTGGATGCACCGGTTTTGGGGTTGTCCAATTCCTCGGTTTTAAATAGACCTGATTGTTCCATTCTCAAGGATGGAGAGGATAAACGTATTGACCAGATGGCTTGTCATGGTTTTGCTAGCGTTGGGTCAGCCATGTGGCCCGTTTGCGCATCGGCACTAATGGTGTTGGCTGCCAGGTCCGTGGTCAGGGACCTGTTGACTTCTTCCGGGCTACGTCCTGGTAGTGCTGAGTTCCTTAGCCTTAAACGGTGTGAGTTGTTTTTATCTTTTGTGTTGACAGCCTTGGATGACACTTTGATCATGTGTGGTAGGACATCGGCGCTGCTGGTCACTATTCGGCGCTCGGTGTGGCTGCGCCAGTGGGCGGCAGATTTTATGTCCAAGAAGTCACTAACGGCTCTACCCTTTGTTGGATTACGGCTTTTTGGAGAGACATTGGACTCTGTTACCAAGGGTGGTAGGTTACCTCAACGCAAGAAACAACGCCGTCCCTTTCGGGGGGCGCCTTCCTTTACCCCCTCCTTTCGTGGGGCCAGATCTGGCAGGGGATTTGCATTCCCCTCTTCCAGAGGAGATTCTGGGAGCAGAGGCAGAGGACGTGCCCGTCCAGGATACAGTTGGGGTTCTAAGCCCAAGCCGGCTGCCAAGCCGGCTCAGCAATGAGGGGGCGCCCTCACCCATGCGGGTGGGGGGACGGCTGCGACTCTTCTCCCAGGTCTGGGATCAAGAGGTCTCGGACAGATGGATCCGGGAAGTGGTGTCTTCCGGTTACAAGCTGGAGTTCGAGCTCCGCCCCCCTTCCAGATTTTTCAGGTCTCGGATGCCTTCGGAACCTCTAGCGGCGCAGGGGCTCCTGTTGGCAGTGCAGAACCTTCTGGACATGGCTGTCATTTGCCCAGTGCCCCCTTCAGATCAGGGCAGGGGTTTTTATTCCAATCTGTTCACGGTACCCAAGAAGGACGGATCGGTCCGACCCATATTGGATCTGAAGTTTCTCAACAGGTTCATCCCGCCACGGAAATTCCGCATGGAAACACTGCGTTCGGCCATTCACTCTCTTCGTCAGGGAGACTTCCTGACGTCCATAGACATCAAGGATGCTTATCTACACGTTCCTATTTTTCCAGCACACCAGAGGTTTCTCAGGTTCGTGGTGGAGGATCGGCATTTTCAGTTTGTGGCACTCCCTTTCGGTCTCACCTCGGCTCCTCGGGTGTTCACCAAGGTGCTAGCGGGGGTGATGGCTCTGCTGAGGGTTCAGGGTATCCGCATTGTGCCCTATTTGGACGATCTTCTGATCATGGCCTCCTCTTTCAACCAAGCGGAGTTGGACACCAGAGTGGTGGTGTCCACTCTGGAGAGGTTCGGTTGGGTGGTCAACCACCCCAAGTCTTCTCTTTCCCCGTCCAGAGTAGTGACCTTTCTGGGAATGTCTCTGGACACTTCGCAGGCCAGGGTGTTTCTGCCCCAGGCCAAGATTCTTTTGATTCAGGAATTAGTTCGGCTTCTCTTGTTGGCCCCTTGTCCGGCCATCCGGCTAGGGATGAGGCTGGTGGGGTTAATGGTGGCCTCATTCGAGGCAGTTCCCTTTGCGCAGTTTCATACAAGGACGCTTCAGCTTCATCTGTTGAAGGTTTGGGACAAGTCTCCTCTATCGTTGGATCAGTCCTTCCTGATGACTCCCCGAGTTCGTCGATCCCTGCAATGGTGGCTGGGGTCGGTCAATCTGTTGAAGGGCAGATCTTTTCTGGCACCGTGTTGGGAAACAGTCACCACGGATGCCAGTCTGTCAGGTTGGGGGGGTGTTTGGAAGGACCTACAGGTTCAGGGTCTGTGGGGCCCGCAGGAGGCTCACGAGCCCATCAATGTTCTGGAGTTGAGAGCCATCAGGTTGGTTCTGTTTCGCTTGACTTGCGGGGCTTGCCAGTTCAGGTCCGGTCGGACAACAGGACGGCGGTTGCTTACATCAATCACCAGGGGGGGACTCGCAGCAGGAGTGCCCTCAGGGAAGTGTCTTTGATTCTGGACTGGGCGGAGAGTCACGTCCCGTGTATCTCAGCAGTCTACATTCCGGGAGTGGAGAACACGGAGGCGGACTCGCTGAGCAGAGCTCCTCTCGTCAGGGGGAGTGGTCTTTCAGTCCCACGGTGTTTCGCTCGATATGTCTCAGGTGGGGGTTCCCAGCTGTGGACCTCTTTGCCTCTCGTCACAATCACAAGCTTCCAGCCTTTGTGTCTCTCTCGCAGGATCCTCTGGCTCTGGCAGTGGATGCCATGTCTCTGAACTGGAGGGATCTGGGGTTTCTTTACCTGTTCCCTCCGTTTCCAATGGTAGCCAGAGTGGTGCACAAGCTGACTCTGGAGGGCGCGTCGGCGATTCTGGTGGCACCAAGGTGGCCAAGGCAGGTTTGGTTCGCAGACCTGGTAAGACTGGCAGAGGATCAGTTCGTTCTGCCTCTACTGCCGGACCTGCTCACCCAGGGTCGGCTGCGCTATCCCAATTTACCTTCGCTGGCTTTGACGGCGTGGCTGCTGAAACCGCCATCTTGAAGGAAGAAGGTCTTTCTGACGCGGTGGTTCAGACTCTTATTAGCGCCAGGAAGCGCTCTTCCTCTACTATTTACTATAGGACTTGGAGGTCCTATATTGACTGGTGTGAAAGTAGGTCTTTCTCTTGTCGGGAGTTCTCCATTTCCAGAATCCTGGAGTTTCTTCAACATGGTCTGGATCTGGGGCTTCAACTTAGTACCTTGAAGGGGCAGGTTTCTGCCATGGCGCTGTTCTTTCAAAGGTCCTTTGCACTTCATCCCTTAGTCAAGACCTTTTTCCAAGGAGTTACGCATGTACGGCCTCCTAGGAAGCCTTTTGTTCCAGTTTGGGATTGGAACCTGGTTCTTTCTGCTCTTCAGGGTCCTCCGTTTGAGCCCTTGAATGAGGTTGCTTTGTCTTCACTTACTCAAAAGGTGGCCTTTTTGGTGGCTATCACTTCAGTTCGGCGTGTTTCTGAGTTGGCAGCTTTATCCATTAAAGCTCCGTACTTCGAAAGGCATCAGGATAAGGTTGTCTTTCGTTTCAAGCCGGATTTTCTTCCTAAGGTGGTCTCTGCTTTTCATCTGAATCAGGACATTGTTCTGCCTTCTCTATGTCCTAATCCCAGCAACGACAAGGAAAGGGCGCTGCATTCCTTGGATGTGGTTCGTGTTGTGAAATATTATCTGGTGGTTACGTCTTCCTTTCGTAAGACTGATGCCTTTTTTGTGGTGCCCTTTGGGCCTAGGAAAGGATTGGCTCCTGCCAAATCTTCCATTAGTAAGTGGATTCGTCAGGCCATCATTGGGGCCTATTCTGCCAAGGGGAGGAGTCCCCCTTTTCGTGTTACTGCTCATTCTACTCGTGCGGTTGGAGCGTCCTGGGCTTTCCAGCACCAGGCCTCTGTTGAGCAAGTTTGTAAGGCCGCTACTTGGTCCTCTGTTCACACTTTTTCCAAGTTCTACAAGGTTGATGTTCGGGCCTCAGCGGATGCTGTTTTTGGCCGCAAAGTTCTGCAAGCTGTTGTGGTTTAAGTTGTGCATTGTTGCCTTGTTTTGGATCCCCGCCCTTTTTATGGACACTGCTATTGGATGTCCCACATGTTATGGATATCTTGAAGCGGGGTGTGTGACATACTTAGAATAATACCATTTTGTGAAATACTCACCTGTAAAATGGGTATTATAAGTATGTCACACACCCCGCTTCACCCGCCCTTCTTGTATTCGGGATCCTTTATATTGTGAACTTTGCGTTGTTTTGACTTATATTTGCCTCTTCCTGGTCCCTTACCTTACTACTTCTATATACTGGGTGATGAGTGGGAGGTCCCAGGTATTTATGGATCAGGGAGGGGCTTTCTTTTTTGCTATCATCTCTGCAGGAACGCCAACTTCAGGTCGGTATTACCCACATGTTATGGATATCTTGAAGCGGGGTGTGTGACATACTTATAATACCCATTTTACAGGTGAGTATTTCACAAAATGGTATTTTTAAAGATCGTTTGCTCTTCATCCTTTGGTTAAGACCTTTTTCCAAGGAGCCGCGCATGTGCGGCCTCCCAGAAAGCCTTTACTTCCTGTTTGGGATCTTAATTTGGTGCTTTCGGCTATGCAAGCTGCTCCCTTTGAGCCATTGCAGGATATTCCTCTTCCTATTCTTACTCAGAAAGTTGCCTTTTTGGTTGCTATTACTTCTGTCCGCCGAGTTTCTGAACTGGTGGTTTTGTCTATTCAAGCCCCTTATTTTGAGAGGCATCAAGATAAGGTTTTTTTCCGTTTTAAACCGGATTTCCTTCCTAAGGTGGTGTCTGCTTTCCACCTAAATCAGGATATAGTTCTTCCTTCCTTGTGTCCTAAACCTAGTAATGACAAGGAAAGGGTCTTACATTCTTTGGATGTAGTTCGTTGTGTTAAGTATTATTTAGTTACTACCTCGGCCTTCCGCAAGACGGATGCCTTTTTTGTTGTGCCTTCTGGGCCCAAGAAGGGTTTTGCTCCTGCCAAATCTTCCCGTAGTAAGTGTATACGTCAGGCTATCATTGGAGCCTATATGGCAAAGGGGAAGGTTCCCCCTTTTCGTGTCACTGCTCATTCTACTCGTGCTATTGGAGCCTCTTGGGCATTTCTGTACCAAGCTTCTGTTGAACAAGTCTGCAAGGCTGCAACTTGGTCTTCTGTGCATACTTTTTCTAAGTTTTACAAGGTTGATGTGCGGGCCTCAGCAGATGCTGTTTTTGGCCGCAAAGTTCTGCAAGCTGCAGTAATTTAAGTTATGCATTATTCCTTTGGGATCCCCACCCATTATAGACACTGCTATTGGATGTCCCAAGTGTCATGAATATCGGGAAGTGGGGGGTGTGACATACTAGGAATATTACCATTTTGTGAGATACTCACCTGTAAAACGAGTATGTCACCCCCCCCACTTCCCCCGCCCTTTTTTGTTCAAGGGATCCTTTATATGGTGATTATTATTATTTCAAATAATTTTACAATTATTGAATATAATTGGCTCTTTTTGCTCTAATGGATCCTTTATTTGGTATTATTATTTCAAATAATTTTACAGTTATTGAATATAATTGGCTTTTTTTGTTCTAAGGGATCCTTTATTTGGTATTATTATTCTCATATAATTTTACAATTATTGAATATAATTGGCTCTTCCTGGTTCTTCACTGCTGTTTAAAAAGACTGAGGAATAGTGGGAGGAACCCGGTACTTGTGGACCGGGAGGGGCTCCTTTTTTCTGTGTCACCTCTGCAGGATCGCCCTCTACAGGCCGGGTTCCCAAGTGTCATGAATATCGGGAAGTGGGGGGTGTGACATACTCGTAATAACCATTTTACAGGTGAGTATCTCAGAAATGGTATTATTTCATTATTATTTTCTTATGGGGATGTGTTCTTATGTTTTTCAGGCGGGTAGACCTCATTGTGGTTTTTCCCGGTCCTCCCCCTTTTAGTTTTGGGCTATTACTATTATATCTCCCACCTCCCTTGCGGGCTCTTGGGGCATCCCGGGTTGCTATTATTAGCGTTAACCCTATATTGGCCTATTGTGCCACTATAATCACCATATGGAGGTTTCTGGGGATAATGTGCTTGGGGTTCCTTCGGGACAAGCCCGGCTATGTGTTGTGTGTGAAGTATCCCCTATAAGTGATGTCAGGGTGTGTGTACCCTGTGCCCAGCAGGTACTTGCACTGCAGCCTGGGTTGCCTGTTACTGGTGCGGCGCCCCCTCGGGCTTCGCCTACCCCCCCACGCTTACACCTGACCCCCACCGAGGGGCATAATAGCGGGGATTCTCAACCTGGTTTAGCTGCAAGGGTGGCCAGCATTGAAAAACATCTTGCTGGGTCTGCCCCACATAAGGCTTCTGCTAAGAAGCGGCATTTATCACCCGCGGTTTCCCTCTTCCCTGTAGAAGACGAGGGCCCTTACTCACTCTCAGGTCCTTACCCCCTTGAGGAGGGGGAATTATTTTCTGATTCGGAATCCTCTGAAGAACAACCTAAGATTTACAGTAGCACTGGGACTCCCTTTGGGGAAGACCCATGGTCCCCTGATGACACTGACAGGCTGCTGAGTCATATTTTTGAAGTGCTTTGTATTTCTCCCCCAGCAGTGGCTCCGCAGCAGCAGGGCGAGCTTTTTCTTACGGTTAAGCCACGCTGGGAGTTCCCTGAGCAGTCTCACTTTAATAATCTAGTGCTCAAGGAATGGGAACGGCCTAGCAAGCTGCCAGGAGTGCCTAAGAGTTTGGACAAGAGGTATCCCTTTCCTGCTGATGTTGTTAAGCATTGGTCATGTCCTCCCGAGGTGGATGCGCCCCTGTTCTCGGGTTGTCCAATACATCTGTCATGCATTCTCCTGATACTACTACCCTGTGGGATGGGGAGGACCGGTGCTTGGACCAACTGGCCTGTCATGCCTTTGCCTGTGTGGGGACGGCGCTGCGCCCGGTTTGTGCCTCTGCTATTACGGCTATTGCCATTAAAGGGGTGCTTAAGTGTCTCTTGGATGGGGCATCTGAGGATGCGGGTAGAGAAGAGTATAGATCTCTACTGCTTTGTGAGGAATTTATTGCATATATTCTGTCTGTAATGGATGAAGCCATTAGAATGTGTGGTAGAACGTCTGCCCTGTTGGTGGTTATACGCCGCTCTGTCTGGCTACGTCAATGGGTAGCTGATAATGCTGCTAAGAAAGCCCTCACTGGTTTCCCTTTCAAGGGCCTGCGTCTCTGGGGAGCGCTTGGATTTGTTTGCCAGGGGTGGCAGGTTACCTCAACATAGGAGGCCGTCCCGGGCCTTTCGGGGGATGGGTGCCTTTCTCCCATCCTTCCGTGGTTCCAGAACTGACCGAGGAGTCTCCTTTACTGGGGTCCGAGGAGATCACTGGGGAAGAGGCAGAGGACGTGGCCTCTCCTGGGGTCCCAAGCCAAAATCCTCACCCAAGCCCCCTCAGGCATGAAGGGGCGCCCTCACCCATCTGGGTGGGGGGACGGCTTCGGCTCTGCTCACGTCTGGAGGCGTCATGTCTCAGACCGGTGGATTCAGGAGGTAGTTTCCTCTGGTTACAAGATAGAGTTTGCTGCCTGGCCGCCCCCAAGATTTATCAAATCCCGGATGGCTCAAAACCCCCTGTCAGCTCAGGGTCTGTGCCTTGCTGTCCAAAACCTTCTGGAGTCTGGGGTCATCTGCCAGGTGCCTTTGAGGGAAAGGGGCAGAGGATGCTATTCCAATCTTTTCATTGTTCCCAAAAAAGACGGGTCCATCAGACCTATCCTGGATTTAAAGTGCCTCAACAAATTTGTCAGATCTAGACACTTTCGCAAGGAGACTCTGCACTCAGCTGTCAATTCCCTACGCCCGGGCGACTTCATGACCTATGTAGACATCAAAGACGCTTACCTTCATATACCAATCTTTCCAGGTCATCAGAGATTCCTCAGGTTTGCTCTGGAGGATCAGCACTATCAATTTGTGGCCTTACCTTTCGGTCTCACCTCGGCTCCCAGGGTATTCACCAAGGTGCTGGCGGGCGTACTGGCTCTGCTGAGATCTCAGGGCAATCGCATCCTTCCTTGCTTGGACGACATTCTCATCACGTCTCAGTCCCTCCAGAGCGCCGAGCTGGATACTCAGCTGGTGGTGTTCACACTGGAGTCCTTTGGCTGGGTGATCAACCACCCCAAGTCTTTCCTGTCACCGTCAATGGTGAGGTCTTTGCTGGACATGACTCTGGATAGATCTCAGGTCAAAATTTTTCTCCCTCAGCAGAAGGTGGAGAATCTTCAGGCCATAGCCAGGCGTCTTCTGTCTTGCCCTCATCCCTCCATCCGGCAGGGGATGCAGTTGGTGGGCCTGATGGTGTCCTGCTTTGAGGCGGTTCCATACGCTCAGTTTCACATGAGACCCCTTCAAATTCACCTCTTGTCAGTTTGGGATCAGGACCCTCGGTCCCTGAATCAGGTGCTGGTTCTGTCCCCCTGGCCAGACGGTCTCTCTCGTGGTGGCTGGACTCAAGAAACCTGTTGGTGGGCTGATCCTTTCTGGCCCTGTGCTGGGAGACAGTCACCACAGATGCCAGCCAGACAGGTTGGGGCGGCTTCTGGAAATCCCTGAAATTCCAGGGTCAGTGGGGCCCTCAGGAGGCCTACACCCCTATCAACATTCTGGAATTGAGGACGATAAGGTTGGTTCTCGCCCAATTGACTCCACACCTTCGAGGTCGGGCGATTTAGGTCCGCTCGGACAACCAGACAGGGAGGGACCCGGGCAAGAGGGCCCTCAAGGAAGTGTCCCTGATACTGTCTTGGGCAGAGGAGAATGTTCCCTGCATCTCAGCTGTGTACATCCCGGGGGTGGAGAATCTGAAGGCAGACTTCCTCAGCAGGGGGACTTCTCGTCTAGGAGAATGGTCCCTCAGCAGCAGGGTGTTTCACTCCCTGTGCCGCCGCTGGGGTCAGCCAGATGTGGATCTGTTTGCGTCCCAATCACAAGCTTCCAGTCTTTGTCTCTCTGTCACAGGACCCTCTGGCCTTGGCCACGGATGCTCTAGCAATGTCTTGAAAGAGCTTTCAGCTTCTCTACGTGTTTCCTCCTTTCCCTCTGCTGGGCAGGGTATTGCGCAAGATTGCTCAGGAAGGGGTACCAGCCATTCTGGTGGCCCCCTGTTGGCCAAGAAGGGTGTGGTTTGCAGACTTCGTGCAGTTGGCAGTAGATTAGTATGCTCTGCCCAAGGATCCAGACCTGCTCACTCAGGGGCAGCTACGTCATCCCCATTTACAAACGCTGGCTTTGACGGCCTGGCTGCTGAAACCTCCATCCTGATGGAGAAGGGGCTGCCTGCCTCTGTAGTTAATACTATGATTCGGGCTAGGAAGCAGTCCTCATCATCCATCTACTATAGGGTATGGCATGCTTACATTGACTGGTGTGAGTCTGAGTCGCTTCCATGTCGGGTGTTTTCTATCCCCAGGATTCTGGAATTTTTGCAACATGGTTTGGATATGGGTCTTCAGCTTAGTACCCTCTAAGGTCATGTTTCTGCTTTGGCCATATTCTTCCAAAGATCTTTTGCTCACCATCGTCTGGTCAAGACCTTCTTCCAGGGGGTTACTCACGTGCGTCCGCCACGTAAGCCTATGTTACCAGTCTGGGATTTGAATTGGTCTTATCTGCATTACAAGGGTCTCCCTTTGAGCCTTTGCTTGAGGTCTCTTTGTCCATATTGACTCTTAAGGTAGCCTTTTTGGTGGCTATCACTTCTGTCAGGCTTGTTTCTGAGTTGGCGGCCCTTTCCATCAAACCTTACTTTGAGAGACACCAGGACAAGGTGGTGTTTCGTTTTAAGCCAGACTTTCTGCCTAAGGTTGTGTCTGCTTTTCATCTCAATCAGGACATTGTGTTGCCTTCTCTTTGCCCTAATCCTAGTAATCCTAAGGAGCGGGTTTTACATTCTCTGGATGTGGTCAGAACTCTGAAGTTCTATTTGGTGGCTACTGAATCCTCCAGGAAGACTGATGCTCTCTTTGTGCTCCCATCTGGAGCTAAGAAAGGTCTGGCTCCAGCTAAGTCCACTATCAGCAAGTGGATCCGTCAGGCTGTGGTACAGGCCTACTCTGCTAAGGGGAAGGAGCCTCCCTTCCGCCTTACTGCTCATTCTACTCGTGCTATTGGTGCCTCTTGGGCTTTTCAGCACCAAGCTTCTGTTGAACAAGTTTGCAAGGCAGCCACTTGGTCTTCTGTTCATACTTTTTCTAAGTTTTACAAGGTTGATGTTAAGGCCTCCACTGATGCTGCTTTTGGTCGCAAAGTTCTGCAGGCGGCAGTGGTTTAAACTGTCTGCTGTTACTTTTGGGGATCCCACCCTACTTTAGGAACACTGCTTTTGGATGTCCCATGTGTAAGGAATATTCTGGAACAGGACGTGCCGTATACTTAGAATAATACAATCCTGTGATTACTCACCTGTAAAATTGGTATTATACGTATACTGCACGTCCTGTTCCACCCCACCCTTGTTATCATTATTCTTATTTACCTCTGTATGGTGATTGTTCATATGTTCATTTTTTTGTTCTCCCGGCTTCTTGTTAACTGCTTGTAAATACTGGGGATTTTGTGGGAGGTCCCTGACTTATATAGGGCCGGAAGGAGCCACAAGCTGTTTTCTGCAGTCCAGCGCCATCTTGTGGATGTATTACCCATGTGTAAGGAATATTCTGGAACAGGACGTGCTGTATACGTATAATACCAATTCTACAGGTGAGTAATCACAGAATTCTATTTTTATTTATCTATTGCTTATATGGCTTTTTCCCCTTCACTCAGCTGTATTTAAAGATACAGTTATCCCTTTTGTACTTTTTCTATCTGTATTTGTGATTTTTCATGATAAAACCAATACAATAAAACCAATGCAGGCATTCTATTCCTGTTTTTTTTTTTGACCTTTGATCTTTTGTCTTTTTTGTGATTCTGATGTAATGATATTTTGTTCAATATATATATATATATATATATATATATATATATATATATATATATATATATAGATAGATAGATGATAGTGACTGTATTTTTTCGTACATGTTTTGCAGTCTGCAGTAAAATGATACCAGCAAGTCAGTGTGCACATTGTTGTACACTTCTGTACATAACAACTGCTCCTTTTTCTTTAAGAAATGTTCTTATTTATTTTATCTGTTGGAAGGGGACTTTTTCACCTATGTTGCCCAGTGGGAGAATAGTTTGGCTTTTTCCAAGTCATCCTTCAGCTTGACCACGTGGAGAGATTATGCTCCACCCACTGGGGGGAAACACAAAACAGGAACAGAGGTTAAAAGCCCCACCCCTTCTTCCCCACCTCATCAGTCCTTCGGAAAAAGTGTACTACTTGCAGCATCCCACCCCTAAGGTATAATTACTTACCTAATCCTCTCCGTGTGGTCAAGCTGAAGGATGACTTGGAAAAACCTCTGTTAGGCTCACCGGTGACGGCTTTTTTCCCATTGCATGGCACGGCCTGCTTCACAAAGTCATTACATCTGGGTTATTCCGCCAGTGTACTGCAGAAGAGTTGTGGCTCCTCCCGGTACCATATAAAAACGGAATTAGCATAGACTTATCCAGTGTTCTCTCTGCAGTGATTTCTGCGAAGATAGAAGATGGCTCTCTCTATTGCGCAGGTGAGCAAGGCAACAGAGCCTGCGGTCCTGCATGGCTTTTTCCACCCGTTTCCGGACCCTCTGTGCCTCCCAGCCTCGGCTGACGGATAGGGTGAAGGTAGAGGAGCACTAGGGTCAAGTGCTCAAGGAGCGCTGCTCCAAGCCGCAGACCCTGTACCACAAAGGGTAGCCGGCCATAGGCTTTATGGTGAGCCTGTTTGGGATGCAGAGTTCCTGTCCTAGCTTCTGAGGGGGTGAGTGTTTTTGGGGACTGTTTACTTGTCTGGTGTTTTGGGGTCCCCTTTCCCCCCACGTCCCTGGCCTGGGCTCTCGCCGCTGCTCGCTTCAATCTGTTTTTTACTATGTGTTTAACTGTTTTCGCCGCCTCGCCGCTTTGTGCTACGCTCCTCGGTGGGCGGCGCTATTTGTGTGAGGCGTTTTATTCTGTACTGTGATGGCGCCGGCGAGGTCATGTGAGCGCCGTTTTCGCACTCTTCGGTGGGGCGGGGCTGGTGGATGACGTGTATCGCATCGTCCTCCCGCGGCCCGCCCCTCAAGGTTCCTCTGCCGGCGCCATTTTGCTTCTGCTGCGCGTCTGGGGCCCTTTCTCATCCCGGAGCTGCGACGGTGATCCCCGTCTATTGTTGCTTCCTTCTGTGGTCTGGCAGCTGGTGCCATTGCCCTACTTGGTCCGTGAGTCCCCTTCAGGGGTTTTTGGTTACTTGGGGCATGTGCTGCGGGGTACTTATGTTTCTTTACTTATACCTTAAGGCAGGACAACTGTGGGTTGTGGTTTCTCCCGGTACTACCCCTTACCATCCCTCATCTTCCCTTACTGGCTTCTGGGGGCATCCTGTGGGGGGGGGGGGGAACCCGGGTGGCTCTTGTTAGCCTTTACCCTGTGCTGGCCTATTGCGCCTGTGTTAATCACCATATGGAGGCTTCTGGGGATAGCGTGCTTGGGGGTTCTTCAGGGCAATCCCGACTGTGTCCATGTGTGGGGTAGCCCCTGTGAGTAACAGTGTCACGGTGTGCGCGCCGTGCGCCCAAGGTATCCTTGCACTCCAGGCTGGGCTGCCCGCTTCGCTCCCGAGCTCTGCGCCCCCTTTGGCATCGCCTACCCCCCCGACGCCTGCATTTAGCTCCCAGTGAGGGGGATAATAGCGGGGGGTCTCAGTCTGATCTGGCACTGCGTGTGGCCAGTATTGAAAGGCAGCTTGCCAGGCCTGTTCCACATAAGGCCTCTGGCAAGAAGCGGCACCTAGCTCCCGTGACATCCCTCTTTCCTGAGGAGGATGAGGGACCTGAAACTTTTGTTGGCCTTTAATCCCTAGAGGAGGGAGAACACTTTCAGGACTCTGACTCCTCTGTGGACCAGCAGGAGGGTTACAGCAGTAACCCTGGGTCTGCGTCTGGGGAGGACTCATGTTTCCCTGAGGACACTGATAGCCTCTTAGCTCACATTTTTTATATCTTGCACATTGTCCCCCCTGAGGTGGCTAAGAGGAAGCAGGGTGAGCTCTTTCATCCTGATAAACAGTGCCTGGAGTTTCCTGAACAGAATCATTTCACTAATATGGTGCTCAAGGAGTGGGAACGTACTAGAAGATTGCCCGCAGTGCCCAGAGGTTGGGATAGGCGGTATCCCTTTCCTGCTTACCTGGTCAAATGATGGTCGTGTCCCCCTGAGGTGCTAGGGCTGTCCAACACCTCGGTCATGCCTTCCCCTGACACTACTACTCTGCCGGACAGCGAGGACCGGCTTATGGACTGGCTGGCCTGCCATGTTTTCACATGTGTGGGGGCTGGGCTGCGCCCGGTTTGCGCTGCTGCCATTACGGCTATTACTCTTAAGAATCAGCTCAGGCGTCTCCTGGACGGTGCTACGGCTGGTAACGGGGGAGGACTATAGGTTCCTTTTTGCTTTACTCTGTTTTTGTTGCCTTTGTCCTTACTGCCATGGATGATGCGGTACGGATGTGTGGTAGGGCCTCTTTTGGTGGCTATGCGCCGCTCTGTTTGGCTGCGTCAGTGGGCGGCTGATACTGCTGCTAAGAAGGCTCTCACTGGGCTCCCCTTTATGAGGCTGCGGCTCTTTGGTGAGCGTCTGGATGTTTTAGCCAAGGCTGCTAGGCTGCCTCAAGCGAGGAAGGTAGCCTCGGCCTTTTCGGGGGCCCTCCTCTTCCCTCCCCTCCTTTTGTGCTCCCTGAGGAGGTCGTGGCTCCCTCATCTCGGGTACCCGCAGGGATTCTTGGGGCCGTGGCAAGTCACGTGGTCGTCCCGGTCTCTCATGGGGCCCCAAGTCCAAACCTTCCCCCAAGCCTCCTCAGGCATGAGGGGGTGCCCTCACCCGTCCGGGTGGGGGGACGGCTTCGGCTCTTTGCTCACGTCTGGAGGCTACGCGTCTCAGACCGGTGGATTCAGGAGGTGGTGTCCTCCGGTTACAAGATAGAGTTTGCAGCCTGGCCGCCCCCAAGATTCATCAGATCCCGGATGTCTCAAGACCCTCTGTCAGCTCAGGGTTTGCGCCTTGCGGTTCAACACCTGTTGGAGTCCGGAGTCATTTTCCTGGTGCCTTCCCAGGAACGGGGTCGAGAATTCTACTCCAATCTGTTCACGATCTCCAAAAAGGATGGGTCCCTGAGGCCCATCCTGGACTTGAAGGGTCTCAACAAGTTTGTCTGCCTTCACGTGCCAATCTTTCCAGGTCATCAAAGATTCTCAGGTTCGCTCTAGAGGATCAGCATTACCAGTTTGTGGCCTTACCGTTCGGTATCACCTCGGCCCCTCGGTGGTGTTCGCCAAGGTGCTGGCGGGCGTGATGGCTCTGCTGCAGAATCCGGGCATTCGCATCCTCCCTTACCTGGATGACCTTCTGATTGCAGCTCCGTCTCTTTATCAGGCCGAGAAGGATACTCTGGTGGTGACTTCCACTCTCGAGTCCTTCGGCTGGGTGATCAACTATCCCAAGTCTTCACTATCTCCGTCTTTGGTGAGGTCCTTTCTGGGCATGACTCTGGATACCTCTCAGGTCAAGGTATTCCTGCCTCAGCAGAAGGTGGAGGGCCTTCAGAAGCAGGCACGGGCTCTGCTCTTGTGTCCCCATCCCTCCATCTGGCAAGGGATGCAGTTAGTGGGCCTGATGGTGTCCTGTTTCGAGGCGGCCCCCTTTGCTCAGTTTCACATGAGACCTCTTCAGTTGCACCTCTTGTCAGTTTGGGATCGGGACCCTTTGTCCCTGGATCAGGAGTTTGCTCTGTCCCCCCTGGCCAGACAGTCCCTCTCGTGGTGGCTGGACTCAGGGAACCTTCTAGTGGGCAGGACGTTTCTGCCCCCCGTGCTGGGAGACTGTCACCACAGATACCAGTCTGACCGGTTGGGGGGGCTTTTGGAAGTCTCTGAAGTTCTAGGGTCAGTGGGGCCCCCAGGAGGCCCATGCTCCCATCAATGTCCTGGAACTGAGGGCAATCAGGTTGGTTCCAGATGGCGGTTGCCTACATAAATCATCAGGGGGGGGACTCGGGGCAAGCGAGCCCTCGGGGAAGTGTCTCTGATACTGTCTTGGGCGGAAGAGCATGTCCCCTGCATCTCGTGGTTTACATTCCGGGGGTGGAGAACCAGGAGGCAGGCTCCCTGAGCAGGGGGACGTCTTGGCTGGGGGAATGGTCCCTCAGCAACAAGATTTTTCACTCCTTGTGTCGCTGCTGGGGTCAGCCGGATGTGGACCTGTTTGCGTCCCGCCACAATCACAAGCTTCCCAGATTTGTCTCCCTGTCACAGTACCCTCTGGCCTTCTCCACGGATGCGCTAGCAATGCCTTGGACGGAGTTTCGGCTCTTCTATGTGTTTCCTCCATTCACTCTGCCGGGCAGGGTGCTGCGCAAGATAGCCCGGGAAGGGGTACCAGCTATTCTGGTGGCCCCCTGTTGGCCAAGGAGGGTGTGGTTCGCAGACGTTGTGCAGTTGGCAGTAGATCAGTATGCCCTGCCCAAGGATAAAGGTCTACACAGGGACAACTGTTCCAAACGCTGGCTTTAACGGCTTGGCTGCTGAAACCTCCATCCTGATGGATAAGGGTTTGCCGGCTTCTGTTGTTGATACCAGGATTAGGGCTAGGAAGAAATCCTCGTCCTTTATCTCTTACAGGATCTGGCATGCTTTGGATTCGGGCCTTCAACTTAGTACCCTCAAGGGACAGGTGTCAGCTCTGGCAATTTTTTTCCAAAGATCCTTTGCCAATCACTGGTTGGTTAAGACTTTTTCCCTGGGTGTTACTCATGTGCGTCCGCCACGTAAGCCTTTGCTACCGGTTTGGGACCTGAATCTGTTGTCTGCTCTGACGGGTCCTCCCTTTGAGCCTATACGTGGGGCTGCTTTGCCCATTCTGACTCTTAAGGTGGCCTTTTTGGTGACCATTACTTCTGTCAAGGTTGTGTCTGCTTTTCATCTCAATCAGGACATTTTTTTTGCCTTCTTTTTGTCCTAATCCTGCTAATTCCAAGGAGCGGACCCTTCACTCTTTGGATGTTGTCAGGGTTCTGAAGTTTTATTTGGTTGCAACTGAGTCTTTCAGGAAGTCTGACGCTCTTTTTGTTCTTCCTACTGGTCCTAGGAAGGGTTTGCCTCCTGCTAAATCCACTATCAGGAAGTGGATTCGTCAGGTGGTGGAGCAGGCCTATTCTGCCAGGGGGAAAGGTCCTCCTTTTAGGGTTACTGCTCCTTCCACTCGTGCTATTGGTGCGTCTTGGGCTTTTCAGCACCAAGCTTCTGTTGAACAAGTTTGTAAGGCCGCAACTTGGTCTTCTGTTCATACTTTTTCCAAGTTTTACAAGGTTGATGTTAGGGCCTCACCTGATGCTGCTTTTGACCGCAAGGTACTTCAGGCGGTAGTGGTTTAAACTGCCTGTTGTTACTCTTTGGGGATCCCTCCCTACTTTATGGACACTGCTTTTGGATGTCCCAGATGTAATGACTTCGTGAAGCAGGCCGTGCCATGCAATAGGAAAAAGACAATTCTGTGAGTACTCACCTGTAGAATTGCTTTTGCCATGCATGGCACGGCCTGATTCTCCCCACCCTTGTTATTGTTGTTCTTGGCTGCCTCTTTATGGTGATTGTTCCAAGTTAATTGGGGTTTTTGTTACCTTTTTACCTTTATTATCTCCCGGTTTCTTGAAATAACTGCTTATCAACACTGGATAAGTCTATGGTCATTCCGTTTTTATATGGTACCGGGAGGAGCCACAACTCTTCTGCAGTACACTGCGCCACCTTGTGGCGGAATAACCCAGATGTAATGACTTCGTGAATCAGGTCATGCATGGCAAAAGCAATTCTACAGGTGAGTACTCACAGAATTGTCTTTTTAGGAATCATTCAGCTTGACCGCTTATTACCCGCCCAGATGCCAAGGGTTGGAGTATGGCTACTGTTCTATAACTGAGGTGGAGAGAAAGGGGTGGGGCTTTTAACCTCTGTTCCTGTTTTGTGTTTCCTCCCAGGGGGTGGAGCATAATATCTCCACGTGGTCAAGCCATTACTGGTAAGTCTAATGGAAGTTTTTTTTTTTTTGCTCAGGAAGTAAATTGCGCCAAGCTGGTTTAAAGGCCATTTGTGGCAACAAATTGAATGAACAAGGACATTTCCTCACCTAACCACGCTGACCAAACAGAAAAGCCATGGGTGTCACAGGGGACCAAAGGATGTGACACAGAAACCCTGTAGTAAGTGGCAGCTTTCTGTCCCAACAGTACCCATTGATTTCCCTCTATGGTGACCCAACCACATTTTACTGCACTTCCCTACAACCTAGCAGTAGTGGTAATAGTAGAGGGCAGTTCTAAACTTACAGCAGGTGAATGTCAAAGATGGAACCCTCAAGGAGAAGTGAGTGCCACTTCTAGTATATAGGCCATATTAATCTCTGCTACACAAACATATCCCCACCCATCGTCTCCTACTTAGCTTTTGGGTGTCGCTGCTGTCTGCTGCGGCGACATCCGGCTGCTTCAGGGCCCAATCGCTGCCCCCAGCATCGGCTTAGCCGTCTGTTAAAGAAAGCACGGGTTTAGCCGTGCTCTTCAAAGTCCGGATCAAAAATTTCGAGTGGCCCCATTGCATCCCATTCATGGGCACTGCACAGGTCTGAGATCGGGGTCTCGCACAGTGCCTGATGGAATGCAAGATGGCGGCGCCCATTGGAAGTTCGCCCCGAATCCAAGAGACCCAGAAGATGGATCCCCCAGCGAGGTATTTAGTGCCCAAAGGTAAAACCGGAGGGTGGTGAAGCAGATCGGTGAGGTTTGGGGGAGGTTTTAACCTCCCCTGATCTTCCTCCTTAAATTTCTATTGACTTGTTTTACTTACCAGCCACTTTAATAACATTTGCTTTTTGCATTGCCAACCTTCTCTGCAGGAACCTTGGATCAGTCATGAAAGAAGGTACGTTTACTTTCTTCTTTCCTTTCAACATAAAATATTTCTCCACAAGCGCGGCCTTGGCCCCATCATGTGACGCTTTGCTGCTTTCTAAGTGCTGGAATAATATTTTCTAATAATCTTGGCCATTTTTTAAGATCGCGCAAAACTGAATCATGAAAAGAATCTTTCTGGCCCTAGTTTTACATTGAACATTTATATATTTTGGCGTGTCTTCCTTGGAAGTAATTTGACTGACTGGACGCATGAGCTGAGCTACATAAAAGAGACTGTTTGTCATGTTAGCAATTAGGAGCTATATTTTATTAACATGCACAATTGGAAATGGATTTTTTCTTCACACACATGTTTAATTATCCCTAATGGCCAAATGTAGAAATCGATTGTGAAACATTAATTTTATAGACTAAATACCCATTTATGTTATAAGAAGCCAATGCATTATCCTGCTTCACAGAGATGAAAACATCTCTAGTATGGAGAGCCACCTGCTGGAGTGAGTCCCTGAAATGTTATCTTGGTATAGACCAGTGATACTCAGCTGGCGGACCAGGGTCCAAATGCGGACCTCGGTGCCAGATTGCCCGACCCCTGCCCCAGTTGCTTCTGTGTTGCCGTGCTCAGAGCCACCCCCTTGATCAGCGATGTAGTGCTTAGTTTCCCGGCCAGTATCATGGCTCCTTGGCACCTAGAATTACAATTCTATTATTATACAATTCTAATTCTCTAATTGAGTACTGTAGGGGCGGGAAGTTGCATGACAAGGTACAAGCAGCCTTTTTTAGCTTAGCCTGGGGAATCTATAGCGCTGATTTATAACTATCCACCCCCCGCGATAGCCCTCCGCCCGGACCTTCTCTCACCGGATGCCTTTAAATGGGCCTTAATAAGAAGTAGTTGAGTACCCATGGAAAAGACAGACCGCTTTTAACAGAAATTGTCTGTGATAAACCATCATCACAACTCCCAAACCACGCATGGGTGGAACTGTCCGGAGCATGGTCATATGCCACAATGGGCTGCATGCCTCATTTCTAACGTACTAACACTGAAGTCCAGGTTTTTTTTTGTAATCTCCTCCTCTCCCTGCCTTTGCATCAAGCCCAATTTGGACATTAAAACTAATGAAAACAACTCACCTGATTGTTCCTTCTCTCATGCTGGTGTGGGTGAGTGGCTCTGCATGGCAGTTGTTGACGTCAGTGACAAGCCAGTCCAATCCCACTGCGGCATGGATTGGATAACTAACCTGTCAACTCAAGGTCCCAGCTTCAGCATCTGTGCAGACCTCGGGGGAATTCCTTCTTTATGTTATTGCCCAAATAGCCATAGGACAGGGTGAGGGATGAGTAAGTTGGATGTTACAAAAGACTTTCCCCTCAAGTTCTTTTATTGTCCCTGTCCAGGTACATACGAACTTACTCCCACCATATACCTCTTGGAAACTATGTAAAATTAGCCATTTCAAAGCATCTCAAAATCTTTGTTTTTCTGTAAATGGCGTATGTATTCTAAGCAAAGACGTATCCTACTCTTTAAAGGGACTGTAAACCCCATGGGCAATAATAAGGCATCAAGTAGCTCACATGATGCCTGTCCCATGTGCCTCTCCTTCATTTCCTGCAGCACAGGGTAGAAGCTGTATCAGGGTTACAAAGTTTGCCCTCCATTTTAATTTTTTTTTTTTTTGCAATATAAGTTTATTCATAGTTAACACTGAACATCAAGACATAGCGGGGTAACAATGACAAGAATTATAGACAAGTTGGTCTTCATGTTCAGCTAATACAATTCTTATAACATGTTTAGGTCGGCATTCACATATTCCCGCCCTCCCCACCCCCTCTGCCCCCATGCCCCATCCGACCCCTATTTTCACAACAATACTGAGAGAAACACACGGTAAACCCATGGGTAATAATCCTGCCCACCTAAGCCTTCATTGAAGGCCATGAGCCACGTACAGAACCAGTCTGGGGGTCAGGAAGACAGAATCAGTTAAGGTTCAGCTGTTCCAGTCCTGGCAGAGACGGGTTGGACAAGAGCAGGCGGAGCCGGCAAAGTCCCCTGCAGACCTCCAGTAAGGAAGAAAAGAAGTAATATAGAGAGAGAAAAGAAGAAAAGAAAGGGAGAGAAGGACAGACAAGTTTGGGGGGGGGGGGTACAGGGAAGGGAAGGAGGGGGGTGAGGGGGGGAGTAGGAGCGCGTGGACAAGTTCTATCTACCGTGCCTCAGAGGACAAGTGAGTGTCCCTATAGTCAATCCACACAGCCCAGGTCACCATGTGCCTCTCCTGCATGTCCCTGGCTTCCGAGGCCATCTCCTCCATTCAGCGTATAACCTCTACCTCCCGAGCCCATTCCATAAACGTCGGCATGACCAAAGACTTCCAATGCCTTGGAATAATCGTTCTCATCGCCGTTATAAAGTGCCTCAGAACCCCTTTTTTGTTATTAGAAATGGACCCCGGAAGCAGGGATAACAACACCAGCTGAGGCGTGTTCTGCACTGACTCCCCCATAATAGAATTGTAGGTCGATAAGACCCTTCCCCAAAGAGCTTTGATATCAGGACAGCTCCACCAAATATGCACCATATTACCAGGCTCTTTCAAGCACCGCCAACACTTATCAGGACAGGACCCATTATATTTATGCATATCAACTGGGCACCTATACCAACGAGCCAGAACCTTGTAATTCCTTTCCTGCGCTGCACATGGGACAGAGAGTTTATGGGTGAATAAGTATATCTTAGCAAGGTCTTCACTATCTAACAATATGCCCAGTTCCTCCTCCCATTTTCTAATAAATCCTGGCGGTGATTTGTGTTTGGCCTCCTCCCTCCTTTTTAATTTTATTCCTACAGGATCACACAAAAAATAGTCCAACAGCCACTCTGTCCCTCGGAGCACTCAGCATAAGTAACCACAAGCCACAGTGGTTCCTCAATGGTCTCTGACCTTGTGCACATGACCATACCTCCCAACTTTTCAGGGTGGGAAAGAGGTACATGTTAACATTGTTAAATTAGGCCATGCCCCCTCATTGAGGGATGGATAGGAGATAGGATGTAACAGTTACAACAATAGAAACACTTTATATAGGCAAATGAATCATTTATTGCTGCAGATTTGCATGTTATACCTCAAAGAGAAAAAAACAAATGAGAACAACAAGGGACAACGGGGACTTGGACTCAAAAGAGGGACAGTGCTTCCAAATCAGGGACATTTGGAAGGTATGTATGACTCCTAAAGCTGTGCAATGACATGCCCTTCCCAGCTCAACCAAGGCCCAGTAATTGAAGAAAGGAAAGAAGCTTCACTTAGAATACACTGAGTATGTACATATAGTAAATATATAGTTTTTAGATGCTTTAAAGTGGGTGAAAACCTGCTTAGCATGTCCTGGAATCGACAAGACTCCAGGGCCCGGCCACTAGCCGCCTCCTTGGCATTCTATACCAAGATGCCCTGCTGTGTGACACCCCCAGGTCTCCAGTAAACACCTTTTCCAATGGGTCCCACGACAGACGGCCGCCGCATCCCGTTTTCCCTGCGGCCATGTGCACTCCCGTGCCTGGCCTTTCTGAATGGGGGTGGCGCACACGCGCCTAAACAGAGGGCCGGGGGTTCAACCAGCCGCTCGGCTGCCAATCGTTGATCTCCAAAGTGCTGTTGGGTGTAGCTTAGGTGTTGGAAGAACCCGTTTTTTTTTAGAAAGCTGACCCACCACCACCATCAATAGCAACGTCCGGCTGCTAGGGCAGACTGGGCCCCTGGTGCTCAGCAGAGAAAGCTCAAATGGATTTCCATCCACTTTAAAATGGCTCAGTTTACACTGTTCACAAGGGGGATAATGTGGGAGGAAGTTAGTGTGTGTCTGCCCAGGCAATGTCATTTCTAGGTTGTGGCTGTGCTGGGAAGGACATGTCATGGTGCAGCTTTATGCGTGTGATCATGCTGAGCCACATCATATTCTGAAGGGCTTTAGTGAAGGTAGTGGAGAAAGGGCCTGTCTTGTGGCCTGGTTAAGCTGTAATAGTACCAGACCTATAGGAAAGTATTTAAGTCTGGAGCAAACTGGGTAACGCTGAGAATCCACTGCAGGATCATTATCGTTTCATTGCTGGCGGTGATTTATTACTAATAGCTCATGGGACAAGCATCATGTGATCTGTTTGCTGCCTTACTATTGCTGTTGGGTTTACAGTCCCTTTAATGATAAAACTAAGGCATTTGGAAAGTGACTGCAACACAGATAGCTGCTTGAAACTAGCCCATACCCACAGCAGAAAACAAAGGTCCACTTTTTACATGGGCGTGTTAAGAAGTCCATGGCTTTGCTATTTTAATTTCTTTTACTTTTTTCACATCAGTGAAAGTCATATCATTTAAAGGGTGCAATACTTGTAAGCAAATTGTGCTCTTGTTCAATTCTTACGCTGATTTCAAGACAACATGGCAGAATCTACAGCAGTGAAGTTATAAAGTTGTTCCTGAAAGAGATGTTAACCAAAGATGCAAACATTAGGCAGTAAGTGTATTTCATACTCCTATGGGTCAAATCAGAGCCAGGTGAGAATTCTTACTCCTTTTTAAGGAGAGAAAACTGCCATTCACTTTTACTGTTTACCGGGTGTAAATTTTCACCTGGCTCTGAATCAGCCCCAAGGTAGACTATGAAAGTGAATGGCAGTTTTCTCTCCTGAAAATAGTGAGAATTCTCACCAGCTCCGCATTGACCCACTTATTTAAACATTGGGTTGCCAAATTTAAAAACTGATGGTTAAGACCTCCTGGGGTGGCCGCTCCAACGAATTTAAGCTTTGAAGATAACTAGTTCTCTGAAAATGTTCAGAACTTTGGCTAGGTCCATAATTTATGACCATCTGGATGTGAGGAAAGTGTCTGCCAAGTAGGTCCTAAAATGTTTGCAAAGTGCAAGCCGAGTCTTCAGCAGGATGGTTATGCTTTTCTGTCTGGCAACTGGTGAGACGTGAATTTTCATTTGTTATTAAGTCAAAAGAACAGTCAAAACAATTGAGAAACATTGGTTCTCCATGTCCAAAGAGCTTCAGAGAGTAAAAGTCGCCAAGGTCATGGCATCTTTCTGCCAGGATAAAGATAAGATCATGCCTTTGGACACCCTTCCATATGGGTTTGCTATCACAGCTACAAATTACACTTCTGGATAATCTGTAGAAGACAAAAAGGCGTGGAAAGGTGTTTTGCTCTTGTTCCACAATTGATTGTCCCACGAAGTGACAATCAGCAGCTGACCTGGGCTTTAAGGTGCTGATCAACCACTCTATTCATATGGCCTGGCACCATTGGACTACCATCTGTTTTCTAATTTGAAGAAACACCTCAAGGAGAACTGGTTCCACTTCTGAAGCAATTGCTGAGGCTGATGCATGGTTTTCTGGTCAACTAAAGACATTTTGGGCTCGATTCAACAAAGGTCGAAAATTGATTTTTCGTGTGTTTTGTGCTTAAAAAGTTGCGATTTTGCTATATTTTTTTTACAAGTGATTCAGCTACCTGGAACCATTGTAAAACACGAGTCACTTGAATTAAATTCGAGTGCGATTGTAAAAGTGCGAATTAAATTAGTGGATCGAAAAATGTACTACTGCATTTTACAATTCGAATATTTTACTACTGATTCAGGTGGACTTGATGAGCCACACACATGATATAAATTAGAGTGTTTCACACTAGTTTTTTGATGCAGCTTTCAGCAGGAGAAAACTCATTTTGCTCTCTCACAATGGAGCCCTTCTACTTTCTTTGCAATGGTAGTAAACTCTAATGGTAGTAAAAAATTCAATTCATAAGAAAAAAGCCTGAGAATTCCACTGTTTGTGAATCACTAGTTAGGAAGACAATGAAAGTCAATGGCACTTTTTTACTCCTGAAAAAAATACTGAACTTTTTACCCATTTTTACTAGTAGTAAAAAGTTCCATTGACTTTCAGTGTCTTCCTACCTGGTGATTTGGTAACAGTGAAATTCTCAGGCTTTTTTTCTCATGAATTAAATTTTTCCTACCATGAGAATTTTTTTCAATGATTTGTGAATCAAGGCCATTGACTTCGAACATATTGCAGATGATGTGGTGCAGAGAAGGCGCACACTACCCATTCCCATATTTTCGGACACGTTTGGAAGTGGATCAGCTGCCATATCAAGCACTTTTCCAGCTTACTAGGCTAAATCGTGCAGCTTTGGAATCCATATTTGGTACCATTAACTGGTAGAAGACCTTTGGTCGACCTTTAGGTTTTTACATTGCGGTGCACCAAAACCCAGAATAGTCAAAATCCTGGCTTTTGGTCCACGTTATAGTGTAAGCATAAGAATGGCGTACCATGAGGTTAAAGCTAGCAAAGAGCTGCTCCCTGCACCCAGGGACACGTGGTGCTATGTGAGCAAGCTTTGTATAGAAAACAATGGCCACATTTCTGCATTAAAGGAAACATTTTTAATACAGGTCCCTGGCAATCCAACCAACCCCCCCCCCCAAAAAAAAAAAACTACATATATGCCTCTTACAAATATTACTGTTTAATTAGTACTTCCACTACAGCATACCTTGCCTCTTTATTACATGTATCCACAATGTTAGCCATGTACATACAGCTACACAGGTAACTTAAAAAGTTGAAAAAAAATTATGCATTTACATTTACCCATTAAAAAGCCTTACAACACCATGCAGCAGTCAGAAAACAATACTAAACAATAGAAAAAAAATTGAGTACATTTTCCAATAATTTTCGCTTGCGACAGCCTTTTTACGAGCATTTTGAAAATTTTACGAGTCATTAGAAAATTTTACGATTGCATTTTCGAGTGCAAGTATTTAATTCAACCCCTTTTTTGAATCACTCGAAAAAGTTAAAACTTTGTGCATGCGATCTAATTTTTCGAGTGACAAGAATTTATTTCTACCTTTGTTGAATCGAGCCCAAATCTGTATGGGTTAAAAAAAACACTGCAATAAAATTTGCATATTCAGTGGAAATATGACGTTATGTAATTCTATCTCAATTGTTCTTGGTCAAAGCGAAGGGTTTACCAGCACCCCCTCATATGTGAAGGTCTGTTGTTACCATTGGTTCTTTCTGATTCGGAACTGACAGTTGTGTTTATGTGTCACTAGCACCAAGCTTAAAGATCTTGTGTAAGTCTTCGTTACAGATTTCCATCCAAGACCACTTGTTCTCTTTCCCACAAGTCAGTCCCAGACATGGAGCTTTGAGAACCTTCACAGAAATATCTGATGTTGCTCAGGACTCCTTCACTCTTGTTTGTTTTTAAAGTTAATGCTTGATCAACACTTCAGGCATTTGTTGGGTGGTTTGAAGACATTTTTCAGTCTGTCACCAGAAAGTTGATAATCAACAGTAAATAACTATAAAGGTGAAAGCTCAATGTATTAATGACACAATGGGAATGCCAAGTGGTGAACAAACACACATGAGGGAGGTTCCTTCAGCTACCTTTAGTAAGTGGTTGCAAGTTCCTCTATGTATGCACCATATATGATTCCTTTGATCCCGAAGAGCTTGAATAACTGATTTAGGATTAAGAAAAAACGGGCTGTCAAAGTGACCTTCCCCGGAGTGCATATTATAGAGCTGCATCATAGTCTGAAATGCTATGTGAAGGGAGTGGTGAAAGGACCTAACTTGTGACCTGTTAATCTAAAATAGTACTAGACATATAGAAAAGAAAATAGCTTACCTTACATTGAGTCCCTCCAGCACTCTCCTTCCTGCTTTGTCTGTCTACTTAGTGAGGAAATCACTCATTCAGCTTTCAGTCTCCACCCCGCTGACCTGGTCCTTCAATCAACCTTCAGTGGGCCAAGAATGGGAACACCCTCCACTCCCTCCCCAGACATCCTGATTAGCTGCCTTTCTCTGCAACTATGAAACCGCACCCTCCTTCCTGATCACACTATGTGCTGGCACTAATAACTAAAGGCACATCAATGCACTTATTTTTTATTATTATACATGTAAAGCACACAGTGTGCTTACATCACATCACTCTTGTCACACCCACTGTTTCTCCTCATTTTTTTCTCTGCATCTCTAATGCTCTAATACTTTTACAAATAACTTGGGAACTACACGGTCTCTTTGAAAACGAATTGAAGTTTGGGAAAGTGCAAAGTGTAGCCTGAGACAATGGGACAACAATCAGGCGCTCGCCTTTAGTATAACTTTAAGGTTGGTGCATATTAGGTACTCTGTTAAACTAACACCAGCTTGGGAATCTACTGCAGTGTTAAATGCAGGATCGTTATAGTTGGAGAGGATTTACTAGTATTAGTACCTATACTAAAGCTTTACTTTGCTGACACTGAAATTGCATAAGCCAAATGAAAATGTATCTTTGGGCCTTGCACAATTAGTGATTGTACAGCATAAAGGTATTTGTAAGGATTAAATACTTGCCTGGCTGTCATGATGTATCACCTGCTCTGTGCGGTGGTCTTGTAATACACCAGAGCAGTAGGTTGTGCTTAATTACCTGGTCCGTTAGCTGAAGTTGGGCTTGCACCCTGATAAAGCCTACCTTCTCCGAGCGTGCATAGCCTGGTATAGATGTTGTTAGGGTGTGCATTTCCTGTGTTGGTTCCTGAAAAGTCTTGACCTTGTTTTCAGTTACGACCTCGCTTGACTTGATCACTGCTTCATTTTTTTCCAGGCTTGATATCTGACCTCCTGGCTTGACCATCAGCACAACCTTGGCCATTCTTCCATCTCACCCTTGGATAAAACACAGTTCTTTAACCTCCCCGCTTTGGATTCCATCTGCTTCATCCCAGCTACAGTCATCTGCTCCATGCTGGATCAGTCAGTTTTTTTGTCCAGCTTGAGCCATGCAGTCCTGCAGCTGTGCCCTAGTGCCTTGAGGGATCATCTACCATCATTCCATCAGATTGCATCATCTGGACTAATGTCTTGGCAAGTGGGGGCCTGTCTATTGGCAGAACCACCAGCGGAGATTGCAGTCTGACTGAAGGCAGGTGTCCAACCGGGCATTAAAGGCTTACACTGGTCAATATGCTATACATCTTCTTGGAGAATCCACCTGGCAATATTGGCATATTTTATACATTGATTAAATCCAAGGAGTATCTCATATCACATAGTTTCCCCAAGGGCATCCAGGTTGCTTTCTAAGATTTGCCCAACTGAAGTCCAAAGTAGTTAAACTGGACCATCAGCCTGACACAGTTAGAAAAGAAATGTAGCAGTCATTTTGGAGCTTTCTCTCCCAACGGACATAACTGAAATGCACAGTAACAGAAAGCCCAGTACAACTTCCTGTTTTCAGATGGCATGCAAGCCCATGAGCGGCCACCTTGTTTTTAAAATTTACCCCAGTAGGTGAAGGTAAATGAAGTTTTATGTGCAGCAATTTAAATTGCCCTAGGGAGGGATGCACATGAGCACTGTTTGTTGTGTAGTCTGATTTAATTCATTTTTTACTGCTGGTCCGCTTTAAGTTTAAGGTGGATGCCTGAGATCAGGGCTGGACAACTTACCTGGCCTGAGTTCTCATGCCCTCATGCCCCATGTGCTCATGGTGTGTGATTCCTTTGACCCTGAGCTTGAATAACTGATTTGGGACTGGAGAAAAAACAGGATGTCAGAGTGACCTTCCCAGGAGTGCAAATTATAGAGCTGCATCATAGTCTGAAGTGCTATGTGAAGGGAGTGGTGAAAGGACCTGTCTTGTGACCTCTTTAAGCTATACTAGTACTAGACATATAGGAAAGAATTTAAAGTAAATAGCAAGTCAAAAGTTAAAAAATAAATAGCTTACCTCCAGCGCTATCCTTCCTGCTATGTCTGTCTACTTAGTCTACTTAGTAATGAAATCACTTCCTCATTTAGCTTCCCCTAGGGCACCTAGGTTGCTTTCTGACATTTGGGATCTATTGCCCAACTGAAGTTTAAAGTAGTTAAGTATAATGTGGATGCCTGATATCAGGGCCGGATTACTTACCCGGTCTGAGTGGTCATGCCCTATTTGAACATCAGTAGCCAATGGGATTTACCAGAAGGGTGTGCTCATGGTGCGCGCATGCTTGCCTGGCTGCAGGATGCCAGACCGCTGCTGCCATAATCCAGGAATTGTTTCAAGATATAAGGGTTTATTCATCACCGTAAAAAAGTAAGCACTTTTTCTTTTGATTTTGCAATTCAACACCATATTTAGTTATGCAATTTTTTAAACAAAGGGTGATGAACCAACACTATACTTAAATAGTGGAGCATCCCACAGCTGGGAGGAAGCAAGCCCTCAGTCATTTTTGACTAGAGGTCTGCTTGAAAAGATCTCCTAGCCCCTGGGAGTGCATGGAATCGTTGGGCAGTAGAGTGATTTAGGTTGCAAGCTTATGTTGTCTTTGTTTGGTGGGATATTGGTGCTTTCTATTGGGCACAAAAGCAAGGAGTTCAGTTTTTCATTTTTAGACAGCACATTGAAAAGGCCAAGAAAACGCGGCGCTGATATTATGTTTTAGGGGCTTATTATTTCTGCTGTCTGTCATTGAGCGTGATTAATAGCAGTCACACATAGCTCACATTTCAAGCCTTCTCCGTGTTTTTAGTAGGAAAGTGGACGCCGGAGGAACTGTCTGGACTGCGTGTTTAATTTTGAGGGTTCAGCCTGAAAGCTGTGTGTATAAAGTGCCTTGTTACTGAAATTATCGAAAGTAAATAATGTTGATTTATAGTATGTTTTCACATCTTGCTGCTTGCCAAATCAATAAGGGTAGGATTCCTAAAATGTCTCAAGTGGTGCTAATGTGTATATTTAATTAGAAATTTGTTTATAACTGTAAACCCTGCATTGTTGGCTCTGCAGTCAACCCAGTAGACCTTTGATCAGTGGTAGTCACTGTGACCAAACCGGTAATTAATGTGTCTGTATATATATATTTATATTTATATATATATATATATATATATATATATATATGTATATGGACCATGGCTGCTTGGTGTAAACCACTAATTTCTTGTCCCCCCTTCCACTTGGGGTTCATCTTTATCTAACTCTCACAAATATACATGCCAGGTCAATGGTGATAACCCCTCAAATGTGTCCTCTCCTACTCACTTCCTTCCCCTCCCCCCACCTAGTAATAAATACGGAGTGGTTGGGGGTAATAAAACCACCCAGTGTGGAAACCAAATAAACAACAGATCACAAAGTCCCAAAGTTCCTCGCCTGCTTGTGTCACCCCCTCCCTTGGAATTTGTTCATCTGGTATCATATAGTAGAAATGAGATTGGAATATTCAGGACAGGCTGTGATACCAACACCAGCCCCCTGGTGGGAGGGGTAAGGAGTCCCACTGTTCTGGGGCCTATAAGCATGGCAGGGAAGAATCTAATCTCTAATCTTACCATCAAGAGTGACACACGCTCCCTTTTAACATCTAAGCAGAAAGAGTGTGGGGACTGAGAGACAATTTATTTGATCGAACCACAGCCCAGACAGACACCTAAGTATTTTGCCATTTTTTTGTAATCTCTTGCTATTTATCTAATTTACCGTGTTTTATAGTTAATTCTGTTTTTATCACCTTGCATTGTTTTTCTTGTTGTTTTTGTGTTTTCTGTTTGTTTAAATAAATTCTAAAAAATACAGCAGATGTTCTGAATTAAGGATCTAAAAAGCTCACACTAGTTCTGAAGAGCCTGGCTACCTTACTTGCCTAGGACGCTCGATCGCCCTGCCTGGAAGTGGTTGTAGGTTGATCGATTCGTTCGATCTGATTGTGTTGTGTGTGGCTTATATAGAAGTGAACACTGTTTGTGTTCTGGTGGCAGCAGTTTATAGCGACGTGTGTTCCTCAAGTTCTTGATGTCACTTTAGAGAAGTGCATTATATTTTCTCTCTATCTCCTTCCTCCTAAGTTTACACACGAATTGGACCATACACTGGGTGCAGGTAGTAATGGTCATAGGCAAGGGATGGTAGGTCATGTCACAGAGGGGGAAAATGTGGGCACAGGCTAGACAGGGAACAGGTAGGAGACACAGGGACAACAGCTGCACCACCAGAGGGGCAGGTAGCCAACTACCCAGGGCGCAGAAGGCCCGGAATCTGGGCTAGGGCCTGTTTCCACTAAACTTCTTCAGCTAAGATGGTGGGAATGCACATGCCCCAAGCAGTCCCCTGGTGGTTGCAAACTTGGGAAAGGGTGAACAGAGGGCAGATAGGATACCCACAGAATTCAGACAGACTACAATATGTGTATACAAGGAGCAGGAAGGCTAAGCAAGGCTGGCTAAGGCAGCATCAGCTGGAAACCCATAGGAAGGAGAAACCAGACGCACAGCAGGGGGCCACAAGGATCACTTATGAATGACTCAATGAAAGGTGTCCAGGAACACCTTTGTGAGTACCCCACACAGACCAAACCCATACACGACCGTGTGTGGCAGTCAAAACCGACTGCACATTGCCAGTTCAAGCACTGCTCTAATAAATTGCATGTACTTCACCTTATGGATCATTCCTAATCCCCTAATAGATTATAAACAACCCTCATGTGTTTGTCCTTGTTAACCGCCCTTACAAATTATGCCTCCTCCGTTATTCCCCCCAGATTCAAAATCCTTCATTATACCATAATATACTTGCAGGCAAATTTAAAAAGTAATCTAGTAGATAAGATGTACACCTACCTGGACCACGCCCCTAGCTATTCCACAGTGTGAGAACTTTCATTCATAAACTGTCCTTCCTGCTCTTCTTCAGTCTAGTCTTTTTGTGAACGACAAGCAAAGTGTGAGTGAAAGACGAGCTCCTCTTTAACAACCCACAAGCCACACTACATGTACAGTGCTATACAAAAAAGATAAACCTTTGTGTAGAAGTCTTGGCTTCAAGAAAAATAATTTCTTCCCTCCAACAGTCTGTCTAGCTTGGGTGGCTCACATTTTGGAACCTGCTGCAATCTGTTCACAGTGCCATGTACTGAACAGACCTATATTTCCCCCCCTCCCATAGCTACTCTCTTCTCCCCACCTGCCATTATTGACCCACTACCTCCCATATTACCCTCCTCCCCTCTCATGCTTGTCTCTCCCCTCCCACCTTCCATGGTCCACTCTCCCCCTATGGATTTGGTCCCCTCCCTGCCCCCCCTATGGATTTGGTCCCCTCCCTGCCCCCCCTATGGATTTGGTCCCCTCCCTGCCCCCCCCTATGGATTTGGTCCCCTCCCTGCCCCCCCCTATGGATTTGGTCCCCTCCCTGCCCCCCCCTATGGATTTGGTCCCCTCCCTGCCCCCCCCTATGGATTTGGTCCCCTCCCTGCCCCCCCCTATGGATTTGGTCCCCTCCCTGCCCCCCCCTATGGATTTGGTCCCCTCCCTGCCCCCCCTCTATGGATTTGGTCCCCTCCCTGCCCCCCCTCTATGGATTTGGTCCCCTCCCTGCCCCCCCTATGGATTTGGTCCCCTCCCTGCCCCCCCTATGGATTTGGTCCCCTCCCTGCCCCCCCCTATGGATTTGGTCCCCTCCCTGCCCCCCTATGGATTTGGTCCCCTCCCTGCCCCCCCCCTATGGATTTGGTCCCCTCCCTGCCCCCCCCCTATGGATTTGGTCCCCTCCCTGCCCCCCCCCCCTATGGATTTGGTCCCCTCCCTGCCCCCCCTATGGATTTGGTCCCCTCCCTGCCCCCCCTATGGATTTGGTCCCCTCCCTGCCCCCCCTATGGATTTGGTCCCCTCCCTGCCCCCCCTATGGATTTGGTCCCCTCCCTGCCCCCCCTATGGATTTGGTCCCCTCCCTGCCCCCCCTATGGATTTGGTCCCCTCCCTGCCCCCCCTATGGATTTGGTCCCCTCCCTGCCCCCCCTATGGATTTGGTCCCCTCCCTGCCCCCCCTATGGATTTGGTCCCCTCCCTGCCCCCCCTATGGATTTGGTCCCCTCCCTGCCCCCCCCTATGGATTTGGTCCCCTCCCTGCCCCCCCCTATGGATTTGGTCCCCTCCCTGCCCCCCCTCTATGGATTTGGTCCCCTCCCTGCCCCCCCTATGGATTTGGTCCCCTCCCTGCCCCCCCTATGGATTTGGTCCCCTCCCTGCCCCCCCTATGGATTTGGTCCCCTCCCTGCCCCCCCCTATGGATTTGGTCCCCTCCCTGCCCCCCCCTATGGATTTGGTCCCCTCCCTGCCCCCCCTATGGATTTGGTCCCCTCCCTGCCCCCCTATGGATTTGGTCCCCTCCCTGCCCCCCCCCATGGATTTGGTCCCCTCCCTGCCCCCCCCCCCCATGGATTTGGTCCCCTCCCTGCCCCCCCTATGGATTTGGTCCCCTCCCTGCCCCCCCCTATGGATTTGGTCCCCTCCCTGCCCCCCCTATGGATTTGGTCCCCTCCCTGCCCCCCCCTATGGATTTGGTCCCCTCCCTGCCCCCCCCCCATGGATTTGGTCCCCTCCCTGCCCCCCCCCCATGGATTTGGTCCCCTCCCTGCCCCCCCCCCCCATGGATTTGGTCCCCTCCCTGCCCCCCCTATGGATTTGGTCCCCTCCCTGCCCCCCCTATGGATTTGGTCCCCTCCCTGCCCCCCCTATGGATTTGGTCCCCTCCCTGCCCCCCCTATGGATTTGGTCCCCTCCCTGCCCCCCCTATGGATTTGGTCCCCTCCCTGCCCCCCCTATGGATTTGGTCCCCTCCCTGCCCCCCCTATGGATTTGGTCCCCTCCCTGCCCCCCCTATGGATTTGGTCCCCTCCCTGCCCCCCCTATGGATTTGGTCCCCTCCCTGCCCCCCCTATGGATTTGGTCCCCTCCCTGCCCCTCCTATGGATTTGGTCCCCTCCCTGCCCCTCCTATGGATTTGGTCCCCTCCCTGCCCCCCCCTATGGATTTGGTCCCCTCCCTGCCCCCCCCTATGGATTTGGTCCCCTCCCTGCCCCCCCCTATGGATTTGGTCCCCTCCCTGCCCCCCCTATGGATTTGGTCCCCTCCCTGCCCCCCCCTATGGATTTGGTCCCCTCCCTGCCCCCCCTATGGATTTGGTCCCCTCCCTGCCCCCCCCTATGGATTTGGTCCCCTCCCTGCCCCCCCCCTATGGATTTGGTCCCCTCCCTGCCCCCCTATGGATTTGGTCCCCTCCCTGCCCCCCCCTCTGAATTTGGTACCCTCCCTGCCCCCCCCCTCTGGATTTGGTCCCCTCCCTGCCCCCTCTCTGGATTTGGTCCCCTCCCTGCCCCCCCCTCTGGATTTGGTCCCCTCCCTGCCCCCTCTCTGGATTTGGTCCCCTCCCTGCCCCCCCCTCTGGATTTGGTCCCCTCCCTGCCCCCCCTCTGGATTTGGTCCCCTCCCTGCCCCCTCTCTGGATTTGGTCCCCTCCCTGCCCCCCCTCTGGATTTGGTCCCCTCCCTGCCCCCCCTCTGGATTTGGTCCCCTCCCTGCCCCCCCCCCTCTGGATTTGGTCCCCTCCCTGCCCCCTCTCTGGATTTGGTCCCCTCCCTGCCCCCCCTCTGGATTTGGTCCCCTCCCTGCCCCCACTATGGATTTGGTCCCCTCCCTGCCCCCACTATGGATTTGGTCCCCTCCCTGTCCCCCCTCTGGATTCGGTCCCCTCCCTGTCCCCCCTCTGGATTAGGTCCCCTCCCTGTCCCCCCTCTGGATTTGGTCCCCTCCCTGCCCCCCCCCTCTGGATTTGGTCCCCTCCCTGCCCCCTCTCTGGATTTGGTCCCCTCCCTGCCCCCCCTCTGGATTTGGTCCCCTCCCTGCCCCCCCTCCTGACTTGGTCCCCCTCTCCCACAAGCCCCTTGCTCCTATGGGCCTACCATTCACCTCAATGTTAGAAACTTCACCCACCTACCTGGTTACCTTACCAGCGTGTATTTTACTATTACCAATCTTCATATTAGTCTCTGTGCCACAAGGAATTCTGTGAATATTTAATTTACATACTTGGTGAATAATAAATCTGAATAAAATCACCCCTTGTTTAATAAAGAAGGCTTCTTCAGTGAGACAGGTGCATGTCATGGCCTACTGGACTGTACTCATCCCCAGCGGCCATCTGAACCATATTAAAAAATGTAACTGTTTTGTGGGCAATCTCTCTCTAACGTTAAGCTTGAAATGACTGTTGACATGGTAACAAAAGATATGGCAGTTATTATTTTATCCAAATATATGCATCCATACTGCGCAGCCTTTGTCTGTCTGAATTCCATTATACCGCTGCCAGATATTTGAAACATTAAAAATGAATTCTTTACCAACTGTCAGTGTGTTTGATAAGCTGAGGAAAAAAAAGGCAGAATCAAAAGTCTGTGACATTTTAGTGGTCACCCACTGCGCTGTGTGCCGTCACTTTCTGACAATGAAGAATTGGCTCTGCATGCTTCACTGATCATGTAATGTTATCATTACAGTCACTGTGGATACTCTGCCCACTTGGAATTCAGCACACCGCTCTCTATTCCTAAGATAGAGATTATTCTGGCCACTTTAGAGAGCTATGTCACACAAAAGCTCCAGGGTCCAAAAACAGGAGCTCCTAATAGACCTCCTCTGGGTATTGCAAACTCATTACAGATGTGTGCTTACCAGCCGCCAAACGGCAATGGGGACATCATGTTGCCAGCCAACTGCTTGTCAAAAGTGTTGATAAAGTTTCTGTAAGAAAAATAAGCATTGCATCACTGCTGGAAATAGTGAGAACTAGTAATGTTCAGGACCTTATCTGGTCCCAGACTCCTCCTTGCCTATAGGCCAGTGCTTGCTTTATATTCAGTTATCTGATCCTGACTTGGTAGACCGCCTTGTACCAGTTCTCCTATAAGGTCATCTGGTTCCATCTATAGTAGCCCCCTTTTCCAGGTAACCACTGCACAATCTCCATAACAGTGATTTGTTTCCCGCTCTGTTCTGTTACCTGTCCCCTAGCTCATGGTATCTCTTGTGGCCAATGTTAAGAGGACCAAGCACTCCCCTGCACCCGCCCTGGAATCTAAAAGATTATATCGGATCGGATAAATCAGATGCCCCACTGTGTGAAACCCCCGGGGGATCAGTAACCTTACCTGATCCTGGCGGCTCCCCCAAAGCTGTCGTTACTGGCAGCCGCATCCCTGGCTTTCCTGTCGCTGTAAGTGCTCCCCACTATTCAGATAGGTCAGACATGCAGGAGTGTGCCGGTGAAAAGTTCAAATCAGCGCCTTCATGCTGTGCATTGGAATGTGTCGCTGATTGGATGAGTGTCTGCGCAAACACCATGGGAATGGCGGAAAGGTTAGTAGATCGGGGGGGGGGGGGTTCACACAGGACATCCTACATCGGGATAGTCACAATCCTGGTTATTGGTCCACTTAAACAGGTATCTAGTTCCATCTTTGGCAACCCCTTCTCCTTCCTGCTCTCACTCTTCGCCATAACCTACAGCCATCCATAGTTCAGCCTTTTACAATAGGACCTAGTTGGTTGTATTAGACCAGGGGTCCCCAAGCAGTGGCATGAGTACCATTGGTGATACCTCAGAGAGGTACTGACCTGTACCCCAATCCCATCTGCAGCCATCTATACTTTACTCAAGCCTAACAAGCTCAATAAAACTGCTTTTCATGCACTTTAAATAGTGTGTGTTTTTAAGGTACCCCTGCATTAGACAATTACTTAAACCGGACCATCACCCTAAATAAGAGCCTATCTTGTATGTTTCCCCCACCATGTACATACAGATTGCCCACATTAAAAATCATCCTACCTGCATCTACTGCATTTTATGAGCCTTTAAAGTGGACCAACACCCAGGATTTTGACTATCCTGGGTCTTGGTCCACTTCGGTGGGGCACCCCTGATCGGGGTGCCCCGCTGTGTGAAACCCCCCCGATCACCCGAAAAACTCACCTCTCCCCGCTCCCAGCGCCGACGGACAAGCGTTTTGACAGCCGCAGACAAGCGGCTCCTCCGCCGCCGCCTCCCGCGCGTCACTCTTGACGTGCGCGCCCGAGCCGGCCGTTCACAGACGCCCAGCACGGGCGCGCGCACGTCTAGAGGGGCGCGAGGGAGGCAGACAAGGTAAGGGGATTTGGGGTGTTTGGGGGGGTTTCACCCCGCGGGACATCCCGATCTCGGATGTCCCGCGGGGAGGGAGGTGATCAGCCCGGGAATCTTATAGATTCCCGGGCCGATCACGGGAGGGTGATGGTTCACTTTAAACATCCAAGAGCCATGGAGTCTCCTGGAAACAGGAAGGGTCTTTTGACTATGCTGCTCTGCATTCTGGGAATGCTGTCCTTTTCCTGGCCCCAGCTCCGCTCAGTCTATGCAAAGCCCCCCTGCACTCCTCTCCCCAGTGTGTGATGCTACTGAGGCAAGATGGTGGCGCCCATATCCTAGAGTCCTGAACAGAGTTGCAGCCCAGTGGGGTAAAGAATAAAAAGTAAGGGATTGAAAACATAAAATATTTTTTTTCATTTTAGATTTAGAATAGTTTTTTAAAGGTTTGGGCATTTCATGAAATTGTACTGAAGGTCTGGTTTAACTTTTTGCTATGATTTTTCCTGCACAGATATTGCAACACCTGGGCAACACTGTCAGTGGCACCCTAGAACCCAGAATCAGGGATTAATTTTTGGTTCCACAAGGTGATATTATATCCAGGGCTCTAAGTCTATGTGGGCCCTTGGGCCAGACAGTCTTAGGGGGCCCCTCTGCTGTGTGCTGCACTTTACCTGTGGTGCCGCTTATTGAATATATGGCAAAATGCCACAGTCTGGCCTTGGACCTGACCTTTGAGGGGCCTCTGAGCTTCTGCCTTCTTTGGAGGGCATCTGCAGATGCCTGTCAAGCTTTCTACCTAGCTAAAGCACAACACAAGGGGAGACAGGACACATAGACATGCAGAGGCATGCATGGCAGCAGTGTGCAATGTTTTACTCACCCCTCATTGACGGCTTCAGCTGAATCTATATCTGTTTTATGGAGGTATTCTACATATGCCGAGATCAGATTACCCTATACTTTTCTAGCCCAGGCGTTTCCAATCTTCCTTTGATTATATCAATATATATCATGTCGCTCACCTAAAACCATAATGAAAACACACAAAACAGCTACTCAAATGAATCGCACAATAATTAGGGAGATTTCGGTTTATGGTGCAAATCACACTCGAGCGATGGCAGCAGATCACGTTGAGGTACAGGTAAGTCTACAGCCTTGTCAAGTACCACCTGAGAGGATCTCAAGTACCAGCAGTGGGGCTAGTACCACCAGTTGGGAACCCCTGTTCTAGGCTGTTTTAGAACTACAACTCCCAGCAAGCCGCTCCACCTAAAAGGAACACACACATCCTATAGATCTGAGGGTGCTGGGCTGTAGATGGGAGATAGATATGTGCCAGAAGGACACTACCTAAAGCACACACAAAGTAGTAATTAGTGACAGGCTCTGTCTACATTCCTCTCTCCCCTAACATACTCACAAGTCAGTCTGGCTTCCTCCTCCATTCTGCTGTGCTTCGTGTTCTCTGCTGATGAGGTTCCATGGGAAGGGACATAATCTCCCAGGCCTCTAGCTCATCTCTTGTAGTGGGCGCCAGCACCTGCCCTGGTAAGCCTTGTACTGGTGCCTTTTATTATAAGATTGGCCATTTGTGTTAATTGCTGATCACGGACAGAAAAGCATCCATGGCTGTGGGCATTGTGTCTCCATGAGACTGTGTTCTTCTAATACTGATGGCATGAGAGAGTGGACAAACAATTGCGCAACTACTGAACATACAGGATTCTATAGACTGTAATCAAGACGTTTGTGTCAGGTCACTTTTTCTCTCTCCTTTGCTCCTGGTCTCTGTCTCTCTCTCAGCTTATCGGAAAACAGATCAGTCATATTTCCAGGGGCATAAATATGTTGTTTCAGTATTTAGAGGAGGGCATCTATCTTGTGGGTTTGCTCCCTGCACCACTTAGGTCCAGCTAAAAGCCATTTGCATTAGCAGTGAAACATCTTCAGAGAAAACTGTATAATTGGGCTGGGCTTATCACTACCTTAATGAATATAAAGAGAACACTTTAGGGCCATAGAAAGGTTAGGTCAAAGGTTATGTCCCTAAATAACCATGTCCCTAGATTTTTTCCCATGGTACCAATGGAGCCATCAGATGAGACACTTAATTTATGGAATGACCAAATGTAAGAACTACTGCGATAATGCTTTCGTTACTAGTAATAACATTTCAACAAAATTCTTTATTAACAATACGCAGAGTTAAAGGTTTTTGGTGTTCTTATTATTTTCCTTTTTTGGAGTGTAAAATATGTGTTAGGATTGTGCCCTCGTACCTGTGTTTTACTTATCAGCATGCTGTTTCCAACTTTCTTATATTCCTGTGGCTCTGTGTTGCTAAAGTTGGATTAGCTTTCCTGATCTTGATTAAGGCCCTTAGTATAGTTTCTATCTACAAATCCAAGAATCATTTTACTATAACAGGTGAGCTCATCAGCAGCTTTGGCTTCAAGTAGCAGTAGTGACCACTGCCATTAACCCTTTAGCCTTTAGCTCCTGGAACAAAAGATTAATATCCTCATCTGAAGAGATTGAATTAAAGCAGGAGGAGCCAGCACTTCCCATTCTTGAGCTCACAGGTGTAACCCCTCCTGCTCTATGTCAATCTCAGATGGGCCTCATTCAATCAGATAATTAGCAAGTCAGAAAGTCTCTTCCACGTACACCAAACACACTAGGTGGTGTACATTGCTCAGGAAAGCACATTGTTGCTAGAGAAAGGTGTTTTCTTTTATAACACAGTTGCAAACAAATAAAAATGTAAAAAATTAACTGATAAGCTCAGCACCTTGAGGACATCATTTTGCCATTAAAAGCAGTTAAAAGCCACTACCATTTCATGTAGAGAAACCAAACCCTTATTATTGTGTATTTTTGAAGCTCTATCCTCTTCTATATCGCTGTAAAATGTAGGGATTACAGCCAGGGTAGAACATACTGTGCATAGATTACCACAAATGCAGTGCTACAGAGTTCAAGGTGAATATTTAAGGGGTGGAGACAAAGGGGAAGGCGTTAGAAAAAGTATGTTTTGGAAGTACAGCTAGGTCTCAAAATGTAAAGGACTCACACTAGTGTAGGACACACAAGACTACAAAACTATTAGGTTGGAACACTAAAAGTGCACACTGAACAGGATTAAACCAAAGGCATGTAGAACATGTTCCAAAACCATATTTTTACCAGTATTAGAGATGAGCGAACATCATGAGATTTGCTTTGAGCCTGAATCTGAATTGATTTGGAACAAATTGTATCTAAAAGAATTCCAAAAATGTATGAAATAGAAAATGAAGAAACTTCTTTTAAAAATATCAAAAAGCTTGAAATGTATCTCTAGTGTTTTGGAATTGGTCTGAATTGGGCGTTTTGACCAAATCTAGTCAAATCGACTTTAACATCTTCAGCCAAAACCCCAAAATGTCATGCAATCTAATGGCCTTATTTATCAAGGGCTAGCGCCAGGTAGTGTCTGACGAGCGCCAGGTACCGCCAGCTATCGGCGGCTACCGAATCAAGTACGCCCGGCGGCGGTCACAATGACGCATTTATCACGCTAAATGAGGCTAGCGCCGGCGAGAGCGTCAGCTAGCGCGGGATTCATCATGTAGCCGACTGCAACGAACAGCGCCGCTGCTAATCCCATCACAGCGACAGGTATGACCTGGCGCTCCCTGGCGTGGTCCAATGCATTTCAATGGAGCAATCTTTAAATATTCATAATTAATTGCTATTACTGTTTTTTTTTTTTTTTAATGTCAAAAATTCTGTGACCACTTCTGCAATGTTAGGATTTTTTTTTAAATAAAAAAATAAATAAATAAATAAAATGTGCAGAATTGATATTACAGGTCTGATATTAATGTATTCATATTACAAAATGTTTAGAAAAACTTGTATAATTTTTACATATAAAAAAAAAAGGTTGTTTGGGGGTTAAAAACTACTTTACACAAATCGCCGCCAGCGCTCTGGGGTTTAAACAAGGAATTCACAGCGCGAGAAATTTTTGAGCGTGATTTTTTAATGAATCTGCAGCAAGCCGTTCGCTCTGGCCATTCGCTGTCAGGCGCACCCATACAACGCGGAACCTGTGAAACAGCGACCCCTAACCCCGTATTCAACATTACCGCACACCGACTGAGTCGCTGACAACAAGCAAACCCCGGCCAAGCACAGCGAATACTAGCTGGCGCTGTGAAAATCACGCTACTGGCACTCATCTGTCGCTACCTGGCGCTATTAATGAATCGGTCTCTTAGTATCCTGAAAAAGTCAAATTTTCTATGCAAGCTCCATCTTTATGGAAAGCCACTTGCTTATTAGATCAAAGATTAACAAGAATATAATAGTGCACTTTAATAATAATTAGCAACACCTTGCTTTATTAGGCATAAACTCTGGGCATACGTTACGGCTTTCTTCTCCTTGCATGGGTTCAGCTACATCACTACAACGGACAGTACGAGACTCAAAACAAGGAATTTGGGGGGCTGACACTTTTGTTATTGATATTTAATATTAAATTTAGACCTCTCATTGTCTGGCAGAGACCCAGGGAATGACTGTGTATTATTTACAGTTACAGAAGCCATATATATTTCATCATTAGAAACGATTCATTAGAATTGGACCACCCATGGAGTTACTGTGACATCACAACTGTTCACCCTGCTCTCATCTAATAGCAGTTTTCAAAATTAGACTAAACATCTTGGGGTCAGCTTGTTTTGGTTGCTCTGACCCCCCCCCCCGCCCCTGAATATGACATTTTATAAGTGCCTCTATGATCTGTTTCATCCATTTGTTGCCACTTTGGGGAAATCTGTGATGTGCAGCAAAAGGCAGACATTCCGCTTCAATGTTTGCTTCCATCATTGATGTGTCTCCTGCATGCTTACTGTAACCGCCGCATCTTTTATAAATAAACATGTCTGACAGTTGCTGTAAGGCGGTAAGCATCCCTTTAATCTTCAGTGTGTGCATTCTAAAATGCCTGCAATGTGATCACAGTGGTTCACCATGGGAAACAAACTGTTGATGGGAAGTGAATGTCAAATATACTAATTTGATGGGGAATTGGATAGTGGTCTATCAGAAAATCCATTATTACATACTCCCCCCCCCCCTTGTTTACTGCTGGATCATCAGTGGTTGGGACGTTTGGCCCAGTCAATCAATATACATCTCTCAACATCTTAAACATTAAGTAGTGAATGTTGGCAAATTTACTTTGCACTGTCAATCAAATATTTATAGAAATACATGAATAGTGCTTGCCTCTGAACACTGGTGGTCTTGCTTGCCATGTATTTAGCTTTACCTCTTTGCAGAACAACTGGTTGAGAGAAATACAATATCAAAATTGCTGTGGGCTCTGGTCCCCTTTTTTTTTATTTTGCTGTTGTGGTAGACTATCTTTCAAGGCAATGTCCGTTTGTTAGGTCAACCTGATCAGCTATGAGACTGACTCTAAAATTTGATTGCCAGGTAACTATCCACGAGATGGTGCTTCTGTGCTGCTGCAACACACCTCTTGATGGCAAATTACTGTAGGTAAACTTTTCTAGTTATCTCAGATGGACCTTGCTGCACTCTAGAGCCTGATAGTAAGAGGGAAGAAACCTGACAGTAGGTAACCAACCCACCATCCTTATCTACTGAAGTATCTTTAGGTAAAGGATTTAAAAACCTCAAATTGACTTGTGCTCATTAAATGAGTGATTGTGTTGCTGTATGAGGGACCTCCCTTGGACAAGGAATGGGAAAAAATTATTAATTATCCCCTATTTCGAAAGCACTGGAAACCCAGTATCAATATCTAGAAAAGGCTGTTCAAATGTGGGCTCACCCTCCCATTTCTTGTCTGGCAAAACATACTTTGATCGACAGTACCTCTCTGAAGGACATGGTAGATAAGAAAATGGATATTTTTTGTTTGCGGATGATGTTTGCGATATGTTTGCGGATGATGAGGAAGCCTTACATCCTATCTTTGCTACATTATTTTCACTGTCAGTCCAATCCTTCGGCAAGAAAGCCTGCTCTGTATAGAAAGAGCAGGCCAATACTAAGAAACAGCAACTTTTGCATACTTTTCCAGAGCAGCTATAGAAGACACTGAGACACGTTCTTTGGTAAAAGCAGTGGTCTGTGGACACTACTTTCAAGAAGACTCCTTTTGCTTTGTGGACGGTAGTCTCTTTGGTGAACACTTTGATGAGTTAATCAAATGCACCACAGGCTTCCTCAGAACTAGAAATTTATCCTATCCTAAACTAACCCTATCATGAAGGCTCACAGAACGGGGGAACACAGGGAAGTCCAAAAAGTAAGACTGCTGGTAAACCCAAGTCTCCCTGGCATCCTAAACCCGGACTTTAAGCCTCCTCAGTATTGATAAGCGAACCAGGAGAAGTTTAGGTTTGGAAAGTTTGGCCAAACCTGCCGTTTCAACACGAACCTCATTGAACTCAATGGGAATCTGAACTTGGGGACAACAACAATTTCTGTAAAATGAGGGTAATAAGGGCTAAAGGGCTGCAAATTGGGGAGGGGGGCACCAGGGCGATGCCCTGCAAAAAATGGGCTAGAGAAAGTACTCAAAACAATAACAGAAAACAAAATATTAAATAAATAAATACATTTAAAAATAAATAATAAAATATTACCTTATGCAAGCTGATTTAGGTCCACTTAAAGGTGACCAAGGCTAATCGCTGAAACACGTTTTTTTAAGTGGAAAATTGCATTACAAATGAGAAGTTTTAAAAATATGGAAGAAAAAAGCGATTTTAAAGGAAGATCAAGTTGCATTCTGACATTTAATGTTATTTATATGTGTCTATTAATATTTTCACGATGCTCAGCTAATAGCAAAGTGCATCTTAAGACGACATGCCACGTGCCGGTGCACAGATTCATTCAGACACCTAGCCCAACTGATGGACTGATCTCGCTAGTTTGCCATTATTGGTGGATTGCAATCTCTTGTGCCTCACTCCCGTCGCTAACTGCTACTTGTTCCAATACCCCTTTGCATCCTAACATATGTGACCCACCCCAGGTGACCTGAACAGTCAATGGACTTGTCCTACCATTTTCCATGTGTAAGCTGGCCAACAAGCATTGGCGAGGCATGGCAGGGCATAGGATGTCCTTACAAGCATAATGTATTCTTGCTCTTCCATGGTAAAGGGGGAGGGTGCCATCTTGCCGAGGATCTCTTTCACTTATTTTGTGCAGTGAGCCCCAGCAGAAATGGTGTGCCAACATGCATACTGTCATGATGGTGTAGCCTAAAGCAAACACCTGTTAAGTTAAACAGCATTCATTACAAGGAAAAATTTAATAAAAAAAAATTGGCCCAACATTTTTTTTATAAGAAAACAAGTATATCTAACGAAAATCATGCCAACATGGGCAGCATGAGTTTTAACAACTTCGTCCGTGTTAAAACAGCCGCTCTTGCCAGCCTTTTTGGCGGACCACAAAAATAAGTTTTTGTCCTGTTTTTCCCACGAGAAATATGCTCAGAATCATCAGAATTTTTACGTTTTATGGGATTTTTTGGTGGGACAACTCGCTAAAACCATATCAAGCCATCTAATACTCGTTTGAGGGTACGATCAGGTGTTTTAAATACCCAGTAAATGCTATGCAGATGAGCACAGATGAGTTGTATTAAATACCCAGTAAGTGCAATACAAATGGGCGCTGATAAGTTGTTTTTAATACTCAGTAAATGCTATGCAGATGAGTACAGATGAATTGTTTTAAATACCTGGTAAATGCAATGCAGATGAGCACAGATGAGTTGTTTTAAATACCCAGTAAATGCAATGCAGATAAGCACAGATGAGTTGCAATATATATCCAGCAAATGCTTTGCAGAGGGGCACAGATGATTTGTATTAATACCCAGAAAATGCTATGAAGATAGGCGCTGATGAGTTGTATTAAATACCCAGTAAATGCTATGCAGATGGGCACAGATAAGTTGTATTACACACCCAGAGAGTGCAATACAGATGGGTGCAGAATAGTTGTTTTAAATACCCAATAAATGCAATACAGATGGGCAGAGATTAGTTGTATTAAATACCCAGTAAATGCTACGCAGATGGGCACAGATGAGTTGTATTATATACTCAGTAAATGCTATGCAGATGGGCACAGATGAGTTGTATTATATACTCAGTAAATGCTATGCAGATGGGCACATGTGAGTTGCATTATATACTCAGCAAATGCGATGCAGATGGGCACAGATGAGTTGTATTAAATACCCAGTAAATGCTATGCAGATGGGCACAGATAAGTTGTATTACACACCCAGTAAGTGCAATACAGATGGGTGCAGATGAGTTGTTTTAAATACCCAGCAAATGCAATACAGATGGGCAGAGATTAGTTGTATTAAATACCCAGTAAATGCTATGCAGATGGGCACAGATGAGTTGTATTATATACTCAGCAAATGTTATGCAGATGGGCACAGATGAGTTGTATTATATACTCAGTAAATGCTATGCAGATGGGCACAGATGAGTTGTATTATATATTCAGTAAATGCTATGCAGATGGGCATAGATGAGTTGTATTATATACTCAGCAAATGCTATGCAGATGGGCACAGATGAGTTGTATTAAATACCCAGTGTGCCTCCCTATCAGTCTCTACAGCCATCACCACTCTCCCTATTTAGCTGTCCTAAAAGTACAGTTTGGCACTTCCTTACTCCAGCAGTCTTCACTCCCTAACTATCTGTCTAACATATTTTAAAAGGAGGCTTATCTGTCCCTCAGTCAGCAGCAGCAACCTCTCCCTATCTACTCAGTACTATCTATGGCATCTGCATGCGTTATACAGTGCGGTTGCCACTCTGACCAATCAAAGCTATGCCCAGTATGTGGTTTCTAGATGCTGAGCAGCCAATGAACCAGCTTTCCGGGTTTCTGGGTTTGGCTGAACACTGAACTTGAGCACTGATCTCTTGCTGAAATCCGTACTGGGGTTCAGGGACCGAGCATGTAAAGT